>JBAPLJ010000001.1:937500-2137500 GCA_037832345.1 Rhizophora mangle | reverse complement strand
ACTTACTATAAGGATTTAAATAAACTAAAAAAGTATATAAAATTATTTGTATGGTTCAATGTTTATAAATATATGTTTAAAGATGATAGTACTAGGCATTATTAAATCTTAAAAAAAAATGGTAAACTTTTAAAAGTGAAATTGTAGTTTTAGTACATCCTCTAATGGAAGAATATACATTAATTATGCTACTAAATTTGAACAATGTACTGATAAACCAATGCTTATATCCAAGTTTTTATTTACTATAATATAAATACTAGTATAATATAGATTAAAATTAAATAATTTTTAGAAACAATAACAAAAAAAAAGAATAATCTTTAAACATCAAAAGTGATGAAAAGAAAAAAGAAATACATATTTTAATAAATAAAGAAAATATAAATAATATAAAGAGTTTAAATGATCAATTTGAAGAAAAATTAAATATAAATAAAATGCATTGCAATAAATAATAATTTAATAATCTTAAAGTAAATCATTTTTATCCTAAACTTTCACTCCTAAATGCAACAAGTGAATAAAATACAAAAATAATACTAACTTGATGTCATGTGACAAATCTAATGCGACATTTCAATTGTAATAAATTATACTTCAAAACTTGAATATGTAACCAAAATAGCACATCATCAACTACATTTGATGGATTCCATTAAGTATAATAAACTAACTAAAAGACATGGATTAAATGATGATGAAGACATAAAAAAAAAAAAAAAAAAGCCAAAAAGATGAGTGGGAGGTGTGAGTGTCATATCACCCTTATGGGCATATTGGGTTGCTCATAATAAATGACCTAAATTCAAATTAATTCATAAATTAATTTAAGTAATTGGTTAAAAAGAAAAGCAAATTGACTTTAAAAAAATAAAAAATAAACTATAAAACAAAACAAAAAGAAAATAAAGTGAATAAACATAGTAATAACTTATTTGCATTTGACCTCTGAACCCTAGATGTAAATTCCAAATTGTAGAAGTGAAAGGAGATTGAAAAGGAAAAAAAAGAACATAAAAAATGCATATCAAAGAGGGTAATAGAGAGCATTAAGATTAGACATTAACTGGCAATAAAGACTTGTAGATATTTTGTTCTTAGAGCTGCATCTTTGTTAATGTCTTTGCCTTTTTCTTCTTCACACATTGCTTTAAACCAAATTTTATACAAGCATGGAGTGGAAGCCCAAATTTGCACTTCATGAAGCAAGACAACTTAGGACAGAGATTTTGGGGATTTTGATTGCAAGTTTTTCAAGTAGCTTAACCCATAAATCAAAGCATTTTACAAGAGTGTGATTAGTAAAAATAAGGAATTAAAAGTCAAAACATACAATATTGCAACCTTGAAGAGTAAGTGTGTTGATCTAAATATAAAAAAACAAACTTCTATCATATGAGAATTCTAGGTTTAAGTCCCATGAAAAGATTTATGTTAGGGTTAGTTTACTGCTTATTTCTATACTTTTGGTTATTATTATGAGCCATGTGAAATTAAATGGTTATGCTAATAAAATGCATTTGCCTTAGTGTAGTTTGTTAAAGTAAAGGCAAAATAAAAAATTTATGGTGATGTCTTAAGGGTTTCTTGGTGTGTTTATCTCATAAAAGTTATTTATTTGCTTGTGGTTCTCACTATCTATTGCCAAAAAGGACTAAATGTCTTCTTCCATGTCTTTAAGTTATTGCTGTTGGTGAGTCCTAAAGGTTGCAAGTGTAATGCAAGATAACATTGTTATGTTAAGAAGGACTAGATTTTCTCAATAAGTTCTTTGTTCCTATCTTCAATTTTATTTTTCCTTTATGACAACTAGCCATTATTAGCAACACACACCAATTAAAGGCAACATCAAATGTAGTTAATAATTGTATAATTCTTGAAGCTACATCTATTACTAATCACAAACAACAACAAAATTGTTATGTTAGTAATCATATGTTTATTTTTAATTCCAACACTACTTTATGAAGAGAAATTTAGAGAAAGAAAATTGTATATCACTGCATCAATGTTAAGATAATTGCATTAGCATCTAACCTAGAAGAAAGAATAGATGATAAAAGCCAAAATTCATGTTTTAATATACAATAAAATACAAATTGAAGATACAATAGTCTTGTGCAAATACAATTGCTATTCTCAATGTAAATATAGAACAAATGGCACATTTTCCATAGTGTCATTTGCTTAAAAACCAAAAATAACAAATTGATTGGCTCCTTCATGTATTTGCAGGTTTTGAGGGGTCTCCCCCTTGATCTCTAGTATCACCTTTCACCTTGGATTTAGAATTGCTCTTGCTCTTTTGTGCAATAGTTGATTGTCAACCACTTTAGTTGATTACCTAGTAGTGGACCTAAATTAAAAGTGAAGACAACAATACTTAATTAACCTAAAGGATATTGAAATGACTAAAAGTATACATTAACATTAGTATTTACTTCCAAAAACAATGAAATTTTATTAAAAGTATGAAACTCATTACCTTTAAATGCATATTATCTATCTTTGATGAGTAATCAACATTATATTCTGCCTTTATTGCTCTTTTTTCTACTGCAACCTTTTTCCTCAAAACAACTTCTAGTGGATCATTCTCCACATGCATAGCATGTCACCTCTCTTGCCTTCTAATGGATGGTCCAAGTTATGCATCTTATTTTTCTTTATTTGTCTTCCTTAGTCTACCTCTCTTTTTCACCTAAAGTCATAATAAATAATTCATAACTCAATAGCAAGCATTAATGGTGTCATAATTACCATGATCAACAATTTATATTGTTTCATTCATTGGTTATTGGTTTCTAAGATGTTTGTTGTGAACTTGGATTTGAAGTGGTAGCTTATGTCATTAATTGTGAGGTGATAGCTTTTGTACAATTAGATTTTCTCAGTCTACCTCTCTTTTTCATTTGTTATACCAAGGAATGAAAGTTACTAAAATTTTCCTCAAGAAAAAGATAATTACAAATAATTAAAATTTTAAATTTACCTAATCAGGAGTTCAGGCAACTTGAATTGACAAATCTGATTTTGGACAACCTCGCTTGTTATGAGCATGGTCTATGCATCTTTTGCATTACATCTCAATGCCAACTCTAGAAATATGTCATTGTCCTTTTGGAGACTTCCATGCTTAGGCTTGAAAAAAGAAGGCAACATAACATAACTCTTAACATTGGGCCACAACTAATAATCATTTAAGGGTTTAATTGATTTGCTATATGCCTTTAAGTATGTTGTCATCCTTTAACAATCTTTAACAAAAGCATTCAAGTTTTCTCTTTGGTCATTTATACAAGCAACATAGTGCTTGCAAGGAGTACCAAATAAATCCCATGAAGACAAGTACAACTTTTGTTTACTAGATCATAATGTACCTATCATAGTTTATACCCACCTCAAAGTGTCATTTGACTTGAATATATACAACCTTAAATCATACATAATTTGCTTAAATTTTTTCCTTTTACACTAGCAGATGATATTGCTTCAACCCTCCATTAACTTCCTTTTTTTGTCCAATTCGTTCCATTATAGTCACCTTAATGTCTACAAGGGTATTTATTATACTCTTTGTCTTAACTTCCACAATCTATCCATTAAAACACTTAGATATATTGCTATCAATCCTATCACTTTTCAACCAAGTGCTTATGAAAACCTCTACTAACTTTCTCACATCTTTTCTACTGAAATTTTCTTCTGCTTGTAAGGATAGCTCTTTCATATGCTTTATGACTCCCTTAAAATCATGATAAGTTATGCTTCTCACTACCTTTTAATAGCACTTCTTAAGTAAGTAACCCTTAAACATTTTTTATGTTAGTTGGAATAAACATGGTGTTCCAAATTTTTTTGCTCATAAAGTGGTAGCATTTCCTTCACTATTTCACATAGCTCTTAAATTAAACATAAAGAAAAAAACAAAAAAAAAAAAGCAAGATTAGCATAGCTAGAAATAGTTACTACAAACATAGTTACCATGGTAAAAAATAAACCAAAAAAAGGTATAAATTTTACCTTTTGTTGATCTTTGATGATAGTCCAACTTAATCCACTTAAGAGATCAAGATATTTAATCAAAAGTTTAAGGAATCATTCCTAATTCTCCTTATTTTCCTTGATCACCATAATTAATACTATTTGGTACATTTGATTATTACAATCTTTCCTAATAGCACATAATGATTATCTCCATGAAGAAAAATTTAGAAAACACTTATCCAAACCAATGACAAGCTTACACTTTTCTAAGAATCCATGTTTCAAAGTTGAAAACATAATGTAAAATTTGAAAAGCACAGGTTTCCAGTCATGAATTTGGATCTATCTTTAGTTTAAATAGGCTACTTGCATTGGTTCTGTTCAATTATGCCTTAAAAGACCTTAACATGTTATAGTGGTCTTCCCTTAATCCTTTGAGCAATTTGATTGCTCTTCTCTTGGCCTTGAAACATTACATTCTTGTTATTGTGAGTGCAAAGCTCTTTTGAATGTTTTGTCTCATCTCCTTTATAGGCCAATTTGGCTTTCTATAGAATTTATAGAAATATTCCTTAGCAAGCCACTCAATAGTAGCTTGCTTATTTGTCAAGACTCAATAATAGATGTTAATGTCAAATACTAATTTAACCTTAAAAGTTTTCCTCTTTCTTTCCCATGTTGCTTATACCCTTTATGGATACCTAATAGTACATATAACTTCCACTCTCATACCTATTTGATACAATGTGATTGCATACCCATTCATAATGGCTACCATTGAACACACGCTTTGAATTGCTAAGGCCCTTCAAATATCATGTTTGTATAAAACACAAATCTTTGTAATCTTATTTTGGTTCATATATCTTATGCTTCTATTTCCATTTTAGCCTTTTAGAATCAATTTCAAGATCACCTTTTTCACTACTAATAAGAGTATTAACCTTAGTGTTAAAGTTTTTATACTTACATTGCTACTTACTATCATCAACATTACTTTTAACAAGACCAATAGGTGGTTATACATGCCCTTGAACATACTCTTTGAATTGCTTAAGCCCCTCAAATGTCATGATTGTATAAAACTATAAATCTTTGTGATTTTGTTTAGGTTTATACATCTTATGCTTCTTTTTCCTTTTTAGCCTCTTAGTATTAATTTCAAGATCACCTTTTCATTACTAATAGGAGTATCAACCTCAATGGCAAAATCTTCATACTCAAATTACTACTCGTTATCATCAACATTAACTTCAATAAGACCAATGGGTGGTTATACGTGCCTTTGAATGCACTCTTTGAACTACTAAGGCCCTTTAAATATCATGTTTGTATAAAATTACAAATCTTTGTGATTTGTTCTACTTTATATAACTTATGCTTCTTTTTCCTTTTTTAGCCTTTTAATATCAATTTCAAGATCATCCTTTTCACTACTAATATGAGTATCAACCTTAATGTCAAAATTTTTATACTTACTTTGCTACTCATTATTATTAACATTACCTTTGACAAGACTAATGGGTGGCTATGCATGCCTTCTTCTCTTCCTAGCTTCTTTTGGCTTTTGGTAAGCTTCTAAACCAAAAGAATCAACATTTTTTAGCTCTTTAATCTTTTTCTTAACATCAGTATATTCATCATCATTAGTTAAAAGGTCTTCATCATTAAGCTCATCTTCAGTCTCATTATGCTCCAAAGAAATAAAATTAAGGTCATGTTCATTTGAAATACCCAAGACTTCTTCTCTAATTTTGGTCACTTTATCATAATGTTGATCATTGATAGCCCCACCAAAGCCACTTGGCTTGGCATTTAACTAGGTTACAGTACCACCCTCCCCATTTACCATTAACCATTAACCATAGAGGAATCACTTAGTCAAACTCTTTTACATTTGACCATGTAACATCAAAATTTCCATGTAAATCATTGTTTGTAGTAACTTGTGTCACAATCCCATCAAAATTACCTTAGCATGTACGTTGCTAAAAACTTCATCCTTTAGATCAATTGCAATGTTAGATACTTCATTCTCTTCACCTGCTTTAATGTCATACACCTTAAGTTGCAAAAATAATTTATTCTTAGGCACAACTAGTATACGATCAAAAACATGTCCTTGATTCACTCTATGCAAGACCTAAACTTGTATTGTATGCTTTTCATATACTACTATGTTAGTCAACAAGGCTAGCAATTTTATGTTAGACTCCCTTCCCAATGGCTTAATACACTTAATATTTTGGTTTGAATGCTTGCAAACATATATATCAATGTTTGTGTATCCATGTTTCATAACCACTTCCTTAATTCTTAGCATGAAAATACAATCATTCATCATATTTTCATTCACTTCAACCTTATCACTAATGTATTTTGTCTCTACTTGCAATTCTAATGTCCACATCATCCTAAAAATTATAAAAGATATGGTTAGTTTATCATCTTAACACATGGTTTTAATTTTTTTTCGTGTCAACAAAAATAATTGATTGTGTTTAAATCCTTTGTCTTGGGCTCACAATCTTAGTTTTAACCATTAAATTAAAACCTCATATGAATATAAGATGGGTATTTTTTTGCATCAACACATTATACCAAAATTGCATCTCATCTCTCATACACATACAACAAAAAAGCATCTCTATTATAAGTAAAATACACAATTTTGAATAACCTTAGATTGTGCTCATAAATTGATTTTGCATTTGTTAAAAAAATTTTAAAAATTACCTCAAAGGTTGTCCAAATGTACAATAGTTTTCATCTCTCTTTATTTTTTTAAGACAAAGGTCCTTACTTTTTGATTTCTGAATCCAGTGGACCAACCTATATCTTTTTGATAGTAACTTGAAATTTCACCTTTGATTGCTTATCTTTATATTTCCTTTTTGTAGTCAATGGTCCCCCACTTCACTTTTTTTAATCCTATTGACCATCAATGCCTCTTTCATGCAAACCACAAAGATCGCCTTCAATGGTGATTTCATAGCATATCTCACTCTCTTTATCTTTCTTTTTCGCTTGCCATTATAAATGGTAAAGAAGCCCTAAATGTTATTTGGGTTATGTCTTTTTTTTTTTTTTTCGATTTCATTATTTCTAAAGCTTATTTATTTATTTATTTATTTATTCAAAATGGTGTGTATCCAATTGTATTTTCTTCCTACTTAAAATTAAAATTACTTCTAAATGACTTTCTTTCCAAAAATTAATTTGTAAATTATTTTGGATTTAGGCCAATTAATGTAATCAATCCAACATGCCCATAAAAGTGATATGGGCATGTTGGATTAATGGAATTTGTCAAACATAGTTGACAATGTACTATTTTTGTTAGATATTTAAGTTTCAAGGCATAATTTTTTATAATTGAAATTTCAAAATAGATTTTTTACATGGTGCCAAGTTGATATTATTTTTTTACACTAACCCATATTAGAATTAGAAATATATATGATGTAAATATATTGTATGATAGTTTAATATGTAGAGATATAATTACTCATAAATAATGAAGGTTTACAATTATGTACATATCTCAAATTAAAAACAAAAATGAAAATCAAATTATGGGTAAATAAGAAAGAATTAGGATCATTTTGTTCCTAATATGGTTACAAAACAATTTTGGCCCTTCCTGAAGTTAGCAAACTAGAAAAATAAAAATTTTAAAAGATTTTTAAAAAATTATAATATAATTGAAAAACCCTTTAAATCTAATAAATTTAGACAAAAGGGTAAACCAATTCCAAAAAAAAAACTAAGATACAAATAGCATGTTATAAATGTGGACATGTAGACCATTATAAAAGTTAGTGCAAATTAAAATAAAACTTACAAGCCTTAAAAGTAGGAAAAAAAAACTAAAAATAAGATGCTTAATTTAATAGAAAAATTATCAAATATAAATTGAGAATGAAGAGATTCTAGTGATGAAATGTTATAAATGCAAAATCCTTTAACTTTTTATTCAAGTAGTAGTGAAAGTGAATATAGAATGAAATTTTGCACTAATTAGGAGTTACTAATAGATATAATAGAAAGAAAAAAGAAAAAAAAATGAATTTTAATAAAATTAAAAGAACTGATAATTAAAGAATCAATAGATGATATCAAAACACCTTATTTATTAGATAAAGTATATTTTAGATTTTCCTTTATTAGTGAGAAAATTTTGATCAAAGATTTATAATAAGAAATTAGAAATTAAAAACTTGAAATAGACATATTAAAGATTAAAATTAACATAATAAAACATAAATTGGATCTTAATGAACCATGGATAAGTTTAAAGGAACTTGACACTAAAACTTTTTAAGCAAAATTTTCCAATGTTATAAATAGGATAGAATTTCAAAAGTGGGATATAAAAGTGAATTTAGTAATAAATAATTGATAACACATAATTTTAATTGCATTAATAGACTTTAGTATTGTTAATAATTGTATATAAGAAAAAATTATTGTTAGTTAGTATTATGAGAAAACAAGACAAACTTTAAGAAATATGAATGATGAAAAATTTAAAATTACTTATAAATTGTCTTCCACTTATAAATGTAAAAAAAAAAAAAAAAGAATATGTTTTAAGAATATTTTTATATTAGTAAAAGATTTAAGTCAATCATTAATTCTAAAAACACCATTCTTAACACAAATTTATTTTTTTAGAGTAACTTCTTAAGGAATAATTACTACTATGGCAAACAAAGAAATTTGTTTTATATTTATTTCTAAATCTAGACTAATTGAAACTAGTATGTTAAAAAATAAATCAATATTTAAACAACAAATCTTTACGAAAGAAAAAACATTTACATTTTTTAAATAAGGAAATACTTTATTAACAAGTATAAAAAGATATATAGAACATTAAAAAAATCAACAAATTCTTAAAAGAATTTATGATCAATTTTAAGAAGAAGTCTATTCTTAAATACCCACACCATTTTGAAACACAAAAAAATGTATAATAAAATTACCTTACATAAAAATACTTTGGTGAAAAATATATTCCAAATAAAACTAAACTTATACAAATGAATAAAAAAATATTAGAATATTGTAAGAAAAATAAATAATTAGACCAAGTAAATTCTTATGGTCATGTTCCACCTTTTATGTTAATAATCATGTGAAAATTGGGAAAGGCAATCTATAAGCTTTTAAATAATATACTTGAATGAATTAAATACTCTATTCCTATTAAAAGATTAACAGAAGCAATTATATTTTCAAAATTAAACTTTGATGAATACAAATTAATAAAAGAGATAAATATAAAATTATCTTTACACTATAAATAGAATATTATACCATTTGGATTGAGAAAAAAAAAAGCTCATTTGATATCTAAAATGTTATGAATGAAATATTTAATTCATATACAAAATTTATAATTATTTATATAGATTATGTTTTAGTCTTTTCAAAATCTATACAAGAACATTCCAATCATTTTAAGAAATTCTTTAATATCATTAAAGCAAATGAAGTTATGTCAAGTTAAAATATGTTTTCTAAGAGATAACATTTATCAAAGAACTATTACTCAATCAGTAAATCCATAGAATTTACTAGTGAACTTTTTAATCAAATGAAAGATAAACAACAATTAAAAAATTTTTAAGATGTCTTAATTATATTTTGGTTTTCATTTGTAATCTTAAAATTATGTTTTCCATTACATAAAAGATTAAGAAAAAATCTACTTAACTAGAATAATGAAATGACACAAGTTGTCTTAAAGTAAAACCTTTAGTCAAATCTTTATTATGTTTAGGAATTCTCAATCATAATGCTTTCTTAATAATAAAAAATAGATGTTTCATATTTAGGATATGAAAATATTAAAAATGAAAGTAGATAATAAAGAATATGTAGTAAGATACCATTTTCGAATATGATAAGATTCGACAAACTTCTACATGTAGATACAAAGTTAGTAGAAATTATACATACCAAAGATCCCCAAAACTCTAATTGTATTGCTTTCTCAAAAATAAAAATAATGCAAGTCTTAAACCTAAAGGATTAGATCAAATTGACTTATGCAAAAGAAAATGAAGCCTAACTTACTACTACAAAGAGTTTTCCCAAGAGTTCAATCCAGTAATATATAATTATTATGATTATATCATTGTTTGGACCATTATGTTACACTAAAGAAATTGGAATTATTCTTGGTTCATACATTTTCAATGCAATTTCAACCCTTTTTCCAAGTTGGTTCCATGAATGGTGGTGAAATTTCCGAATTGATGAAAAGAAATTTTTCAAAAAAATTATTGGCAAGTTATAATTATTACTTGAAACATTGATTAGGTTCAATTACAACAAATTGTCTTTTTTTTTATCAATTTCCAAATTCTATGGATTCTAAGTTGGAATTATGCAATTGAAGAAAAATTTTTATCTTCACATCTGTCAATTTTAATAAGACTAATTGGTATTAAACAGTGGAATGATGTCCTAATTCATTAAGCAAACTTGTAGGCTATAGTTGATCATTATAGTTGAATAAGACTAGGAAAAACATGCTTGGAAGCTCCATTAGAAGAAAAAGCTACATTTCTCATTGCCAAAAGTAAAATTCAAGAAAATTTAGGAGCAAGTGAGTCTCTAAAAGATTGCAAACAAAAGTCAAAAGAAACCTTATCTCAAATCTTAGACAGACACAAAAGAACAATTAGATGACTTATACTTCAATAATGAGGATTTAAAGTATAGACCTAACCTGATTAAACAACTTTATAGCTAAAGAAAACTTTGCTTTTCAAAAGAAGTATCAACATCAAATGCAATGATAAGTAATGATGTGAGCAATAATGTTGATATTAAATCATTTAAATTTAGATGTAAATTCTTATGTTATTTAAATTTCAAATATATTTAATTTCAAAAGTTATATCTATAAATAATATGATATCATAAGAGGAAGGTAGAACTTGGAAGGAAAAAACCCTTAAATCAATGAAAAGCCCAAATGAGTACAAATAATGTTCGATGATACTTCTTTTACTATCTTTGTAAGTTTTTATTTTTGTTATTAATAAATTTTAAAATTTTATAACTTTACCATCATTGTGTCTTTAACTTGTTGTCAAATTGAATTTAAAGAAATAAAAAATTTCTTCTTGACTTTATTCGTAAAAATAATTATTTCAACTTCCTAGACTTTTATTACAAACCATATAAATCTAATTCTATCCTAATGGTATAAGAGCTAAAATCTTAGGTGAGAGATGAGACTATTAAAAAAAGAAAAGTTTATTTTAATATCAAAAATTAACTAGAGAATGTTGATAGAGTGTATAGATATGATAATAGTAATTTCACATCATTAGTTTGAATAGAGTGAATTCCAATTTTAAAATTTGAGGAAAAATACGAAATGGCTTTGCTCTTTATCTGGCAACCAAATGGCTGAGAATGCGCTTGTTTTTAACTAAAGTATTGGCAGAAGGAAGGAATACAGTCAAAGGGAACACCCCACTTCACCTTTTCCCCCAGGGGATCTATGTTATTTGTTGGCTGAAGTATTCAGCACTCTTTGAGTCTGGGGGTATGCTGCAATCAAGCTGGTCCATCCTTGACAGTTGCTGTTTGTGTTACAAGTGACCCCCGGCCTATTAAATGCAACAAACGGTGGGGCTACTACAATTCTCACAGTACAAGCAAGTCAGCGACATCATAATGAAACAGTGATCATTGAGCCATAGACCCTTTCCTACTTGGCAAGGTGCAGATGCGTAGATATAATGTGGAACATCTGTTCAATGCTTATCAAAATATTTTGTCTTTGTTGTCAATAGAAAGTGTGACCGTAAAAATAATCAAAAAAAAAAAAAAAAATCATTGTCCTAAGTAATATTTTATCTTTTTAACCCTTCCAAAGGTTTTTTTTTTCTCTAATTTTATAGTTAATTGATAGATAAATTAATAAATCTTATTTGATAACTTATATTTATTATACTTAATTTTAATTTTTTTTATTTAACTATTAATAATTTTTAATCGATAAATAATAATTATAATTATATAAAAATATATGAATTAATTGTATAATTTTACTTTTGAATAAATTAATATTTTTTGTTATTTATTACTTAGTTATAATAGACAAAGTGATTATTCGATTACTCATAATTTTTTTTTTTTACACTCAAATCAAACAATTTGCTAATATTTTAATTTAAGAAAAAAAAATTGAAGGGACATTACAGCTTAAAAAGAAAAGAAAATAATCAAAAGATCCTTATCACACATAATTTTTATTGTAATATTATGTTTATCAAGATCTATATGCTAAAAACTAATATCCTCAATACCTATAAAAATTAAATAAAATATATTTTTTTTATAATTTTTAAAAATAAAAAAATATATTTAAATGATAAATTATATTAAAAATATATTTTTTTTTTTAAATAAATATAGTATAATCATATAATTTATATATAATATTTAAAAAATTATAATTTAAAATAATTAATATAATTAATAAAATAAAAAATATTTATTTTTTATATTTGTTATATTTATAAAAAAATATTATGTATATTATTTATTAAAATTTAAAATTAGTTTATATACATTTAATATATTAATATTTAAAAATTTTAATATATAAATTAAAAATTTTATATATATATACACACTAAAAAAATTTTATTTGTTATATTTTAAAATTTTGAGATGTTTGTTGACACATATAAAAAAAAAAAAAAGCCGAGTGCATATCAAGTTTAATAATACAGAGAACCCCCCCTTTCCCCTTCCCCCCCAAAACCCCCTTTTTTTTTTTTGGTGAGTGTGTTTGGCTGTCATAACCACACAGCTTTTTTGGGGACCAAACCACGGATTCAACTTTTAAAACTGCCGCCCAGCCCCATAACCAATTTTCCCATTTTGGCGGTTGCTTTAAAACCCTTGCTGGCTTCGGCAGTCACCACGTGTTGCGCACATCAATCTTTCAAAGTGGGACCCGAAAGGCCCAAGGAGCGCGCCCCACTCTCCCCCACCCCCCGACCCCCATCTCTCGCCAACGCGCCGGTTTCAATTGTCTGTCATCTTCCAACACATCACTGCATACCCACCACAGATGCTCCTCGCTGAGCAGCCGCAGAAGAGTCCACGTGACGTGGATAACGTGGCAGATAACGATTAGGTGGGTGTCAGCTGTCATAGTACCCACACTCCGTATGACCCGAAAGGAAGGAAACCTTTGAAAATTAGATGTCATACGACGATGGAGGAAGTGGAACCCACCAAAAGCGGCCGCCGCGCCTCCTCTTGCAAGATTGTTTCACACGTGGACCAATTGTTGTCCTTTTAACCCAAAAAAAACAAAAGGAAGTTTCGAGCAAGTTACGAATTCCCCCTAAAACCTTTTTCATATTTTCAGGTAAGCCCTCGATTTAACGTTTATTTAATTCATTTATAGAGATTATTGGTGCAAACAACAAACTAAGAAACGTCGTGGTCCGAATCTGATATGTGAACAAGAAAATATATTTACAAATTAGGAGGGCCTAAGCTTTAATTGCCCAAAGAATCTTTGGAGGGCCGAAAACTTTGATGCAATCGAAAAGATTATCACAAAAAGACAATGATTAATAATAATCAAAGAATTATATCGGACGGTGGATTGGACACGTGACGACAACTAGATTCCCGATAGGCCGCTCGTCAACAAAAAAAAAAAAAAAAATTACTCCTCCCATAGGCCCCACGAGGAAAACCCCCCAGTCGCCTTATGATTCGGTCTTCTCTCTCTCTTTTTTCGAACAAAAAGCAGTCGCATCGCCGTCGGTGCCGCCTTGTAATAATTTAACCACACAAAACCCAAAGAACCATACACGTAACAAGCACCCATTTAAGGGGTCTCTGTCCGGCCGTTGGATCATAAATTGGCACCCCCTCCTATTGGGATTTGGGCGGAGAAAAGAATCCGGACCAGATATTTCCATGAAGATGATGTGGGACCATTATGCCCCCCATGCTCCTCGCCATCATGACACCGCTCCCTCCCTAACCGTTTCACCCCTTCCCGTCCCGTCCCGTCCCCCCAACCTCCCCCCCCTCCCCAACTTTTCTTTTTTTTCAATTATAGTACAAAGGTTTTAAATTTTAAAAATTAAAAAATGGAAAAAACCGAGTGCTGTTTCCGTACGGTCAAGTGGGATCCGCTGTGACGTGAATAGGACAGATCTCCTTTAGCTTGATGCCTGGCACTGAGTTGTTAAAATTTCGACCAGATTATAAGATCTACCGATTTTACAATCATAAGATATCTTTTAAATAAAATTTTAATAAAATTTTATTCGATTTAAATTTAATTTAATTATAAAATTAATAAAATTATAATTTTATTATTACAAGATTCTCAATTTTTTATATAAAAAATTTAAAAATTTATAAATTATATAATATACATGTTGTCCATTGCCCTATACTTTTTTTTTATATATATATATATATTGTATTTGATAATGGATACAAATTGATTTTCAAGTTATTTTTTTACAAGAAAAAAAATTGTTATAATACGATCCAATCTACGAATACCCTAAATCGATTGTGAGTGGGGTCGATTTTAACAACCATGGGCGTCCAAGCCACGGGTACGCCATACCAGCATCCAGTATTATAAGGAGCCGATCAGAATGAATAAAATAAGGAATTAATTAAATAATCCACGCCACCGAAAAAGTCGGCGACATGTCTGTTGGACATTTGGATACCACATACACACTTCAGATAAATAATAATTACGCAGCCAAATACAGAAAGGGAAAATCAAAAAATTTTATTCGTAAAATGATTAATTAAAAGAATTGAGTAGTTGCGTCCTGTTTGGTTTGCCTTGCAAGTGCGAAGAGACAGCGTATTGTGTGAATTTTCTTGCTTCCTTTGTTTGCCGCCAGGGAAACAGGTAACTCACTTGGGCTTTCAATCAAAATGTTGATTTTTGAAATAGGTAGAGAGAACTGAAAAAAAGAGCTGTTCTATTGTTTCTGACGGGACTTTGTTCTAAATAGAAATTTTTCAAACATATCATTGATAATAAAAAAAAAAAAAATAGAAATACATTAAAGATAAAAAAAAAAAAAAAACAACAATAGAGAAACTGCTGGGATTTCTCAGTTGTTTAAAAAAGGACAGGCTTTTTTTTTGTTTTTTCTTTTAATGCTTTTGATAATTTGGGTTATGTCTCTACATACATATATGATCAAAGTCAGCTTCTTCTCTTATCTCTAAAAACTTCTCAATTTTCTGGTCACTATTGGGAGTACCAAAACGGCAGTGCTGGAGCTTAAAACGACTTCAAAAACAAGATCACTGCCTTGAAAAAAAAAAAGGAAAAAGGAAAATATAGTTAATTAAAAGGTAACTAAGCCACTTCGGGTGGTGGGGGCAGGTTAAGATCAAGTTCAAGTGATATTCCTTTGTCACATGAGCTGCGATCATGATGGTAATCAAGGAGGGATGATGAATCTGAATCGCTGTGTACCCCACCGTTCCCCATCACCTTCCGATCAAAGCCCAGCGGTCGCCTATTGTTGTCGCTGTTGTTAAGGTAGTTGTTGGCCCTTGCCTGGGCAAACACGTCCGCGTAGAAAACGGGGCGCGTGACGTGCCCCAGTGGGAACCACGCGCCTCCGGGGATGCTGGCTGTGACGCCTTGGTTGGCTATGTTAAGAGTGAGGTCCAATGAAGACGGAGCCACCGGAACAGCGCGTGGTGGAGGAGGCGAGGACGACTCGACAGTGCTGCTGTGGCTAGGGCTGAGCGTAGGGACACCGCCGGTGGCATTGTTGAACTCAAAAGCAGAAGGAAAATTAGTCTTAGCCTTGGCGCCGCGGAACTCCCGGGCAGCCTTATCGTAAGCACGCGCGGCTTCTTCGGCGGTATCAAAGGTGCCAAGCCAGACACGGGTCTTCTTACCGGGGTCCCTAATCTCGGCGGCGTAGCGGCCCCAGGGCCTCTTCCTGACTCCCCTGAAACGGATCTCCTTGGAGCCACAGTTCGAGTTCGGGTTACAGGGGAGGGGGTTGGATCTCTCTCTCGGAGCCATTCCTCTGCTCGGCTCGTGTGCCGGATTTTGTGGGAGGAGGGACACCAGTTATTTGTGGTTACAGGGAGAGAGAAAGAGACACGCAATGGAGGGATGGGTTGAATTAGAGAGTGGTAGCGAATGGAGGCTGTTTTTTATAGAGGATTTTTGGGGAGAAGAGAAAACCGTCCATGCAATAGTGGGGGGCGAGGGCTTAAATGGTAAAAGCCATGCTCCTTTTGGGCGGCGATTGTCTGTTTTTGTTTTATTTTATTTTATTTTTATTTTAAATTATTTTTTTTGTGTATGTTTGTCTGTGTGTTTTGCGTCACAGTCAAAGCTTGCGTACACGTGGCTTCGCTTAGAGGAACCACTCCAGTGAGCTTCTCCGTCTAATGAGATGATTACATAAATTTCAATCGTCCCTTTTTTGGGGTACAATTTTTCTCTCTCTTTATTATTATTTTTAATAAAAAAAATTTTAGAACAAAAACTATATATTAATCTGATTATTTTATAGATATAATAAACGAAATTATGTAGTCTGTTAAAAATTTAACATCGGAAATTAACATAGCCTTGTTTGCCAAGAAATTTTCATAACTAAAGGGCTAATTTAACTTTAATTTTATGATAAGACCAATTGCGCCCCTTTCTATTAAGAACTTCCCATTTTCGCAATGGATAATTCGGAAAAGAAAAAACTAAAAAAAAAAAAAAAAAAAGCAAGCATAATACAGTCCAACGCTTACATCTGTTTTAAATGCTATTCTCGGTTTCAGCCCACTGCTTTATGTGGGTACGGCGTTACGCTCTTGTTAACAAATAACAACTAATATGTTTTTTTTTTTGGTTTTTTTTTTTTTTTTTTTTCGTTCACTTGAAAGTTCATTGATGGAGAAACTTGTAGTCTGAGTTGCTCACATTCTGCCTTATCCTATTGTTTTAGCTCCCTCTGTAATTTGAAACAATTGTACATTTATTTTCTGAAAAGAAGTCCATAAAGGGAGGAAAAAAAAAAGAAAATTTTGCATTAATGAAAATAAAAAATAAGGATGAATTTATTAAGCCACTAATTGAATTTGCTCCAATGTTATTTTATTATTTAGCAGGTGGGCTAACACCCTTTCCTTTTAAAAAAACAATAATTTATAGATAAAAATAGAGAAAAAAATATATACACAAAGAGAGAGGGATGAACATTTATTTCTACTTTGTTTTTCATTTTTCTGTAAAAAAAATTAAATGAAAATGTTGGCTTGATAAAAAAAAAAAGGGTTTTTGTATTTTTGCACTTCACAGAAAAAAATTTAGAAAATGATAAAAATAGTTTTATGAATTTTTATGAAATAAAAAAATGGGGACTCTCAATTTTTTTTTTAAAAGTTATTTTGTCTTTTTAATAAACACGTTCTTCACTCTTTTTTATTTTCCAGAAAATTGTTTCTGAAAATTTGAAAAGTTTTCCTCATAGTAAATAATTCTTGATATATAATAACTAATCTTTAAAAAAATTAGATAATTCAATTTTTTCTAAAAAAAAATTAAATTTCATTTTTAATAAATATTTTATAATATTTTTCTATTTTTTCAAAAATAAAAATCTTTAAAAAAATAAAATTTTCAAACAACCCATCAAACTATGATTCTCAGTAAGTATTGTAGCCACTGTTTAATTCCCATAAAATATGATATTATTTATTTGTTTTGCTTCGGAGCGGCGCACGCAACTCCAAGTCACAGGCTACACAGAAACCAAACCGCAGTCTAATCTCTAAAGTATTACACGTGTAGTGGGGCGGGGAAGTTGTACCTGTACTCCGGGACGGGTACCACGTGCCAGCGCGTCGGTAACTTTATTGAGACATAGCTGAGATGGGGCTCGGTCAGCGACACATTTGACCACGATTTCCCTTCTCGACACACACCAGCCGCCCTGCCGCAAGCGCAACAAAATAAACCTTAATAATTAATTGTAAAGCGAATTTTATTACACGGCGTCCGTTTCTACATTAGCTAACGGCGTCCGATCTGCCGCACAACTCACAAGACGAGAGCGTAGATTTCGGTCTCCCAAAATCATTTGACCTGCAGTTTCTGCGCTTATTTTTTTTAGAAATGTTTACCCGCGGTTTAATGGATATATATTGTACATAATATATATATATATATATATATATATATATATAATTTTTAATTAAATAAATTATTTTGAATTTTAGAGATATACAAAATAATTTTTAATTTTTTTTAAATGTAAAATGTTGTTGTTGACAGTTATTATAATAATTAGAGATAAAAATAAGTTATTTTTGTTTATCATGAATTTGTTTAATAGTCTCACTATAATCTATTTTTAAGAAAAAAATTATAATAATTAAGAAAACTAAATTTGAGTAATTTAAGCTGAAATTTTAATTAATCTGAAAAAATTTTTAACTATATCCATAAAAGCCGAGAGAAAAAAAAAAAATACATGGCACGGCATGGCAGGTTTTATTATCTGATAAAAATGGGACCAGTATCACTGAATGATTTCCCCTGTAGTGATTACCTAGGGGGGTGGTTACGTGGCACGCGGTTCATAAATAAACGCGGATATGACGCAACGGGGTTGCGGCGTGATGTAACGGCGGTGGGCTTGCCGTTTTATTAGGGTTTCTAAAATAAAAGTCTTTTGTCGGTTTCACTGTTTGCGGATTCTCGCCAAGAAAAAGGCAAACGGTGATTGGATGACGGCAGGTTAAGAACAATGACGTTGTCGGCATTCTCCGTGTTCTCGCTGTAGCGCGCGCGCGCAATTGCGTCCATCGAATATTTGGGTGTCCGCAAGGGAAGGTGCTCTGTCTTGTGATCCCGTCCTTCCCGTGCTTTTCTGCTTTGAAGCGGTCCACTAGGATCTATCGGTGATGCTGTCGTTTTCTTCTTCTGTCTTGCTTCCCATTTTGGGCTGGCCTACCCTACCAGGGACAATGTTTGTGTAATGTCAGAAAAATACAGCGACGAATATAGTTATATACTAGTAATAAATAAATAAATAGTAAAAATTTTATTATAATGAAATAAAAGGTAAGTTAATGAAAAAAAGAAGAAGATAAAATTTTAAAAAATTATATTATTTTATTAATAACATCCATGTTCATAATTTCTAGAAATGTTTTTTTTAATCTAAAATATATTCCCAAAATGAGAAGGCAAAATATTCTAATGGACCCTCAATTTTTTTTTTCTTTTTCTTTTTATTTATTTATTTATTTATTTTTGAGGGAGAAGCATTGATGAACCGAAAAAAATGGTACACAGTTGTACACAACTGATAGAAAGACACATTTGCAAGTAAAAGACATATGATTACAGGGAAGAATTTTAATTTTGGAGAAAATAATGAATTAGTTCTTCAAATTTGCAATGACTTTATATATTCAAAAATTTTCATTTATAAATACTCACATCGACTTCTAACTCTATAATTATCTTCTTCCTAGTCAATTATTTTATATATTTAAAAATTTGTAATTATGGATTTTTTTTTGGCAGCTAATTCTTAGAAAAATTCAAGAATTTTAAAAATTCAAAAAGTAGGTCCATATGTTAAATGAATTCAATGGTCTATAAATTAGAGATACCAAATATAAACCAAACCACAAAAAAAAAAAATTCAAATTAAATCATTTCCATTTAGTTTTAAAAATCCTTTAGTCATTTTAAAATCCACACACACACACCAGAAGCATGTTAGATTGTAATTGTAATTGTTATTTTTGAAGGAAAAAAAATAAAAGGAAAGAAGAAAAACAAATGCAAAAAAAAAAAAAAATACAAAACAAAACAGAAGAAAAGAAAGCAATGAAATAAAAAAAAAACAAAAAATTAAATTTATTAATAATGTCCAATTTACAATTTTATAGTTTGAAACAGTTTTAAAAATCAAACTAGAATATTTAATTTGATTTAATTTATTTTAAAAATTATTAATTTTAAAAATTAATAATTAAATCAATAAATTAATCGATTAAATTATAAATCGATAAATTGATTATATTTTTTTCTAATTGATTAGTTTAAAAAATTTTAAAAAATTTTAAAAATATTTTTTTATATTATAATTTTTTTAAAAAATAAAAATTATATTATTAAATTTTTTTATATATTTAATATTAAATATAAATTTTATTAATTTAATTATAATTAAATTAATAAAATTCATGCAATTGTGAATTATCAAATTTTTTAATTTAATAATAGATTTGACGGGGAAAAAAAGTTACAAAACAAAATAAATTCTCTCCTAAAAAGAGTCCTATCCATCATGAGGCCCCCAAACCATTAAAAAGACATCAGCCGAAAAGGCGTCAATCGCCATGCCTTGACCCAATTGCAAAAGATGACTCTTTAGAGTCCCTTGTGATGTCTAAAGTTCGTGAACGTCATCATACCCTTCTGTAGACTCTCCCCCTTTCCGACCAATGGGTAGTCAGTCAAAGTAGTATCAGATTACTTAATTACAAGGGACTAAAATATATCAGGAGGGCGGAAATACAACATAAGGAGGCCTACGACCCAAATGCATCATGACGCTCAAGGTCTAGGGACACCAAGGAGGCCCGCGGTCTCTAAGACACCAAGGCAACCCACATTATCACTAATGAAGCCTAAGATCCGTAATCTCTAAAAGGAACTCCATCTCATCAAGGCCAAAGCCCAACCTACAGGGAAGAAAGCATAAACACAAAATCATCATGAAGTCCTATAAGTAACTAATGGTGGCCCTTGGCCAGAGGTTTAGCTGCATCTTAAGCGTGAAATGGGGAATTGCAAGATAGAGGAAAACAAGGGTTAAAGGTGCTTCTTGGTGTTGACTTTTTTATGCTCAAATTAGTATGTTTAAAGAGGGAACAGGGCTTCCTTTGTGTTGCTAAGCCCTATATTAGAGTAAGAATGGTTTACTTAGTTTGGAGATTTTGTGGGTCTTTTATATGTGTCCTAGCTAGTGGGTTTTTAATGTTGATGTGATAGTTTATTAAACATGTTGGGGTTTGCTCATTTGGTGTAAAAGACCCGAGCTTAGGGAGAGCTCAGATGGGTTGTGAGCTCGATCATGTGTCTGAAAGCTGAAAAGGAGCAAACTTGTTTGACTTTAACTTAGGCCCTGAGCTTGCTGTTAGCATAGATTCAAGTTCTTATCATTTGTCCCTTCCCTTAAAAGGGAGACGAGTTTGCTTTCATTACTATAGAATTTGAAAACATTTGTTTTTACTTTTGGTCGTCCTCTTCAAGATGGTTAGTAGTTCTTTGAAGACTCTTGGCAGTCCTCTTTGAGACGGTTGCTAGTATTTACTGTACGCAATTTTCGAGGAGTTGGTTTATTTAAGGCTCTTGCATCTCTTAGGTGAGTTCAACTTTTCGCGTAATTCACTTTACTCTGTTGTTTGCTTCGAAGACTTTCAAATTGCTGGTGCATTTTTCTTGTCATTGCTTCTTCTCCTTCTTATAGGGAGGAGCACTATGTTGTTGAGCCATACACTTTGCAAATTGGTGTGTAACACATTGATAGTGTGAAGAATGTTTTTCCGATTGAGTATAACATCCTCATTCAGATGGAATGAGAGAGGGTTGTCGTGCCCCAGTGGGTGGCATAGTGGGTGTTCCTCTGCTAGAGCCCATCTCAGGGTTTTTGAGGCACTCATCTGGGCATATCACTCCATCTGGTTGGCGATGTCTGATAGGCATTGTGGTGCTATGCAAACAGGCTGGTCTTCCTTTGTCGAGCATCCTAGAAGACAACACAGAAAGTCAGAGGCTATACGCAGTTCATTTTGTTAAAACCAAAGTCCATTTGATACAAGATCATGCACTTTTAAAAAAGAATGAAAGCCAATTTCTTGGACCACTACTGATGGTCGTGGCACATAACCCATTTGCCATGCAACAACATTTTCCAATGTAAATTCTCCAAGAATGGCATATATCCGACTCTTCATTGGGAGGCCTCGCACAATGTAAGTGTTGTGAACTGTGATGCCTTTTGTTTTTGTGTAAAAATTCCTTGAGAATGGTACGCATGGCTGACAGATATGCTAGATTATTTTCTTGGTGGCCAATCCGATCATAAATTTATCCTATTTGTTGAAGATACAGATATGGTGGTGAAGTTGAGCTATTTTTTCCGATGCAATGCTCAGGGTTGGTCCTGCTCTCTTTTCAATATTTTGATTGCTGATTTACGTTGATGTATCAACTATGGCAGCTCTGGGAACAACTCCTTTCCTGATCTCTGTCAATCAAACTAAGCCAGGGCTAACTATAGCATCTTTGGCCACATCCAAATTCAGGATTAGCCTTGCTGAAAAACTGATAAGGTTGACGAAATTGGAAAAGAAGAAAAAATGCAGCTTAAGGAGCATATCGATCTTGAATGGTATATCGTACAACGTGATTGCCTTAAATCTTGTTAATCGTTCCAATGGCCCCTAGAAGTATATTCACATGGGTGTATTTCAAGATGAGATATCTGATGGCCTTAGAAGCTAGAAATTTGCTCGCAGTTCACAAATTGTAAGCAGAGGGAAATAATATACGTGTGCTGCATGGATGCAATGGAAGAAAAAGGGAACATTTCAGATAACTAAGAATTGGAAAGCAAAGCCCTGCAGGAGATTGAATGAATTTTGCTCATGTGTAACAGAACATAATATAGTAGTAGGCAGGCATGTAAATCAATGGTTGTGTTTCTATAATGTATAAGAGCCAACTTAAAACAATCTGACCATGAAAAATCGTAGCGCACAAAGTAATAGCAGCCAAGCTCACTGCCACCAAATATTTCCAATTTTGCTTTCTAATTTCCCCGTTGAACTGAAAACAAGCAAAAAACACGTTTCGTTTGCTTCTGATAAGAATTTGCAAGTTTAAGGTAGATATTTCCTAATAAGTGATCAGTATGGCTCAAAACCATACCAACAAATTCTTATCCCACTTCTAGAAAGGCAGAATTTCTTCATTAGAATCAGAACTATAAAATTACATACCTATAGCTGTCAACCTGCATTAGCATTCTTCAAAAGCAACAGAGACCAACTATAATGCTAACATGTCTTCAGTCACAAAATATCATCATTCTACTACATATTTACTGCAACACCAAACACCCATATCCGTGTAATGAACTCATTGTCTTAATGAGTTCTGTCTATTCATCGCTGAAATCCCAGAAGGCAGTAGTCATGTTTTGATCGATTAGCTTCTATACTGTGAGAATAAGTTGAAATAAAAGGTCTACAAACTTCATTTGGTCTCTTTAAACAGAACATGGTGCTTCACTTTGGGGTCATATTTCTTGATCTCAAGCTTATTCTTCATATTCTTACCTTTCCTCTTAGCATACACATATCCAGTACCCACCTCCGAGACAAACTGGATGATCTTAAACTTATCCTTCTTCCTATGGGTAACCTTCCTTCTCCTTTTCTTCTTTTTCTCTAAGTCACCCCCTCTTCTCCTACTCTTTATCTGCAGCCAAAACTGGAGAATTAGACCCCATAATCTCAGAGGCTCGTGAAATGGGGTGCCCCTTTATAAAACACTGAAAGCATGAGTGAAACTTGAAAACACTCCTAAAATTACCTGTAGGGAGCCATACACAGAATTATCAGTATCAACTGAAAATTTTACAACAATCTTTGTTTCCAACTGAAATCAGACATCCATAATGAAGCACAACTAATTTGATTATTTAGCACCTTAATACTCTCTGATTATGTGCTCTTCTATGTTTTCTGACAGCCAAAACCTACCAACAACTACTACCATCGATTTCTTTATGCATTTTTATGTGCCTTTTTAGGAACGAAAATTCCCCACTTCAAGATGCAGGATTAAAGTAAAAATTTAGAAGACCATTGATCTGCAGAAGAATAGTACCATTCTCTTTCTAGTATTGGAACCATATCTTCTCGCCATGCAGATGATAGACCCACGAATTGGCGTCTGAATGGTGCTCATTGACAGACAACCTGAAAAATAGAGAAGCCCCAGTACTAAAAGAAAAAACTTGGCTACCTAAGGAAAGGCAAGAGAAAGGGAAGCAAAGAAAACCCCTTTCAAAGATTCAGATGATTAATCACCAAAAACCCTTGAATTTGCCAAAGCACTTCAACGCATACAAAATGCAGGTGGTTTTGTTATTACTCAGAAAGCAACAACCTTTGTAAGTCTGAAGTAGCAGACAAAATTTTAAACTATTTTTTTCCTCAGCCACCTCCCCCACCCCCCCAAAAAAATATAAAAAAAATAAATAAATAATAAAAAAAAAGCTACAGGTAAATGGGTCACCTTATTTAGCTCCGAAGTTGAAAATGGAGAGAGAAAGTGGAAATTAAAGGGGAGATTGGTCTTTGATGCACGTACATATTACCTTTGGAGAAGAGACCGTGAGAGAGACTAAAGGAAAAGCAAAGAGGCCTCAAAGTTGTGAGCTTTAGCTGAGAGGGTGTTGAAAATGGGAGGGAGAGATTTCTTGGCCGGCAAGGATGAGAGGGGGAGGTCAGAGTAGCAGTTGCCGCCATCTTTCTTTCTTGTAAGGTCAACTTCTTCTTTCTTTATGGTTTGAATTATAAAAATTGTTCTCTCTGATATGATATGAAAAATATTTCACTTTTACTTCCGCTTCTCTTCTCTGGATTCGTTCACCGCACCGGTGAATAAAAAGACCAAAATCTCCCCCCTACTAGTAGGATGAGAAAGTATTATTTTATTTTTATTTTACTCTATATGAGCATTCAAATGCCAAATCGACCCTTAAATTATTGGATTGAGTGCATTTAGGTCCTCCATGTATGTTATATTTGGTTTTCTAACCGTCTGCTTCATTAACGGTCAAGATGTAGACAGTAATACTTTGAAATACTTTTGCACACCTGGGTTCCACCCCCCCCCCCCCGGGGGGCCGCCCCTCTCTTGATGAAATGGAAGAGTTAGGAAGATTTAAGAACAAATACTTCAAACAAGTTTTGATATTTAGCCCCCATACCGTGGGCTGTGCGATTACCGTAGGGCAGAAGGCAAGTTTGCACCTTTCAACCAAAATGCCCCAACCCACATTTCAAGAGATTTATGAATGAACCGGGTTTACGTTGGTTTGTCACATTAGTATAGTAGAATGTTGAAAGGAGGTCAGTGGTCAAACCTTAGGTACTTCAAATTCTTACAAAATGTAGGTTTTGATCTCGATGTACCAAAAAGGAAAGGTGGTTTTATGGTTACCTCCAGTTTTCCAATGGGTAAAATATTATGAACATGATTATTCATGAGCTAACAGACCAACTGCAAAAAGGCTCATTGCAGGTATATAGGCTCTTGTCTGTTAAACAGACATGCAGGTTATACTACACACTCCAATCCTCTTCCAGTTAATGAAGGTAATAAAGAAATTACATTGCTATAAGGAATATTGGAAGAACGACTCAAGAAAGGCCGGAAGTAAGTTTGGCAAGGCTTATCATCTGTCTTAAGGCCTAAGGCTAATTGTTGAAAGTTTGAGCGGAGAGTGGATAGTTCTTATGGTCCTGAGAGGTAGCAATGGTCCTCGAGTGTCTATGAGACGGGGAAATTAAACTAATGGCATTGCCAAATCTAGGAATGTTTTTTTTTTTTTTTTTTTCAAATCTCAATCTTGTTTTGGGGTTATCTCTTAGTTGTAAGCTCTTTAATATCCAAGCTACCACTCAAATAACCAGATTGGTAAAGTCCCAAACATGAATGAACCTTTTAGGATGCTTCTCCAATGTTTCCCACGAAACCTGATTCCTTTACATATTTCCAATAAAATAGCCAAGAACTAGGACACTAACGGGACCAAAAAGGGAACTACAACCCTAAAAGAGACTCCACTTCCTCTGGAATCCAGCCACAACAACATCACGCTCATAATCCTAGCTGGCTATAGGTGTAGGGGTATACCAGCCATGATGAATCTCCACTACCTTCTTGTTCCTAGCAAGCCGTGACTTTCTCCGTGCGCCGGTGTTTCGGTGTAATGTTCCTGCTCTCACTGCTTTGTCAATGACTGAGTAGGCCTCAGCAATAAGCTTCTCAATGGGGAACACCTCCTCAGGTTGTGCATCAGGCTTCTTTTTCAGCTCAGCTAGCGCTTCCAAGACCTGAAAGCAATCCACCAATTTTTCATTAAGCTACAAGGAGTATTAACCAGAAATTGGAACAGCGCTAACTTTGTTCAAGATACTACCATCCAAATACACTAATTTATCAATCTTCACCATTAGAGTATACAGATAAAAAATTCAACGAGTAAATTAATTGGTGGGAGCTGCAGGTCACTTGCAGAAACATAGATGCCTATTACTTTCCTTCAAATTCTCTGCTTAAGTTCTTCAAGTTGGCAGCAGCCACATTGTGCAGGAGTACCTGTCTCCATCCACATGAAACATAGATTCAGACAAAGAGACCACAAATGGCCCCTCTGAAATGGGAAGCTGACAGAAAACCAATTCCAGTTCCTTCAGTTCATGACATTCATCCCCTGCTCAAAACTATGTAAGTTGTCGTAATCCTGGTCTATGCAGAAGAAACATTGGTCTATAGAAACATGTACACTACATTACAAACTACAATCCAATAGGTAACAATTTCATCGATCATGTTCAGCAACCACATAAATCATTCATCCATGCTCATTTTTAGAGCTCCAGTTCAGCTACAGCATTACCATCCGAAGACAGGTGGGGGAAATCACACAAACTATAACTTATAAGGATTATTTTCATTGGTCTCTCTTGGGAGTTTTACTTTTAAAATATTACCTTCTCCCCCCCAACCCCAAACAAAGAAAAACTACCTAGGGGGTGTTTGTATAGGGGTGAACAATCCAATTGCCAAACAATATCCCAATGCTAAATAACCCAAAGGTTTTACAATGCTAAGGAAAAGGCGTCTACATGCATGAGGCTCTACACTAGAAGTCAGAAAAGGTTAAATAATATCAACTTTACCCTTGTTATCATAAAGAGAATTTTTCCACAACTTGAATCTAAGACCTCCAAGTATACTTTTGACAGTAGCAACAATTATGCCAACTACAGATTTCTCATAAAAATCCATCCAGGCCAAGTGTACTGCAGCCCTGAAATTCCACTTCAGGATTTAAATGCTTGATTTTCAGACAGTTTGATAGAGCCCCTTCAATTTCTAATTGTTGGAATCAAGTGCAAACTACTGATTCCACCAAAATTTCAAATGGAATGATTAGTAAAAAGTTGTATTAAAATCTGTTGAAACAAATAAAAAAAATAAAAACATTATAATATGGAAACTATCTTCAAGAGGCCAAGCAGCCACCTAGTACTGCGGACCACCCTCAGCTGGCAACTGCAAGAAGCTCTTCCTGCCCTGCACACCCCGCCTCCCTCTTCTAACCCCCCCCCGCAAAAATAAAATCACAATCTCGATCTCCAGACTCAATGTCAAAAATACTTCTTGACCATTGTCTTAAAACAAAACAGTATCCATTTTCCAAAAATGGAAAAGAACACAGCCTCACCACCAAAATCCATCTCTATTTTGTGAACCAAAAGCAGCCGGAGAAAATAAGACCCAGAGCTAACCTCAAGTTCACCTTGCCCCTGGTCACATTCAATAGCCCAAAACCAAACTGCCAATAAGCCACAACGTTAATACCACTAAATCAATCATCACTAATTCCAGAAAATAGCTTTACTGTCAGCTCCACCATCTGCTCAAATCTGCTACCACTGTCACTGCCCATATGCTGTTCACGCTACCTAAATCCAGCCACCACCAAACCACTCCCTCACAGCTCACCCTCACCTCCCCCAGTGCCACCATCAGCACTCGTTGTTGCTTTGAACCTAATCACCCAAAACCATTTCCTAAATCGGTCATTACAAGCATTCAACCAAACCATCCACCAGCCACATAAGCCCTAAGAGCCCACTCATTGGAAGTGGGCAAAGCCCTGTCAGTTCCACTGGATCTTCTGCTATTTGCCCCTTTCGCTGCCTACAGTCCATGATCTCAAGGATCAGAGCCTCAACTTCACCAGTGCTGTCAAGCTTAATCCTAGGAACCCGAAACCTTTAAGTTATTGTACAAAAAAAGCAACCTTGAAGTTCTGTATCTCTTTTTTTCAAACATATTTTAATGTTCAATCCTTTAGTTGTCCTTTTAAACCTTTCATTTGGTTTCAACTGATTTTGATTTAATGCTTTCTTGTTTCCTTGGTTTGCAATTGAGATAGAATCCGCAGATTGAACAATTAGAAGTTCGGAGGGTCTCAATCAAAGTTATTAAAGATGAAGCATTTAAATCCAAAAGGCTCAGAGTTGAGGGTCTACAATAAATTTTAGCTGACAATCAAAGCAGCAAAGCTTGAAGTAAACATTGCATTCCAATAAAAAAAAATAAAAAATAAAAAATAAAGAATAAAAACATAGAGGGCATCATGATGAAGAGCTGTAAGAAAGACCCGCCATTCCACAAATATAAAATTAAGAGAACTAAACAAAACCTCCTCATAATTTCACATTTCTAACATGAGAAAAACAAGCAAATGATAAAGAAGAAGGGAATGTACCCCATTTTGGCCACACAAACAGCACAGAGATGACAAAACCCATCAAATGCAGAAAGAATAATAATAATAATGATAAAAGTTGCAAAAAGAAATAAAATGGGCCCACCGCCCTGCGACAGGGGGCAGGGGTGGAGGCGAGGTGGGGACAAACCTTCTTCATGCGGGTTCTAATTTCAGACTTGCGGGATTTATTGTAGATGCGCCTTTTCTCTGCCTGGCAAGCTCTTTTCACTGCTGAATCTATCTTTTTCTTTGGAGCCGCCTCACAAACAATTGAAGTGCCAATGTGGGGTCTTCTCTGAACCATCCTCATTGACAAACTCCCTAACCAGTAAACAACAACGACGGCGAGAAGATTAACAATGAAAGAAAAACAAGAGAGATCGTAAAAATCAAGCTAAGAGCTTGATTTAACTAAAAACAAGAAAAGAAAAGGCTGCAAGAAGGAAAACCCACCCAGTCATTGAGGCGGGCAAAAACATCATTGTAATGAGATTGGAAAAGGAGAGAGAGAGAGAGAGAGTCGTTGAGTTGAATTACCTTTGCTGAAGACACTCTGAGATAAGGCAGAGGAGAAACTCAGAGAAGCGGAAGAAGTGGCGGTGATACTTGAGGAGGGGCAAGCAGAAGCAGAAACAGTAGTGGTGGTATTGAGGGAAAGGCCCTCAAATTTTGCTGGAAGAGCCGCCAAGCACGAAGTTACTACAGCAGCAGCAGCAGCTGCCATCTCTCTCGCTCCGTCTGTCTCCGTGTCTATGTGTGCGTGTGGACTGGAGTTCGAAGAAACTAAAGCTGAGAACGTCCGGCCCCGTAGAGTGGATAGGATTGTATGTCCCTTTTGCCTTTTGGCTTTTGTTACCGTGCGGGCACTTGCCTTTTTATTTCCCCCACCCTTCTCCTCTCTCTCTCGCTCTCTCTCCTGCTCTTTTCTTCTGCCTGCTGTTATTTTCCTCTTCTTTTCTACTTTTCCCTTATTTTTTAACCTTTATCTTTGGTTACTTCTTCAAATTTAAATTACAAAATATTCCTTTATTAAAATTTTTATTTTAATTTTTATAATTTATTCATAATTTTATATTATATAATAAATAAATTTTATTTAAAATAAAAAAATAAATTTATATAATATAAAAAATAAATAAATTATATTTATAAAAATAATAAATAAACATAATAAACACATTTCTCATAATTTATTTCTCCTAATTTATTGATTGTTTCAAATTCAATCACAACTTGTTGAAAACAACCACATAAATGACATGAGAAAATTGGTTCCTTAGTGAAATTTTCTGGAAATTAAGTCATGATCCATAAAAGTTTGACTTTGATTTTGGGAGGTCTTGCAAAGAATTGAAAAAAAAAAAAAAGGTACAATGATAACTCTGGTTGCTCAATCAAGTAGCAATCTAACATTCTTTCACCCCCAGTTGCTATGATTTGCACTAGAAGTGAGCACAGGATGGCTAGATGAAAGATACAGAGGTAATTTAAAGATAATATATATATATATTGGAAAAAAAAGAAGGCTAGAAGCAGCATATATAGCTTAGTCCATTCCAAGAGTCGAGATAACATGAGAAAAAGAGTACAAACCGCCAGATTTGAAAAGGGAAAATCCTTCTGCATGTCTCATAGACACCCGAGGACCATAAGTAAACCTCAACTTATAAATTGTAATCCAAAGTTGTTCTAACTGAAATTTACTGCAGGGGTATTAGATGTGTCAAGGCCATGGTGGACCTCCACTACTTTTTTCCTTCGAGCAAGCCTCGCCTTTCTTCGTTCTCCGGTATTCCTGTGCAAGACGCCTGCACTTACCGCTTTATTAATGGTTGAGTGAGCCTTTTCTATTAACTTGTCAATGTGAACCATCTCCTCAGCTTGCATGTTTGGTTTGTTCTTCAGCTCATCCAATGCTTCAAAAACCTTCAATAGTTGGCAAATGTTAGTTCAAAAATGAATGAAGATACAAAGAAGACACAGTTTACGCAATAAACTGAAAACACATGTACATCCTTACTCCAACTTTGTGGAAACAAAATTCCTCTCTCTCTCTCTCTCTCTCTCTCATGCACACGCATGCACACAAGCAAGCACGCACACACAGAAAATAAAACATGACATGTATATAGAAGACCACCATCCCAAACCCAAAGTTAGTATGTTCAGCATAAAAATTATCACATTCAGGACCCAAGATGATGTTGAGAGAGAAATTTATTGATAAAAACATTTAAGCAAGCCGAAAAATCAAATTGATGGAGGTTAAACCTAATGGCCCCTGGGTATAACATAAGCAGCCAGGAGCTCAACTGGGACCATCCCTTCAAAATCATTCTTGAATGCTAAGCAAATAAGGTAATGACTTTGGCTACTACATAGGGTTAATAAAATTATTAGTAATTCATATGTGCAACCATATAAGCTTATGGCTTACAATTCTCTGCTTTGGTCCTTGTGAAGAAAGAATGTTATTGTGTACTAAAGTTAATAAGTAATCAAAATGACAAATTTGGTCACTCTGAAAAACTCAGAAGCTAAATAAGCACATTTCATGTTCTTGTATGGCAGTTGCATCAAAGTCCAACAGCTCTCTCGATCCTACTCATTTTTGAAAACCTTTGACTGCAAATGAACAGCTGAGAGTTTGAAATTTCTACGACTCTTGACTTTAAGCTGCATAAACAAAACATAGACCTCTCATATGTGCAAGATTGCCAACTAAATGCCAATATGTGATAATTCATGTCGCAAAATTCAGCATTAAATTTCATTGTACTGATAGGTGGCCTCATAATAGCCTGTTCCATTAAATTTCAAGATGATATTTACTATGCTTATATAATTATGTCTTCAGCACATTACCAATAAATTGTAGAGAGACAATTAAATTATAAAGACATTAAGATGACAGATAAATCATAATATGTGAATCCATAAAGGCAAAAGAAGATGTCTGCAAATGAAGATATAAAGGATAATAGACCTATACTCTGCAAAAAAATCATTGGCTGAGTAATATTCAACCTAATGCAAATCTATTGGCACTTTAGAAGCAAAATGTTACAACTTCATTGACAGGTGCAATCCTCATCCTACCATGTGAAAGTATGACTATTGTCCTCTCTCCATACTGCACAAAATGGCAAATAAGGGAGCAAACCTGCTTCCCTATTGATTCTATTCTGTTCCGTCTACTTTCGCAGCTTAAGATGCCATCCTCTAAGCAGCAACTCCTAAGGCCATGAACACTGCACCTACTAGGATCAAATCCCTCAGCTCAAAAGTTAAGGCATAGAAAACAGTGAGTGATTTCCACTTTCTTCTTTGTAGTTCATATTTCATAGAATATAACAATTAACTTGAGATAAACTAGCCACTGAAAATTTGTCAGGGGAAGCTACATAAAAGAAGTTCCTTGGGCTCCATTCATGGCAAATATACACCATTTTATTCTACTCGAGATATGCAAGATAACTACATATCATAATCTCAATGCCCCTCTGGAAAAACAACTGCTAACAGTTGGGACTCAAAACTTGCTGCCTTGGCAGTTGCTTGAATTGGTGCTTCCTCAACTCCATACCTTAGGTCAACCACTTAAAATTTCCAGCTTCCTCAGAAATTAAATGGTGAAAACTGGAAAGTGTTGGAAGCAGAATTCTCTGCAGTCCACCATTGCCTAATTTTCACTTGACCTGAGTTTCCACTCCTAAGAAAATTAGGGAAAACATCTGAAGGATTCTCAACAGAAACACCTCAGTGAAATTCTGGAACCAATGTTGTTTTTCTTTCTGTATGCATGCATCCCTTTTTTTATTCAACATATGATTTCTATTGCAACAAATTTTGCAATGTTACTTAACACAACAAAATCAAAAGAACCAGCAACCTGTCATGTAAGTCAATTGGCATTATCAATAAGCACTATATACGCATGATCAAGTCATTAGAACATTGTTCCTTACCTTACAAACATTTACTCCCAGCAAATTTATTGCAATACACTTGGGGGTTGGGAAGAGGGGGATGTGGGGACTTGCAAAGCAAACATTGGACATTCCACAATAATTGCTCTGCACCTCCAATCAAAAGCACAAAAGGATATATAGGTGCAAAAGGACACCTAATATGGCAGAAACACAATCCTCACAGAGTTTGGCACCCAGCAAGCATTTGGAAGCAGGCACTATATAACAAACAATATTTTTCAAAACAAAAAAACAAAGATCTTTTGCACAACTAACACTATAAATGTACAACAAATATACCTTAATCATCCGGGCTTTAACTTTTGATTTGCGGGCTTTATTCTTAATCCGCATCTTCTCTGATCGGCGAGTCCGCTTTGCCACTGAAGCAGTAGAATAGAGAACTGACCTTTGCACCACGTTCATTGGAAAAGACCCTAAAAAGGCCACAAAATGCACATCATTCGACAATAGTGAACCAAGATTACACTTGTCTTCCAAAATTTAAATAACAAAGAAGAAGGTAACCGAAATCCCAGTTGCCCAGATAAACACTTGTGCTTAACGGAGGGGAATACTTCCCATTCCCGCAAATTCCCACCAAAAAAAGAAAAAACAGAAAATATCACGTTTCTGTCCGAATTTTCTATAAAACAAAAATGGGAACCAAACTTTCAATCAAAATTTTCCATGATGTCTGAGAATAAAGGGTTTCATGCACTTCACTCAGATCGCACGCAAGGTAAAAGTAAAGATATAATCTAATGTACCGTATATACGCGAGGGAGAGAGGGAGAGAGGCGTCAAGCAATGCCCTTTCTGTTACCTTTGCAGCGGAATACATGAGAGAAGGCGGAGGATAACCCGAGAGCCCTGAAAGTGGATGCAGAGGCGACGGCGGTCGTTGCAGTGGTGAAAATTCGACTGAAAAACATCTTTGAAAGATAGTCCTTGTACCCGAGAGATGCAAGGTCCAAAGGGGACTTTGGGAGACTTTCCAAATGCCAAAACAGACGCTTCCTTAGAAAAAGCAGGAATGCTTTTGAGTGACATGTTCTTGAGTCTGGACAAGCAAGTTGATCGAATGGCACCTGCCATCTCTCTCTCTCTGCGTAAGTTGCTTGCTGGGGCTCCTCGTCGGCAGCGGAGTTGGCGGCTGTGGCTTGTGATGCGAGCGTGTGAGGCGTCTCGAAATGGTACGCCCAAACGGGGGAAATAACATTTTCTCTGTTCCCAATCTATCGGGTTCTGTAGGCAGGTTTATGATGTTGGGTTGGGCTGCCCTGAATGAATAGCCCAAGCACTTGTTGAGGCAAAGCTGCTAATTCGAAGTTGTGTCATCCTTACGAAGAATTCCCAAAACTAAATTACATATATATATAGAATACAAATGCGCAGGACATGAATGGTTTTTCTTATAACTAATTAAATAATGTGAAATATACAATTAAAAGAGCAATTAACACAGAATAAGATACAAATATATATATATATATATATATTAAAAAATTTATAAATTTATATCTTTTATATTAAAAATATAAATATTTTTTATAAATAAATATTTTATATATTAATTATAGAAACAATATGTTTTGTTAATTATATATGATAATTTTTATAAATAATTATATATATAAATAATTTTTTATAATAAAGAGATATATTTTTATTTTTATTTATTAAAAAATATATTAAATAATAAAGTATACAATATAAATAATTATTTTTATTATTATAATTTTTTAAAAAAATTAAAATTTATAAACTTTAAATATATTCTTAATTTAAAATATTTATAAAAAAATATATTATTAATCATCTAATATTTGCTCTCTTATATGTTCCCATTCTTTTATCAAACAATTTTAAAACTTGCATCCACCAAAACTGATAAAAAAAAAAAACACAATTTTAAAGTTTTATAAAGCTCTTGGGGTGGACTGGTCGTGGATTGGACTTTGCGAAAATCGTCAAAAATCAAACTAATTCGCTACCATTTAATAGTTTTAAATACACACACACACACACGTATATATATATATACATACAAACCATAAAACGGCAACATTCCAATTATAACGACGTCATTTTACTTAAGGCACCCACTATTATTTTATTTTGTATATAACTAATAGATTTCTTTCTTATATTTTTATCCCAACAAAACAAATTGGAATTTCTCAAAGCCACCCCCCCGTTGCTGCCTTGTCTAGCTGTCTTGCTGTCCAAAGTCCAATGCCCAATGTGCTCCTGCTTGCTGGTCTCTTTTTGTTACTTCTATTTAATTTTGTTATTAGTTAAACAATAAAATTATATATTTCAATTATTTTTTTGATAAATAAAATATAAAATATCAGTTAATATTTATCCTTTTAAAAATTATATTATTAGTCATTATAATATTTTATTTAGTTATAAAATTTAAATTTAAATTATCTAAATTATTAATAATTAATTTACAATCGACTTTGAAAAAATTTATAATTTAGTTGTAAATTAAAAATTTAAAAAATTAGCTAAATGTATAATTTCTTTTTCAAACCATCTCACTCCATTTGCTAACATCTCTTGTAGACGTTGAAGATCTTTCATTTGTTTCCCAATCAACACCTTGTAGAAAATCATTCTTGGACTTAATTCTCACATATTCGCTTTAACTAAACAATAAAAAAAAATAAAAAATCAATCATTTTTTTTTTTTATAATCATAGTTTGATCAATATTGAAAAATTTGGAAATATTATGTGGGCAGGTAGGGCGCATAGTTAGTTATAATACCCTTCTTTTTTTTTTTTTTTTTTTTTTTTTTTTTTTTTTTTTTTTCCTAAGGAAAAAGCCAAATTTACCACACTTAGAAAAAGATATACAACACTTTTCTGGGAAAGATGCTGTTGCTTTATTGAAATTTACTGCATCTTTTAAGAAAAAAAAAATCACTGTATCTTTTAAAACCATATAAATTTTATAACATCGTGTTACAGGATAAGTTTATAGATACTTTAAACTTGTGTACCACTAGATAATTTTAAATGAAAATTATTAACAAATTTAAGAAGAGAGATTAAAGTAAAGAAGAATTAAAGAGGATTTTTTATCTTAAATTTAAAATTTTTTTATTATAAATATTTATATAAAATATGTTAAAAAATATTATATTTTAAAATTATATACAAAAAAATATACTGAAAATTTCTTTTTTTGGATTTTTTTGTGGGTTTGGATTTTTTTTAATGGATTGCGTGTGTATCGCGTCGTAACAATCGGCTGCCCGTAAGAATAGGCTCTATTTGGTGCGGTATAGAGCATTAGCCATATATACTATAAAATTCTAATTTTTAGTATGATACATGAATAATACTTTATTACAATTTTATCATCAATATTGACAAGTTATTGGCCACAAAATATTTTATCCTTTTTACAAAATTTTTCACTCCATTTTTAGAACAAGGAAATCCCAATTTAAATGTTTTGTCGGTAATATTAGTAATTTTCGTTTTTTGTATACAAATAGTTTGTAAGATTTGAGTTCATATAATTAAGCTCTAATATATATATATATATATATATATATATATATATAAAAAGTTAAATTCTTCTTGAGCAGGAATTTTCGGATGAGAACAGATTAGCAAGAGTATGATAATTCCAAATTTAAGATTTTATTTTATTTTAATTTATCGGAATATCTTGTATTTCAACGAAATAGGACTAAGATTAGCATTAGTGTAAACTTTTTCGAAAACTTCCTTTGTTAGCCGTTTTCTATATAGATCATCCCTCTCTTTCTCTCTCTCTTGGTTGTTAAGTTGTTTCCTTCAGATTTTTATTTATTCCCTGTACTCCCCTTATTCGTTTCTGTTTCTTGGTTCTGTTCTATACCAGAATACAACAACAAAACCTAATTAATTCGTCTACACCATAGCATTGTCGTCTCGAAACTCATTTCTATTTAAGTTTTGCCGGGGCCCCCACTTTTGTTTTTGTGTTTTTGTCATTGTCCTGAGTTGTTAGAAAGAAGAATTATACATGGCTCAAATGCGTGTAAAACTCCTGCTTTTACTCGTTATGATAGCTCTGGTTTTGCATATGGCCGCTGCACGGCGCGGCGGTGGAGGTGGAGGAGGCCGCGGTGGCGGTGGAGGTCGAGGCATTAGTATGGGGAGCAGGCCCGTGACCACACACGGCGGGGGTGCACGCGGAACAAACTCATCCTCGCATCGTAATGCATCCCCGCATGCTGCTAATGCATGGCCTTGCCTGAGCATATACCTTTTCAGCTGTGTTGGCCTTTTTCTTCAATTTGCTTGATGCCACGGCAGGATGATTGAGGAGTTTCTTACTTTTGGACAATGGGGATGTATTGCGTCTCCAATCGTGGCCCTGGTTTTATTGTTATTATTAGTACTATTTTTTTTTAATGTTTTTTTTGTCTTTTTTTCTTTTCTTTTTTTTTTCTTTTTTAGGGTTAAGTTCACAGTTTCCTTTTGTTATGTTGATGAATTTGTCCCACAATCAGAATGAAACGATTTTATGCAAGCTGCCATTCTTTCTCTACATAGTTCACATGTATGAGAGTATGCGAGGCTTCTAGGATTTGATGAATATAACGGGATATCCTGCATAGAAGTCGGAAAAAGTTCCTGTATGACACACGTGTTAGAATATTCCTAATTAAGTTCGCGATACGCGTTATAAAATATTCTTAATTAATAATATTTTTATTAAAAAATTAATTATAATTAAAAAATATAATCATAAATTTAATTAAAATATTAATAGTTATATTTATTATATATATATAATTTTTTATTACTAATACATAATTTTTATGTATAAAATTTTATTTGTATTATTAATATAAATATATTTAATTTTAAAATTTTAAAAAATTAATATTTAATAATATTATTCTTATAAAAAATTTAATAAATAAATTTAAAGTATATGTTTGAAAAACATACAGAAAAATTACAAATAAAAAAGGTTTTAGAATATCTCTTAGAGTAATATCTCTTAAGAATCCACTAAATTAAGGCTACTAATAAAGTCCACTCAATTAGTCATTTAATGCTAATGCTAACTTTTAGCTCTTAAGGCTACTAATAAAGGAAGAATTGACTCTTGATGATTCTTGATTTATGTGAAACTAAACATCTATAGCTTCGAATAACTACTCATGAGCCGTCATTAGGCTTGGGCTAAATGTCTAGTAGTTGAAATAGGTTTAACATTTATTCTACTCTCCTAATTAGAAAATGAGCATTTTTTGTGCTTAGGCTAAGTCTTGAATTAATTCTCAGTTTTCTTTATAAGATGCTCCTGCATCATGCTTCCTTCATTGAAAGGGACTTGTCCCTAAGTCTTCAAACTTTCCATTTAATGGAATAAGATTAGCAACATTGAAAATGTTAGAAGTTTCATATTTAGCTAGCAACTCAATCTTCTATGCATTATCTCCAATATGCTTTAACACTTTGAATGGACCATCTGTTTTAGGTTTTAACTTAGTACACTAAATCTTCTTTTTTAAACACAACAAACTTTTTGTGTTTATTAGTTTCGTTTGGTACTTCTCATTCTACTTTAATATCCTTTCCTTAAATTATTCATGCACTTTTTTTTTTTTTTATGAATTTTGCTTGGTTCTCAACATCATCACTAAATTAACATTTGGTTGGAAGAGGAATAAGATCTAAAAGGCTATTAGGATTAGAGCCATGAACAACTTTAAATGGGTTGCATTCAATAGTTTGACAAAAGGACTTATTATAAGCAAATTCAACATGAGGTAAAAGCAAATTTTATTCTCTATTATTATTTTTTTAACCAAACTCTTTAAAAGATTTCTTAAAGTTCTATTGATAACCTTGATTTAACCATTAATTTAAGGGTGATAAATAATGCTAAATTGTATTTTAGTACACAATTTCCTCTAAAGTGTCTTCCAAAAGTGACTCATAAACCACAAATCATGATCTGAAGTGATTGACCTTGGAATTCCATGAAGCTTTACAATCTCCTTAAAATAAAGATCAACAAATTGTGAAGCATTAGAAGTTTTAGTACAAGGAACAAAATGAGCCATTTTATAAAATCTGTTAACTACAACAAAAATAAAATCTTTGCTTTTTTGTGTGCAAGGCAAAACAACAATAAAATCCATACTAATATCTTTCTAAGGGGAATTAGGAATTGTCAGTGGAGTGTATAAACCTATATTTTAGACATGGCTTTTTGTTTTATGGCATATAATACATCATTCTACTATTCTTATAGCATATTGGCTGAGTTTTGGCCAAAAGAAATTTTCTTACACCAAAATCAAAGTTTTATTTCTTCCAAAGTGGCCAATAAGTCCTCTTCTAAGAGCTTTTTTAATAATGACTTCCCTCAAGGAGTTATTAGAGATGCATAACTTGTTATCTTTGTGAAGAAAACCATCTTTTAGAAAAAAATGATTGACTAATCCATTTGGAAAGGAAGCCCAAATAAATGATAAATCAAAATCATATAATAAAGTTTTTTTACAATCCCAAATCCTAATACCTTTGTCTCCATTGTGTTTAACAACAAATATCTTATACTCAAGGCATTAGTTACTTTGTTGAGCTTCCTTGCATTATGCTTGATAGAAAATGTGTAGGGTTAAAGAAATTCAACCCATTAGGCATGACAACTATTAAGCTTGTGTTGTGTATTCAAGCATTTTAATGCCTCATGATCATAATACAAGAAAAATACGTTACGTAATAATTAGTGACTCTAATGTTCTAGAGCACGAACAACGACATAGAACTCCTTACCATATGTTATGTATCTTTGTTTTGCATTATTCATCTTCTTGCTAAAGAATGCTATTAATTTGCCTTCTTGACTTAAAATAGCATCAATGCCTACATTGGAAGCATCACTCTTAACTTTAAACATCTTTCCAAAATCTAAAGGTATCAACATTAGAGCTTTTATCATCATCTTCTTTATTAGCTTAAAGCTCTTTTGGGCAATTTATGTCCATTGGAATGAATTTCCCTTTAAACACTCAATAATAGGAGTAACAAAAGTGTTGAATCATTTAGTAAATCTTTGATAAAAAGATACAAGACCATGAAAGCTTCTTACATCATGAATGGATTTAGGAGTAGGCTAACTAGTAATTGACTCAATCTTGTTTGAATCAACTTTAATTCCTATTAAAGATACAATATAACTAAGAAACATAATACTATTTGTGCAAAATTGGCATTTTTTTTGCATTAATGTACAATTCTGCTCTCTTAAATGCTTATAACATGCTGGGTGCATTCAAAATCCCAAATGACATGACCAACCACTCATAGAGAGACCATTTCTAATTTTAAAGACTATCTTCACTCATCTCCAAGACTCATTTGAATTTGATGATAACCAATTTTAAGATCAACTTTGGAGAAAATAACAAAACCACATAATTGATCACATAAATCATCAAGTTTAGGAATAGGAAACATGTACTTGATAGTAATTATGTTAATTGCTCTACTATCTATGCAAATATGTCAAGATCTATCCTTCTTGGGTACTAAAAGGGCTAGAGCAACACATGGACTCATGCTTTCTCTTACTAATCCCTTGATAATCAAATCTTTAACTTGCCTCTACAACTTAATGTTCTTTGAGATTCATGCAATAAGCTACTTTGTTTAGAAGAATAAGACTCATGCTTTCTCTGACCAATCCCTTGATAATCAAATCTTTAACTTGCCTATACAATTCTTCATGTTTTTTTAGGATTTATGAAATAAGCCGCTTTGTTTGGAAGAATAGAGCTTGGAATAATAGAGCTTGGAATAAGGTCAATTTGGTGTTGAATATCTCTCATTAAGGGAAGACCAAGGGGTGTTTCTTCTAGTACAACATCCATAAATTTTTTTAATAAAGGTTAAACTAATGGATTATGTCCCCTTAATTTAATGATGGATTCTTCTATAAGCACAATAGCATACATCTATTTATCTTCTAAAAACATCTTTTCAATCAAATTACCATAAAGAAAAGTATTTCCCTCCCCTTTTATAAACTTGAAAATATGATTTGGTTTCATTAACACTAAAACAATTCTAACACCATCTTTCATAAATGAATAAGTGTTTTTGTCACCATCATTAACTATTTTTTATCATATAACCATGGTCTACTTAATGGCGAGTAATATCTTAGGAGTAACATCACATTAGATTTCATCTCTATAATTTTGCCCAGTAGAAAATTCAACTAAGCATGTTTATTTACCCTTACTTCAATTCCTTTGTGAATCCATTACATTTGTAAGGGTAAGTATGCTCTTTTGTCTTCAAGCTTAGCTTTTCCACCATCTTTGTTGCTACCACATTAGAACTGCTTCCACTGTCAATAATGACGTCACATAATTTGCCATGAGAAGTGCACCTAGTATAAAAGACGCTTTCCCCTAGCCACCGGCCATTAATTTTTTTCTTGTTTAGGAGTGATACTTAAACTTCTTTGAATCATAAGCATTTCTCCTTCATTAGCATAGATAACTTCTTAATTATAAATAGAGCCTCTAAACTCTTCTTCATCCCCTTTAACCTCTTCATCCACTAATGTCTTAACTTTGTGATTTGGGTATTTAGAAACAATATGCCTATAGCCTTGGCTTTTAAAGCATCTTCTTAAGCTACTATTAGAAAAACTAGCTTGTTTGTCACTTTTAGTAGCTCTTTTGTCACCAAAAAACTTGGTTGAAAAGTATGACCTTTAATGTGATCCACTCTCTCAATTTAAAGGAAAAGTTCTAATGGCTGATTTTAGAGTAACCTTTTGAACCTCCTTCCTTTGCTTTTCAATAGTCAAAGTATGCTTTCTTACATCATTGAGAAACCAAAATGGTTACAATCAAACAACATCATAAATCTCCTTTTTCAGGCCGTTCAAGTATGGAGTAATAGTTTACTTTTTTGGTTTAACCACATCACCCTTCATCATGAATTGTTCAAATTCCACAATATATTCCTCCACACTCGTTTTTGGTTATTGCACAAGATAATGAATTTTCATGAACATCCTTATTTGATAATCCTAAAGTAGAAGTAGAAATTTCCTTTTTAACTCCTTCATCATTTTCTCCCATGTTCTAATTTTTCTTCCTCCATCTTAATTGCTTTATTTCTTCAAATTCTCCCACCAGGAAAAGACATACTTTTTGAAATTTTAGAATTTTAATCTTCATGTCAAAGCCTCTGAAGTTGTAATGATTCCTTCTTATATGAGAGAAACAAAAAAAGGAGCCTTTTCTTGATTCTTGATAATCATTAGAAGGTGGGTTCTTATGTGTAGCATCAAAAGACTCATCATTATGATCATATGACCCTTTATAATGATTCAAATGTTATTAGATTTCATGATGTTGTCTTCTCAATTCATCCATCTCAAAATCATGAATATCTTTACATAGAATTGCAATCCATTTTTTGGGATAAGCCATTAAAGCCAAGGCTTCGATACCAAACTTAATACAGAAAAAAAGAAGAATTAAAAATGTAACAGGCAATAGTAGATTATTGACACCAAGTTTGTTTTTGATTGTAACCTTTACTCTATGGATATAAGATAAACTTTGCCACCTTAAAGATATAGGGTTAAAGGCATTTATAATACAAAGCATGATACACTTTCCACTCTTAAAGAATCCACTTAAGAGATACATAAATGCTAGGGTTATGTCACCACCCAATAGAATCCACCTTAAAGATACATAACTTAGAAGAAAATTCTTTAAATGCTTCAACATAAGAGTTTAATTAATCACCAAAGTCAATCTTGAACAAAATACAAGGAAAAACTATAAATAAGACTTTGGAACATCCCTTTAGACATAGGAAAATGGACCAATAACTCAATATTTATATACTAACCATCACAACAAATTCTAAGAGTCCACTCAATTAGCCATTTAATGTTAATCCTAACTTTTAACTATTTTAGTGACAAATAAAGGAAAACTTGACTCTTAATTATTCTTAATTCATGTGAAATTAGACATCCAGAGCTTCTAATGACTACTAATGAGCCATCGTTGGGCTTGGGCTAAACGTCTAATAGTTGGAACAAGTTTGATATGCATTCCGCTCTCTTGATAGCAAAATGAACATTTTTTGTGCTTGGGCCAAGTCTTGAATTAATTCTTAGATTTCCACATAAGATGCTCTTACATCACTATTTATACTTAAAAAAATTGTGAATTCATTTAAGAATTGAGGGAGCTGAATTATGTGAAGGATTGTAATTTCCTTTTGTAGTTTGATTGGCTAGAAATTGTTAATTTCATATTTTAAGGGATTAAGCATAATTACAAGTACTAGAGAAAAAAAAAATATAGTTATTTAAAGCTTATATTGCATATTATATGTTTTGTTTAATTGCACATAGGTCGTGTGCATTATTATTATAATTTGTTAGTCACTAAAGTGGCCAAAGTAGCATATTTAATAGAATGTATAAATAAGTTATTTATTCATAATTTTAATGAAATACTACCCAAAGGTAAATTTTTATTATATGATTAACAAAATAATTGAAGTACACTAATATTTTTGATTAAATATATTTATTTATCCAAATATATTAAATATATTTGGTTAATGGTATTACTTAGGATAGTGTATTGTAAGATTTTCCAAAGGAGAACTACAATATACTCAGATTGTTTTATCAAACTTATAATTAATTATGAGCATTTATAGTCATTTAACTATTTTGATACACTTGCATGTTTCATTTGTTATTTTGTTTAATAAATTAAACTTTTCAAAATGACATGTACAAGTCAAGTTTATTTACATGTTATAAATGTTGACTTTTACTATTAATGAGTGAACCTACTACTATTACAGATTCAAATAGTGAGGAAGACAAGCTGCATCATAAATGTAAGAACAAAACAATAGGTTATAGATTCAAGTAATGAGAAAGAGAAGTTACATTATAAGCATAAGAACAAAATAATAAATTAAGTATTTTATTTGTAAAGGTGTTTGTTATCAACAATATTAAGAAAGTTATTTCAAAAACAAAAAGTGCAAAAGAATATTTGTAATTTGTGGAAAGACAATTTTGTTTTATGGATAAGTCACTCATCAGCATTTTTATGAAAAAACTCTTAACCATAAAGTTTACTAGGTTACAAATTATGTAAGAGCACATTATTGAGATAACTAATTTTGTAACAAGATTTAAAATCTTAGGATTAATGGTAGATGACTCTTTTTTGGTTCAATTCATTTTGAACTCATTACCTCTTAAGTATGAATTATTTTAAATTCATTATAACACCAATAAAGGAAAAGTAAAATGTTAACAAATAGGCTAGTGTGCTCATTTAGAAGGAAATGGAAAAAGAGAAATTAAGTGAGTCATTTCATTAATCTTATAAGCAAGAAAGCTGAGAAATGTATAAAAGTAAAAGTCAACCAATTAAGAAAGGAAAGAGCTTGCTTATGTTTCTTAGGCTAAGAAGAAAGAACAAAAAGAATGATAATTGTTACTTTTGTAAATAAGGTTGGACATTATCAAAAAGATTGACTGAAACATAAAGTTTGATTTAAAAATAAAGGTAAATTAAATACCTTAATGTGTTTTGAATCAAATTTAATTAAAGTTCCTTATAGTACTTGGTGGTTTGGTTCTAATGTTACTATTCATGCATCTATAATGATACTAGAATTTATTATAGTTTGATTATTTCATTTGATATAAGAATGCATACAATTTTTAATTTATTTTTAATGATATTTTAAGTTAACTAAAATATGATAAAGTTTAAAAAAACTCTTGCTTACCATGTATCATAATATTAGAATTAACCATAGCCTAATTTTGTTTATTTTTAACATAAATGTTTTGATCATATATTCAAAGAAAAATTAGAAAGATTAGTCAATAATGAGATTCTTTCAAATCTAAATTTTGTTAATCTCAACATTTGTTTGAATTGCATTAAGTATAAGTGAACCAAAAAAAGTATAAAAGAAGTCATAAGAAGCATCCAACTTCTTGAAATCATACACATTGTTATTTACAAACATTTTGACACCTAGCCTTAATGTAAAAGTGTATTTTATCACGTTTATAGATTTTTTTTTTTTCCATTATAGTTTTGTTTATTTGCTTCCATAAAATCTTAATCATTAGATATCTTAAAGGTATATAAAAAGGAGGTTGGAGGCAATTAGGTGAAAGGTAAAAATTATAATATCATATAATAATTTAGGGGCAATGTCCAAGTTCATTTATGAAATTTCTTAAAATTTGTGATATATGTATATGGTAAACTATGTCAAATACATCTTAGCAAAATGTGTGATAGAAAGGCATAATTAGACATTAATAAATATAGTTAGGAGCCTAATAAGTAACTCCTTAATACCCAAATCTTTGTAGATGTATGTACTTAAAATTGTAAATTATTTGTTAAATAAGTTTCCTAGTAAGGTAGTTCAAAGTACTTTTATTGAAATATGAATAAGAAGGAAACCTAATTTTAAGTACCTAGATATTTGGGGTTGCTTAGTAAAAGCAAGAATCTACATTAAATGAAATTATAATTTTGAATAATTAGTGATTACTTTATTGGCTACCTAAAGAAGTCTAAAGGGTATATAACTATAGTCTAATAATTGTAGAAATTAGTAATGTAAGATTCATTGAGAATGGTAAAGTTAGTGGGAATAATAAATGTCAAAATATGATTATAAAAGAAATAAGGGTAAATAATTTTTTCTAAATGGTGAAGTTAGTAGGAATAATAAGTGTCAAAATATGGTTATAAAAGAAATTAGGGTAAATAATTTTTTTTTGCATAATAGTTTATTCATTTACACTAACACCAAATATCATTTCAAAAATTGAAGGATATTTGAATAAAGAGATATACCCTTAAAAAACTAACCCATGATTAATTAATATAAATAAACCATAAGAGATAGTATGAAAAAGATCTCAAAGAGAAAAGAGATCAACTATTTTAGATAATTATGTGGTTTATTTGCAAGAGTAAAAATTTTAATATTGAATTTAATAAGGATTTAGTTTTGTTTTCATAGCAATTTATCTTTTTTAATAAAAATCTTAAAGAGAAATTTACATGGATCAACTTAAAAGTTTTCATAGAAGGTAAAGATCAAATAATGTATAAACTAATAAAGTCAAGATATGGATTAAAACAAGTTTCCCTACAATGATATATTAAATTTAATGATATTATAACATCTTTTGGATTCAAGAAAGAGCATCATTGATTAGTGTATATAGTGAAAGAACAATGAGAGCAAGTTTGTTTTTTAATCTTATATATTGCTTGTTGCTAATGTTTTAACTATATTACATGAATTAAAGATTTTATTCTGAAAGAATTTTATAATAAAAGATATGGGATAGATATTTTGTGTGAAAAGAATAGAATATTCTATAATAGATTACATTAAATAAGTATTGTTATAAAATAGCTATATCAAGAAAATTGTAAAAAAAATTAGTATAAGTAAATGTTTACTTAGGATTATTTTCATACAAAAAAAAGTCAAATTCAGTCTCATGTAATATTCTAAAAGTAATATGGAATATAAGGCATTAAACTCAATTCCATATGTCTCTATTCTCGGTAGTTTAATATATTAACTAGCTTGTAATAGACTGAATATCAATTTTGTGGTCAAAATGTTAGTCATGTATAAAAGTAATCCTAGAATGGAACATTAGAAAGTTATAAAGGAGGTATTAAGGTACTTAAAGGAAGAAAAAAATTACATATATGAAGAAAATCCAACTACTTAAATGTGATTGGTTATTCAAATTTAGACTTTACTAGATGCATTGATAATAGAAAATCCATATTTAGTTATTTGTTGCTATTACAAGAAGGAGCAATTTTGTAAAATAATGAAAAATTTCTATCATTATTTCATCCATTATAAAAGTAGAATTTGCGACATGATTTAAAGTTATAATTCATACATTAAAACTATGGAACTTTATTTTAGGTCTTAGGGTTGCTGAAACTTTATGTGATAATTTTCTTTTCTAAGAATGAAAAATATTTAAAAGTACTAAACCTAATGAGAATTGAAATATTTTATTATAAAGGAGAAGGTTTAGAAATGAAGAGTGTCTATAAAGTATAATTTGATTGCATGAGAGTTAATCAATATAAAAGTTCATAACCAACATTATGTGAAGAATATATTCTTATTACGAACCTTAGTTGTACTAATGATAATTAATGATGTATCATGTAATGACATTTTGGGCTCACTAATGTGTTTTTGACATACACTATGTATTTTTCATTATCTTATTATTGTACACACATTACTATTTTAACATTAATAGGGAAAGTTTTTATAAAACATTATTATGGACCATTATGAAATTATATATATCTTATGAGCCTTGTAGATAGATTGTAAGTATTGTAGAGTATAGAAGGGAGTATTCTTAATAAATAAGGCATAATTTCCATAAATCGCATTAAATAGTTTATCATACTATGACATTATGATGGAATTAGAAGATATTTTTATCATCATTTGCATATAATGAATAATGTCATAAATTTTAATCAAATTAAGTTAAAGAATGTTAAAACATTCCCAACTAATAGCATTAGAATATTCCATAACAATATTATTATTAATGACTTAATCATAATGTGACGTGATTAATGAAAAATGATTTTGTACATTATTATGCTATTAAGGACTATAATCTTGAGTTAGATGCAAAAATTGATGGATATGCCTAATTTTAGTCTTGTAATTATATATATAACCAATTCTCATTTTTTCTAGCACACGTGAAAATTCCCTCTAAAAGCATATGATTACAGTAAAGGTCAAGAGACAGAAATTGATTATTAGGTTAAGGCAAAATTTGCAAACACATAAATAGTTATAAGTTTCACAAACTTGGGTATATTATTTATAGTTTTATATACACAAATATATTCAATTTCAAGATCTGAAAGATTAATGTTAATAATGATGTGTTTTTTAAAAGTTCAATAATACACACCACTTTAAATTAGAATCTCTTAGCTATTTGTGCTCTTAAAACTTGCTTGTCAAATATAGACCCCTAATAATAGTTTTTCTTTAGGCAAACATTTGTATGAACATGTTACTCCTAGTTTTACCAAATCCCATTTCAAGGCCATAAGTAGCTATGTAATTTAATGATTTACAAGACATAAATGAAAACATATTAGTAGCATATGTAAACCTTTGCATATGTTCATGTAATCTTTAATCATTGAGTAAAGACAAACATCCATAGCATGTGCCTTGTGACCATTTGTGCAACTTTAAATACAATTAAAACTAGATTACTAAACATGCTTGCCATAACCCCAATGACCCCTATGTTGACATAAGAAGAGGGAGTGTATAAATTGGCATAAAATAAAGAAAAAAAATGCATAAAATAGATGCAAATGAAATTAAACTAAATAGAAATGATATAATATTTTGGGCATACTTGGCAATATTCTTAAGGATAGTTTTTGCTTTCATAGACAATATCTTAATGTAGTAGTTTATAGTAGTTATACTTTTAATAGACAACAAACTTTCTCACTAATGTGAATTTTAAATAATAAGGCAACATAAATAACACTAACTTAGTTAACCTAAAAACTTTTAGTAAGTAAAGGAAGTGAGTAAGTTAGAATATTATTTTTCGGTGTTTGGATGTAGAAGAAGCTCTTTTTATATTGCTTTTGGTTTAATGCCTCATAAAGATGAATATTAAGGATGAATATAATGGTTGGTAGTTATAGTAGTTTTATTGTTATAACAATTAGTTTTTTCAACATTTACTTTTTCAACCATTAGTTTTCCAAAAGCTAAAATTTTCTAGTTAAAAATAGCTAGTTTCACCAACATAATCTGAAAAATTTTAAAAGGTTTTGGGCCAAGGGTGGACTAGCAAAGACTAGTTTATTATGGGGGATTGTATTAGGCATTATATATTAAGCTTAGCTTTTGGGTCATTCATTAATGTGCAAGACCTCTCTTAGGTCCTTTTTTATTATTTTATAAGGTATAAAACAAGTATTGTCTTATAAATAAGTATAATAAGACCTCTAATTTCAGATGTGGGATACAAGTCTTTTAAAATATACTTTTTTTTTTTAACATTCCTCCACATATTTTAAAAAATTGAACTTTGTTAGTTAACTAATGACTATATAACACATCATCCTTGGTGCCTTTTAAGCTATAAACCAAAGACTAGGATGCATAAGTTTTAATATTTAGAAGGATGGTAAAATTAAAAATTCTATAAATCATGACTTTTAAAAAATAATAATGAACCTTCATGTTATATTCTTTAAAATCATATTATTTGACACGATTAAGCATTGTTAGGCATTACAGTTGTTTGGTTTATTTACATGAGAGCCCTAGAGATGTTGCTTAGGATCTCATAGGAATGACCCCACTCCACTTTTATATGATTAAATCTATCAAGTGTGCATTTTAGTAACACACCACATAAGGGCTATAGAATTCATAGAACTCAACCTTACACTATCTACACTATAGGAAGAGACTTTATAATTTTGATAGTGCACATAAGGTTAATCAATAACTTGTTATTACCCATATGAATTTATTTCAAGGGATTTCTTATTACATAGGATGGGTTCCCATCTTTCTTAACCATGCTCTCAAGCATTAGTCTCATTTCCCTTGTTGTGTTTTCCACTAGCTTTTTCCTATGATTTTACAAAATCAAGTAATATCACTTTGTTATTCAATAGCTACTTTACTAGTTTATATCTTAGATGAATATGTTTGTTTTCCACATTATATGTCTTGCTCTTTACATGAACAATAATGGCTTAGTTATTGTAATACATCAACATTAATGGTGTCAGTTTCCTTGACAATGAAATATTCATTAAGAAATCTCTCAGCCAATCTACCTCCACATTAGTCATCTCCAAAGTTATAAACTTGGATTTTATGATGGAGCAAGCAATAATTATTTGCTTGGTAGACTTCCAAGCTACTGTTCCACCTTTAAGGGTGAAAAGATAACATTTATGGATTTTAACTTATCTAAATCATATATCTAGTTTGAATCATTATATCTTTTCTAGTATAGTGGAAAATTTACTATAAAACCATAATTCCTAGTACCTCTTAATATTTCAAAATTTTTATTAAAGTATTCTAATGATTATGGTTTGGATCATATATATATATATATTTGTTTAGTCTACATACAATATGTGTAACATTAGGATGCATAACATTTATTAGATGCATTAAATTACCAATAATTTGAGCATACTTAGGCTAAAATACATAATTACTAATGTCTTTGAATATATGCACATTTGTATTAAAAGGAGTGTAATTGGTTTTACATTAAAATGTTCATATTTCTTAATAAGTTTCTTTACATAATCCTTATGTGACTTAAAAAATCCATTATAAGTTCTAGAAATCTTCACTCTTAGAATGATATTAGCTTCTCCCAAATCTTTCATATCAAAAAGTGATGCAAGTAGTGATTTTGTACAAGTTATTAATTCTATATTAGAACTAAAAATGAGCATATCATCAACATATAAATAAGTAATAACACAAGTATCATTCTTAATTTTTGTATGAACACATTTATCAATACTAACAATTGAAAAACTATTAAAGATTAAAACATGATCAAACTTCTCATGTCATTGTTTAGGTACTTGTTTCAAATCATATAAAGATTTAATAAACCTATACACTTTTTTTTTCTTAGCTAGAAACTACATAATCTTTAGGTTGTGAAATATAAATCTCTTCATTAAGATCACTATATAGAAATGTAGTTTTAACATTAATTTGATAAACAAAAAAAAAAATTATAAATAGATGTTAATGAAATCAACACTCTAATGGATGTAATTCTAGTAATAAGAGGACAAATATCAAAGTAATCAATATTTTTCTTTTGAATATACCATTTTGCTGCAAGTCTATTCTTATACTTTTCAATGGATTCATTTGCTCTATATTTTTTCTTAAAGATCCACTTACAACTTATAGGTTGGGCTATTATAGGTGAATATACTAGATCCTATGTATAATTATAATTTAAAGAGTTAATCTTACTTTATATAGTTTTTACCTACATACTGAAATCATTTGAAAATATTATTTTTTAAATAAGTCAAAGAATCATTATTTACTTTTAGAGTTTAAAAGTCATCACCAAAAGATCTTTTCTACTCTTTATCTCTTACTTTTCCTCAATTTTAGTTCAAAATGTATGATAGAGGCTTTTCTCTTTAACTTAACTATAAGGTAGGTGACTATGCTAATTCCTTTTTCATATGAACTGTATGCTCAAGAATGTAATTTTTAATAACAAAAGAATGATAACTAGTATTTTGATTTGCATAACCTATAAATATACAATTTAAGGTCTTAGAACATATTTTTGTTTTGTTTTGTTTTGTTTTTTTTTTTTTTTTTGGGTTCAAGCAAAAGTACTTTAACATGACACCCTCACTTTTTCAAATAACCCAAATTAAGAATGCACCCATTGCATAGTTCTTATGGAGTCTTACCTATTTTTCTATATGGAATCTTATCATGGAAGTAACATTTAGAAAGCATTGTCTATTCTCATAAGTAATTAGAAGCCCTTTAATTGACTAGTATATCATTCAACATTTCTTTTAAAGTCTTATTTTCCCTTTTTGCTACCCCATTTAACTCCTATGAGGAAGGACGTGTAACCTTATGAATAGTGCCTTTTTATCACAAAATTTTAATAACAACTGAGAACTATATTCTCCTTCCCTATTTGGTCTAAATAACTACTTGCTTAATTGGTTTTTTGCTTCCCTCTTATATTTGATAAATACATCATACACTTTGTCCTTGTCTCTCAATAAGAAAACTTTGATGTATCTAAAGTAATCATCTATAAAAGTCATATAAATTATTTTCTACCTCTAGGCATTGTGGTCTTTAAATCTACCAAATCAAAATAGACAAACCTAAGTAATTTAGTTTCTTATTACATTGATTTACAATTTTCTTGACTAATTTGACCTCTAAACAAACCTTATGCTTACTTATGTCACTACATAACTTTTTAATTAGACTAAGATGTTTCAAATTTTGAATACAAGGTTTACATAAATCCTAATTGAATATGTTATAAATCATAATAGTTAATAATATAAGCAAAAGAAGTTGTTGTATTGTGATTAATAACACTAAAGGGCATTAGGTTTATAGTCTAAAATCAGAATCAAAATTAGAATTAGAATCAAGTAAAATCAAAGATAGAGTAGTAGATTTTATAACATGTTTGGTTTACTTTAGAATTAAAATCAAATACCCTTTATAGCCTATTCATTAAATTCAGAATAAGAATTAGAATAAAAAATCATTATAAAAAAAAAGATAAATAATAATTATAATATAATTAAAATATATTTAATTACTATAAAAATATAAATATAATTTATATTAAAGAATTTGTCCAATAATAATGATATTTATAGTAATAATAACTTAAATTAGTAAATTGTTATAATATATATAATTATAATAAAAAATATAAATAAAATTATATTAATAAATTTGTCTAAAAATAATAATATTTATAATAATAATAATTTAAATTAATAATGATAAATATAAAAATTTAAAATAAATATGTTAGTATAATAATTTTATAGTAAAAATAATTCATTAATTAATAATTTAAACATTTTATATTCTTTATCTTGTTTTTTCTCATCATAGTAATAATAATAACTCAAAAATTAATGTTTAAAAAAATCATCAACTTTATGTTTTTTTTTACAAATCTAGCACAAACTTTAAAAAATAACAATTTACCACCCATAAAATTAATTTGTAATAAATTTACTAGGTTCTCACATGCTATTAACAAAATCTATTTGATCCAATGACATGGTGAGAAGATGTGGCAAGGTAATTGACGTAATGATATAATGGTGGTTGACTAGGCACCACCACATAAGTGTCAAACAAATAATGAGTTGTTTAGGCTTAGCCTAGCCCAAGCCACTAATTGAGTTAAATAATAAGAGATAAAAATTTGTAAATTGTTTAAAAATCAATGATTTTTAAATTTTAATTGAATCAATAAAAACAAAATGGTAAAATTGAAAGAGGACAATAAATGGATAAAAACTTGAAAATTAAAATAGTACTTGAGGGAGAGAAGGAGAAAGTGATAGATTCCTAGGAGTCGCAGGTCTGATTGCTTGGTTAAAAGAGTATGTGTGTGTATGTGTGTGTGCATGAGAGAGAGAGAGGGAAAGAGAGGGAGAGAGATAAAACTTTTTGATAAAAGACATGGTCCAACATTGGGAGAAAAGCTTCAAATGAAAGAGAACATGGTCTCTACCATTGTAATTTGATACCCATCTTGGAGACAAGTGTTGGTTTATAAAGAACAAAAGTCAAAGTAGACATTGATTCATTAATTCAAGTAGATTATGACCCCTTCATTAAACTATTAGTATTTATAGATTTTTAAGGTTGTGAAAATGAAATTGGTTGAAATCATCTTCAAGTTTTTTTTGTTAATCTAATAATCATAAAGGACTTTTTTAGAGTAGGCATTATGGGATATGAAATTTGGGTTTGTTAGATTAAGGGCTTTTTCTTTTTTGTCAATTTTATAATTTGTAAAGCAATATTGTTGACTAAAGTTTCTATTTAAATTAGGTCCTACATTTTAGAATCTTATGACAGATAAAAATAAATTATTGCATGGACAATTGTCACTAAGTTAGAGTCTAAAGTCACCATTTAATATTACAAAATATTGATGAATGTGATAATTTACCACAGTGGTATCATGGAACTTAAACCTGAGATGTAATAAGTTGGTGACAAACATGAAGTGCTTTAAGCCATTAGTATAGAGTAACTATCCATACTAAACATAGATGATACATTAAAGAAGCATGAATATAATCATATTGTTGACTACATGTATAAGTTTCTGTATGAAACAATTGAGAATTTAAAGCCACTAAGTAGGACCTTAAATATGCCATTGATGTTGATGTTCATAAATATGGTAGACTTACGAGAGAAGAACATGTAAATTTATGTTCTACATATAATGGACAAGTCATAAGTAGTTTGTGACTTTATATCATTATGTTTTGATGGTCAAGTTCAAATTGTATTTCATAATTAGGGAGGAGGTGTAAAGGAAGGTGTGAGAGAGGCTATGAAGATGAAAAGGTAGATGGGATAATCACACCATCTTGTGAACATATTGCCACTATGTTGAACAAGTGCAAGGAATAGATAGAGACAATGTGATTGAGCATGAGTCTATAACACATAAAGAATTTATTACCTGACCAAGTAATATACCCTAACATGATCAACGATATAAACAATCTTGACTTTATCTCGATTAAGAAGAGTGTCATTAATAATGAGCAAGTGGATGATGATTTGTTGATAAATGATAAAGAGTATATGTATGCAAGGAAGAAAAAGATGGGAATGAGGAATAAGAGAGTAAGTGGCTATAAAGCATATGTTAAACCAAGATACAGTTGGTCTTAAAGGATAGTAATTATAACTACAAATGATGTGCACTGCATTAATGAACAATTTGGATGGTCGAGTGAATATGAGGACTCTAATGAAGAGGTAGAGACCCTTATAACAAGTGATGAAGATGATTTAGATGTTGATAGTTGTAAAATGAAAAAAAAAAAGAAGAGGTATAGTGTATGACCTAACCTATGATCATAGAACTTTAAAGTTTAGTACTAAGATGAAGTTCAAATGCCTTAAACAATTTAAAGAGTGCATATAAAGATATGTAATCCTTAATGGCTATGCAATTATAAGGCTTTGGATTGGTGACAATAAAATAAGGGCTAGATGTATTGCAGGTTCTGCATGGAGAATTTACATGAGTTAGGGGGAAAATGTGAAGACATTCATGATAAAGTCTTTATTTGACACAAATACTTTTTGCAAGGTATTAAGGAATAAACAAGCTTTTATTGAGTAGTTAACAAAAGATTACTTACACAAGTTTCAAAGGAATCCAAATTGGCATGTTTGTGATATGTGTGCTAACATTAGTGAGAAATTTGCACTTACCAGTACCCAAATGCAATGCTATAAGGCTAGACTTAAGGCCCTTAACATGTTGCAAGGATCCATGGAACAACACTATAGTAAGCTTAAGTCATATGAGGTTAAGCTACACAATACTAATTAAGATAACATTTTTAAGCTTGAGATTGACTCCATAATTATAGATGCAAAGCCTATTTTTACAAGTTTTACATTAGGTTTAGGGCATTAAAGACTAGCTTTTTAAATGGTTGCAAATTGGTTATTGGATTGGGTAGATGTTTCTTAAAAACATTTTTTGTTGGAGTTTTGTTGTCTATTGTGGGAAAGAATGAGAATAACCATATGTAACCCACTGCTTGGGTTGTGGTGACCATGGGAAATTTGATAATTGGGGTTGATTTCTCAAACTTTTAACGAAACAACTAAATATCATTAATGGTCTTGGGTGGACAATTATAAGAGATCAATAAAAGGTACTATAACATTATACATTATTGTTTATATTATAATTGAATTAAATGATGTGTTATTTTTTAATCTTCCTTGTTCCTTATTTTTTATTATAAGGGTTACATGAACAAGTAAATAGATTGATGCCATTAGCTAAGCATGGGAATTATGCCAAACATATTTATGCAAATTATCACAAAAAGTTCAAAGTTCATTCTTTGAAGAAGTCATTCTAGAGGGTGGTTAAGAGCATAACAACCCATGACTTTAGACAAGCATTGAAAGAAATGAATGAAGGAATTATCTTCAGAAGTGCATGCAAATTTCATTGATAGAGTGGTCAACAAGTTTGCAAAAGCCTTTATCAATACATGGCTTAAATATGACATGGTGGATAACAACATCTCAAAGTGCTTTAATGGATACATAATAGAGGCAAGGACAATAAGCATAATCAATATGCTTGAGGATAGGGTGACATTAATGGAGAGTATTTGGGAGATGAGAAAATTGATGGAGCAATTTTCTGATGCTTTATGTCCTTGTGTAAGAAAAAATTTGAAAAGATCAAGTTTGATTCAAGGATATGTACTATTAAATCAAATGGAACCATGAAGTATAAGGTCTTTTGTTATGATGATAGGTTCATTATTGACTCAAACACTTCAAGTTGCAATTGTAGAGTGTGGGATTTGATTGGAATTCCCTGTAAGTATGGTGTTGCATGTATAAATCACCAAAGGTTGAAACTTAACTTTGTAGATCATTATTACAAAAGGAGGATGTACTTAGGTGTGTATGCCTATGCAATGAAGCCATTGTATGGGTATAAAACTTAGCCAATAGTTCATAATTGAACCATGCTACCTCCACCTTTTATAATTATGCCAAACAGGCCAAAAAGGCCAAGGAAGAGGGATAGAGACGAGTCTCCTAATAGGCATGGACATATATCAAAGGCTAGAGTGAAAATGCAATGTAAATGAAACATGAAGATTAGTCATAATAAAGAGGATGTCCAATGACTAATCTTTAAATATCGGTTATGTCATCTTGTAAATCTATGAGAAAGGAAGCCCATATTTTGTGATATTAGGTTTATTATGTTCATTTGCTTTTTTTAGGATATTCTATAATGCTTTCTTTCACTTTTATTTGTGAATGTACCTGAAGAAAAAGAGCAAGGGGGGGAGATCAAAGAATGCTACTATCATAGGTTAACAAGCACAACTGAGCGGAGATCATGGTACAACTACTACCATTATAGGTCAATAAGCAATAACAAATGAGACAAATGACAAACATTAAGTGTAGTCCATAAGTGTCTTGCTTGTTTCTTATTTTTTAATAATTATTTTTTTTTAACATAATGGTGCATTGAACCATTAACTACTATTTCTTTAATGCATTATTGCAGTTGAAGAAAAGAGGAAGACCAAGGAAAGACATTGATTCTTAAACAAGCTATTTAGCTGTAACAACTTAATTAGGTGAACCTCTTATAAGGAGTAGAGAGAGAGTAAAGAGAACTAATACCCATGTAAAAGCTAATCTACCATTTATGGCATATAATAACCAAGCTGTAAAAGAAAAAGACAATCTAGATTGGGTTTTGGAGTTTATTATGTAATAGAGACAAGAAACTTGTGTATAAGGGTAAAGTCATATTCGAACATGAGACTTAGGATTATAATTCTATACTATTTATTGACTAGCTATTTGTACTGCATGATCCAATTGTCATCCATTCAACCTAAAACTATTATTTTTACACCCAACCAAATTTGAATTAGTACTTCACAAGTTCTTAGAAATGTAAATGTAGCTAATGGAGACATAATAGGTATGCAACCAAGGAGTACTGAGTAAAGTCCAAGAAAATCTCTAAGTTATGCCATTGAGAAAGTTATTGACAATAGTTTTTTTATAATAATGAAGAAGATTGATTTTGTTTAGGCTTTTCATTTTTTGAATTTTTGAACAACTTATTTAATGAGCTCTTTACTACTTAATGGGACAACATACATGATTTTTCATCTTTTTTGTTTAGTTCAAGTTTGTTGATTATGTGATACATGCCTATCAAAGACAACAAATTTCCTTTTTAAGGACCACTTATAACCCTTATTGATTATAATTAATGTATGGATTGTTTTGTCACCTTTAATGACATATAGACATATTATTATATCTTTTATGCATTATATAAACAATATTAGGTCATAGTTATTCATGTTTATTTGCTCAATAAGAGATCATAACAAATTACATAAAAATGGGCTTATGAGATTGTTGTTATTATTTGGGATATTCTGTTTCATAAACCATAATTATGCATTGTTTGTTCATTCTCTCATTGAATATAGCATCAACTTACAATAACATTATCGTTACAATATAAGCTCTCACATATCCTCATCTAAAAAGCTATGGTAGATACATAATTTTTTCATTACCATTGACCTTCGATAAATAAGAGACAATAATAATAACAATAAAACTTTATAGTATAACACACACTCTACAACTTTTGTATCCCTTCAAATTTGCAATCTTTTGTACCAAATTCTTATTTTCCATTTATAGCCTAATATATTCATATCTTAATTTAGCCATTTTCTTACCTAGTAATTGGATTTCCTTCTTCAATCCAATTTTAGCTTCAAATTGCATTATCTACTTGTCTACCTTAAAAATAATATCAACTCTTGTCTCTAACTCTTTGTTCTTGTTCTATAAAGACCTAACAATTACTTTGTAACACTCTTCAATTTCTTGTTTGACCCATTTAAAAAATCAACAATCATTATGCTTCCATAAGCAACATGCCAAGAACCATCTCCTAAGATTGTTTTGATTTCATGACATATAAATCTAAGCTACAACTCCATGATGGCATAGAACAAGTTCTGTAGCACTCCTTATTGTAGAAGATGACAAGTAGAAATTTCTCACTTTTGCTCCCATCCATAATGTTAATAGGAGTTGCAATGGTAAGGACCATGTTCTCTTTTCATTTGAAACTTTTCTCCTAATCTAGGAACACATCTTTATCACATAGCTTTGTCTCTCTCTCTCGCACACACACAGACACACTTAGATTCACACACACATACACACACACATTCAACCAAGCAATCAAAGCTGTAACTCTTGGGAATCCATTATTTTCTCTTTCTCCTTCTGTCCCTTGAGCACCCTTTCAATTCCAATTTTAGGGTTTTGATTTGTTGATTACTCTTTCTTAATTTTGTTTTTTTTCCCTTTTATTGATTCAATTAAAATGTATAAATTTCCAAGCTTTAAAGAATTTGCAAATTTCAATCTTTTTGATCTAACATAATTAGTGGTTTGGATTGGACCAAGTTTAAAGGGCCCATGAACTATTGAGTGCTTACATAGCACTTAGTCAACCACCATTTTATCTCTATGACACTAACCTCACCATATCTACTTATCATGTCATTGAATTAGATAGATTTCATCAATAACATGTGACAACATGTTAGATTTACTACAAATAATTTTTAATAGGGGCAAACTTTTCCTTTTTAAAGGTTGTGTTGGATTTGTGAAATAACGTAAAGTTAATGATTTTTTTAAAAACATTATCCTTTATTATTATTATTATTATTAGATACACACTATAACTATTACTGATAATTTAATTATTATTTTAATTTTAAAATATTTAATTTCATTATAATACAAAAGTATTTTTTAAATATTTTATTAATAAATTTTATTTGTTGTATATATATATATATATTGCAAAGAGAATGAAAGAAAAAAAAAGAATAAGAATGAGATTTCCCCCTACAAAATACTAAGAATAAGAATCACCCATTCTCATTCTCATTTGCTAGTAGAACTACCCTCAACCAAATGCCCCCTAAGTACATTCAAAATGAAAAGTCTAGTTATAATAACCCTTTCTCATAAATAAATTATTTTCAATTATAAAAATTTTGTTGAATTCAAAGGATATCCTTATTCCAACCTTTTCCAATGTATACACAAAAACAAAATTGGTGCAAATCTCTAGGTCATAAATCATATCATTTAAAAATAACACCTTTTTTAAAGTAAACTTGACAAGGACTTTGTCTTTACCTAAAACAAGTGTTGTTCTTGAATATTGGATAAAGACATTTCCTTCTTTATCTCTTACTAGTACAAAGGAGGTAAATGTACTCTTGTCCTTGCAAATGTGCTCATAACATCAAAATCTATTATCCATTCTTTTAAGTTAATGACAATGTTGACTTAAGAAATAATAGCGACAACAACATCCATTTCCACCAATTTGGCATTTAGTTTGGCAGATATGTCATGCCTTTTCTTATGCCTACATTAAAGGGCATGATGCCTTAGTTTTCCACACACATAGCAAACAACTTTCCTTATGAAAGCTAGATTATTGGTTTTAGGCTTATCATACTTTTGACACTCATTATCATACCTTTTCTTAGATTGATGGTGATGATAACTATGATGAGTTTTGTCTCCTTTCTTTTGATCGACCACATTTACCTTTAATGTCATCTTTTTTGCCTCTACTTCACTAAATCAGATTTTGTTCTTGTCCTTAATCAAGATATATACAATGACATTCTCTAGTGACATATGCTTCTTTTTGTGTTTGAGTTGCTACTTATAATTATTTCAAGACTGTGGAAGCTTTTTAATAAGATAACCTACTACATTTTCGTTTGGCAATTTATTGTTCTCATTCTTTAGGTCATCCAATAGTTTATGATATTATGAATTTGATCTTAGGCACTTTTTTTATTGAGCATCTAAAAATGTAAATGGTTAGCAACAACAAACTTTTGCTTACTAGCATCCTTCACTATATATATTTTTTGTTCATTTTTCTCATATTTTCTTTGATGAAGTGCTTAAAATAGTTTGAAAATAAAGTTTATTGGCTTGTTCCCAAATATGAAATGTTTTATCATAATTGTGAAAAGTTCAATAAGAACAAAGGCAAATTCTAGTACATTTAAAACTAAAAAAGCATATTCTTGTTAGTATTTAAAGTGAGAACTAATAAAAAGTTCAATCTCGGAAGTGTATAGCAAGAACTTTGAGGCAAGTGGAGTAGATTGAGTTTGAGAAGTAATAGAAATAAAATGATTAGTAGTAGAAGTAAGTTGAGTAGTATTTGCATCCATGATAACAAAAGCAAAAACTATTCTTGCAATTGTTATAAAATAAGGAAAACATATAAAATATGGATGTAAATGAAATTAAACTAAATAGAAAGGATATAATATCCAAGTCATGCTTGATATTGTCCTTAAGGATAGTTTCTATCCTTATAAACAATGTCTTAGTGTAGTACATTACAATGGTTATCCTCTCAATAATAAACCTCCATAATAATGTCCATTTCAAATAATCAGGTAGCAAAAACAATATTAATCTAGTTAACCTAACTTTCCAATAAATAAAGGAAGAGAGTAATATAGAATATTATTTTTATGTGTATGGATGAAGAAGAAAAAATTCTTTCTATTGCTTTTGGTTTAATGTCTCATAAAGATAAATATTAAGGATGAAGATAATGATTGATAGTTATGGTGATTTTATTCGTGTAACTAGTTTTTCCAACAACTAACTTTTCAACAACTAATTTTCTAACAATTAAAAATAACTAGTTAAATGATTAGTTTGACCAATACAATCTAAAAGGTTTAAAAAACATTTTAGGCTAGGGGTGGACCAACCAAAACTAGTCTATTACATTGGTTTACATTGAACCTCTTATATTAGGCCTCAGTTTTGGATCATTCACTCATATTTGATGTCTTTGTTGGATCCATTTTTTATTTCATAAAGTATAATACAAGTGTTGTTTTATAAGTAAGTATAATAAGATCTCTTATTTTTTATGTAAGATACAAGTCTTTTAAAATATACTTATTTTTCAATATAAATTACAAATATCACCTCCATAACTATTCCATTTATAGCAAGATGGATTGCTAAATAGATTAGTTAAAGAAATAAAATTTTTGTGGATAGCCTTGTATCTTAAATTTTTTGCTTAGGTTTAAAGATATCAAATAAGTAGATTATTATATGATTGCAAATACAACAATAACAAATTAGGCTTCTATTTATTCAATGAAAGGCATAATTAAGGAAGCATATCATTAGCCAAGGTTTGTGCCTCCTACTAATAAAAGCTTCTATGTTAAGGGATAAAGAGGGAGGAAAAGAGGGAGAGAGAGAAATTAGAGAATGAGAGTTTCCCTTTTAAAGAATAGCTGAGACTATTTTAACACCAAAAATAGATCTTCAGGTTGGTAAAAATGTTTTAATATGTTTTAAGTATCTCATTGTCTCTACTATCTATTAAATGAACAACAATATTTTCCTCTCAAGCAAATCTATAAATACTTGTTTGTATACATATTTTCATGTATCTATTACTTTAAAAAGATATGGACCTCTCAAGGGTTTATAGATCAATTTTTCATCCTTTGGGATGACTATCACCTTTTTACCTAGTGTTTCACTTGGGTTGCCAACATTTAATTTTAGATTATATTTTGTTGCTTACAATTATTTTCAAAACAAAGGCATGAAGTAGACACAAATTTACACATGAATTAATATTTGGCTTCTCTAATTTTAAAAAGGTAGCATATAATAAAAGGTGTTAACATGAATGATTTTGAATCTTAGTGGTATTCCTATCCATGTGCCTTTAAGAGGATTGTTAGAAAAACACAAGAGCCTTAAATTGAGAAGAAATCTAAACAAGGTTGAAGTAAACAACAAACTTGTGGGTTTAATAATATATCTCATTCCAAGGCCTTAAGATATTGGATTTAAGGGTCTTTTTTATTTATATATTACTTACTTCTCTTGCTCCTTTCTAGGATGAAATTCTTTAATTGCACAACTCATACATTCACACTTGAAATCCTAATAATCTCTCTCTCTCTAATGTAAATCTCCACACATTGGGCCTTTTTTTTTTTTTTTTGAACACATCAAGAGCTCTATTCCAACACCATCAAGCCTATTCACACCCCCCTTAGAACTTTTCTTTTTAGGTCTTACTCTTTGCCAAAATATTGGCTTTGACACCACTTGTTACCACTCTTCTTTCTAGGCCTTACTCCTGCTGAGTGTAACCCCACTTTTTTTTCTATGCCTTACTCTTGGTAAGTGTAATTGATCTTTATTGAAAATATTGGCTCTGATACTACTTGTTAGTGAAATGCAAGAGCCTAAACTAGGGAAAATACCACTTATTAGGGAAATGCAATATCTTAAACGAGGGAGAAATCTAAGTGGAGCCCAAGTCAGCAACAAACTTGCGAACTTAATACAACATTTTAATCCAAAACCTTAAGATTATGTTTATAGGTCATTTTTACTTATATGTTATTTTTCTTTTTCCTTTCCAAGATAAGACTTTTCAATTGCACAATCTATACATTCACATTTGAAATCATAACAAAGATTTATAGGGACGTAAAGTCTAAAGGTCAAAATGATTTGTGCAGGACCAGGCTATGCCACAATGAAGCTTATTCAAGCATGGCTACTGCTGCATAAGATGTCATTGAGCTGGTCTTGTATCAAACAATTCAGGCATAATGTGCCTCCATTTGACACAGACATTTGGTGGAGAAGAGAGATAAAGATTGAGCAGCTCAAAATAAGTTCTAAAGACTTAAAGAATATGAAGCAAAAGTGATTTGTACAGGACGATAGGTTTACAACTGGGCTTCTATCTATGCAATAATTAAACTCATTCAGTCATTGTTGCAGCGAACTTTACAAATCACTGTGTGAAACTTCTCCCAATGCAATGCATCTCCTCGTATGCAAACTAGTAGTGGAGATGAGGAATAAAGTTTCACCAGTACCCATTATTGGTAATGGAATCCAACGAGTAAAAATTATGATGGCAAAAAATTAAAGGGAAAAACGTATAACAATAGGATCTGGAGAACTCACCAAATGTTTACTACATGGTTACCCACAAAATGCAGCAACAATAACATGTCTTGCAGCAAGAGGAAAAACTGAAAGAAGCAGCATTCTTGGGATTGCTGGAAGCATATGAAACAACTAAATATATTCGGTTATTAGAAGTCATAGGTGGCAGGGGCTTTTGGAAGAACGAGAGCTAGCATTGAAAATTCTAAGTTGTGTCAAGTGCTATATTTGAAGAATTGAGTGCCGAAAGAACAGGGAGGACCATCAGTCCTAAGTGCTCCTTGTATTGCTTAAAGAAGAGCGATGGATTCATTACTCACATTGTACGCATATTTTTCATTGCGATGGTAAATACACAACTCAAGTTTCAGAGCTATGTGCATACAGATCCAAACGACATCAGGAATTTCCATACCATTTCCCTCATTGTTCGTTTTTGCCTTTCATTTAACTTCAATCAGTTGAGTTATAAGTTATCGTGGAAACAATATCCCAAATAGCAAGACTACCAAAGACCAAATCTATACGAGACCATCTCCAAACAAAAGTTTGAGGGGGTGAACAAGTTTAATCAAAGTTTTGATTCAATTAAGAGTTTAAGGTAAGTAATGGATCAAAGTCTCATTAATCGTTTATCTCTCTCTCCCTTTAGCATCACCAAAATATACTTGAGCATCCTTGAGCACCTTTAGTGCCAAGACTTTATTAGCTTCACTTATTATATCTCCCTTGTGATGGACTTCCCTTCTTTAATAGTCCAAGGATAGAGGCAAAGTTGTCTCAAGATTATTTCACAAAGTCCTATAACTCTACCCAAGTATTGTCCACATCATCCCTAACCTCATTCACATTATCCTTGAGCTTATCAACTTCCTTAGTTAAGGAAGTCATATCAACATTAGTAGATGCTTGGGGAAGAGCTTAAGAACTTGTTGGTGTTAGGGTTATACTTGATGGCTTTAGACTTGATCTTGATTCCCTTGATGGTGTAAACTATTTTCCTTCACTTTGCACTAAATACATCTATGTAAGAGTAGTGGTGCTGATGAATTGTCCCAAGTTAACATGATAAAGGGCCATTCTAACAATAGGTACACTAAGCTTTCGAAGCAAGTAACTCAAATGCAAACCATAAAGGAACATTCAAATTGGCTCCTTTTGAGCTTTTTTAATCACTTTAATCATATGCTTTAGCAAATTGAATTTCTCATTCTTTAATTGATAAGTTCGGAGGCACATGCATGAAATGTCAAGTAGTCATAGTGACCACTTTTAGGATTTATATTACAAGCCATAATCCTTTAATGATCCTTGACTTAAGTGGTAAGGAAGATGCTTTGAAGGGTTTCCCTATGTTGCCACTTTCTTTAACATCTACTCCTAAGCGCTAAACTTGCCCAAGTTTCATGAGTTAGACTAGTTAACATATCCACCTTTTAGTGACAAATCCAAATATTTTGTAATCACCTTAAGAGGAATTTTTACTTCTTTTCCACACATGTAAGAAGTGATGACAATGTAGTTATAGTTCACTTGCATATTGGCAAAATAGTACTTTAAAACCTCATCATAAAAATTTCCTCTAAAAGTAATAAACCTAACCCACTTTTGAAAGGTAAATCCTTTTAAGAAACCATTTGATTCAAACCATTTCTTTGTAACTTGCTACTCCTTCCTTGATGTAAAGGCTAATTTTGGTGCAACTGTTGATAGGTTTAAGAGATTGAACCTTTTGGAAGTTGATTTTAAAAGGTTTTAAGGCTTTAGGGTTTAGATATTTAAAAAGGAAAAAGAATTTCAAAAAAGAGAAATTTTTTAATCTGAAAAATTATAAGGGCAATTTAAAAATTAACATCGATTGGTTCAAGTAAGTAATGGTTTAACCACTCACATCGATCAACCTATACTTCTAGTTCAATTGACCAATTTGGCTTGGATAAAAAACATTAATTTTCATATTTCAAAAAAAATATGCCCAAACCATCATACAACATTATATTAAATATGAAAACACATATAACCATGCCATAAAACATGTATCAAATCACAAAAATTTTATAATCAAAAGATCATTCAAACTCAATCATGTTCAATCTCTCTCTAATGGTCATAAACCTATCCTTACTCAAAGGTTTAGTAAAGATATTGGCTACTTAATCTTTAGTGTTCAAAAACTCTAGGGACTCATCTCCTTTGAAGACATGATCCTTAATGATATGTTTCCTCTAGTCAATGTTTTTAGTTCAAGCATGGTGTATATAGGGTTTTAGGTCATATTGATTGCATTTGTATTATCATACTTGATTATTACATCAGAGTAGTGCAATCTAAAGTCCTCTAAGGTTTCTTTAATCTAAAGCAATTGAGTATAACACGCTTCTATTACCAAGTACTCTGCTTTAGCTATAAAAAGAGCAACTAAACTTTTCCTTCCACTGCATTATGAGACTAAGGCTTGACCAAGAACTAGCATGCATTGTGGTACTCTTCCCCTCAATGCTATCTCCTATAAAGTTTTAGTTTAAGTAACCAACTAAGTTAAAGGTTGATCCTCTGAGATACCATAGTCCTAAATGTGTGGTTCCTCTCACATACCTAAGCACTCTTTTAAAGGCAACTAGGTGTGACTCCTTTAGACTAGATTGAAATCTTGCACAAAAACAAACAACAAACATCAAATCTAGTCTACTGACAATAAGATAGAGAAGAGTATCGATTATACATTATACTACTTTTTATCCACAACTTTTCCATTTACATCATTTTTCAACTTTGTGGATGTAGTCATTGTAGTGCCATAAGGTTTGGAATCATTCATGCCATGTTTCTTTAATAGTTCTTTTGCATACTTTGCTTGATTGATGAGGATTCAATTATTAGAGTCTAAGGAAGAAATTCAATTCTCCCATTATGTTGATCTCAAATTCTAAATCCATATCACTATTAAACTTCTTGTACAATGACTCATTAATAGTACTAAATATCGTATCATCAACATAAATTTGAACAATTAACAAATATTATCTTTGGATTTGGTAAAACAAGTATTGTCAACTCTACCTTTAGTGTAGCTTTTGTCCACCAAGAAAGAGCTTAATCTTTCATACCAAGCTTTTGGTGCTTGCTTTAACCCATATAAAACTTTTGAAAGCTTATACACATGATTTGGAAATTCTTTACTTTCAAAGTTAAGAGATTGATCAACATAAACATTCTTTATGATATAGCCATTAAGGAATACACTCTTCACGTCCATTTGGTATAACCTAAGATTCTTATGCAATGCAAATGTAAACAACATTCTAATGGCCTCTAGCCTAGCAACGATGGTGAAGGTCTCGTTATAATTAGTGCCTTTTTCTTGATTGTAGCATTTGATAACTAACTTTGCCTTGTTTCTTAGAGTTTGGCCACTTTTATCAAGCTTGTTTCTAAAGATCCACTTGGTTCCTATAATAAAATTATCACTAGGTCATGGTACCAAAGTCCAAACCTTGTTTTTCTCAAATTGGTTGAGCTCATCATCCATTGCATGTACCCTAGGAAGGGCAACCAATGCATCATCTACAAGTGTTGGTTTTATTTGTGAAATGAGTGCTACAATGCTAGTGCTCCTAAAAGTAAACTAAATCCTTAAAGGATCAAAAGGATTTCTAGTAATTTGATCCTAAAATGACTTTATAGCATGTTCCCACTCTTTTAAAACTTGTTGAATAACATTAATAAGATTGCCATCTTTTTTAAGATTGAATTCATTTATTTCAAGTTGTGCACTATACTCTATTTGAACATAACTAGAATGTTATTGTTTCCTTAATGATTTATTTTCCTTCTCCAATCTTTTGTTTGTGCTTGCAAAATCATATAACTCTTCCTTTTTAGGATAGAAGTGGTTAGTTTCATCAAATATAACAATCATTGAATCCTTTACAATAAGAGACTTTTTGTTAAACATCCTATCTGTCTTGCAACTAAAAGATTATCCCAAGAAGATACCTTTATATGCCTTAAAATCAAACTTACATAGGTTGTCTTTTATGTTTAAAATATAACACTTAAAACCAAATACTCTTAAGAAGTTTATTTTAGGCTTTCTCCTATTCCATAACTTATAAGGGGTCTTTGCAAGAGTTGGATGAATGAAAACTTTAATGAACACATAACAAGTAATATGGATTGCTTCTACCTAAAGTGTTAAAAAAGACTATACTCATTTAACATGGTTTAAGTTTTTTCTTGTAAGGTTATATTCTTATTTTCATCTACTCCATTTTGCTATTAAGTTCTTAAATCTGAAACATTGTGAGAGATACCTTGAAAATTGCAAAATCTCTCAAATCCTTCTTTCTTGAACTTACAACTAAGATCACTTCTAATTAAAGTGACATAATACTAATTTTCATTTTGGAATTGCTTACAAAACCTCTCAAATGTCTTTAAACACTCGTTCTTATGAGCTAGGAATGTAACCTATGCAAATTTATTATAATCATCTATAATGACATTTGCATATGACATACCTCCTAAAGAAGAAATGCAAGTAGGACTAAACAAGTTAATATGCAATAGTTGTAAGAGTCTACAAGTAGATAGTATCCTTTTGCTCTTAAAAGGACTTTTAGTTTGCTTACCCATTTGGCATACATCACACACCTTAACCTTCTCAAATTCCACCTTTAGAAGACCTCCTATAAGGTTGTGTGGGTTAAGTTTTGATAGTTATTTCATGCTTATAGGATTATCCTTCATGTCACATCTATAATTTTTTTATTGATAAAGGCAAAGCATTTAACATCTTAGTTAGCCAACTATAAATCATAAAAATACACATTGTCTAACTGTTTAGTAACAAATAAGGGACCATTTGCTCTAGAATGAGTGATATGATAAACATTTTGCTCAAATGATATCTTATAGGCACTATAACATGATTGATTAATACTTAATAAATTAAACTTAAGTCCTTTGACAAGTGAGACAATTTCAATCATTAAGACTTTCCTTTACCTATCTTGCCAATGTCAATCATCTTACCTTTGGCATTGTCTTCAAATGTTACCATTTCATAATCAATTTTCTTTAAGGAAATGAGGTTATCAAGATTTCCTATCATGTGTCTAAAGTAACCACTATCTAAATGTTATTTATCTTTCTTTACACTACTCTTAAGTCATATTTGCAAAAAATTCATTTACATTTAGGTATCAAAATTTTCTCGAATCCTCAAGTGTTAGCTTAAGTGCCTCAAGAACATAAATAAGGATGACCATTTAGGCTTTATTTGAATTGCACAAATGCTGCATATAATCATAATCACCACAAAAATAGTATCAAATATGATCTCTAGCATGATATATATATATATATATATATATATATATATATATATATATATATATATATATATGTATGTATAAGTATTATAAATAACATAATCATGTCATCTATCATGAAAATGTACATGCTTATAAAATACACTAAGTTTTTTAGAGTTCCTTGTATACATATATGCATACTTATGCTTTTCTATAAGGTTGTGTTGGTTGAGTTTTGTTAGTTGTTTCATGCTTATAGACCCATCCTTCATGTAACCTCCATAATTTTTCAATTATAGTGGCAAAGCACTTAACATCTCAGTTAGCCAAAGTGTGCAAATCAATAATATACACATTGTCTAATCATTTAGTAACAAATAAGGGATCATATGTTCTAGAATAAGCGACACAACAAACATTTTGCTTAAATGATACCTTATAGCCATTATCACATAATTGACTAATACTTAATAAATTGAACTTAAGTCCTTTAACAAGCGAGACATTTTCAATCATTAAGGATTTTCCCTTACCTATCTTACCAATGTTAATCATCTTACCTTTGACATTATCTTCAAATGTTACTATTTCACAATCAATTTTCTTTAAGGAAATGAAGTTATCAAGATTCCCCATCATATGTCTAAAGCAATCACTATATAAATGTCATTTATCTTTTTTCATATTGCTTTTAAGACATACCTCCAAATAATTCATTTATATTTAGGTATCAAAATTTTCTTGAGTCCTTGAGTATTAGCTTGGGTGCCTCAAGAATCTATATGAGGTTAACCATCTAAGCTCTTTCTCAAATTGTACAAATATTGCATATGACCATAATCACAATAAAAATAACATCAAATATGATCTCTAGCATGATTTTTATATGCATAAGTATTATAATTGATATAATCATGCCATTTATCAAGAAAATGTAAATGCTTACAAAATACTCTAGGTTTTTAAAAGTGTCTTATGTATATATGTGCATACTTATGTGATGCTTTTTTATAAGATTATATTGGTTTAGTTTTAATAGTTATTTCAAGCTTGCAGACTAATCCTTCATGTCATATCCATGATTGTCCACTAATAGAGTTAAAGCACTTAACATCTTGGTTAGATAATGTGTGTAAATCAATAATATACACATTATTTGACTATTTAATGACAAATAAGGGATCATTTGTTTTGGAATGAGTGACACATTAAACATTTTACTTAAATGATACCTTATAGCCCCTATCACATGATTGACTGATACTCAATAAATTAAACTTAAGTCCCTTGATAAGTGAGAAATTTTCAATCATTAGGGACTTTCCCTTACCTATCTTGCCAATGTCAATCACTTACCTTTGGCATTGTCTTCAAATGTCACTATTTCATGATTAATTTTCCTTAAGGAAATAAAGTTATCGAGATTCCATATCATGTGTCTAGAGCAACCACTATCTAGATGTCATTTATCTTTCTTCATACTACTCTTAAGTTATACTTGCAAATAATTAATTAATATTTAGGTATAAATTTTTTTTTGAGTCCTTGAATGTTACCTTGGGTGCCTTAAGAACCTATATGACAATAACCATTTAGGCTCCATCTTAAATTACACAAATACTACATATGACCACAATTACCACAGAAATAGCATTTAATATGGTCTCTAGCATGATATCTATATGCATATAATTGACATAATTATTCCATCTATCATGAAAATGTACATTCTTACAAAATACTCCATGTTTTTAAGAATATCTTGTGTACATATATGCATACTTGTGTGATGCTTTCTACCATGATATAATGCATAAACATTCTTATGTAATGCTTTACTAAATGCTTGTGCACATGTGTAAGCATGAGCTGTCTTGCCTCAAGAAGCTTGGGGTTGATGTAAATGAGATGCTTAGCCCAAACCATTCTTTTCACCTTAAGGCCTTTGAGAGTTAAGTAATATGTCCAATTTATCTTTGCTTTTAGCAAACTTAAAGAGAGACTCTTAAAGTTTAGAAATTTCTTTCTTAAGTTGAATATTGTCATCTAAGAACTTTATGAGTCTTTCTTTATCGTAGACATTGTCTAATTCACTATACTTTTTAGTGAGTGACTTGACTTAATCTCTTAGAGAATCATTTTCATCCTTTAAAAAATTTTTCTCATTTTTTAATGAAGAAGTTTCAATTTTCAAGGATCCTTCATGCTTTATAGAAACATTCTTAGCTTAAAGACCTTTGTTTTTGATTGTCATGTCTTTAAGTTTTTTATCCATGCAATCTAGAGTGTCATACAATTTATTAATTAGAGACTCATCATCATTAAAAGTATCACAATCAGATTTTACCTCATCCACTATAACTATGAATACTGAGTTGACTCCACCATCATTGAATCACTTTTTGAGTCACTTAAGTCATTCCAAGTAGCTTTGAAGGCTTTCTTTGCTAGCTTTTTGTCCTTTTTTTGTTTTTAGGACAATTATGAGCAATATGAACAAGTTTGTTACAACTATAAAATATGATTTCATCTTTGTCTTGATTGCTCTTGAAAGATCTCTTACTACTTTGCTTCTTCTTTCTACAAAGATGTGTGACCCTTTTGGTTAGTATAGCAAGCTCATCTTCATTTTCTTAAATGTATTGATCACTCTTATCATCATCATCACTCTTTTTAAGAGATAACACTCTAAAAGTAACTCCTTTCTTATTTTCAATAATGTTCTTGGTAAAGGTCATCTCTTAGGTTCAACAACAACCTTATCAATTTCTATAAACCTAAGGGCTTTAGGTCTTTAGATTTAGTGATCACAGTTGCCTTAAGGTTCCATGACTTTAAAAGTGATCTTAATATCTTCTTTACAAGATCACTCATCTCAATCTCCTTCCTAAGTTTGATGAATGGATTAATGATGTTGGTAAATCTCATGTATATCTTTAAGATTGTCTCATCATTCTTCATCTCAAAGAGCTTGTATTCATCCATTAGCAAATTGATCTTTTTATCCTTTACTAGTCTAGTGCCCTCATAAATGACTTTAAGTTGTCCTAAATCTCTTTTGTCATCTTACATGAAGATTCTTATTATATTCATTGACACTTAAACCATAATGAAACTTAATATTCATTGACACTTAAATCATAATGAAGCTTATAAATAGCTTTAGAGTTAAGGGTTTAAAATCTTTTGGACTCTATAATGGACTCACTCTCTTTCCCACTAATACTTACTTTTAGGGCTTTCTTAGGGTCACTTCCAATTATTTCCCAAAGTTCATAATTATGGGATGGAATATACATCATCATCTATATCTTTAGTAGTTGTAATCAGAACCATCAAAGATAATGGGTCTAAAGATGTTTCCAACTTCAACAAGACACATGAGTACAAAGGATGTTGTGGATCAACTATATGAGGTTAGGCTTATGAAATAGAGACCAACCTCTAATACCACTTGTTGGTCCTAAGACAACTCAAAATGGAGGTAAATTGGGTTGATCACTTAACTCACACTTAATTTCAACTTCAAAGAGTAATAACAAAATAACTAATAACAAATAACAAAATAAGGAATATAAATAATAGAAAGTAAAGAGATTAGGGAAGTGAGAGCAAACACAACAATTTATAGTGGTTTGGCTCAAACTGAGAACCTTATCCATTCCTCAAGGTTCATCCATTGAGGGTTCAACTCAACTAACTCTTTCTTTTTTTACAAGGTGAAGACAACCCTTTACATTAGGTCACCTTAACCTTCATCATAACAAAGTTTCCACAAAGCTTTCATAAAAGCTAATGATTTTTTGCAATTTAAAGATTCACACTCTATTGCTTTTAACCAGACCACTCTTGCTCTTTTCACAGTCTCAACTTGAGAACTCTTACTATTTTGTAATCTTAACTTTTCATTTAAAGAGTTCTAGCTCTTGATTTCTCACTTTCTCTTTTTTTTTTTTTGGAATTTTCACTATAAGCACAATATAAATTCTTAAGGCCCTTTGTCCAATTTGTATGCCTATGTTCTATAAAAGAATTCTATAACCCTCTTATAGATAGGCATAAAACTAACCATTAGATATTAATTTCTTTACATGTAAAATTAATTTCCAAAATAGGAAGCTTTATCTTTAAGGTATCAATTGACTATAGCACTTAGATTAGTTAGCCAACCTAAAATTTCTATAACTTTTTTAGGATTCTACACTTTCAACTTATTTAGTTTCATCAATCAACCACAACAACTAGTTGGGTTGATCGACCTGAATTCTTTGTCATTTTTGCAACTTTAAAGCTTTCAACTCTACATTACCTTTGGTTGACTACAACCACTGGTCGAGTCAATTAGTTTGAAATCTTTGTAATTTTTCTCTTCACAACTTTCTTAATGTCCAGTCTACCACAAGCATTGGTCCTATCAACCAATCCAAATTCTTTGTTTCTTTTCTCTTCACAACTTCTTTGGTATACAATCAACTGCAACTATAAGATTGTTCAACCAACCAAAACTCTCCATTTCTTTTATGATTTTTTTTTTATTTTTTGTTGGCTGGTCAATTGATACCGTAAGTCAACCAATCCCAAATTTCTACTAACTTTAAATCTTTCTCTAAGATATCAATTAAGATCTCATTTAATACCTTTCTATAAATAGAGGTTTGATAAAAATCAAGATCTTTGTACCATTGTTATCACAATTTAAGTTTGAAATTCAAAGATCTTTCCATAATAGGCATAAATCAAATAAAAACTATCCAAATAAAGATAATGATTGTTTAATAAGTAATCATATCAATCAAGCATGGGGGACACATCAAAACATAAAATAATAAAGAATAACACATGATCCTACTAGGCATAGTAATCGTTCTATTGATCATAACAATCTTAACAATCTCACTCGTAGTGTCAACAATATATAATATGATTTGACACGAAGTTGTCACCTAATTAATCTAAGAGTCATATTAGAAGTGATTGGTAAGTTATGTTATACTTCTAATTTACTTTATTTGATTTATTAAGTCACTTAAAATTAAATAAACTAAATGAGATATTAGCCTATTAGAAAATCCAACAAGATTTTTCAAGTTAATAGTGAGGCTTATTAATTTAAGTGAAATAGCCAAAATGACCAAAATAAGTGATCAAAGGCCTAATCCATTTTGGCATGTATGCATAAAACTAAGACTTGCTTTCTTTATATATATTTGTTGCTAGAAAATGAGTAATAACCTATCCTTACATAGCATACTTGATGCTAATAAACTTATTAGACTAAACTTCTTGGACTACTATAAAAACTTGAAAATTGTTCTCAAACAATAAAAGAAATTGTATGTCCTTAATGATCCTATTCCAAATCCTCCAATTGAGGATGGTAATGAGGAAGAAGTGTAGACATAAACCCAACATAAAGATGATTGTTCCCTAGTCATATGTGTGATATTAGAAAATATATCTACTTAGCTACAAAGGCCAATGAGAGCCTAACTGTATACACCATCATTATGTATCTCAAAGGGTTGTTTGATGCCTAGTTTGGGATTGAGACATATGAGACCTCTAAAGAATTGTTATACTATTAGATGACAAAAGGATTTTTAGTACATGTTCATGTATTAAAGATGATTGGTTACAAAAGGAAATTAGGCCAATTAGATTTTTTCATGGATTATGATCTAAGCATATATCTCATCTTACACTTACTACCATAGAGCTATTCACAATTCATAATGAACTTCCATATGAATCATTAGAAGCTACTTTAGTAGAAATATTAAAAATACTTAAAATTGCTAAGGGTTCCCATAAGCAAGAAAAGGTTTCTATTCTTCTTGTTGATTCTTTAAAGCATAAAAAAATCAAGCCCAAGAAAAAAAATAAAAAAAGGAAGGCTCTAGTAGATATGGTAGTAAAGCCTAGAGGTGGTGTCAAGAAATGCAACAAAAAGGGCATGCGCCATCATTGTTGAGAGAAAGGTCATTTGAAGATGAATTGCAAGGAGTTCCTTGCAAGCTTGAAGGACAATAAGCTTAAGGAAGCTTTGAGCTCATGTATGTTTATGATTAAGATCAATCTATCTACTTTTAATCATTCATTGTGGGTATTAGATACTATGCGTGGTTTTCACATTTTGTACACTTGTGCAAAAACAAAGGAGAAGTAGATCATTGGAAAAAAGATTAATAGATTTATGAGTTGCAAATAAAATAAGAGTTGTTGCATTTGCTATTGGAACTTGTTATTTGCCTTTACCTTTAGGCCTAGTATTATAACTTAATAATTGTTATTATGTTCTAGTACTTTCCAAAAACATCATTTCCATTTTCTATTTAGTATTAGATGGATTCAACTTTAATTTTAACAACAAAAGGTGTTCCTTTTATAAGAATGATATTTAATATGGTTCTAGATCATATACAAATGGTTTGCATGTGGTTGATCTAGATAGGCCTATTCTTAACATAGACAATAAAAGACCTAAAATATATAATCAAAGTGCATCTTTTGTATGGCACTACTAATTATGTCATATAAATGAAATAAGAATCACTAAGTTAAATAAAGATGGTTACTTGAATCTATTTGATTATAAATCATATGGAACATATGAATCCTATTTATTGGGTAAGATGATCAAATCTCCTTTTAAGGGAAAGGTGAATATGTCAATGAATTATTGGACTAATACATTCAGATGTATGTGGCCCAATGACAATTAATGAAAGAGGTGGTCTCTTATTTCATTACATTTATTGATACTCATTCCAAATATTTTTTTTGTGTATTTAATCAAATACATATCAAAATCATATGAAAAGTTTAAAGAGTTTAGAAATAAAGTAGAAAAATAAGCTAGAAAAGTATTAAAGCACTTTGACTAGATCAAGGCAATAAATACTTAGACTAGGGGTTTTTTGATTATTAGAAAAAGGAATGGGATACTCTCACAATGTATTCCTTTTTCAACCCTACAAGACAATGGTATTTTAGAAAGAAGACACAAACCCTATTAGATGTGGATTATTTTAGCAGGCCACCCAGGTGAGGCTAGGGAGCTCGATGGATGTGAAAGGAAAGCACAACATTCAGCGGCTTTGTCTTTCCTACGTATATGAGGAGATGTGTGTTGGGGGCAGCAAAGGTGTTGAAATGTCTGTTGATTGATTTTAGAGTCATCACCAATTATTTTAGGTGTGATTGAAACACCATAATGCTTCAGTCAACTTTACCAAGATTCATTGGGGTTTGCGAGATCAATTATATTTGATAATATTGTTGTTCATTTATCTTTATTTTTACACCTTCTTTTGTTGATATGTTATTTACTCTCTCTGTTATTATGATTGCTATCAAAACACACACTCATTTCTATAGTAGAAAAAATGACTTGTATTTATGGGCTCACTTGAAGGGCCAAGGATGGCCCTACTACTTGGAACTTTGCATTCCATTTTCTTTCCTTTTTTTTCCTTTTCAAATCATTTTTCCTATTTCATCTTTTTCCTTATTATGTATTTTTATCTTTGTTTCCTGTCTTTTTTTTTTCCTTGGTTTCCATATGCCTCCTTATTTATTTGTCCCATTTTAATTGTTCCCTAATATTCGTCAAAGTGCTATGATTTGAGCACTCAAATTAGTTTTTTCCTTGAGTTTTTAATTTTTTTGATGATTTGTGGCATGTGTGACATTTATTGTCACCAGCATCAGGACATTGACAACCTTTGATTGAGGTGTGACACACACCGATGGATAGCTTAAAGTCTCCTAAGTCTATTAACGCTAGCTTTGCGCACCACTGGTTGCTAGAATCAGCATCTAGGGGGAAGGAAGTCAAAGAGGTAGTGGATTCTGGAGCCTTAGTCACCACCATTAAGAGCTTCGATCGATACATGGAGGGTGCCACTGTACTAACCATCACCTAGTGCATTGACTGGTGATGGTTTTAGGATGAAACAACGACTAGAAAGCAGGAGTATGGCAATAAAAAATGAGATTTGGAAATGTCTGTTGTTGCTTTTGATGACCTTCCTGGCATGGGACCCACCAATGGATAGATCAGCCTCTGATGATTTAGATGATGTGAGTCTTAGGCCAACGTTGGTCGTCAACGCAACAGTCGACGATATTCAACTTAATGATTTTCACATTTTTTAACCTCTATTCATTTTTTCATCTTTAATATTGCATAGATCGAGCCGAGTTGGTTTGGTTAACAACTTCCCTTCCAATTTTTGGCCATTTTCTAGTGACTATCAATAGCTTTTTAGCAACCTTTGGCAATGCTTTAGTGACCTCTCTAAGGCTAAGAGAGCATCTCTGTGCGCTTTTTTACCTCTTTTTGCTATTTCTTTGTGTTTTTTTTTTTTTTTTTGGCTTTTTTACATTATATACACATCTTAAAAAGAAATGGAAATAAACTAAAGAACTTACCAACAAAGGGTGAATCAAGCTGAGTCAAAGCAACAATATTAGCCAAATAAGTGTTTCTTTGATGCATTTATGAAAGTTAGAAGTGTTTGTGTGTCCTGTGAAATGAATTGTTTTTGTTGAATGTGTTTATTTGGTTTTAAGGGGCTAGATTAATTCCTTTGACCTTTTAAGTTCTCTACTAGTGAAATAGTGTCCTTAATTTGATGTTTAGTCATTAATATTTACCTTGATTATGATTATGAGTTTATAATAACTCATTTATATTGATGAGTGTTCCTGATAAAATGTCACAAAATAGAAAGAATAAAGGGAAAAGAAAATTGAAAGGCTATACAGTCATGTTATGGGTATCTTGATTCCCATTATAATTGACCAAAGAGTGTAATCACTCTTTTTGGGTAATGACTTAAACATGACATGAGGCAATTTTTGTGATAAGACTATATTGTTTCCTTTGCTCCTTTCTAGTGGCTTTAGGGGGGGCTTTTAGATATACTTGCTTGGTTGAGTTTTTTAGTGTCAATTTAATTAACTCCTCAAACTTACTACTAAGGCTCTCTGCTCACTTTTCTCATGAAATTTACTCTCTTGATTTATTGCCACTTTTATGGAATTTTTCTTTTTTTTTTTTTTTTTGCTCTTTATTGGTTTTTTGGAGCCCCCTTGCCTCATTAATAAAGTTGGCTTTTATAAAGAAATTAGTTTGATGTTAGTTGTTGATGTTTAATCACTTTTACTGAACAATGTAAATTGATTTGCTTTTTGATGAGTAGCTATGATTGTTTTGATTGGATGACTAAGATTATCTTTTATATTTAATGTTGCATAGGCTTTTGACCTGTAGGATTTGCAGTTAGATGTAATTGCTAGGCCTTACAAAAAGGGTTGATGGACTAATGTTGTCACACTTAGATTCTTGGTTTGAGGTCTTTGAGAAGGGGAGGGCCTCCCTTTGTGGTTTCTTCATGTGACTCATACCCACAAGCAAGTTTTAACTTGGAGTTTAGTATTAGAATTCAAAAGAATGTCAACTCCTTCTTAAGGCATGTATATGTTTAAATGCAATTTGCAAACAATCATCATGTGTACCTTTGTCTTTCCTATATTTTTAAGGAAAATGTGTGTTAAGGGCAGCAAAGGCATTATAATGCTTGTTAGTTAACTTGGGAGTTGACACTAATCATTTTAGAAGTAATTGAAATACTACAGTGACTTAATCTACTTTATAAGAATTCATCAAGATTCAAGAGATCAATTACATTTGACAAATGCTACAACCAACCTAAACGTCCATTGCAAGTGATAATAATATCATTGATTACTCATATTTATTTCTACACATTTTCTAATCAATATATTATTTACTTTCTCTATTTTTATAACTATTTATTAGAAAACATACTGTTTTGTATAGTAAAAAAGATAATTTGCATTTATGCACTCACCGGAGAGTTTAGGAATAGTGCTACCAGTGAGAATTTTGCATTCCATTTTCTTTTATTCCTTTTTTTTTCTTTTTTTTGTCATTTTTTCTATTTTTTTTTCCTTATTTTTGTCCTTTTTTACTTTTTTTTTCCTTTTTATTTATTCTTTTTTTTTCTTTCCCTTAGCCTTTAAACCCTCCTTATTTCCTTGTTCCATTTTAATTGACCCCCCACTACAACCATGCTTTTTGATCTGTGTTTTTAGGTCTGTGTGCTATAATTTGAGTTCCCAAACGATTTTTTTTTTTCTTTTGAGTTTTTTTATATGATTTGTGGTAGGTGGGATGTTACCGTCACTAGTGCTGAAGACCATTGATCGAGGTGTGAGGCACGTTGGTGGATAGCTTGGAGTCTCTCTAAGTTTATTGTTATTGGTTTCGTGTGCCATCGATTGTCAAAATCAACATATTGGTAGCTGGAAGTCAAAGACATAGTGGGTTCTAGAGCCCCAGTCACTGCCAGTGAGGGCTCCACCGAATGTGTGGAGGGTGCCAATTGACTGACCATCACCAAGCACGCTACCCAGTGGTAGGTTCAAGGCAGGACGACAACTTGATAGCAGTTGTGCAGTGGCCGGTAGTGAGCTTTGGGAGCATCTATTGCCACTTTCCAATTAGCTTTCAAATGTATGGGACCCAGTGGATAGATCCTCTGCTGATTCGATTGATGTGGATCATAGGTCAGACGATGCTAATTGTAGTGCATGTGGCAGTGGGGCTACGGCCAACTGTGATCATTTTCACTGATTTTCATGTTTACCGGCATCTGGTCGTTCTTTCATCTTCAGTGTTGTGTGGATTAGGCTGAGTTCATTTGTTTGACAGCTTTCCTTCCAACAATCGACTACGACTTTTGAACGACCTCCAGCAATAATCTGGCAGTCTCCCCAAGGCAATGTTAGTTTCTTCGCTGCTTTCTTAACTCCTTTTATTATTTTTTTATTTATTTTAATTTTTTTATTTATTTATAATATATATACATTTTGATTAAAAAAAATTTATTAATTTTTATCTTTCTCATTAAAAAAAAAAAGGTAAATTGAGCTGAATAGAAGCAACCATATTGGCCAAATAAGTATTTCCCTGATAATTTTAGAAAAGTTGGAAGTGTTATGTGCTATGAAATGAATTGTTATTGTCGAATAGGCTTATTTGATTTTAATAGGTCAAATTAATTCTTTCAAACTTTTGAGTTCTCTACTAATAAAATAGTGTTTAGTAGTTATACTATTTGAATACTTATAGCCATTATAGATTTGACAAATGGATGTCCAAATAGCATTCCTTAGGTTGTGCTATGACACAACCTAAGGGCTTACAAAGTTTTATATCCAAGGAAAATGTCAATAGGATATGCAAGTTGCAAAGGTCTGTTTATAGACTTAAGCAATCTTAGAGGAGTTGGAACATCCATCTTGATGAGACAATCAAAGAGTTTAATTTAATTCAAAACATTGACGAATCTTGTGTTTACAAGAAGATTAATGGAAGTGTAGTTTTTATCCTAATTTTATATCTAAATGATATATTACTAATAGGAAATAACATATCAATGCTCTAATTCGTCAAGGTTTGGTTGTCTAAGAACTTCTCCATGAAAAACATGGGAGAAGCAATCTATATTCTAGGAATAAAGATCTATAAAGATAGATTTAGAAAGTTGTTTGGTTTATCTAGTCATAAAAAATAAAGAGTGCTAAAGAGGATTTGTATGGAGAAATCTAAGAAAGGATTCTTCCTTATGTCATGTGGCATGTATCTCTCCAAGGATATGGTCATGAGACACAAAAAGAGAGAGAGATAAGATAGAGAGATAAGATAGATAGGATCCCTCATAAATTAGCTTTAGGATCCATCATGTACTCAACCAAATGTTCCTTATGCTTTGAGCATGATGAGTAGATATCAGGTTGATCTAGGTAAGACTTGAATGCAAGGTTTAAGAAACTTTAGGGATTAAATATGAGATATTTGAAAGTATAAATATTGAAGTCAAATTTATAAGAAATTGCTATAAGTTTCCAAAAGTTAAAATCCCTATAAATACCCCTCTAACTAGTTGGCCAAAAGACATTAAGTCTAGCACACTAGTTTTAGCCTCCAACTTCTTTCTCCATAAAAGAGTTTAAAAAGTTATTTTGATTATTTGTGTGAATCACCATTAGAGTCTGAACATTTAGACAATAATGATTTGAAACAACATGTCAAAAGAATTGAAAGTAGAAAAATCAAGAATACCTCGATAACAATTCTATATTTTTTAGGCTAGTATTTGTAATCATATTTAATAAACAATTGATCCAACTTTAAGAATTGATTTAAAATCCACTATTATCTATTATTTATTTATTCAAAAAATATTTATGTGATTCAGAACAATAAGAAGAAATGAAGATGTTAGATCTTACCAAAAACAAATTCATTTTTTGCAATTCCATTACTAAACAAACAAATAAAAACTCTAATTATTGGATGCTACTCAAAAAGCAAAATTCTTAAAAAGGATACTTTGAAGAGGCTACACAATTGAATTGTAGGACAAACTAAAAGTGGCTTTAACTGTTTAGTAATAATGTTCATGAAGTTCATAAGAGCATTTAAGTTTCTCTAGTCATATTGAGAAAAAAAAAATACAAACTTGCAAAGAATACAATTTACTTGAAGAGGCTTTCAACTTCTAAGATGGAGTGTGAGATTGAGGAAATAGACCATTGGGAGCTAGGCGTGCATTGGTGACACCAAGAATTGTACTTCCTTGATTAGATGTACTAGTTAAAGGTAGGTGTTCTTTGTCGAGAGGACCAATAACTTTTGCTTAATCATTTTAATCTGCCTATGGGTTGTGCTGCTGTTGACAATCTATCAAGGTTAAAATAATAAAATTCAAGTTATGTTGCTAATAAAAATCAATTAAGCACATAATAGAAAAAACAAAAAGCAAATATTAAATTTTGAAGCAAAATTATTATCAATGAATAAGTAAATAATATATGACATGTATTAAAGCACACTAATTCATAACCTTGAAGGAAATTTGCTTAAATGAGATAATTAATCTTTAAGATCGAAAAATTTAGAGAGAGAAAAAAAATAATGATGCAAATAAGCCATGCTTGATTTTACAGTATGAAAAAAAAAAAAGGACTCAAAACACATGGATATCTTAATCCCTTAAAATACAAATTAATTAACATGATAAGATTCAACTTGATATAGGTCATTTTTTCTTTTAACTTTACTAGAACATAAATCAAATCCTTAAATATATTTAAAATTAAGTAAAAGTCATCTTATAAGCGATTTTCACTTAAAGGATTAATGAGAATGATTATCTTTATCTTAATTTTAACGATATAAATATATAAAATATTAAATTTTTATAATGTGTAAATTTATTATATTTGTTGAAAAATATAATTTTTATTTATTTTATTTAGAAAGAAAAAAATAATGAAACTTCAATTTTTAAGAATTATTTTTCTACTTATGAAAAAACATAGAGAAGATTGGAAATTTTTTTTTTCTTTAAGAAAACAAAGAGAGAATTTAAGAATTTTTTTTCATTTTTCAGGAATTTTTTCTTTTTTTATTTTTTTTAATCATGCATATTTGTGTTACATGAGTTTTAAATTTATTTGAAAAATCATTAATATGAATTTAGGAAATTATAATACATATTGGATTTTAATTAAGTAAATTAAGTTTTTAATCATAATTATAACTATAGACAATATAATAATCTTTTAAGAAAATCAAATTTGTTAATATTTATAGAATTTAAATCTTAATTTTATAAAATTTAAAAAATAACGTAAAATATTATTAAAATAAACTAAATAATTAAAAATAATAATAATATACAATGTTAAATTCTTTTATATTTATTTTATTATACTAAAAAACTTATCTAATAATTAATTTGATTAGATAGAATTTTACTTGATTAAAATGTAAATTATAAAAGTTCATATTCCTAAAATTAAGAAAGAGATTATTGAGAGTTTTTTTAATATTTTTAAAATTAAACAAATGTCATCATATAAGTAAAATCAATAAAATGGTTAAAGTAAAACGACTGAACCCAAGTTATAAATATTTAATTATAAATGTTAAAATAATGAAATTTAAGTTATTTTTAATAATAATTAAATAAATAAATTTGCTATAATCCAAAAAAAAAATAATATTAATTTTTTAATTTAAATTGGAGAAAATTAATTGAATAAAATAGAAATTTATTTTGGTTATTAACATGTTTAGTATTTTTGTTAATTTAGTAATTTTTACAATTAGATTTGTATTGAAAGATGTAAATAAAATTAAAACTAAGTAATTTTAGGTTTTTAACTATAAATGTTACTCTAATTAATTTAGGAGTCTTTAAAAAAAATCAAATTTATTAATATGCCTAAAATGTAAACCAAATTATTAAATATTACTAAAACTAAAAGAGAAATATTTATATAATAAAAAAAAAAAAGTAACTTAAATTTTGAATATTTGTTCTTTTTTTTTTTTAAGGAAATAAAAACAAAAGTCTAAAGATAATTTTATTTAAGAGTAGTTTTTTTCACTTTTGTTTCTCTTAATTTGTAAGTTTAGAAGAAGTTGTAATATAAGTAAAATTTACACATAATTAAAAAAAATTAAATTAAGAACATAATAAAAGCTAAAAAATTATTTAATAAATCTAATTATTATTGAAATGAATAAATACATAGAATTGAACAAAAAAAATACTAAATATTAAAATAAAAATATTATCCTTGAATAAGTAAATATATAAAATGTACACTAAAGTATATTAATTCTTTATATTATTTTGGTATTGACTTTGAAGAAAAAACTTTTGGGTAAGATAACTAATCTCTGTAATTGAAAATTTTAGATTAGGGAGAGAAAAAAAAAGGTTTTCGATATATGTTAAAATTTTAATTTCATCATAAATTAGAATTAATTAGTAAGATAGAATTCAACTCAAAATTTTTTTTAACTTATTAAAAAAATTAAAATTTAAATCAAATATTTATGCATTCTAAAAATTAAGTAAATACAGTCAAATAAATGACTTTGAGTTATAAGAATGACTTATTTTTTCTTAATGTCATCAACATTTATATATATATATATATATTACATCATTGTTTTTGTTTATATAAAACATAAAAATAATGGTTATTTCATACTTAACAAATGTTTATATTCAATTATCTTTATTTTAATTGAGAATAGTTAATTAATTGTCTCACCATCTTGTTGTCTTTTTTTCTTTTTAACTTTTCCTTTCACATTTTATTTTTTATCTTTCTTTACAATTTTTCTTTTGAAAAATTCTCTTTGCTCATAACTAACATTCAGCATGTTATCCATATATTGAAAATAAAACATACTTGCATTCTAACTCATACACTAATTTAACTTCTATTAAAATAAACATAAAGAGGAAACAAAATTTTAGCAATGTGATGGACAACTCATATATTGCAAAATTATGATATCTATATTAAATTATAAACTAGTTTATAAATATGTGCTTATATTATAGTATGATAATTTTATCATGAGAATAATAATTTTAATGATAAACTTTTTTCATTTAAGCCATAATATGCAAATTTTAACATGAAAACAACTTATTGTTAAAGATAAAAAAGAGATGCAAGTTTCAATTTGTAATAAATCTTCTCACCTTTTTATTAATGGAAGTTTGTAATAAATATTTAAAACTTTCTTTTTCATTTTACTAAGGATAAATCTTCTATTTAGAATAAATGATACATGATGAAAGTGATAAGAAATTGGTATATCTTTTTTCATTATTATATTTCTACATAAGGTATCCTTATATTATAGTCATAAAGAAAGAAAATATCTTTACCTAATATGAAATACAATTCAATTTACAAAAATTATCCCTATTAACTAACAAGATATGCGACATAGTTAGCATGAGCATAATAATGTTCTTATTTGGGATTTCTTGTCAATTATTTTTTGTTTATCAACCAAGCTACAGCTCACACTAACACTCTCCCTTAAGTTGGTGCATAGATATCACTTATGCAAAACTTTTCAAGGGGGCTAGAGAATGCCTTATTTGTTATTGCCATTATTAGAATATATGCAAGTTGATTCTCCAACCTTAGTAAAGGAAGTTGCATAACTTTTGTCTCAAGGTTGTCTCTAATGAAATGTTGATCATCCTCCATATGCTTCATCTAATCATGCTAATCTAGATTTTGAACCATTTCAATACTATACATATTATTACAAAATAAGTTTATAGCCCATTTTGACATAAGCCCAATTTCTTTAAGTAACCTCTTAAGTCAAAATAATTCATAAATACTTTTACCATACTTTAAAATTCGCCTTATGCATTAGATAAAGCAACTACCTTTTTCTTTTTACTCCTCTATGCCCAATAACAAAAGTTAGATAGCCTGACATGGATTTCCTCTCAATAACACACTCCCAACCCAATCTACATATGTGTATTCCTTAACATGTAAATGATTATGGTTTTTAAACATTATTCCTTAACATGTACCTAAGGATTCTAATATTGCATACATATGATTTTCATCTAGATTGTGCATAAATTGACTCATTAAACCTATAAAATATGCAATATTTGGTCTTATGTATGATAAATAAATCAACTTTCGCACCAGCCTCTAGTACCTCTCCTTGTTTGTTAGTTTCTGATCCACACTTTCCTTCAACCCATGATTTTATACAATAGGTGTATCTACCAACCTACATTCAAGCATTCCTATTTCAACCATTAAGTCAATCACATATTTCCTCTAAGACAAAAAATATATTGTAGTTTGAGTAAGTAACTTCAATGCTAAGAAAGTATTTTAGTCCACCAAGGTTTTTGATATCAAATTATGTTGCAAGATACCTTTACAAATTAATAATTTCTTATTTGTCATCTATTGTGATTATCTATCTTCCACATAGATAATAAAAATTATTATCAATCCTCTCTTATGCTTCAAAAATAAGGTATATTCAACATTACTTTATTTGAAACCATGATTCTTCATTGTTAAACTAAATCTTCTAAACCATATTCTTAGGGATTATTTTAATCCATATAACACTTTCTTCAATTTACACATTATCTTATCCTTAAAGGAGACACCAAAACCAAGTGGAATTTCCATGTACACCTCCTCAGCTAAATTTTCATGCAAAAAGGAAATTTTTACATCAAATTGGCTATGCCAATTCAAGTTGGTTGCAAAGAGATTACAAAACTCTCACAATGTTTAATTTTTCTACTAATAAAAATGTCTTTTGATAGTTTGTACCATATGTCTTAATGAATCCTTTTGCAACTAGTCTTACCTTATACCATTCAATTGATCCATCTACCTTATACTTAATTAAAAACACCCACTTACACCCCATTAGTTTCTTCTCTTCAGGTAGTACCACCAAGTTCCAAGTAAAATTCTTCTATAATGCTTTCATCTCATCATAAATTGCTCATGTCTACCTTGTGTTTTCCAATGCTTCTTATACGGATTCAAGTGCTTGCCCACTGAGCAACTTACTCATAAATGCCTTGAGAGAATGAGATAGTCGTTAGATAATAACATGCTTTGCAATAAGATACTTAGCTTTCTTGCTTTCAACATCCAGTGAGTATTGTTATGGTAGCACCCCTCTATGCTTCTTGTCAAGTAATTTGTAACCATACATAATACTAAAATCATCAACAAGAGAGTTCATAAATGGTACCTTAATGACATTCTCTAGAGATTGGTCATATACTAAATAATGAGTAGAGGATTATTTAGGATTAAGAGAAATTATTTCTTGTTCAACAACTTCCTTCTCTTAAAGCTCTAACCCAAAGTCCTTATAATCCTTTTGGGTGTAGTTGAAACAATAATTTCCTATGAAAAACCAATATTTTCATGTGTTGGAATAATACTCTCATATGCTAATTTCTATCTAGCCAACTCTTCTTTCTCAAATTTTGTGCAACACTCTTTAAAACTAGGCGACAACTCCCACTTGTCACTTCCCTTGTAATGTTTTCTAGCAATCATCAAATGATATGACTCAAGCTAGAAGAAATATTCTCAGTCCACAAAGGGCACATCCATAAGCATATGCAACCTTCCTAAAGTTGGACCGTAACATCAATATCCCTTTTGATTATCTCCATACCCCATAAAAATGCAACAACCACACAAACTAAACACCCTTAATGGAAGCATTAGACAAGATAAGATTATTATATACTCAGAAAAAACTTACAATGGAGTTTTGAAATTTAAAGCTTATAATGGCAACCTATTCATCATGTAAACAACAGTTACCACAACATTTACCTAAAACTATCAAGACATATGTGCAACTATTAATAAGTTTTGGATGTCTCTAAAAATTTGTTTGTTCTTTCTCTCTATAATTCCATTATGTTAAGGAGTTTATGAACATGAAGTTTCATGTATTAACCTATACTTCTTAAAATATTTTTGAAAGCTTGTGTTAACATACTCTCCTATATTATCTAATAGAAACACCTGAATCTTTGTAAAAAAAAATGAATTTTTACCATATTTTGGAATGTATAAAAGATTTCAAATACCGTAGTCTTATTTTTTAATAAATAGAGCAAAGTCATATGAGTGCAATCATCAATGAAAGCAACAAACCATTAAATGCCCATAGATCCCAAAATCAATATCAATCTCTAAACATCATAATGACCTAATCCAAAAACTGATTAACATTTACTTATGCACAATGGATAAGAAATATAATGGCTTTCCAATAAATAAGTTTTACATTGAAAGTTAGATTCATGGAGTTTTGTTAAAAAAAACTCAAAAATAAATATTTAGAATAAGAAAAAGATCGATGCCCCAAACAATGATGCCATAAACACATGTACTATTTTTTATCAACAACTTGGCTTATTAGACCTATCTAACTAGAGAAAAAGCATCAACATAATATAGCCCCTTTCATTTAGTGCCATGACCAATAATCTCCTTTGTGAGAATGTAAAGAATAAGCAAAAACTTGGGTTTATTAGTACACAATAATTTAAGCCTTTTGCTAATTGTTCTATTGAAAATAATTTGCTTTTAAGCAAAGGAACCAAAAGAGTGTTTGAAAAAGAAAGAGTAAAAGATAATTCCACTTTTTGTACTTATGTGACTAGATAGGTTCAACTATTTGAGTTAGCTATAAGAGATCTCTTTGGTTTTGAATAGGTATCAAAATCTTTCAAATCAAAGGTCATGTGCTCTATTGTCCCAAAATCAATTATCCATTCATGTTTACCTAGTTCCTTTGTTAGATTTAATTTATTCCCTAAAGTAACTAGTGTAACCCTTAAAAATAGAGGTTGTAGGATACATTCCTTCCCTACATCACAAGGGATAGACCTCATCCAAATTCAATCACTACAATTTGGCCTAAATTTTCTCCTCCCCTACCATCATGCTTCTTTTTGGCTCTTAACACTTGCCACCAATCTGGAAACCCATGCATTTTGAAGCAAGTTTCTTGGGTATGTTTAAGGATCCCATAATAAGAGTATTCTTTGCAACCCACCAGAGCTTTAGACTTTATTAAGGTAGTTCCCAAACCAAGATTAATTTGTTGAAGAAAATGCTATTTTAACCCTTTTTCTATTTTTTTTTTTGACACTAATAATAATGCTCTATGGTTCATCTCCATCTTCCTTTGATAACATAATGACTTGCCTAAGATCTTTTTGAGAAACTAGAGAGTATGCTTGTTTGATGGTTGGGAATGGTTTGATCTAGAGAACATCTCCTCATATTTTATCCAACCGATCATCCAATCCATCCAAAAAAGTATAAACCCTTTCCGCTTGAATGATAAAGCTATATATTTGTTCATATTTATCTTATAATCCATGAGGTTAGGTATATGTGGAAACCAATTTTTCTCTAAAGACCTTGGAAAGTATTGTAGTACACTTTTATAAACCCTCCTCTTTGCTTCATTCTCATAACCTTCCTTTTGAGGTCTTATACCTAAGACTTGTCTACACCATAAAAGAACATTGTGGAAATAGCATCCCATACATCCTTTCCTATGGAAAATCTTATATAATTTTCAATCAACTTAGAATCCATAAAGTTATCTAACTAATCCTTCACAACTGCATTTTCTGTCCTCCACTTCCTGAAAGATGGGTTTGCCTCTAAGGGTTAGGGAAGATCCCTATTTATATTTTTTAGTTGTCTTTACCCAAGATATACATCTCGACAACCTAAGACTGAGGACCATAATTGGTACCATCTAACTTAACACCAATTGCAGCCATTCCAAGATCATATCCCAATGAAGTAAGGGTCTAGCTTAATAATTGAGATATTTTAGTAGATAGCTATGCAAGGATTGAAGCCTCTCTATAAGAAACCATCACCCCAAACAAAGAAGCCTCCTTAGTGGTTGAAGAAATTTCTTCTAGTCTTTAATTTCTTAGGTTTTGGGGATCTTATGATTGATACCATGATAAGAACTTGGTATATCCTTTTTATTTCTCTACACATGGTGCCTTTATATCTTAGTTGCAAAGAAAGAGAATATCTCTACTTAACATGGAATACAATTCAATTTACAAGATTTTTCCTCATTGATTAGCAATATCTTTGACACAATTAGCACCATTAGAATAATCTTCCTATTTTAGATTTCTTGTCAATAATTTCTTTACCAACCAAGCTATAACTCATGCAAACAAAAGTGCATGTCAACCTTAAAGATATAATAACTCTTTTCATATAATAAGACTGATAACTTCTTAGGTGACCCTTTAAAACTTGCTAATTATATGAGAAAATACTAAGTGACCAAGTAAAGAAACTAGAGCAAGTTATTACATATTTTATTAATAGAGAATACTTAAAGGTAAAATATTCTATAATTATCTTAGTTAAAATTTATAATTATAAAAAAAATACTCTAAAATAAGTATATAAATTATAAAATAAAAATAATAAAAATTACAATATAATTGGTAAATAATTGAAAATAACCTTAAAAACATATCCTACATTAATAACCTAACTAAGATAAAATTAAGTACAATTAGAAACTCATCATTTCCCTATAACCAACCTTATGCTCTTTAGTTGATCAAAAATTTCCCTATAAGTTCAAATATCAATAGAAGGAAATGAATCAAAAACCAAACAAGGTTCTTATAAATCCTAATAAAAAATAACATTAAAAAAAGCAATGAAACAAAAATAACAAAACTTTTAAACTATAGGTTATTCAATTTTGATTTTTTAAAACTAACATTAACAAATAACAAAGATTAAGATAAGGAAGACTACTCTACTTCAAGTTTTTCATCTACAAACATGAAAGAAAACAAAAATTAAAAATCCAAAAAAAAGTTTACATAGTAAAATTCATATAAATCCCAATAAATATCTAAGTATTTAATTAGAAGGAAACACTTAAGGGGAAGGAAGGAAAAAGAAAAAAGAAGAAGAAGGGAATAAGAGATATCAATGGTGATGGAGCTAAAGATAAAGACATGGGTTTGATTAATATGAAAGAGAATAGTGTGATAAGAAAAGCAATTATGAATTCCTATATTTTTGGGGTTGGAATGAAATACAACTACACTTGCTAACAATTAGTTGCCAATTAAACATTTTAAAAGATTACATCTATTATTAATTTTAATAAATGTACTATTTGTAAATTTTGCCACATTAGCTCTTTCTACATCTAAAATTAAGGAGAAAGTAGCATAAACTTTCTCTCACTTAGCATAATACTTATATGTATATAGATATAAATTACAAAAACTAATCAATATATTAGATACAAAAACCAGTCTTTGATTGTTTACATCATTTTTTTTTTTCATTTCTTAAAAATTAGCTTATATGTTTTCATGTATTTTTCACAAAATTTTGTTGTAGAAGTGTGTTAAATTTTCATTATTTCTAATAACCAAGGATTGTGACAAAGAATGAAAATTGTCAAATTGTACTTAGAATTAGAAACATTTATTTGCACTCAATGCATCGCAAGGATACAACATTCTTGAATTAACTCTTTTCTTCAATAAAATTAATAAACATACATGACTTGTAGAACATAATGAAAAGCAATTAACAAAAAGGAATATCAAAGTGAAATCTAATAGAAATACTAAAATTTCAACCTTTAACTTATTGATAAAATCGGTATTAAACTTGCATGATGTATGATTTTATAATTTTGAGAAATTTATTTTTATTTGTGTTTTACTTAAATGATAAAAATTTAAAATAAAAAACTTTAATTATGAGTGTTTTTTCTTTTTCAAAAAAAAAAAAAAAAAATGAATTTAAGAGTTTTTTGTTTAAGAAAACAAAAGGGGGAAAAATACTCAAATTATGAATTTTTTTCTTTTTTAGCAAAAATGTAAATTTTAAAATACTTTTTGAACTTTAACTATATGACAACACAATAAGAGATACATGGGGGGCACAATTTATCCATCAACCTATATGCTTTTTTTCTTGATTCAATACAATTTTTACCAAATTATGTGAAATTGATACACAACCACTTCATTGCTCTTATTGTGTTTATATATAGATATCCTCTAAATAAAGGAAGAATTTATTATTTTTTTTTTTTTAGAAATATTTTTTCATTTTTTAATTCTCTAATTATGAATATTTGATTTACACATATTTTAAATATATCTAAAAATTTATTAATATAAATTAAATAAATTATAATACATATTAGATTTTAATTAAGTAAATTAAATAAATCAAATGCATGTTGCAATTTCAATTCTATCAAAATTTTAAGAAAATTATAAATTAATTATTAAATTAATATCAAATATTAAAAATTATGATAATTTATTAAAATTTCAAAAATTAAATAAAATATTTAAATATTTCTAAAATTAAGTAAATATTATTATATAAACTTTCTCTCAACATTAGTAATAATAATATACATTAACAATAATTCTATGTAATGAGCATATTATAGTATTTATTAAAAAAAAATTCTTTTTTTATTCAAAAAAAAAAAAAATTTTAAGTATTATTTTTCATGTTTCTAAAATTAAGTAAATATTATTATATAAACTTTCTCTCAACATTAGTAATAATAATATACATTAACAATAATTCTATGTAATGAGCATATTATAGTATTTATTAAAAAAATTTTTTTTTTTTTTTTTCAAAAAAAAGTTAATTTTAAGTATTATTTTTCATGTTAAAAAAAGGATATTAAAAAATAATTTTTCCCTTGCAAAAAAAAAATCAAAAGAAGGAATTTAAAAGTAATTCGTTTCCCTTTTTAAAAGAAATTTTTTTTCTTTTATTTTTGTTAATTGTGCATATTTATGTTACATGAGTTTTAAATATATACCAATAATTATTAAAATAAATTGAGTAAATTGAGTTTTTAATTATAATTGTTACTATAGATAATATAAGAATCTCTTTAAAAAAGAAACCAAATTTACTAATATTTATAGAATTTAAATCTTAATTTCTTAAAAATTCAAAATAATGTGCATACTTTTAAATTAAACAAATAATTAGAAATAATAACAAAAAAATGACATTAAAATTTTCATGTTTATTTTATTATATAAAATTATCAATGATGACTAATTGACTAGATAGAATTCTACTTAACTAAAATTTTGTTTTTGAATTATATTATCTAAGTGTTCAAAAATTAAATTGTTTAAGGAATAGATAATCTAATTAATATAAAAGTCTTCCAATATTTTTAATTAATATAAGAATCTAAGGAGATGTCACCACATTAGTAATATTTCAATTTTTCTTTCATTTTCAACAATTTAATATATACATTGGGAGACTTACATATTGTGCAGGTTCTATATATCTAATAAAAAATGTTAAAATAACAAAATTTGAGTTATTCTTATGATAACAATTAATTAGACTAATTTGCTTCTAATTTAGATTTGAAAAACATAATTAATTAAAATTAAAATTGATTTTATTATTGATTATGATAAGTATCATACTTAATTGAAAAGTTTTAAATTTTAGACTTGTGTTGGATATGAAATGAAATTAAAATTAAATGACTAACTAAAAGGTAAAGTAATTTTATTATTACATATTTATCATAACTAAATTCATAACCAAAATTGTAATAAATAATATTACTATAATTAAGTGCAACCATTAATTTTGAAAGAAAATTACAGTAGTAAAAAATTAGTATTTGAAATCAAATGATTTAATTAAAAATATGAAGAAATAATAATGTAAGTTGTCGCGATGCACACCCAAGAGGAAAATGCAACGAATGTGGGGAAGATGTGCTTCTTAGACCTTAAGTCTTGAATGTGGCTCCAATCTTTGCTAAATTGATTTGGAGTCATCATCCACTATTTTAGGTGCGACTGAAACACTATAAATTATCAACTTTTGAAGACTACCTTGTCTTCTAAATCAATGGGACTTGATATACTTTGTCATAATTCATTAAGGTTTAGGAGTACAATTATGCGTAGCATAGACCGTTTATTACTAATGTTTCCATTATTTACTTGCCTTTACTTTCATGCTTCTTCTTGCTTATACTTTATTTATTTATCTCTCTTTCTAGTAATTATAACATAACATAAATGCACAAACACTAAGATCATAAGGAATTTGGATATCAAGGAAATTTAAAGAAAGGCAAGGATGTTTTTTATAGAAACCTTAAGCTTTAATGTGGAAATTTATTAAAGTTAAGAGATGATTTTAAAGGAAATCCCCTACTTTGGGAAAAGAAATGGGGAAAGGTTTTTGACTACTTTTAATAATAACCCCTTACATTAACAATAGAAATATTGAAAAGGTTTTACAAGTATTTCAATATTTTTTACAATAATTCTCTGCATCAATTATAAGAATGAAATATTTTTAAAAATTTTTAAAAATATTTAAATATTTTTTACAATAATTTTTTATATTAAGCATAAAAATAAAATGTTTTAAAAAAATTTTGAAAGTATTCAAATACTTTTACAGCAATTAAAATAAAACTTTTTAAAAAGATTTTGAAAATATTTGAATAGTCAGTATTAATTATTTTTTAACTTTGTTACTACTTCGTCTTTTTTGAGACATTCTTCTCTCTCTTTGTTTTTCTAAATGGATAGAGCAAAATGATGTGGTTTTGAAGCGAGGGAAACTAGGTCCTAGCATCCAAATTGGCATCCTTTCAAATAAGAAAGCTAATTACTAGATTCCAAAACGACACCTTTTTGCGCCTGGGGAGGTGTTTCGGACACCCGAACGACGTCGTCTTGCTCAAAGGAAATTGACTTTTAAAGCGCGAAACACTGTCATTTTGAGGGGCTAATATATTCTTTTTGTTTTTTTTTTTTTTGGACAGAAAACCTATTTACTTTTCTCTTTTGCTTACAAACATCGACTCTTGTTCTCCCATCTCAGTCTGAGTCTCTCACAGTTCTCTCTCCTCTTTCGAAAAGAAACCCCAAAAACTCGATTCTAAATGCTTCTACTAGACTCTAAATGAAAGCAAGATGGTTTATGGTTATCTTTCCCTGATTTGACTAAAACCAAACTTGAATGGGGTGTTTCCTGAGCTAGGGAGGTTGTGAGCTCCCGTCTTTACTGATTTATGTCATTTTCCTTATGTATGTTTTTTTTTCTTCTCTTTTTTTGTTGTTGTTTTTTCTTTTTTCCCTTTTTTCTTCTGTATATTGAAACGGTGGAGATTTTCAAATTCTATGAAACATGAGGTACCTTTGACTAATATTGGTTCGAGATGGCAGTCTCCATTTAGGACTAGTTATCGAGTGACTAAGATGTTTTGTTGTTTGGACTTACTGGGGTGGATGTGTAATTCTCTTGGTATGTTGAGGTATCCAATTACCATGTAAATTGGAGATTTGGGGTTTGAAGCATTTGTCTGTGGAGATTTAATTTTTCTCCAAATTTTCTTTTCTGAAAAATTCAATAAAGATGTTGAGGGTGAGGCCTTCTTTTGATCCATTTTGATTGGAAGGGAGGTATTGGGTCGTGCTTGTAGACTCGAGTCCAACCCAAGTTGGGTTGGAGAGCGAATGGAACCAGGTCAAACTGACTTGGTTTGATCTCCTAGTCAAACCAGTTTGATCAGGTGATTAATTTTGAGTTTTTAGCATTTCTTTCTTTTATTTTTTTTAGGCTTTTGAGAAATTTTAACCTTTTAATTTATATTTCCTTTTATTACTTGCACAAAAATGGAGTTCAAAGGAAAGGAAGGTGTAGGCATTCATCTTAGGCCACCAACTTGTCACGACATGAGTTTGCGGATACTCTAAAACCGTGCGACACTAGATAATTTCAGGAAAAAATTGCTAGTAAGCCTAAAAAGAGAGAACAAAGTATAAAGAGGAATTTTAAAGATTTAGAGAAAGAGAAATTAGATTAATTACTTGAATGCTTGATGATACAAATGAATGAAACTTAAGGTACTAATAGCCCTTTGCCTTGGATTTAGAATTTTTTTATCTTAAATATTTATATAGAATATGCTGAAAATATTATATTTTACAATTGTGTACAACTTATAGGATTTTAGAGAATTCTATGGGTTTACCTCCCATGGAGTCTTTAGAATCTTATCGGGTCCTTTGGGCCTTTAGTAATGGGTTTGGACTCCTTTGATGGATTGGGTTTGAATTTGTTGGCCAGTGACATTCTCCCCCACTTAATTCGATGACATCCTCGTCGTTACTTTATCTTTGTAACGCTGGATTTTGTCGAGGAATTGCCATAGTGTGTCCTCCCATTCCCAACTGGCCTCCTTATGAGGATGTCCCTTCCATTTCATCAGGTACTCCGTATAATTGGGTATACCCCTTTGATCTGCAAGAATGCTCTCCACTTCCTTGTTGAAGGCAGTGGTAATGGCCGATGGTGCTCGTTTAGACTTGTTTCTCTCAAGGTCTTCCATGTCTTTATGGTACGCTTTGAAGAAACTCACATGGAAGACAAGATGGATTTTGAGGTTGGGCAGTAGTTGTACCTGGTAGGAGACTTTCCCAATGCATTTTATGATTGGGAAAGGGCCTTCGTACCTTTGAATTACCCTTTGTGGACTTTGCGGTGGGACTTGAATTATTGTGAGAGTAGTCGAACAAGCACTTCGTCTCCCTCTTGGTACTCAATGTGCCTTCGTTTATGATCTGTTCATTTCTTCATCTTCCAAGCAACTTTATCTAGGTGAGTCTGGGCAATATCAACTTACTCATGCCATTTCTTAGTGATTTGATGGGCCATGGGGCTCTTGCCGCTATATGTGGAGGCGAAGGCATGTGGCATCATGGGTTGTTGGCCGGTGACAATGTCGAAGGGGCTTTTACTCGTGGCTTCGCTCCTTTGAAGATTGTAGGAAAATTAAGTCACATCAATTAACTTGGCCCAATCTTGTTGATGGGCAATTACATAGTGCCTCAAATACAGCTCCAATAGTCCATTGATGCACTCAGTTTGACCATCACTTTAGGGATGGAAACTGGTGGAGAAGTTGAGATCGGTCCCTGAGAGTTTAAAGAGTTCTGTCCAGAACCTTCTAGTGAAGTGTGGGTCTTGATCACTTACTATATTGCACAGTACTCTCCAGAGTTTGATGATGTATTTAAGGAAAGCACAGGTAGCTTCCTCTGTAGTGTAATCCCAAGAAACTGGAATGAAGGTAGCATACTTGCTAAACCGATCTACAATCACCATAATGCTCCCATAGCCTTCGAACTTGGGTTGGGCCATGATGAAGTCCATGGATAAGCTTTGCCATGGTCTTTCGGTGATTGGTAGGGGCTCTAAAAGACCTATAGGGTGGTGTAGATCGACCTTGTCTTGCTAACAAACAAGGCATGTCCAAACGTATACTTCCACATTGTCTCGCATTTATGGCTAGTAGTAGAAGGATTAAAGAAGGGTAAGGGTGCATGCAACACCAAGATGTCCTGCCCGTCGGTAATCATGACACTCTTTGATGATCTCCCTCCTCAAATTTTCATACCGGGGGACCATAATTTGGTTGCCAACAGTCAAAAGTAGTCCATTATCTTTCCAAAACCGTCGAGTCTTACCTTCACAGGCTAGTTTGACAAGGTTTTGCATCTTGGGATCCTTGTCTATGCCTTTCTTGATGCGAGATATGAGATGGCCCTCGAGTTGACTAGGAGTTAACGAACTAAGCTCTACTTTCTTGCTAAGTGCATCGGCTATCACATTAGCTTTACTTAGCTTGTACCTGAACTGGTAGTCAAATTTAGCAAGGAAATCTTACCACCGAGCTTGCTTCGGGCTTAACTTCTTTTAAGTTTGAAAGTAAGTTGTAGCCACATTGTTGGTTAGGATGGAGAAGTGCGAGCCAAGCAAGTAATGTCGCCATATCCATAGGCAGTGGACAATGGTTGTCATCTCCTTCTCTTGTACAGTGTAGCGGCACTCCATATCATTCAACTTTCAGCTTTCAAAGGTAATGGGATGGTTATCCTGCATAAGAACACCTCCAATGGCAAAGTTAGAAGCATTAGTGTGTACCTCAAAGGCTTTAGTCGGATGCGGAAGGCTAAGGATAGGCTCCTCAGAAATGGTTTTCTTTAAATCATCAAAGGCATGTTGACATTGTTCTATCCATCTCCATGCACGATCCTTCTTCAATAGGTCGGTCAAGGGTGTTGTCCTTGCTGAGTACCCTTTGATAAACTAACAGTAGTCATTGGCTAGACCGAGGAAGGATCTTAACTCCGGAATTCTGGTTGGTGGTTCCCAATCCATGACGGCTTTTACCTTTACTGGATCCATCATAAGCTGTCCATCTCGAATGCAGTGGCTAAGGAACTCTACTTCTTATGTGGCGAATGAGCACTTTTCTCTCTTAACATAGAGTTCATTGTCATATAGTACTTGAAAGACTTATCGTAAGTGCTGTAAGTGTTCATTGAGTGTCTTACTATACACCACAATGTCATCTAGATATACTACCATAAATCGATTGAGGAAGGGATGAAATAGCTTATTCATAAATGTGCAAAAGGTTGACAGTGCATTGGTGAGACCAAAGGGCATAACCAAGAATTCAAAAGAGTCATACCTTGTTATGCATGCCGTTTTAGATTCATCTCCAGCTGCAATGCGTACTTGATAGTATCCTGAGCGTAAGTCTAGCTTTGAGAACGATTATGCATCACCAAGCTGGTCGAAGAGATCCGAGATCAATGGTATCGGATACTTGTTCTTTATGGTGACCTTGTTTAATGCTCGATAGTCGATGCACATGCGGAGATTTCCATCTTTCTTCTTTTGGAAGAGCACTGGGGCACAATAAGGAGACTTTGAGGGTTAGATGTAGCCTGAATCTAGCAAGTCATGGAGTTGTTTATGTAGCTCTTACAACTCGGGTAGTGTCATATGGTATGGTGCCAAAGTAGGGGGCTTGGCATTTGGCTCCAACTCAATTTCATGATCCACCTCATACCTAGGTAGGAACCTCTTTGGCAACTCTTATGGCATGACATCCTTGAACTCTTCGAGGACTTGCGCCACTTTGTTGGGCAAGGCGACCTTGGGGTTGACATCCCTATCATTGAGTTCACGAATGGTAGCAAGGTAGCTTGGGTCAGATTTCATACCTCACTTGAATTGTAACGCAGATAAGGCCTAATCCTCCAATCGTCAAGCACATTCCATGGGTATGGTGCAAGGCTTTCCTCCCTCTAGTAGTCCGAGTGAGTTGGAAGCCGAGAATAAGAATGCTTGTACCTTATCAAAGAACTTCATGCCTAATACCACTTAGAAGTCATCCATAGGGATTACGGAGTAGTCAGTGCTTCCTTTCCATGCACCAAGGGTTATGGAAATGCCTTTAGCAATGCTAGCAATTGGTTTTGCTGGTGAGTTCACTGCTTTAAGGGTTCCATCCTTACTTGTTAGCTTAAGGCCAAGTCGCTTGGCCTCTTCCATAGAAATGAAATTATGGGAAGCTCCGGTGTCTAGCATGGCTCTAGACTACTTCCCATTGATGGTGATTTGGACGTATAGTAAACCCTTATGGTCAACATGGGGTTGTGTGCTTTTCCCCTTCATGGTTGCCAGGATTCGAAGTAATCCCATTTTGGTTTGACCTTACTTGTCTTGTGAAGAGTCATCTTCAAACTAGCTCATAATGGTGTTGAGGGTCTTGCGCTTGGGGCAATCCTTCATCCAATGGGAACCATTGCAAAAAAAATACGGAGTTTTTAGTTTGGGAGAATCAAACTTACCTTGATCATGCCTTTCACCATATGAAGAGACTTTAGCCTTTCCTTTATCCTTGGACCCTAACTCCTTGTGTCCGGATTTTTCTTCCCCACTCTTACCCTAGTTGGATCGTTTTTCTTTGGATTTGGTGTTGTATTCCACAAGAGACTCGATAGCGGTAATGGCTTTATCCAAGCTTTGCACATTATGTCTCTCCAGTTCAACTCTAGCCCAATCTTTTAATCCATCTATGAAGTAAAAGAGAGAATCTTTGTCAGATATGTCCTTAATCTCAAGGATAAGGGTGGTGAACTCCTTGATGTAGTCACGGATGGTCCCTTCTTGATGTAGTCACAGATGGTCCCTCCTTGCTTTAATCATCGGAGACAACCTTGGGCTTCCTTCTCGGCGTTGCTTAGGGCAGAAGTGCTTCTTTAATTCTCGCTTGAAGTCTTCCTAATTGTCAATTGAGCAAATGCCTTTGCCAACCTGGCCATGCTTGCGACGCCACCATAGTTGAGCGGCATCTCGTAGGAATGTGGGGGCAGTGCAAATCCTTGCTGCATCATCTCGAATGAACTTGGCTTCGAAGTATTGTTCTAAGCCAAAGAGGAAGTTCTCAACTTCCGTAGCATTACGAGTGCCATCGTAGGTAGCAGGTTTAGGCACTTAGATTGTGCCAAAGTTGATGATGTCGGTAAAGTATGACCCATTAACAATGGTTTGTTTATACTCACCCAAATCAGCACAGACACCATCTACCTCATGTCTAAGGTCTCGTAACTCAATTTCAGTAAAGGAATGATCACTACATACCTCTCGTCGGATGTCTTTGAGATCACGCTTGAAGGATTGACTGATCTCCTGAAGGGTGGATTTCACCACACGAGTGACTTCTCCTAATTTCGTCTCTATGTTGTTAATTCGAGCAGCCTGCTCCTCAAGGGTTGGTTCTATCCTTGAGAAGTTCTTCTCCAACTCTGCAACATGAAACTCCAAGGCCTCCATTAAAGTGGTCTTTGATTTACCGCGCTTTGTGATGTAGGTGCGTTGTTCCTCTTGTCCATGGCTTTGCTCTTCCACACAAACTTCGTTGACGGAAGCCATCTTTGGTGCTTAACAGTAGCAACCTGGCTCTGATACCAACTGTCACGGGATGAGTTTGTGGACGTTCTAAACTCGTGCAGTACTAGACAACTTCAGGGGAAAGTTGCTAATAAGCCTAAAGAGAGAGGGCAAAGCGTAAAGAGGAATTTCAAAGGCTTGGAGAAAGAGAGATTGGATTGATTACTTGAATGCTTGATGATATAAATGAATGAGACTTGGGTACTTATAGCCCTTTGCCTTGAATTTAGAATCTTCATATCTTAGATATTTACATGGAATATACTGGGAATATTACATTCTAGAATTGTGTACAATTCATAAGGTTCTAGAGAATTCTATGGGTTTACCTCTCATGGAGTCTTTAGAAACTTCTCGGGTCCTTTGGGCCTTTAGTAATGGGTTTGGACCCCTTTAATGGATTGAGTTTGAATTTATTGGCCCATGAAAAATTGCTATGAATGGCAATTTAGATGACCAAATCCCAGCGCCAATCATCAAAAAACCCAAAAAGAAGTCAGTAAGAATAATTTCACTTGATCAATCTATTTATAACAATAACTCAAGCAAAATTAGAGTATTCACTTAAAAATGCGCAGTAAAAAGTGCTAACCTCTTATTATCGTGTTTTAGGAAGCCAAAAAACGATGAGATGAAAGCATTGATCTTATTTTGGGGTGGGAAAAATATTCATGATGAGTGTCAATTTCCTTACCTTTTCTATTTGTTTTTTTTTTCGGTTGATTATTTTCTATGATTTGCTTCTTACTAAACAATTGGCTAAATGCCTAATCATAGTGATTATATGGAACAAAATAATTTGAACTAACTTAGCAGTAGTAATAATGAGATAATTAATCATCTGTGCTTTTTCTACACAAATTTGCTTTATTACCTTGATAGGACTTTCCTTTATACCTCTCTTTATCTTTAAAGCTCATGTAAATGATTATTTCATGTAAAAATGCATATAAGGATGAACTATAATAGCATAAATAATATGAATTGGGAATTGAATGATTTAAGTGAATTATAAAGGAAATGGAATTGAGAAGTGTTAAAATATTAAATTCCTTATTTTGACTAACTAATAACTCTATAAAAATATTAATACTCAATTAAATCTAAAAAAAATGAATTTTCCTAAACAATGATACTCTCCTACTTAAAACATCAACAATCTTAATTTGTTTACTTGCTTATTTTGTTTACCTTATTGTGAAATAACTTGAAAAGGAACTTTTATGTGAAAGTAAACCACCTTGTATGCATGTCACATGAATTTGCTTTTGACTATGAAAATACTTTAAAGTTTGGTAATTAGAGTATAAGATAAATTCACATCCTAATAGATAATGCTCCCAATGCTTCAAAACTTTCACAACTTTTGTCATATGTTAGTCACTTCTATTAAGCTTTATTGAGTTTCTCACTAAAATATGCAATTAATTTTTTTTTCTTAAGAAAGAATAACACTAACTTCAATTCCACTAGAATCATATTTCACTTCAAATAGCTTATTAAAGTTAGGTAAAGGTAGCATTGGAATAGTACATATATTTTTTTTTTAATGAAAGCAAAATTTTGTTAATTTCTTCAACTCCTCATTAGAACTTGTCTTTATTAAGACATACAATAATATATCTCATGATGATACTAAAATTATAGGTAAACTTTCAATAAAAGGTTGCTAGGCTTTGAAAACTTTACATGTCACTTACTGTAATAAGAGTAGGCTAATCTTAAATTGCCCACACTTTGCCTTCATTAACTTGGATACCATTAGAATTGACAATATAATCTAGAAAGAGTAACTTGTTAGTAATGCAACTACACTTCTTCAAATTCAAATATAGTTTATTTCTTGTAGCACTACTAACACCTTTCTCGAATGTAAAACATGATTATCCATTTATCGATCATAAATAAGAATATTATCAAAATATACAACCATAAACTTGTCAATGAAAGGGTTCATCAACCTTATAAAGGTGTTAACCGCATTAAAGAGATCTAACGGCATCACTAGCCACTCATAAAAAGGGATATTGAGTTTTAAATGCAATTTTCCACTCACCTCTAGGTTTGATTCTAATTTAATGATAGTCGATTTGAAGATCAATCTTTGAACCACCTTGGATTCTTCTAGCTATTGTAGCATGTCATCCAATTTTAGAATTGGCAACTTGTGTTCAATGATAATCTTATTGATTGCTCAACTATCAATGCATATATGCTAATTGTCATCTTTCTTTGGAGGTAGCAAGGCTAATATTGCACATAAGTTCAAGCTCTCTTTGATATATCCCTTTCATAGCAACTCTTCTACCTTCTCCCTTAAGATTTCACTCACTTTGGGACTCTTTCACTCTACTTAAGAAATATTGGTTCAAGACCCTCCTTTTATAAGTAATAATGTATATTTTACCTTATCATTCACAAGCCTGTGGACATTCTTTCAACCTAAGTGTTGAGTATTAACATTAAATTGCTAAAGTCACCTAAGCAATAGGTGTTAAGCATTCATTTCTACAATATTGTAATAGGTATCATCTATGTACTGACCAACTTAAAAAAGAAACTTACATCATTTATTACTCAAATTTCTTCAATTATTTTGATCCACTTAATAGTGTATGGACTCGAGTGCTTCTCTACTATAGCTACAATTTCTTAATAGTCCATCCCAAAAATATTTTCTTGGTTACCACTATCAATAATCAAATCAAGCAAAGTATTATTGAATGTACACTTGGTATGAAATAACTTATTCCATTGAGTATCATCCCTTTACTTAGAAGCTAGCATCAGCTTCTTGACCACACACACAAATTTTTCATCCTAGTACTTGCATTTCTTACCATCTGGATAGTAATAAATCTCATCATTTTAAAGTTTAATTGCTTAATCTTGCCATATTGTGTTCACTATCTTCAAATGTAAGCAATCAACAGAATAATGACGTACCTTATTGCACTTATAGCACTTGTTAAGTATAGACTTCTTATAAGATTTAACATTTCAAATCACAACTTTCTCAGCAAGCAACTATTTGCCTATAATTTTATTAGCTATTGCCTTTTTGGGTTAACTTAAGGTATTTTATTTTTCTTTTTTTTTTGCAATAAATTTATTAAAATCAATATAAAACTTATAAAAATATTCAACCTTGTTATTTTTTTATAGTATCATCTCAACTTTTAATGCCAAATTCCTAGTCTTTGATATGTCCAACAATATTTGAACTTCAATTTATCCTGAATAACTAGTTTTGATCCATTATGGTATCTTAAGGCTTGTTAAATTTTTGATTCCATCAGGTTGTTATACTTGTTAAGTAATCATGAACTAACTAATTATCTTAATTACAAAAATGATATTTTTGGAAAAGGACCTACTGATTATCTAAAGGAAGAAATGCTCCCTTCAAAAGTTGTTTCATTTTATACCAGCCTTTAATTGGGGCTTTCCCTTCCCTTCTTCTTTGGTCTTTTATTTGTTCCCACCAAATAAAGGCCCTTCCTTATAGCAAATAAGCTATTAATCTTTTTTTTTCTTATCTTCATGTATTTTAAACAATGTTTTTACTTCAACTAATTAATTCATAAAATTTTTAATATTCAAGTTATTATTAAAGATAGGGATATCTATGTTTAGCTAAAACTCATCTAAAATTTTAGGATATTAAGGTAGTCATTGTTTATACCAGCATAATTTGGGTAACCATCAAAACCATTATCCTTGCCATTAAAATCTATTACAAAAGCATGACAAATACACAAATCTATTTCTTTATCAAAATCCACCACATATGTTTAATGCCTACAAGAATTTGTAAGGACTAGTTAGACAAGAGGCTAACCATAAGCAAAATCTCTAGCCTTATTCCTTTCATCTCTCCACTTCTTGTTAGCACCTCCCACCTAAAGAGTTTTAAGTTGATTACCAATGACTTTTAGTCCACATTCTAATTAATTAAACCACTGGCCAAGGTTTTCTAGTACCACCTTTTGACCACAAATGGTTGACTAGATGACTTGTATCTCCTGATTTTTGTCAACAAGATAGTTATTACTCTCTCCATCTCATGTTTCCATTAGAATAGGTGAGACTTGCTTTAATACCACTTAACAAATGTTTAAATAAAAATAAAGCTAATACTCAATTAAGTCTAAGAAAACAATACTTTTCAAAGAGAGACATACAGATAAAGTTGAAATCTTTAATAAAGTGTCTATTCATTGGAATAGTTTATTTCTGAGATTTACATATATTTATAAGTAAAACTATCTAACTAATTAGAAAAAAATCCTAACTAAATGAGAACACTTTGTAAACTAATTGAAAAAATATCTAACTAAAAAGAAAAATATTTAAAAATAAACAAAAAATTCCTAAATAATTGTATTATTGTTAAATAATTCATGTAACATTTTAATAATAAAATTATATGTGAGAAACAATCTTTCAATAATTTTTCTTTGGACTTTTGAAAGTTATTCAGCCCCAAAGTCTCTAGTCACGAGTTCTATGTCAATTTTTTTAAATCATTTCATGAAATTTGATGAGCTGATTTCAATGGTTAAACTAATAATGACATTAATCACTATATGATTTTTATACTTTGATTAGTTAGTCACTTGCTAAGAGAGCATTCTCTAACAATTTTTAGGAAGACCCACTAAATCTTCTTTTAGGAATTAAATTTTGCATATTTAAGAGTTTTTGGGATATCAAAAGTGTAATATATGAAAAAGTAATATTAATAGATAATAATACATGTGTAATTGACTTTATGATGAATGAGAAAGATTGAACTCATAAATTTTAAAATGTATCTTTGAGGTGTAAATGGTCCAATTTTGCTAACAAAAGAATAAATGATAATTCTAATATATTATCTGTCTCTTGCATATTCTTTATATATTCTCTACTTTTCCATCCTTTTTTCTTCTCATTTCTCCCTTTTAATGTTTAGGGCACCTCTTGTCTTATAAGTGGGTTCCCTCCTCTTGCTTGGTTGCTCTTGGAATCTTTCCAAATTTTGGGAGATTTAATCCCTACCCTTATTTTATTTAATGGTTGAAATTGCTCTATTTTTATCCATATGTTTGATATCTTGTGAGATATTGGCTTATGGACTTTACTCTAAATCTATGCCATTAGGCCTACTAATGGGGTTGGTTTGGAGAGCCTTCTTTGGACTTACCAATGTTGCCACCATAGGCTTCCTTTTAAGCTAATAGGCTTTCTTAAGTTGGTTAGCCTTGTTAGATTTGAAGATTGTACCCTTTAAAGCCCATGAACACTATTGGCTCATGTAACTTTAATGTAATAAGTTTTTGAACATTTTCTTTTATGTCTTGGACTTGTAAATAAAACTAATGTATTAGGTCATATCCCCAAAACAAATATTGCACTTCCTTTTTCTACTGTGGGCTTAGAAAGAAAGGGTTCCCCTATAGGCCTAATAATGCATTGGACCTTTGGTCCAACTGAAAAGAATAACATCCTTAAGATTTAAATGACACTTTCACTTGTTGGGCTTAATTTGATGTCCCATAAGACTATTGGCTCTTCCCTTTCTATGTCCATAATAGACTTAGATTGGAATTGTAGTTCTTATTTAGGTGTTATATTTGAACTATAATTGGATTTTCAAATAATGAATTTTTTTTTTATTTTTTCTCTTATGTTTTTGTTTCTGTTTCTTTTTCCTTTTCCTTTTTTTATTTCTTTCTTTTCATTTTTCTTTTTATTTTTTCTTGTATCCATATACAATCAATCTCATGATCATAATTCGAACAAACTATGATCTAATTACAGTCAAACTACAACTCCAATATAAGCTAAATGCAATTTAAAAGCAAACTAACTCGAAACATGTTCAAAAAAAAAAAAAGGAAGAAAGAGGGAGCGTAGCCCCTTTAATCAAGGTAGACAAAAATAGAATTACAATATGAATCAAGCATATTTGATTTTAGAGTGTGAAAAAAACTACAATAAAATTTTAATTTTATTAAAATACTAATAAATATTGCAAAATAACTACTAAATTAATAATAAAAATTATAAATTATAAGAATCTACTTAAAAAATTTTAAAATTAAATAAACACTATTATATATTTTTTTTTCAAAAAATTATTTAAAATTGTTAACTCTTTTTCAAGTTTAACAATACTAATTTACATAAACAAAAAGATTTAGAAATATTTTTGTTAATTTTATTTGGAATATTTTAATTATTTAGATTAATATAATAAAAATTAATTTTCATTATGGATTCTTATTGAACTTTGAATAAGAAAACCTAAAGTAACGAGAACTCTAAGATCTATTTCATCAATAAAAATATGCTTAATAAGTTGTTTTAATGAACATAGGGTTTTCTAAAAGGCATAATAGACATGAAGTAAACTTGAAACATTTGGAAACCTAAACAATTGAAGTCACGAAAATATAATACTAAACCAATGTACGACAAAAATTTCTGTACAAGAAGAGATCGATTTCACACACACACACACAGCTCGTGCGGGTTGAGATATTGTTATTTAGGAAATCATTGAAATATTGGTTTTTGATTTTTTAGGAAATTTTGTATTTGTTATTTATTAAATTGAGGAAAAATCAATATATTTGTTTCTTTCTAATTTTAGATTATTGGTTAGTCAATTATTTGATAATCATATTCTAGGCCATGAATTGTAGTCTTCTATGCTGCCTCTATTTTCCAAAAAATGCACAAAGTTTCAAAACAACATGTTTCGTACTGCCTATATTCGCAGATGAAATCTTGATATAATTTGTTTCAATTATAAAATGTGTCACCGCATTTACTTAAACGCTCGTAGCAGAAGAGTCTTGGCAATGGCCTTAAGAAATATAGGTTCGGCTAACTCGGCCTGATTACATTAACCACACCCATTTCATGGTTTGATCTCTCTTTCTCTGCCTGTTAGTTACCTCTTCAAGCCCATTTTCATTGTCAAGGACCAAACCGAAACCTGTCTAACTGCAAAGATAACACAGAAACCAAAAATTTTATGGCATTTGGAGTGTATCCTAGAACATATAAAAGACAACCTGTACCTTCAAAGTCATAATTCCCTTTCCCTCAGATGACCTCCAGACCCCTGCCCTTGGTCTTTGGCATCTTTGAGCCCTTGGATGTTTCTCTTTATATCACATTCATAACATCTTCCCCCCATCAGAAGCTTGCAGGGCCATTTACATTATAGGTCCAAAACTTCAACCAACAAGGTACAAAGGCGTGCTATGCCATTTCCATGCACAAGCTGGACATTTGCCAAGTGGCCCCACCCCCAACAGATCACCAAAATGTTAGGGCAGCGATTGCATCGCCAATCATGCTCAGATCACGTGCCCAATTCCAACTTTAATATACCAAAGATGCTGACCTCAGGACCATCATCACCATCCCCATCATCTTGAGGTTTTTGTCTTCCTCTTTGGCCAAAACAAATTTCACAGACTCTGTCACACGGGAGCTGGTGAGATGTGGCTTATCACGTTAATTTCACAAATTAATAGCTTTTCATTCTGCCCCATCACACGAAGACTAAATAATTTGTTTCCAAGACAGATTTTCCTTTTGAAACAACATTGATTAGATTGCTCTCTCCTTGTACCTACCGCATGGTGTTACCGATAAGGAATCGTATGTAGAGTTCACCAGTCTCACTAACATTTTAATCAAGGAATGCGTTAATGTTCACCGAGCAGCTGGACTTTGCTTGCACCCCAATGATTAACACACTCCCGCACACCCAATCCCCACACCCGCGTAAAGTCTAAAGCCTAAAAATGCACGCCTTCGCCCACCTAATTCAACCGTCCATTTAATGCCCCGCCCTCCTTTATTTATTGCAACCAATCCACCACCCCCTCTAATGCACAGGCACCAGAGAGGACGAGAAATGAAAATATTTACTACCACAGCACCCAAGGTAAAGCTTTGAGTGGATGGCGTTGATCTGGTTTCTACTTGGACACAGCTCGATTCTGTGTTCAAAGTGCTCATGATCTTACAATAATTTTCTGAGAATACATATTAGGGTTCTGCAAAGATGAGAATCAGAAACAGACTGAACCAACTCTGGTCAGATGCACCACATGTGAGATGAGATGCCTACGAGAGAATTCAGCAAATTCCATTAGTAATTAACTTAATGTATTAAATTAAAAGTCAATATCTAAACGACTAGTCATTCATTTCGCCAGAAAATCATACATATAATAATATTTCTATGGCCCGAATGACACAAACTACTAGCTGATAAAAGAAAAATAGTAGGGTTACTACACAACACCAGAGTAGGAATATGAAGCTGTCTCAATAATTCCACACGCAGTCTAGCTCCGTAACACCCATTCCCACCCTCCCACCGCCTTCATTACTTGCACCAGCACCATCGTCAATCCTCCCATCTTCCGGGCATGTCATCCAATTCATGGGAGCAGCACTGCCATTAAATGGTTGTGCCACCATTGCAGAGGCTGGCGGGGAGAAAAAGAGAGGCAAATTGAGATTTTCCTGAAGGGATCTCAAGTTGGGGAAGGCAGCTATGCCCGTGTTTCGTTGGAAACGAGAGAAAGGGTCCATTGGTGGCAGATGCGTTGGGGCAAGGACAAAGTTGCCGTTACCGAGGTTGGCTGCAACAGAGGCAGCGGCTGCAATGGTGGAGAAACAGGACACGTGCTCGGCTTGAGAATGGCCGTTATAGGAGCAGCTGTCACGTTCATTGAGAGCATTAGCACAGGCACGGTTGGTAGTGCCGCTAGCAGTGGGATCCAGAAGAGGAGGCAAGGAGACGGAGGACGGGGAGCTAACTTCCGGGTATAGGTTAATGGAGGGATTGAAACGGCTTTTCTTGGTTGCACCGCTGCTGGTGCTGCTGCTAGCCGCGCGCTGCCACTCTTCCGAAAGACCCTAGAAATGACCCACTCATCCTAGCAATCACAGTGAACTAGTTTCATTACCATAAAAATATATCAAGAAATCATTACAAAGCTTGCATTATCAACCAACCAAATCCTTCTTTTTTTTCCTTTGGGGGCGGGGGGAGGGGAGTCGTTGGATGTCGGAGATCTTCAATGCATGTAATAACATAAATTTAGGTACAATAAATATCAGAAAACTCAAGCTATTTTGTTTATTCATCTAATAGATAAGACATATGCAGGAATACATGGCCATAAAAAGGACACCTATTACAGGAGTGGTTACCGTATCTTTAATTAGATAGTACAAAATGGTCTAATATGCAGCATGTAAGAATGCGTACAGTGTAAGTTGGTCTTTTAAATTTACAGGTCAATTTGGGAAGATGATTTTCTCAACAACTGTGTTGTTGATAGCCTCTTGAACAAGTTTCTGAGGCGCGCGGACCTAAATACCCCAGAAAGGCAAACAATTACAATTTTCTTGGTATAATTAATTCCACAACAAAAGTGATTTTGCCCAACTTTTCTAGCAATTTAAATCCAAATGCCGCAAAGATTGTCAATTAGCCTAAATTCAAGACATTTCAGGGATGGCTTCACGTCTCCTAATACAACATGCGTAAAGGCAAGCTAAAAGCAAGAGAAAGCATATCCATTAGTTCACCAAAATTCTAATTGTCAACGACCGATTACAAGCACAGTCTGTAAATCACAAAACACATTTACTACAATCCAAGGTCGCCAAAGCAACATTAATAATGAAATAGTACTGTTAACCATAAACTATAGCATGAACCTGCAATAAGGTGGCACGAACCAGGTTAGCAGATAGATAATTGTCCAATTAGCTAGGTCTTATTAAAGTTTGTGAAGAACTGCCGAAGCAAGGACCAGAGAACCATGCTTATGGCCGCATAGAGGCGATCAGATGAACGGAATTATTAGGGCAAAGTTGTTTCTAACGCGGTAAACAACGAAGCATATATAAAACATACACAGAGAAACAAGCTGATGATACCTTGGAGCTCCTGGAAAGGTAATGATAAGCAAATTTGCCTTCAAGGCGGTACTCATGCATAACCCAGTTGCTTTTCTCTCCCTTGGGAGCCCGCCCACGGTAGAACACCAGTGTCTTCTTCATTCCTATAAGTGCACAGGTTTTTGAGCTGTAAATCTCCCTATCCTTCCCTGTAGCTTTCCAGTAACCAGCTTCAGTCGCCCTATTAGTCCTAAGTCCAGTTGGGTACTTCCTGTCTCTCAGGCTAAAGAAGTACCACTCTTTTTCACCCATCTTTGCCTTTTCTGCAGAAAGGCAACCACCGTGACGAGGAAATAGTTGGAAGATCACGTCAGGTAAGTTAAAACCTATTATGGACAGACATGAAACAACATGAGGAAGGTAAATGAGTAGTACCGGGAAGCTCCCATGGCTCACACTTGTTGAGGTCCACTTCAGCGATGGCTCTGCCAGAGAAACTGCTATCCAGAACCTTCTTGAGGAGATAGTACGTAATAAGCTCTTCATCTGTTGGGTGGAACCTAAAACCAGGAGGCAAATATGCATCACCGTTGTTGTCGAAATGGTGGCAGCTGTCCATATGACGAGGAAAAACCCAGATCAAGAAACACAAGAAATATCCAAAAGAAAACTCCGAAGTCGAAAATGTCAATAACCCTAACCAATGCTAACAACTCAAAACAGTGCAAGCAATCTAAAACGAGGAAACAATAGAAAAGGCCTAAGGTTAGGAGGTTGTTTTAGTTGTCTCATTTTATAGCTTGTTTAGTTTGTGGACCAAGCGCAGGATGTTGTTGTGCGGTTTCATTTCATGGGGACTCGATGAATCGAACGGCAGAGGGTAAAAGGTTGGAAAATAGAGGAGATATGATCTGGCTTTGGCTGGCTTGGGAAATCTTCGTGTTTTCTCCGTCATGTCCTCTTCTCGCTCTCGCTCTCACCCTGTCTGTGGGCTATGGAGCCTTATCATATCCGTACCTTCTCCAGATAGATAGAGAGAGAGAGAGAGAGAGAGAGAGGAGCTGATGTACTTGTGGGCTAATAGGGCTCTCTGTTTGGAGTATGCGTGCGTGCGTGATAAAGTGTGCAGGTATTCTCTGTCAGTGAAGAAAGTGAAGGGGAAGGAACAGAAAGTAGTTTTTATGTGCGCGTACGTGAAAAAGAGAGAGAGAACAGAGAAAATAATAGAGAGATTTCACCATGAATCGATAAAGCTGTTTCAATATCTCCTCTGACAACACAGTACAGAGATTTCCCTAAAATTATTATCTTGCAGAGACAATTGCTATTACACGCCATCGCTCTCATTTCTCCTCTTAATTTTGATTTCCTTTTTCGTTTTCTTTCTTTCTTCTCCCTTTTTTTTTTTATTCTTTTGTACCCATAGCTGAAATCATTACCTGTGTTTTTTTTTAATTTCTGTTCATTTGTGTTTTTTCCCGGATTCCGAATGCCAGGGAAAGCAAGATAAAAAACAAAAACCACAAAAATTGAATGTATAGATGTGTCTGCAATCTGCAAATTGCACATCCAATAACGTGGATTAACTGCTTCCGCGGTGACGTTTGCTACTGAGACACGACAATTTTATGCTAATATCTCACAGTTTGACACATAAGACAAAACAGATTTCCTTAGGGGGAGTACCTAAAAGCAAGATGACAAAACAACTTTTACCCCCCCCCCCACCACCCCCACCTCGCAGCAGCCAAATCCACTCATGTTTTAGGCCTCGTAGCCTTTTGCAGCTGTTGAAATTGTTGGGTTCAGTTGCTGATGTAATATTTACAAAATTTCTATAATTTAAAGATTTCCGGCCTCCCCACCCAAGGCATTGTGTGTAAGTAAATAGATTGGATTTATGCTTCGGTTTTGGGGAGTTACTTCTTGTATGAATAGCATGTAATGCAGAAAGCATAGACATTGGTGAACTTCCACCGTTGTCGACTTCTTTACTATTGGGATACTTTTATCTGCGTTATGGTGTGAAGTGAAGCATGCAAGAAGTCTTTCAAAGTGTTAGGGCACCCGGCTCTGAAGCCTCAGTTATTATATCAATTTGAACGTGACACTTAACTGTACAATCTGTTGTTTCAGATTGAAATATCTGAAAATACCTCATATTACAAATAACACATGATGTCTATTAGTCATCATTTTCGTATGATCTTCTCAAAAATAGAAAAAAGATCTACAGTCCACTGAAAACAACAGCCCATCATAATCAGAATCGCCATCATCTCCTTTTAGAATCTAATACATTGACATAAAATAATAATAATAACGAAGGTCCCCCGGAATCCACCTCCGACCTTTTGCCTACGTTGCTGCTTCTACTCTCAGAAGCCTCTCGATCATGCAAATGCAACAAAGCCTACTCTAGCATATCCTTGACAAAAGGGGAGGAAAATCAGATATATAAAAATAAATAAATAAAGGAAAAACAAAGTCTGCAGGATCGGTTCCGCGTAAAGTTTTGATTTTGGCCATGTTTAGTAGTCGATGCAACATATTTGTATTGCGATCACAAAAGGGTTACCCAAAAAGTCAATTTTTCTTTTTAGCGTTTGCAGTGCAATACAATGCTCGCCAAATATTAAAATACAGGATATTTTTATTTTAATTTTTTTAATATAATTTATTTATAATTTTATATTATATAATAAACAAAATTATATTTAAAAAAATGTTGTGGGCGCCTAGAGAACCTGTGCAGTGGAAGGAGGGATTTTCAAGTAAAAATGGAATCCTGTAATGTTTTTTACTCTGCTCATTTTTCTCACTCATTACAATTACAATTATAATTACGATTACAATTTATGATGCAGTTTGAAGTCACTGTTTGCTATATGCTTTTTTTGTTTTTGTTTTCCAAAATTTCAACTGAGGAAATCATTAATCAAGCATGGATGCATCCACTCAGCAATCCCATCAATCCATCAATTACCCGTCGATGAGGGAGAGAGGGGGGTGTTAGGGAGAGATTGATGGCATTGTAGTTTGACACATCATGCTCGGATTTTGAGACACAAACAAGGGTGCCAGCCCCCTCTCGAGTAGGCATGACATCAAATCATCTCATCAATTCCCAACTCTTTCTCACGCACGCACACCGTTTACGCGCACACATTGCCGAGTTTATGCCATTCTTTTTCTAGAGGGCGGGTTCATAGACCTAGAGTGAAAAACGAGGTTCAAGATTCGATCTGTTTTTTCTTGAAAATATATATATATATATATATATATATATATATATATAACGATTGTTATGAATTAACATTATTATATTAAATATATAATATGATATTATTAAATTTTTTAATAATTTATTATATATTTTAAATAATTTTATTATATATTTAAAGTAATTCTTTACCCATTCAATTACTTTTTACTAAAAATTTAAATTTTTAAAAAACATATTCCTATATATTTCAATATCGATATGTCAAATGCACTTTAGGTTTGTTAGACCCTCTATCCGGCTATCTCTTTTTTTCTTTTTTTTAATAATTTAGCTAAAAAGAAAGTTATATATATATATATATATATATAATAAAAAAATAGGAAAAAAACGTAGAATTCAAACTTCAATATATCTTTCTTGACACAAAATCTATTGATCAATTTCTCCAATCTACCGGTTTCCTTTATCTTCAGTTGTTGGGGCGTCACTAAAACTGTAGTTCCCCAAAATGGCCGAAAGGTCCACCCTGGATCTTCTATTATTTTGGTCATCGGGCTATATTTGGCTTAGCTTTTAAGGCTCCTATCAGGAGAACCAGCTTTCGGCATTGCAAATAAAAGAAAGATAATAAATATTGGACATAAAAATAATAAATATAATTAATAAAATAATATTATATATATATATATTATAAGAATATAAAATATTAGTTAATAAAGAGAAAAAAAATAAATTATATAATTTTATTAATTATCTCCAATCATATTCGTCGCTTTTTTCTGCATGCTTATGCTTATTTATGAATATATATATATATATAACTTTTGTTATTATTTACCATTTGAACAAACCCAAAACGAAACAAAACAAAAACAAAAAAATCAAATAAAAAAACTGAACAGCTTGGACTTGACAATATAAAGCTTTAGTTCCAAACGCCATGAAAACAAATTTTATAAATAATACAAATTTAATGAAAATTATGTTAAAAAAAATTTTCTAATTCCCGTAAAGTGCAAAGCTGAGAGTAATATTTATGCATGCTCTTATTGGAGTGGTAGCTTGCAAACATGGACGGCTAAGAAAATATTCAAACAAAAAATCCCACTGTTCGAGTGCTACATTTATAGAATTTAATTCAAGAAAGGGAGTGTGCCCTGATCCACCTTTGCCGTACAATAATTTAATTTGCAGAATTAAAAGCGCCCGGAATTTATTCGTCGAGGGATGTGAACCGTCAGTGCAACTTATTGCACAAAACTGTGGCCAAACGCTGAAGCGCTTAAATTCCGGTTTGGGCAAATTGCTTTTGCCGTGTATTATTAATTTTCATTTTGGAGGATCCGCGTGTCAATGCCTTCTGCGGGGGACCTCGAGCTGTCTCGATTTTGGTTGGATGTGCTAGTTCACCGCTTTCAATCTAATTTTTAAAGGTAAAACGAATTGAGCATTCGTCAAAAACAAAAGGCGTTAAGCCAAAAACAATTAATAATAAAGGTCTTTTTTTTTTTTTAGTACTGGCATTATTAAAATAAAATTTTGTTATTTATGCTGATTTATTATTATTCTTTTAAATTAAACAAACAACAAAAATATAAGGGATTATGAAACCTGGAAAGTAATATCACGAGTTAAAATCTAAGTTGAACTACAAAAATTTTTAAACCTTTTAATTTGAAAATACATCAGAACCCTCTGTTCATTTCAAGTTCCAACCATTGATCAGAAAGAGTTAACTTTTAAATAACTCGATGGCAGAAAAAAGAAGCATTTTTCCATGTTTGAAGTGATATATTTGTTTCGTATTAATTTAGCTGTTTTTTTTCACTTTTTTTTTTGGCAGTGAGCGAAAAATAATTTATTTAAAATAAAATTAGAGGAAAACAAACGAAAAGGGCGATTGCTCCAAGGATCGCCCATGACGACAATAACATGTCAGCACCAGGCCGCCCTCCCTCTCCGGGCACATCGTAAGGCGAGTCACCTACTTGGGGGCCACCAGTGCGCAGCACCCCTCCCCCAATTCCTCCACAATTTTAATAACTTGACAATTTTTTATTTTCTTCTAACCTTAAAATGTGAAGTAAGATGAGAAAGAAAATCGAGAAAATAAAAAATAAAAAATAATTTATTTTTTATAAATTATTTAAATATATTAAAAATTGAAAATTCATAATTTTTTATTTTTTTATTAACTAAAATTTATTCTTTTCAAAATATTTCATACATTTTTATCGATTAAAAAAATATGTCTAAACTCCCAGACCATTTCTCTTATAGTTCGATAAAGAGTTCTTCACCAGCACGTGTCACTGCATTTAACTCCTTGCGAATGCGGTAGTGGGTAAAGCTCTCGAAAGTTTATGCCAAGGATTTCTACAATCAATTGCTCTATCCGCTTGTTGCTTTTGGATATAGCACTTATTATCGTGATAAGATTATTGGAAATATATAAAAATTTGATTTTAAATTTTTATAATTAGATTATAATTTTTTTATATTTTTATTTAATAATTATATTTTTAAAATTTATTTTAAATAAAAATAATAAATATTATTAAAAATTATATAATAATAGAAAAAAATTATTAATAATTTGAATATTTTTTTAAAATAAATTTTAAAAATATAAATTTAAAATAAAAACATAAAAATTAAAAATTAAATTATAAAAATTTATAAAAATCTATAAAAATTTAAGATATTTGTATGTATTTCCTTCGAATCCATGCATCCAACTCCGCAAGGATAAATCTCGGGCTTTTTGGATTATGCAATGAATAGCATGAAGCTCCCGTACTTAAGCAAAAGAGCTGTTGCAAATACCATAGGAACATGGTTAAGAGTGGTTGACCATGATGATCGCCGATGATAATGCCCATACCTCCAACTTTTAGTCCGATAGCTGCATCCATATTGATTTTCGTGGAGCCTTCTTGTGGTGGTAGTCAATGCAAGCCATGATTTTCAGCCAGTTGTAAGGGGACCACTTGTGCTTGCCTTGAATCGTTGTACAGCTGAAGAGCCACTCCCCTACTCTTCTAGGATCCCCCCAATTTGCCTTCCATTTTCAGCATGTTTCGCGGACGCCAAAGCCCCTAAACAAGCATCGCGACCGTCTTAGCAGTCATGGCTTCATCAATTTTTCGACAAAGAAGTGAACCAGCTCAATAAATCATTTGGTCTTTATTCCCAAATTCTTATACCAAGTGGGCTTAAAAACCAAATCCCATCTACCTGTGGAAAGTGAAAGAGGACATCAATTGTTTCCATGCCTTTGTTAGAAGAAAATCCTTGCATGCCCTCCACATGAAATGTTTGACTTTGTTGGGTACGTTCAATCGTACCCTTATGGCGTCCTCAGTGAACATGGCCAGGTACTTTCTTTCTTTCTTTCTTTCTTTCTTTCTTTGTGCTGTTTCTTGATCTGGGTATTTCTCAATTTCTTTCAGTCGTAGTTAGCTGATTTTGAGTGATATTGGCTAATGTATAGGCATTTTTCACCAAGTAAATCCCCATAAGATCATAGTGCCAGACTTGCTTGTCTTCTAGGCCTTGGCAACTCAATGGGATAGACAAAATGTCAGAAGCTTCCTATGGTGAGAAATGTTGTTTCGCTGTATCTTCTCTCCACCATTTGGTGTCTTCATCAATCAAGGAGGCTGCCAATTCAGAATCACGATTTGCCTTCAAGAGAGAGGACTTTAAAGCCACTTTGATTAGGGAGCCATGGATGCCTCTAAATGTTTACTTTCTTCCCATCTCCAATTAGCCATTGAAGACCCGCACAAAGCAAAGGACGAGATTCCATAATACTTCGCCACGTATAATACAGTCTAGAACCATATCGAAATTTTTTTTAAACGCCATGAATGTTTCCAATGGCTGCCATTTGGTGTACAAGAGAGGATAAACCTTCCGTGCAGAATAAGAAAGGATATGAGGAGAGTCCCTTGCCGTAGACCCCTCGAGGGCCTGGAAATATCCCTCGGCATGGAATTAACCACAATGAAGCCAGAGATGGTGAAAACGCACGGCATGATCAAGCGCAAACAGTCTTTATCAAAATCCAACTTAAGCATAAAACTCTCAAGAAAGATCATTCCACTCAATCATATGCCTTGTTCATGTCAAGTTTTAGTGCATTAATATGGTTGAGAGAGGTAGGATCACCTCTAGAGCTTTAAACGTGACATCTTCACCAACAATTTGCCAAAAAAATTAGAAAAAAATGGTAGACATTCCGTTTTGGGCTAGGAGCTTTTGTTGGATATATCTATAGGAGTGCTTGATCTACTTCCTCTTTAGTGAACTTTTATGGAAGCAATACATTCATTTCTGCCGTAAGCCACGACACAATAGTGTGAAGAACGGGCTGCTGTACAATGTGTCCTTGGGATTGAAAATGGTGCTCAAAATATGAAGTGAAGACATGACCGATTTGACTGTTCGCACAATAGAGATGAACATTTTCATAATAAATTTTTTGAACGAAATTCGTCTTTCTCCGCTAGTTGGATTTGACATGAAGAAAAGTAGTATTTTGTCCTTAGATTGCAATCAAGACAGCCACATTATTTCCTCCCTACGAAACATTTTGTCAATCTCAATTTGGTTCACTTTCATGGCTGAGATGTTAGAAGAGGAAATAGGAAGGGCCTCGTAATATTTAAGGTCAGCTTGTAATTGCCATAGCTTCAAATTAACATTACTGAAGATGTCCTTCTTCCAAGATGCTAGTTCTGACTCGCAATGCTTTCGTTACAACTAAGTTCTCCGAGCTACATACCTTCAAAGTTAAACAATTTTTGAGATCGTCACCTAGGAAAATTATGAGTCTCAAGCTTAATCTCTAAAGCATTATGATTTGATCCAAATCGAGGAAGATGATAAACAGATAGGCCAGAAAAAATATGCATGAACGGCTGGTCCACAAATACTTTGTCTAGTCTTTCTTGTACATTTTCGTTGTCGTCTCTCCCATTTGTCTAATGTAAAATAAAACCATGAAACCCGATATCCTGAAGATTGCACTCACCCATCGTATGCTTGAAAGCATTAATAAAGTCAGTGTCATGCTCTATCACCCTGCTTTCTAGAATTAAACATGATTTCATTAAAATGACCGCCACAAAACCATGGTTTAGATATTTGGCATTTAAGTTTGCGGAGCAATTCCCACGTGGGATATTTGTTTTCATCTCCTGGCCAGCCATGGATGCCCGTGAAGCTCCATTCTGTGGCCTGAATGCCTTCAACAATTATGGTAGTAGACTAACTGAAATTGAATCTTTCCATTGCAAAACTCAGACAACCTCCCCTACCTCTACCATTGTCAGCACACTCAACAAATAAACCATTCGGATAATTGAACTGTTGCTTTAATTTATCCATTTCAACAACCTTTAACGTTGTTTCCATCAAAAACAAGAGTGAGAGCTTGAAGCTGTAGTAGCTTTTTTAATCTATTGATTGCTTGTGGGTTCCTAAGCCCATGGTAGTTTCACAATAGGGGACTCGTGGCCTTCGGCCAGTCTGCATCGCAACCTCTGCCGATATGTCATTGATTGTAGGTCTCGATGAAGAAGAGAAGTCAAGCTTTTATTTCTTGGCTTCGTTATCAGAGTTGCAAAATCTGTCATCATTTGTTGAGGAGAGTCCGTTTCTTTTTCCCGTCAAGGGAGCATATTTTCCTTCACCAAAGGCACCTCCACGTCGACCATGGCGCCCTTCATCTTTCGTTTTCTTCCCTTTCTCTTTTCAGGAGAGTTAACTTGGACTTGTCCAACTGGAACAAGCCACTATTGGACCTTGTAGTGTTAAGACAGAACATAGACATCGTATATATGCTGGCATATTTGAAGATTCTCATCCATAGACATTGCATTCTGATTCCTTGGATTACGATCTTTGAAACAAATCTCAATTTTCTAAGTCACCATATTTTCTGCTGTATTCAGATTTGGCGCATCAATCGGATCCTGACAAGTGTCGTGATCCTTGCCTGAGTGCAAATTGTCAGCCATCGCTGGTTGTTCCTTGGTTGCGAGAGTTGCATGTGCAGGAGTACCCCAGGACGAAAAAGGATATTCTGTGGCACTACCATTCTCATTTTTGTTCCTTATCTCTGTTTCCAAGCTAGGTCTTTTAATTGTCGAGTCTCTCAACCCATCCCCAAAGCTCATTATATGTTGAACAGAGGAATTCTCACTGTCTCCCACATCCGATGGAATTTTGCATTCTTTTTGAACATTCCCAAGGCATGTACATTAGTGGCAGAAGTTGTGGGGTTTCTCGTATTTAAAATTAATCCATACTATTTTCCCATTTGTCCACTTAATCTTCATGTCCCTTACAAGTGGATTGCGAACATCGAACAAAACTATAAATCGGAGAAAGCAGTTCTGGCTTCTTAGACCATCTTCATCCTCCCCAATGAACGTTCCACTCTGTTTCCAAGCGCTATGGCTGTAACCCTGAACATTGCATTCAAAGTAAAATCATAAGCTCTGATCCAAAAGGAAAGCACGGAAGAGTTGAACTTTGGAGGGCTGCTCGTCTCCCATAATTTCTGTAAGGATCAAAATAATTTTATCAAGGGCCCATGGAGCATTATCAATCACAAAATATTTTTATCCACAACACTAGAAAATTGAAAGCTAAATGGATTGCTATTAAGAGCATTTTAGCATCCATTGACTTTTTGGGCTTGCACACTAGTCTCGTCGTATTCAAAAAAGCCTTTCCTTCGAATGACTTTTCTGTCCACAGGCTTCCAAGAAGGCAATTCCTAGCCATAGAACCCAAGTTCGCAGCATTGTCATCAACCACGAGTTCAATCACTTCATCCTCCACTTCACCGTGAATGCTATGATTTTCCATTAAAAACCAAAAAAGAATTAAGCGAATGAATCATTTTTTTTTTTTTTTTGGTGAAATCGCCACTAAATGACGGTTATGCCCCCAATGTAAAAACTTGAAATATAATTTGAGGATTCCATTCTTTTTTGTTAAAACAGATTAAATTTTTTATTTTTATTTTTTTTGAAATGCATCAATATAAATACTTTCATTTTTATTACATCAAATTGTTCATCTAATTAATATATATTTTTAAAAAACTTATCTGAATTTTTATTTTTATTTTGAAGCGAAATGACGTGATTTAGTTACCAACGTAAATTCACAATTCTAACACACCTTAGAAGAAACAATAGCCATACGCTTATGTTGGGATTTTAACATTAACTTGCCAATTGTATCAGTATAGATCATTTGAGGATAACAATAATGCAAACACCTCGCCATAAATAGCAAGTGCAATCGAATTCAATTTATTATGTCAACAATATAAAATCAATTTCACGGTAACTAAGAAGTGGCACAAGATGGAAAATGAGAAGACCGAAGAAGTCAAGATTCCACCTTTTCTTTCCCCACCTTTCCTTAATTAAAAATCCAAGATATTACAAGAAGAAACTCATGCATAAATATAATTGCCTATTGTAATACTCTTCTGTGAAGATCGTTTAAATAAACCCAATGAATGTTGTAATTTGCAAAGAAGGAAAATGACTAGAAGGAAGAACGAGGAAGTTTTAACTTCTTGGAAGACACAATTAGAATAAGAAAAAGATGCTACGTACTGCAAAAGAAAAGGCTAGGATATGCCAACTTTAAATTGCAATATCATTAATTGATTTGACAGAAAAAAAACAAAGGGTGTATGAATTTTGGGTGAACTGAATAGATAAATCACAATGAGCGGTATTAATTTGCTTAAAATAAGAGCAAGACTTGTAAATTTCCACAACATGGGTGGCATATATACATTGTATATGTTCATGGCTTATATATCAATCTATAAGAGAAATATGAATGGTCTCACCTAAAATTGTTAACTAAATGTTACACTTTATGCGTTTCAGGCCATCAATTCGCCCTCCAAGCTGCTGCTATAACATCCAAAATCTCAAAATCCCCTAAATCTGAAGCTTATGCCTAATTTACAACAACCGTATCGACAAGTATGCTACATTATATTTGACTACTTAATTACAATCTTTATCTACCCTGAAAACTATTTATTCATGCCATTATAAATTTATATGCAGCACCTATCAATAACTATCACATGGAGATTAATCAGGAGTATTAATTCATTCTTGAAAGCTGGTATGGTGGGCTAGAGCTACCATCTTCCCAAGACCCCAACATTGGCTACTGGTCGTACAATGGAGGGGTTTGTGGTAGCTGGCTAAGCAGAGTGATCATGGTGCCATTCCCATCAGTCTTTAGATTTGTAATTCCATCACTATCCTTCTTGAAATCACTTGCTTGAGGAAGCTTCGGCAGAGTCCTCATCCGCACAATAAAACGAAGCCAATGTCCTTTTTAGAGGAAGCATGGACAGCTCTGGTAATTTGGAGGTTGTTGAAGAGCCCAGCTGAAACAAAGTGTTAGTGTTGTTGATACCATCGCTAGTATTTACTATTCCTTCAATCAAATTTTGATCAATTTCAAGCAGAACCCCAAAATAAAAGCTAAGCTATGCCCTTTTTGCAATCCAACAATTTACCGTACCTAAGAGGGTCCTATAAACTACCAAAATAGCTAAGAATGTTATTTGGATTCAACCTTCATCAAAGCAGTGAAGTAAGTATTGACCCATTGACCGAGCCTTTGTTTTTGGTTCTCAGGTAGAAAATATGAAAATAATAAAGGGCAAAATCTTGAATCACCTCTAATAAATGGAATACTGGGTGGTTGGCCGTTTGGTGTTCAATGGGATAAGGTGAGGGCAATCTTGTATTTTTCAAAATCAACTTTTGGGTAACAAGAAACTTTCCCACCATTACTCACCAAAATGGTGAGAAAATATTTTACAGAGACCCACAACAAATTTTCAACCAGGTTTTTTTACGCTTATCTTTCCTTATATCCAAATAGAGGATTATTTTGCTTTGCTAGCTTTTTCCTTCAAATCAAACCAAGTTACTATACACCCACCGGTTCGTTAATGAATAAAGATTTTCCTTTGTTCAAATTTAAATGTAAATATATATTGTCAAAATTTAGAGAAAACTCATTGTTTTTTTTTGTTTTCAATTCACATGGTCAATTTTGCTTGTATGATGATATGTAGTTAATTTCAAAATCTTTTTAATAGATTCTTACGGCTTTTATTATTTGAAAATAATTTAATAAATTGTTTGTAATCTTTTAAATATTTGAATAAAATTATAATTTTACTGTATATATCTAATCTTTTTTTCATATTATAAAATCAAGTGTAATTGACTTATATTATTATTCTTTTATTTTTTTTAAACAATATTTCTTAATTTTAGATATTAGTTTTCTCAATTAAGTAATTTTCATTCACGTTATCAATTTTTCTGATATGGTATCATTTCTTTAATTCCATAAATTATGAGAAATAAATGACAACAAAAAGGAAAAAATTTTTTTTTTCCAAAAATTCAAAATTTAATTGTCCTAATATTTTAAGGGAGAAAAATATGAAAAAAAAATTGCTACCAAATGAAATTACTCCTAAATTTTATTTTATTGTTTTTTTTTTTTAAAAATTCCCCCAATTTGTTTTTGTCAAAAGAAAATATTTACACCTAAAATTTTCTTTTATTTTTCTTTTAAAAAAGAAAAAAATATACATAATGTAAATTCATTTTTTGTTTCCTATGTTTTGTTTTCTAAAGAGGTAAAAAAAGAAAAAAAAAAAATATACTTTAAATTTCCATTATTGTATTACTATTTGGCATAATTTCCTTAATTTTAGAGAAAATAATAAATTTTATTTATTTTAAAAATATTAATAAATTTAATTTTTTTAAAAATTCTTAATTTAAATGGAACAATTAATAATTGTAAAATAATTAGATATATTAATATTACTAATCATTAAAATTTTAAAATTTATTTAAAAATAAAATTATTATTTCATGATTAGTAATATAATTAAAATAAATTAATATTTTGATTATATATATTTCTTATCTAAAGATATTAAATATATTTAATTGAAAATATTTAATTTATCTATTAAATTTAATAGTTTACTTATGATTGTAAATTGTAAGATTTTTCAAAGAAGAACTATAGTATACTTTAATTATCTTATTTGACTTATGATTTATTATAAGCATTTATAGTTATATAATTGACTCAATTCACTTGCATGTTTTAATTATTATTTTATTTAAATATTAAACTTCTCATAATGACATAGAGAAATCAATGTGTACTTAAGTGTTATGAATTTTCACTTATTATTAGTGAGTAAGCCTGTGACTATTACAAATTTAAGTAGTGAAGAAGAAAGTTACATAATAATATAAGAATAAAATAATATCTTAAACCTTACATTTATAAAATTGATTGTTATCAACAACATTAAGAAAATTATTTTATAAAAAAAAATAATGTAAAAAAATATTTGTAATTTGTAGAAAGATAGTTTTGTTTTACAAATAAGTTACTTGCTTATACTTTTATGAAAGAACTCAAGACTATAAAGTTTACTAAATTGCAAACTATGTAAGAGTATATTATTACAATGACTAGTTTTGTAGTAAAACTTAAGTTCTTAGTATTAATGTTGAATGACTTTTTTTTTGATACATTTTATTCTAAACTCATTACTTTTTAAGTATAAGTCATTTTGGATTCATTATAATGCTATAAAAAAATGTGGAATGTTAACGAATTGACTAATATGCTCTGACTAGAGAAAATGAGACAAAAAAAAAATTAAATGAGTTACTCCATTAATCTTATAGGAAAAAAATTTAGGAAAGAAATAAAAGTGAAAATCAATCAATTTTAGAAAAGAAAGAGCCTACTTATGTTACTTACACAAAAAAGTGGAAATAAAAGGATGATAAGTGTTACTTCTGTAAAGAAGATTAGATATTATAAAAAAGAATTATTTGAAATGTAAGTTTTTGTTTGAAAAAAAAAAGTGAATTAAATACATTAGTATGTTTGAATCAAATTTAATTGATATTCTTTTATTGAAGGAAAGAATTCAAATAAATTTTATTCTTTAAGGTTATGTTTGAAATGCTTATAGATTTTAGAAGGAGATGGATTTTAAGGCATAATTTTAGATTGGATTTAAGGTTCATTAATACTAAAGTTTCTAATTTATAGGATTTATATTAGTGACAACTAAAGAGCATGCTCCATTATGAATTAATTTGGATTTAGAAATAGATTAGAGATGTAGATACTCAAATTTAAAGTTAAAAAAAACGAAGAATTGGTTTTAAGAAAGAGGAAGAGGGAAAGAAAGAAGACTAAGTTATGTAGACCTTAAAAGAGATAGAAAGAGAGAGAGAGAGGGAGATACCTAATTTGTGAAAGATGCAAAACACTTTGCTTTTCTTTCTTTGTTTTCCTTTTTGCCTTTTCTCACTCATAGATGATGATCCAAAGACCAAATGTATAACTTACATGTAACAAAATTTCAAAAGAAGAAGTCAAGCGAAATTCTTATTTTATCTTTTGACGATGTGCTTACTAGCCATCTTTCTATTATATCATGTGTTATCAATTAAGTAAGCTCATCTTCAAGCTTTATTATATCTCATTAATTAAGTCAATTCATATTTCACCTTCATCATGTGTCATCAACTAAAGACAAGTTATTTCTTTTCCTTTTTCGTCTTCTTCTTGTTCTTTTTTTTTTTCTCCTTTTTCTTTTATTTTAAATGTTTACTCACATGTTATTGTAAGATGTTTTATCAATTTAGCATAAGAGTTTTTATTAGCCTTTGTTTCTCATTGATGTTCTCAATGAAGTACAATCAATTTGCATATCAATATATAGTTTAGTGGTGTCATAGGATGAGTAGCCTAAAAAGGTGCTTTAATAGATGTAGATTAAGGAATATAAAATACTATGAAGTTATTATAGGTTATTAAACATATTAAATATCACAATTCTCCTCTTTTTCTAGTACACTAATACATTTTTATTTGTGCAATTGATGTTCCTTGTTGCTAAGAAAAATGAAGTGATGTCATTTTATTAAGGAAAGAGAGTGACATCTTTGAAAAAGCTAAGGTTATTAAATCAAACAAACTATTAAATAATGATGAAGGAAGTAGGCAAAAATGAACAAAAATAAATAATATTTTAAAAATACAAAAAATGTCTTAAAACATATAGTTATATTATAGGATTATTATGTAAATTGATCATTACAATACCTTAAAATAAATAGTTGTAGTGATTTGAATAATACAATATTTATTTTGTTATATATCTCTTAAATATTTCAAAACTAGATATTTTTAATACTTAAATATGAAAAAGAATTTTAGATGTAGACAACTTAATGCATATCAAATTCAAATTCACATTATATATACTCACATCCTTTTAAAATTGCTCTTGATTTATTTATAGAATTAAATGCATTTAATCTCATTGAAGTTTATCTCTTTTATTTTTTTAAGATTTTAATTTATATTATAAGACTCCTATAGTTTTTAGTTTTAACAATTGAAACTTTATATAATGTTTTTATTAATTTTAAAACTTTTATTTATTTGTAAAAAGTTTTATAAAATTTAAATGTTATGAAAATTAATTTTTTAATTCATTATGATGATTTTTTTTACTTTTTAAAATTTATTTTTAAAATTATTTTAGAGATACATAAATTAAACTTATTGAAATAAAAAAAATTAATTTAAAAAAAGAAAAAAAATAATCATCATAACTCAAAAAAATTAAATTATATAAAATTTTTTACAATAAAAAATTAAAATTTAATAAATTTTTTTAAAAATTTTTAAATGTCAAAATTAACTTAAATAAATTATCCTTATTTGTATTTATAAATTTTTTTATAATAAAAGACTTTTTTTTTCTCTTATGATTTATTCATATAATTATAATTATTCATTAAAATATTAAAAAATTATAATTAATAATTATGATAACACTTGTGCAGGAGAAAACAAACTTAATAAGAAAGTTATTCACTAACAATATAAAAAAGAGAGAGAGAAAAAGAAAGTGAAAAAAGCTCGTTATGTCTTATAAGTGAATCAAATATGAACCGTTTATTATTTTATATTATCCTTTTTTTAGTATTAATGTTCAACAAAATTGTAATATCTAAATTATGATACAATTTTTTGATTTATTTAAAAAATTTTTAATTTTTAAAAATTAATAATTAAATTAATAAATTAATTACAAATTTTATTATTTATTTAAATTTAAAAATTTATAAAAATTTAAGAAAATAATTTTTTTTATATTTTAATTTTTTAAAAAATAAAAATAATATTATTTTATTATTTTTTATTTTTTTAAATTATAAATTATAAAATTTTTAAAAAAAATAATTTATATTATATTTTAATAATAATATATAAAATTATATATTATATTATATTATATTAATATTTATTTTTTAAAATTTATATTTATTTTATTTTTAAAAAAAAATATAAAATAAAATAACAATATTATAAATTATAATATAATTTATATTAAATTTATTTAATTTAAATTATTTATATTTAAAAATATTATATTAATTAATTTTTTTAATTTTATTATATATAAATTACATATATATTATTTAAATAATATAATATTATATATATAATAATTATTATATTTTATTTATTAATATATTTATATGATATGTATATATAAATATTAAAATTTTTTATATTTAATATTAAATATTAATTTTTTAATTTTAAATTTAAATTTAATAAAAAAATTAAATTAATTATATTTTTTAATTTTAAAATTTTAACTAAGAGAATTCAATTCAACACAACGTTGAGAATTAGTAATTTGGACTAAGGTTAGCGTTTTTCATCAAAGGTTGATGGCGACAGAGTCACAGGTGCGAGCGAAGCAGCAACAGGGCGGCAATGCGGGCGCGAAGCCGGGGCTTAGAAAGCCGTTGTTCGTGAAGGTGGACCAGTTAAAGCCCGGGACCAGCGGCCATACCTTGATCGTCAACGTCCTCAACTCCAACATCGTCCTCCAGAAGGATCGATCGGTGTCCCAGCACCCTCGCCAGACCCGCATCGCCGAGTGCCTCGTCGGCGACGAGACCGGTACGATCGTTTTCACCGCGCGCAACGATCAAGGTACGTGAGTCCCGTGTGTAGACATGTTGGCATTGATTTCAGTGGGCACAAACAAAGCCCTCGTAGATGAGATTAAACCTGTATCTGCTATTGTTTACCTGTGAATCTTAGAACGGCTACATTCTAGCCCCATCACTGTTTCCTAACAGGGTGCATGTCATGTCATTGGCCTTGCTGATCTTTTTTCCCTTTTCTAATTTTCTGGGGAGTTTCCCTTGCTAATTGTGGTGTCAAATCGTATTTAAATATGCTATTGAGGTTGCTATTGGAGATTGGGATGTGTCCATGCAATATAACCTCTTATTTATCCTTTTCTGTTGATATTGTTGGGAGTCTGCCATAAATTTGCATTTGGTGCCTAGAAAAGGTTTTCAGCTCAGTGCACCCATAATACCGGCTTGGTTCTTCCCAAGAACTGTGATTTTGAGTAGTTGGATGGGCTAACCCAACCATAAGATGAAGTGCATTCTCTTCTTTTTCCTGTTTTCTTTTCCTTTTTTCTGTTGGGGGAAGGGGCCTGTGGTTATGTGTGTTTAACTGTAGCTACTTAATGGCGTAGATGCAATGGGTGTACTCTTCGGTTGGCAATTTTCCTAATGTGTCAAATTTGTTAGTCTAATGGTGATTCCTGTCTTCATAACATAAAAGCTTTTTATGCAGTCTGTTTTTTGTATATATTTGGATGTCTTGATTATGGTGTTTCTCTTTATTCTTCGGTTTGCTGTGTTCTTGGGTTGTCTCTGTAGTTGTCATTGCTTCCATTGACTGTCTATGGTTGAATGGGAAAGGGCCACCTTCTGACCATCCATTCAGCCAACCATACAGTGAGAAATGTGTCAGTCTTCTTTATAGCTTCAGTGTTGTAGTCTAGTGAAATTACAAAGATGAAATTAGGAAAGGCCTTTCCTTGACCTCGGAACAAATATGTTGATGGGTGATTTTGCACAATGTTTTTCTGAGTCTTGTTCTTGTAATTTCACATTTCTATGTAGCAGAAGTGAGTCATGTTTCAGTGAGAATATTTTCCTATAAATAATGTGGACCATTTTTGCTTGTGATATGGCAATTCAAAGGTCCACACGAGAGGTGCTTTTCTTGAGGTTATTGGTTAAAACACTGTCATTCTTCCTTTTGTAGTTCAGACTATTTTCTAGTCTGCAAATAAGTTTTTGACCATACAAATGCAAAGTAGAATGCAGTTCTAGAAATTGTGAAATGTAATCTGCCATTCCCTGTGAAGAATGATAATGGTGACTAGCACAGAATTGCAGGTAACGTCCTGAACACATAGTCCAGTTTGGTTTGAGAAAAATTCAGAGTCAATATATATAGCCAAGCTGTTGAAGTTTGAAATTCTTGCTTTTGTAATCTTATTTTTCTTTTGCCAACTCATTGTTGTTTCCCATGTGCAGTTTTTTATGCAAGCCAAAGCTTGTTGATTGGTTTGGTTGTTAATTTGTTGATGGAATTTAGTAGTTTGCTGAGCTAGTGCTGCCATTATTTTATAGCTGATAATGAGTAAGGATAATTGGCACACATCATCTGCTTAAGTTTCTGTTTTTGATGATGAACTTCCAAATGTTTAGGAAAATACTAGAGTGTAGTTTCTGTGTGTTTAAGGCTCACCTTGCTTTATCATCATTTTTTTTCATTTGGACTAAAGATAATATTTCCTCAGTCAATCTGATGAGGCCTGGTACGACTGCCACCCTCCGCAATGCAAAGATTGACATGTTTAAGGGATCTATGAGGCTTGCAGTTGACAAATGGGGTCGTGTTGAAGTCACTGAACCTGCAAAATTTGTGGTGAAGGAGGATAACAATCTCTCACTTGTTGAGTATGAGCTGGTGAATGTCGTGGATGAGTGATTCAGTCCAGTGGGCAGCAAATTTTTTGTGGGAGACTAGGGAATTAAAAGAGTCCAGTGACAGTGCTGGTAATGTACTTTTGTAGGTGAATTTTATATTTTGGACGGTATAATTAGTTTGGTATTGGTTTATAGGTGTGGCTTAAAGAAAAAGCAATTTTGCCTCTCCCTAAATATGGCCTTTATGAAACATGCTCTGTTAGTCTTTGGCAGATGGCAGGGAAATTTGGGGCTTGCTCAATGTGGAAATGCAACATACGGGTTTTGGTCTTTGTGTTTTCGCTTCTCATTTTTCTTTAATTTTTAAAATTTCCTTTTTAATTGAATATTTGCTGTCCTATAGAAGTAATTCCCCATGTTTTGTTTTGTTTTGTTTTTTTTTTTTTTTTGGGTCCGCTGGAATCAATACGTTAAACCAAGCAGGAAGCCATAGAAACTGGGAATTAACTTGGGGTGCTTGTATTTTTTGAAAGAGAAGGGCCTTGAGATACAGACCCTTTTTTTGGGATAAATGGGAGTTACAGGCACTTGTGCTTTTTACGGTCAATTTCACTATCAAAATCTTGTTATTTATTTGTGTTCGGGCTTTGTTACAAGCGTTCATGGTCCACGCTATGACCCAGATCACTTTTCCCCTAAAAGAAAAACAGAAGAAAAATGCTTCAATACCTTCTTCATGGTTAATGAGGAGAGCAAGATCATCTTGTTTCTTGTGATAAAAAGGTTGGCTGGTTACAGTTGTAATACAATAGCCTTTACTTGAATTAATTTTTCTTGCTGTTAAAGCTTTCCCTTTTAGACTTGGGAATTACAGCTAAGTTCAGCTTATTAGCCTGAAAAAAGCTACAAAAGTTGAAGAAAGTGGATGAAATAGGAATGGGCCAAATTGAATGGTAAGGTTGAAAGCCTCGGCAAGGATACAAATATTTTACGTGGACTTTAAAGCCTAGATGACAGAAAATTCTTTCAATGCGGTGGCTAGCATTGTGTCTCGAATTGCTAAAAGGCATTTCCCTTGGTCTACAAAGTAATGTTTTCAAAACCAAAGAAGTCATCAAATTAAAAAAAATTAAAGGTTATGGTTTGACTGATTTGAAACTGGAGGTTAAACTGACAATTAATAAGTTCATATTTTTATTTATTAGTAATTAAAAAAAATTTTATAAAATTATAATTGCATGTGATATACTTTTGACTAAAAATCATTTTTAATAGGTAAATTTAAAGATTATTTGACTAAAAACAACCCATAAAAGACTTGATGATATATTAAATTGTTCTAAAGAATGAATCAAAATGAGGCAAATTTTGTGAAATTGAGATCCATTACACGGTTACTTTTGTGGGTGAGCCATGAAATTGTTTACTTTTATTAGAATTCCTAAAGTACAGCATTCATTTGATAAATCAATGGTGCTCTTGTAAAATCATGGCAGCCCATGGAAATTAACAGGATCATTCTTCAATAAAATCTTTTAACTGTCTGGATTTTAGCACTTGTAACCAGTGCAGGATTATTCTTCCAAACACAAAAGCTATCCTAGTGTAGTGACAAGTTATGACTGAATGGCCACGTTGACTGCTTGCCATTCATGCATTTAGATGCAAAGAGGCCAACAAATGATTTGATTGAAGCGTGTGTGATGCTTCATTTGAATCAATCGATTAATAAAATAACTGTCATCCAAAAATGGTTTAATCATAAAAACCCTGTTGTTTGGATTAAAGAAAGAGAAGGAAAAAAAAAAGAAAAAAAAAATGCAAATTAAGACGAGCCCCACGGTAACATCACAAATTCGTACTGATTCATGAACAGAGGCCTAAACCACCAAACCATCACAAAAGCAAGTGTGGGGAAGGGTGTGTATCCAATGTAGACGACACAATTTCCTTTGATTTAACACATGAAATGCGGTTCTGGTTTGGGTTAGCTAGTAAATTAAAGGACACAATTATTTTATGTATCTTGTTCGAGAGGCTTAGTGGTTCCCAGATCACTTAATACAAGGGAATCTCTAAGTACATGCACTTGGTTGCTTGACATAGACTACAGACAGCACATGTCATGTCCCTTTTCTTCCTAGCCTATTGACATGTCAATTATTTTAGTGACGTATGCATACATTGGATTAGAATACGAAAAAGAATGGAGAAAAATAAAGGGCCCAAATGAAATAATCTTTGCTAATATTCCTAAACCCTCCTCAAAATTTCACCTCCTTCTTTTTCTAGTGGGTCATCAAATATTTTCATTATATTTATTATTTTTCAAATTTATAAAAATATTTTTAATCAAATTGTTTTGAAAAGAGAACTTGAAAAATAATTTCTCAGCTTTGTTGACAAAAGATTTTTTTTTTTTTTTTTAAAAAATCATGTTAGTTTAGAAAATAAAGATGAATTTCCAAAATATCCAAGAAACTAAAAATTTTATACATGTCTAGAAACTATTAGTTAACCACCAATCCTAATTTGATGACTTGCACGAGAACATGTTCCAATACCATTGGTGGTTAATTATCAGAATTCTGACAAGGTTCTATGATCTTAAGTCTTCATTAATATACAAGATTAGAAGAGTCAGATTCAATAATTAAATCATAGTCTTTAAATTTCTAATCGTTAATACTTCCCTCAAATTGGAATCCTGCAAGTCTATAGGATATGAGAAGACACCCAACAAGATACCCTTATGATCATGTAAAATTCCACCAATGCCAATAGACCCTGCTTGCCTGTTGAGAGGATCCATCTGCATCCCATTTTAATCTCGGAGAATCTAGTGGCCGAAAAATTATTTTGGACTCATTTTTTCTAGATTTGACCCAAGATTTAAATGCCTCGTCATAAAACGGTAATTCCTACCCAATAATTGAAAGATCACTGGTAGTGATACTAATGCATGATTTCCACTGAATAAAAATGACAACATCCGAGTGTTGCCAATTACGGTCGTCGCCACGAAATGTACAACTTAATAAAATAAAAGGCATGATGTACAGCTTATTAATCACAGTAACCATATCTTAAAGCAACAATATGATACATAACGTATTAAAAGAAATTGTCATACCATTACAAAATACTGTTTTTTCAAAAATAATAAAGACACGAAGATTAGAAGAAGAGATCAAATACAAATACCTCTAAGGAGTGGGGATTCAGGATTGTGCGTACAAAACAAAATCGTAAGGGACAAGTAGTTAAAAGCTTACTTCTTTTATTGCATCACAATTAACATTCTAGTAGGGAACAATGATCCTGTGAATTATTGAAGTAGTCTCATTTAGTGATTCCATTATGTGAATAAAAGTTATATAGAATAAGATAGATTCTTTGAATCACAATGGTATATGAAAATTAGTAGATTTACCCACAAGAACTAAACTAATAGGTTACAAATGGATCTTTAAGGAAAAGAGAAATAATTTAGATGGATCCATCAATAAGTACAAGTGAAATTTGTTACAAAAGGATATACTTAAAAGAATAACTTTAATTACTTTAATACTTTTACATCTGATGCTAGAATTACATCTATTAGAGTTTTGATTGCATTGACAATTATTTATAATCTCTTTGTTCATCAAATAGATGTTAAAATTGCATTTCTATATGACAATCTTAATGAAGAGATTTATATGTTACAACTTAAAGGTTATGTAACTCCAAATCAAGAGAAAGAAGATTGTAAGTTTGTTACATTTTATATGAGTTGAAACAAACACCTAAATAATGTAAACAGAAGTTTGAAAATGTTTCAATTTTTAATGATTTTCAATTGTTGATGTTGATAAATGTGTTTATACAAAAATTGAAAATAACACTTGTGTTATCATATATTTGCATATTGATAACATGCTCATATTTAGTTTTAGTATGAAATGAATACTCAGTACAAAGTCATTGCTTACATCACATTTTGACACAAAAAATTTAGGAAAAGCAAATGTTATTTTAGGAGTAAAGATTTGTAAAACTCATAATTTTGTCATAAGATCATTATATAGAGAAACCTCTTAAGAAATATGAATGCTTTGACATGAAACTAGTTTTGGACTCCTTTTGATGCAAATATACATTTGGTAAAACACATTAGTGCTTTAGTATTTCAATATAATATGCTCAAATCATTAGTAACTTTCACATCTTGATATTGCATATGTTATAAGTAAACTGAGTAAATATACACATAATCCAATCTATAATTATTAGAATGTTTTAACAAGAATTTTGAGATATTTAAGAGATAACATGAATCATGATATATTTTATAATGGATTCTCAATATATTAGAAGGGTATAGTAATGCTAATTGGATTTTCGATTCATATGAGATAAAATCTATAAGCGATTATGTTTTCACCCTTAGATTGGTAGTAATGACTTAAAAGTCTGCCAAACAAACAATTATTGCTCAATCCACCATGGAATTTGAGTTTATAGCCTTAAAGATGACTAATATAAAGACAGAATGGCTAAGGAATTTCCTAATAAATATTCCATTATAGGTGAAATTGACACCATCAATGTTGATGCATTGTGATAGCCAAGCCACCATTGCTCATGGAAAGAGCAAGTCATATAATGGGAAAAGCAAACATATTCTTCTAAAACATGAATTAGTAAAGTAGTTGATGAATAATGGAGTGATATCAATTAATTTGGTATAATTAGAGATGAATATGATAATCCTTTAACTAAGCCACTAGGCATATAGATAGTGGAAATTACATTAAGGAGAATGAGACTAATGCCTATAAATAATCAAGCGTAATGGGAACCCAACCTATGTGATAGGAGATCCATTGAAATAGATTTATATAAGTAATAACAAGTCATTAATTGAACTTGTGTGCATTGTTAAATTATAAAGTTCCTTTCTATAGTATAAATAGTGCAATAATTCCAATGTTAGAGGTTGAGTTATACTTTTAATGAATTATATAGCCTTATAGGTGGTGTGTAACTAGAACGCACACTTGATAAATTCAACTATAAGAGAGTAGAATGGAGACACTCTTCAAGGATCCTAAGAAAAATCTTTAGAGCTCTCATGAAAATAAACTAGGCAAGCACAAGACGTTATAATGCTAAACTATGTCAAATAATATAATCTTAAAGAATTTAATATGGAGATAAGTTCACTATTATTCACAAAGAAGTCATAGCTCATTGAAATTTTTTAATTTCATCATCTTTCTAAATATCAAAGCTTGTACATCCTAATATTTAGTTCATAGCCCAAAAGGCACTAAATATGATGCGTTATATATTCATTGGTTAACTTAGCATAGTTTAACCTTGTAACGCATGTGGAGAAATATTGGAGAAAGCTAGTATATTTTAAAAGGTTTATGTCCCACATTAGAAATAAGAGACCTTACTGTACTTATTTATAAGACAATATTTATTTTATACCTTACCAATAAAAGAATTCATGTGAAACCTTGTGCATAAGTAAATGGTCTAAAACCTAAACTTAATATAAGAGGCCTAGTAAGACCCCTTATAGGCTAGTCCACCCTTAACCCTAAACTTTTTGAAACATTTCAAATTGCATTGGTCAAACTAGCCATTTTTAGTTGAAAAACTAACTATTAGTAAACTAGCTATTAAAAAAAAAAAATGGTGGTAACAGCAATAAAACCATCATAGCCACTAGCCATTATCTTCATTTTTAATACCTATCCTTATGATAAATTAAACCATAAATAGTATAAAAGTAGTATTATCCTTTTTTCCATGAACAAAATATTACATTTAGTCATATTCTATTCTTTTACTCTTTGAAATTTTTTTGGGTTAACTAGATTAATACTATTTTTGTGGCCTTAGTATTTGAAGTGCACATTAGTAGGAAGGTTTGTTGTATGTTGGAAGGATAGTTGTTACTTGTTGCATTAAGACATTGTCTATAAGGGTGAAAGCTATCCTTAAAGATAGTGCCAAACATGCCTCAAACATTATGTCTTCCTATTTATTTTAATTTTGTTGCATCCATATTTTCAATATTCTCTTTATTTTGCTAACATATTAAAACTTATATATCCTAGTATTTGGTTCATAATCCAAAAGGCATCAAATATGACATATCATATTTTCATTAATTAACTTAGTAGAATTAAACTTTTAAAATAATGGAAGATTGTTACAAATTAATATATTTTAAAAGGCTAATTACCATATTTTTATACTTGGTGAACTAAATATTTTATAACCATTAGGCTTGTCATTTTATGATAGTTAGAATAACCGTTATAAGTTTGTTACTAGTTGTTATGAATCATAATATTGATAATCATTTATTACTATTAAAATTTATGTTGAACATTATTGCACTTTATGAGTTATTAATTCATGACTAATATAAATTAGTCTCTTCCTCTTATTCTTGTAAGACATAAGACAATATATAGTAAATGGTGGCACTATTTACAATAATTCATAGTCTACTACTAAGTTAATTAAAAATTGAATTATTTCTGTTGCCTTACTATTTGAGATGCACTTTAATGGGAACGTTTATCATTTCTTGAAAGTATAGTTGCTATAACCTACTGCATTAAAAAAATTTGTCTATTAGGGCAAAAACTATCCTTAAGAATAATGCCTAGCAAGTTTTAGACATGATATCCTTTTGTTTATTTACTTTTACTCAACGTCATTTTATTTGATTGATTATTTTCCAAAAATGTTAAGGATTTCATTCTATCATAAAATTTAACATAACTTATCTTATTCTTTAGACTAGTATGTGTTTTATATCCTGTAAGTATAAGCATTTTTATGCAATTCAGGCAAAGATACTAAATTATTACATGACAAACAAAATAATAATTAATATTAAATGTCTTCACATTGCTTACATCCCACTCATTTAATGATTTTAAGGAAGGTTAGAGAATATTTACATATTTTGACTACATGAGTCACAAACATATAGTTTGATCTTTGTTATTAACTATAATTTTTCTTGTAAAAGAGTTAGTGAGCATTTGCTTGAGATTTTAATTTTAATAGGATATTCTTTGATTGCTAACAATTCTTACACCATTTAATGTTTCTATGGATAGACATATTCTTTGAGTCACAAACATATAGTCGTTGAGTTTTGCAAATATTATTTACCATATCATTATTTAGATCTTATGGTACATAGTTAATAGAAAATTGATGCAACCCAAGAAAAAGAAAAAAAAAAGTTTTGAATTTATGAGATGTAATTGTAAGAACTAGCTAACACTTGTAATGTAGTAGGTTGAAGTTGTTGGAAAAAGTGAGTTGGTTTGCCTTCGAGGGGGATTGGTTTGGTTGATAAGCTTCATACTTACAACTAATTATAATAAATTTTATAATAAATCTCCATTATATTAGAATAGTATAACTATATTAACTAAATTTTGATTTAGATGAGATGTGTTTAAATTTAAAGGTGAAGTAGTGACTTTAAAGCTTAATAAACAAACAATTATTACTTAGTTTACATAAGATCTGAGTTTATGGCACATTACTAGTATGGAGACAAATTGGCTAATAAATTTTCAATAGATATTCCATTATTGGTAAAAATGACATTATTAAGTGTCAATACATTATGATATCCAAGTCTCCATTTCTTATGTCAAGAACAAATTATACAATGGAAAGAATAGATATATTTGTCTAACTTATGAGTTAATAAAACAAATTACTAAGTGATGGAGTCATAACATGATTTTGTATGGTCAAAGATGAATTAAGATGATACTCTAACTAAATCACTAAGAAAAAAGTTAGTGTAAATTACATTGAGAGAAACAGGACTAATACCTATATAGTGTGGTCACAAGTGATGGGAATCCTTCTTATGCGATAGAAGATCCCTTGAAGTAGGTTCATATAGGTAATACCATTATCAAAATTATATGTCCTTTCTTATGATGTAGATTATGTGAATATTCTAATGTTTGAGGTTGAGTTATACTCTTAATGAATTGTATAGCTTTTATGGGTGGTAATAGAATACATATTCTACAAAGTGAAAAATATGTTTCTTTTTTTTCTTAGAGTGGAATGCATATAATTTAGCCTATACCTTACTTATTAGGTAAATCAAATTTCTCATTTATAACATAACTACTATGATTCTACATCTATTCCATACATTAAGTTATTTTAGCATATGTGTATGTAGATTTCTTATAATCTACTCTATCATTGAATTATTAACAAATGGGGAATATCATTTAGTTTTTGGATTTGTTTTCTCTTAGTAACTAGGAAAGTATTAATTGATCAATTAAATGTAGAATTTGTAAGGAAATTTTTGGTATTGGCTTTAGAAAAATTGACATAATAGAATGTCACATTTTATTAATATATAGTTACATAAATTGAATGTACATAAAGATGATATAATATGTATTTGATAAAAGGGAATGTTTTATCATGAAATATATATATTTTAAAGTGGAATACATACATTTCACTCAAACCAAATTAACTTTTTTTTTATGTTACACCTTGTAACTTTTCTTTGACTAGGCCTAGATAAAATAATAGAGCAATTACATGTATTAGTTGTATAGCAAAAATGTGTTCTTCATCATTAATATGTTTGCTCATAGTAATTATGGTTTCTTATGAGAATCAATGAATGAAACTTTGATGCACTTGTTAGTACATTAGATAACTACGATCAAAAGACATTTACTTTATATTTCAACTATTGATAAAAAAAGGCTATTATTTACTTGTTGGATTTTTTTCCTCTTAATGCCCAATCAAGGAGTATTATGTAATCAATTGAATGCATAAGTCATAAGGAAATTTCTAGCATGAACTTCAAAAAATTGACATATTATTTGAGGCTTTTCAAATTATGGCAATTTATTAATATACAACTATAAATGGATGTTAAAAAAGAAGATAATAGAATACATATAATTAGAGGGGAATACATATATCCTAGAGTTGACTATATTGACCTCTACACTAGCTATGAACTATGATGAACAAGGGTTATTGTTTACTTATTTGACTTTTTTTTTTCTTAGTAACCAATCATATATTATTATGTAATCAATTAAATGTGGTAGAATAATAGTTCATTAAAAATGACCAAATATGTGACTTATGTGATAGGCTTGCACACCCAATAGGGATATGTTGTATCGATTTTGGCTTATAATGTTTATTTTAACACTAGTTTAATGTTGTTGACAATATTGAAAACATTACAATTAAACCATACAATATTCCTAGAAGCCTTTAAAAAGTTGTAGGTACATTGCTTATTCCATGCTACAACCAAAAACTTGTGCTTATTAGTATGATATGCACAATAGCCTAACATGATTCCAAATGAAGCATGTAAGAATAAATGGAATTCATGACACAAGGAAACAAGATAAGCTCTTAAAACATAAAAACTTCTTATTGTCCCAAAGCTAGTTGCCATGGATGCCTAAATCATGCAATTTGTCAAGGAAAGTAACCATGTCTCATTACTTGTTTAGTACATACTTAACAACGTACAAGGCCAATCTCTCTCTTTTAGCTAGTGATGCCTAGGTAGTAAAAAGGTAGCACATTTAGTCGCGTTAACTCTATATGTCATATTATAAGGTCTAAAATTCTGTAACATTGAAAGGTGAAAAGTATCAAGAATTTACCTCTAATAATGTTGTATTTAGAAATTAACCACCCCATAATTAGATTCCTAAGAGCATATGAACATAATAGTCATGCATGCAATCATGTAAGTGTGAAGTTAAGCAATCACACACCTAAATATGTTTAATATTGTAGTCAATAGGTTGGACTTAACTAAATTTGTGTGATTTAGATAAGTTAGTTATGATCATATAAATTTATAGGTAATACTTAGGTGAGACATATATGTTATGTTCTAACAAGGAGTTATCACCTAACTGATCTAAAAGTCAGGTTGGATGTAATTGATATACTATGTTATCTACTTACTTCAATTTACTTGATTTGTCGACTTACTCGATATTAAATAAATTAAATGGGATTTTAACATACTAAAATCTACTTATAAAATTTTTTGAGTTAATATTAAGGGATATTAATTTGAATAAAATAGTGAGAGTAATCAAAATAAATGATTAAAGACGTAATATATTCTTGTTATATATGCATAAATTAATACTCTTTCTTTACATGATTTTGTCACTAGAACAAAATAAGTAATAAGTTATCCTTTATCAACATATTGGATACTAAAAAGCTTATTAAACTAAATTTTTTGGATTGATATATTGATTTGAGAATTGTTCTTAAATAAGACAAAAATAGTTTTGTCTAATTATCCTTTATAATCTCATTGAAAGTTTAAGAGACTTATCAACATCATAAGACATTAATGATCTAATAACATGTTTGATATAGGGTAATATGTCTCTTGAACATTGAAGAAGACAACATATTATGAATATCAATACCATGACTGTGCATTTCAAAGAGTTGAATGGTGTGCATGCTAAGACTGAGAGATAAGAGAATCCAAAAGGAATTGTTCCACCTTTAGATGAAAAAATGATGGTTAATGAATAATAAATGTTTTAAAGATGATTGGTTAATTTGAAAAATTAAGCCAATCAAGTTTTGATAGAAATCATGAGTTAAATGTAAACTTGATCTCATTATCTTTACCTTAAAGTTATTCTCAATGTGAGATGAATCTCTATATGAATGAAGGCTTCATTAAGTAATACTTATAATTGCATAAGGATAACATATGGAAAGTTATCAGATTTTCTTCTGGATTTACTCTAAGAGTAAAAGAGAAGAACTATAACAAATAGTCAGTGAAAATAAAATTCAATCTAAAAGTATTAAAAGGACAACGATATTGATATTTATCATTAGAAAAGAAATTATAAGGTTCTCTTACCATTCTAACAAGAATGAAACTTAGCAAAGTTTTCATTTGGAAACCTAGGAACATTAACCTTTAAAGAAAGCTTTGTTCTTAAGGCATATGGTGAGAAACCTAAATTAGATAATCATTATCCTTTACATGAGACTATTGATTAAGTCATATTAATGAAATATGAACCACCAAATTTCATAAAAATAATTACTTTTCCATTTAATTATGAATCATATAGAACAATTAAATCTTGTTTATTAGGTGAGATAAATAAATCACCCTTTACGTGAAGGGGAAATTAGTCAATTAATCATTTAAACTAATACATTAAGATGTATGTAGTTTCATTAACAAATCATATCAAATATAATTATACGTATCTAAATTTTTCTAAAAAATTTAAAGAGTTTAGGAATGAAATTGAGAAAAAAAATATATAAATGTATTATATTACATTAATTAAATTGAGATAGAGAATACTTAAAGTAAGTTTAATAATTATCTTAAAAAGAATGAAATTCTCTAACTATGGGCTCATTATGAAATCATATGCAGTTTAAAAAAGGAGAAACTTTTATTATGAGATATTATATAATTTATGAAGAGTTATGCAATTTCAAATCTTTTCCTTAAAGTTATGTCATAGAAATTTTTTACTTGCCTTTTAAAAGGTTTCATCCAATTCGATTAACAAAATTTCGTATAAGATATGAAATAGTATAAAGCCCAATTTGTTATATCTTAAGATTTAGGAATGTGATGCTTATGTAAAGTATCTATTATTTGGTTAGATTAAAACTAGACTAATAATTACAACATTTGTTAGATATCTATTAATATCTAGATCCAATAATTACATCATTTGCAAGATATCCATAAACAATTGATGGTTATTGTTTTTATCACATAGTTGAGCGAAAGAGTTTGTCTTGAAGCCCACTACCTTTCTAAAAAAGGAATTCTCTCTCTAAAAGAGTAGTAGGATGTGAAATCTAAATGGTACTTGATATACATTATTTTATTGGATACATAACCTAAGACTTAATAACCTTTGTATTTTTAGTAAAATGCATCGTGCAATACAAAGAAATGATTTTTTCTTGAAATTATAAGATGATGAATTAGTTATTTAGGATGAGTCTACTAGTTATGAAGAAACAATGTATGACATTAATTCCAATAAATGAGTCAAGGCTATGAAATTTAAAATGGACTTCATGTACATCAAAGTATAAACTTTGGTTGATTCATCTAAAGGAACCAAACCCATTAAGTGTAAGTATTTCTTTAAAAGAAAGATGTGCATAGATGGCTATGCAAATAATCCAGGTTATAAAGAAAGTCAAAGGATTGACTTTAAAAAAACTTTTTCATTTATAATTATGATTAAGTTCATAAAGATTTTATTTGTCATTGTTATATATTATGAATATATGTGCTTTATTGAGTTTAAACATCTATATTGATAAAAAAAATTAAAAAGTTTAACTTTATCAAAAGAATAGATGAATCTTATGCCTACAAGAAGGATAATGAGAGAACATTACTTTATAAGTACTTTATATGGATGACATATTATTAATAGGAAATGATATGCCATTATTCCAATCCATTAATGTTTGGTAATTCAAGGATATTGTATACATAGGACATGGGAGAAACAATCTATATTCTAAAGGAGGATTTACAAAGATTATATTTGAATGGTTGAAATTTATAGAGATAAATCTAAAGGGTTACTTCTAGTTATCCCAATTTAAGTGTAAATTATTAACATAGTTTAGTAATAAAAGAATCTAAGAAGATATTCTTATTTACACTGCACAATATAATTCTCTTTAAAGATGTGTGTCATAAGACACAAAATTAAGATTGATAATATAAATAAGATCAAAATGAGTAGATATATCTAACAAGTAGATATGAAATCGATCCAAATGAGAGTCATTATACAATAGTGAGAGACATTATGAAGTACTTTAGAATTTTTAAGAATTAAGAATAAATTTCTAATCAATGGAGAAATTGAACTTAAAGTTTAATGATATTTGGTTAATCACTTTTAATTTATTAAAATTGATTAAAAGTTATAGTCTATATAAAGTTCTTACTTCAAATGGTAAAACTATAAGTTAGAAAAGCTCTAAATTTGGGATAGTTATTATATTTGAGCACATGTTGCATATGATGTAACCAAATATGTAATTTTAAAACAAATAGTTCATTATTAAGCTTAGTGAGGTTCCAGACATTGTTAAGTTGGTAATTATGTGCTATGGCAACAACAAAATCATTAGATAAGGATCCTAGGTCTTATGAATGATCTAATTATTTGCTTTAATGATTCCTTCTCATTATAAAGATGATGAGCAAAATGATGTAAAGATAAAGAAAGTACCTACTAAAGAGGATTTAAAAATCTTAGTGTTAAGCCTTTGTTCCAATAATAACATGATCATCACATTGAGGGATATGAGATATGATAAATAGGTAATTGGCTATAGTGCAAGTGGAAGATTATTAGTCTATATATCTTAGTAGCCTATATATTAGTTATCATTTCATACATATAATAAATTAATTAAAGTCATTTTTTATTGTTAGCATAATCCATATAATGATATGGTTATTAATAAACTTTAAAGATAAAGTTCATGAAATAAATATATTTTGCAAATATAATTATGATCATAATTATCAACTATTTATTGTATCAAAATATTATTTCTAAATATTCTTGGTCAATATGACATCAATATTAGACATTGATAAAACTATAAAACTAGCACATGATATATTTTTTTTCTTATGAAGAAAGTGATCAATTATATAAATAGAAGTATAAATATACTTAAACAAACATATGGGTGCTTACTAGTTATATTTGTTCACTAAATTGATTTGTTATGAAAATTCCTAAATAAAATATTACTCGTGTGTCTAAGAAATTTATCACATGACAATCATGTAAATGATCTATAAATTTGAGATCACTAAGGTATCTTATATATTAATTCATATGTTTTGATCTCACCTTTAAATTGTCCTAATCAATGATCATTTGTGGGGTGAACATCGAGTATTTCATGAACTATGGGGTAGAATAATGTTAAGATCTTGATCTTTTTGATGTATACATGAGTTTAATTTATTTAATCCTTTAGGATTATAATTTATTTCATTACCAACATATTAAGATTCTAATGAATCATAGATAATTGAGAAAATATAAATAAAGATCAAATTAAACTTAATTGATAAGTTTAAAAAACTTATCAATTAAAATATCTAATATTTTTAAAAAATTAGAGATTAAAGTGAAATTTATTAAAAATTGATACACATCTTCTTAATAAGGTTATAGACTTAGAACAACTATAATAAATTCCCTACTATGTGGTTAGATACTTTATGCTTAGTACATTAAGGTTACTAATTTTTGTCCTCCATTTCTTTTTAAAAGGGTTTCAGGTTGTGAAAATTTTTTTCCTTATCTATGTGGATTACAATTAGAGGTCAAAAATTTGGACAATAATGACTTATGATAACTCATTGATAGACCTAAGATGATAATTTGTGATAATCTTCCAATAGGCTTAAAAGAGAGAAAGATTTGAAAATTTTTCCAATAATAATTTTGTCTTATAGGTCAACTTGTAATTATATTTAACAAATAATCAACCTACTCTTAAAAATAAAAATTTCAAATTTTTATTTTTACTTTATATTTATGTGATGATTATTTATGTGATTATTAATAATTACAACATTCTACAACTTTACATTATAGTTAAGTTAATCCAAATTGATGCTTGATTTGCAAATAGATTAATGTAGTAGTAGCACCACAAGAAAAATTTGATTTTCAATGAGATTAAGATAACTAAATAATAGAGCAACCTAACATGATTTTTCCTATATAAGTAAGAAATCTAAGCTTATGAGACTTTCCAAAAGCCTTTTCTTATGTATTTTTCCTAGTTGAGGACTAGTGCTCTTGTTTCTCATACAAATATTTGTATTAGCATTCTCTTTAATATTACAACCACTTACCAATCCATTTTTAAAATTTAAAGTTGACTACTTTAAACTTTTTCAAGACCAAAAGTTTTTTCTTGTTCCTTTGTAATGTCTATTACAAATGCCAACTCCATTTAGCAAACCTAACCCTTAAAACTTCATACAATTCTATAACTATCGGAAGTTTAACATTCCTATTTTCTTTGCATTTTTGTATAGTCATCTTGCTACTTGATTCCAAGTGAATGAGAATTAGAAATAAACAAAATTATCAATGACTTTACATAGTAAGTAGGCTAACTATTTTCAAACAAGAGGAAACTTCTTTGTCTTTATGTAGTAAGAAGCCTTAAGAATGCATATGATCTCATTTGTAATAACACTCTTTATTAAGGTTATACCATGGGTGTTATAAAGAATGATATTGATATGAGGTAAAGTGTTCCCTTTCTTTGCAAACTTACAAAGAATCTCTTCTTTATACAACACCAAAATCACATTGCTACTTTACCAATATAATTTTTAACTAACATCTTAAAAACAATAAAATTAAAAAAAATAAATAACTATAGAGGAAAATTCTAGGATCATATTTCTTAACTCTTTACCCCCACTTAGATGAGACATCTCCTAAATTTGTTGCCTTAGAATGCTCACTAGTAGATAAGGACTTGGTGCACCTTTGGTTGCTATTGCTTAGGACCAAAACCCTATTAAATGGTTAGCAATGCGTTATTGACATCAAGGAAGATTTGAGATGTATGTCATTATTGTTACTACTCTAATCTTTAGTCTTAGTTTAATTATAAATTAAGATTCAGTTACTAAAAATAAAAAACAAAAAAAAAACTTTAAATTAATAGGTAAAATGTCCTCTGTGCCTTTTAGCTAGTTATTGATATTTGATATTTTGCAATTACATTATTGTTGCTAAATACATTGCACACTTGCATTTTCTCTTAGTAACACCACATCAAGTGCACCTTCCATGTTCCTTTCTTTATATTGCCATGTGGTCTTCCTCATTTTATAAATCTCACTTGTTCCCAAAAAATTTGGGTACAAATCACAAGCCATGGTCTTCTTTTATTATTATTACTCTTTTGATAAACTATGTTTTGTTAATGGGGGCTACATTTTAATTTTGACCTTCATATTATGTTTTGTTCATTATCGAAGGATGTTAAGAAATAAACTCTAGGTTATAGCTTTTAAAACAATAATAGAAAAAATAAATTAAAGCACAAGAAAAAATAACTAAAGACAAGAAATACCAAATTTATATCGTTTGGTCAATTTGACCTACATCCATAGGTGAAACTAGAAGTAAATATTATTAAAGTGGAGAATACTAGAGAAAAACTCTTATAAAGCCTAATTGATAAAAACTCAAATAATGGACTAAATGCACTTAAAGTTTTTAACTTAAATCATAAAACAAATTATATTATTCCTTATTTATAAGAAAAAGTCGATTAACTTTGCTCAATGTCTCAATTTGGGACTTTAGCCATTTACTTAACAAATGTCCACCTTAGCTCAAGTGTCACATGCAAATATAGTAATAATGACTACCTTTCTTCAAGCACCCAAATCATCATACCACACCAATTACATCCAAGTACTACATGTAGCAACTAAAAGAGACTTTGTAAACATATTTGTAAGACTGTTTCTAGTACTAATTTTTTGAACTAAAACCTTTCTCTTAACAATCATCTTCTGAATGAAGTGATACCTCACATCAATATGCTTCATCCTCTTATGATAGATCTAATCCTTAGTCAAGTTTATTGTACTTTGACTATCACAATGGATGGTAACAACATCTTAATATAGACTAAACTCACCATACAAACCTTTTAACCATAAGACTTCTTTGGTAGCCTTAGTCACTACTATGTATTTTGCTTCAACAGTGGACAAAGAAACATTATGTTACAGAGTAGCTTTCCAACTAATAGGATAACCATTAACACAAAATACATAACCTGTAAGAGATCTTTTTTTTTTATCAAGATCAGCAACATAGTTGAAATCCATAACTAATTAATGTGCCTGAATTTTTACCAAATTCCAAACATGTGTCTAAAGTACCTTTCAAGTATTTAAGAATCCATTTTAAAACTTGCCAATGTGATTTTCCTAGAGAAGACATATACTTGCTAACCACACTAATTGCTTGTGAAATATATAGATGTGTGCAAACCATTGCATGTATAAGACTATCGATTTTATTTGAATATGAAACTCTTTCCATATATCGTTTCACTTCATTTGATTTTGGCACCTGAATTGTTCTCAGACCTTCTCAATATAATTCTTTTAGGTCAAATATAATTTACTACCTTCATGATTCCTTCTAATTTCCATGCCAAGAATTTTTTTGGTTGCTCCCAAGTCTTTCATCTGAAATTTACCTTTCACAAGTGCTTTTAAAGTGTGAATTTTTGACAAAGTTTTGGTATTAATGAGCATGTTATCCACATAAAATTGTCTTAACATCGAGTTGTTCTAACTCTAAATCATACATGACCACTAATGCAAGCAAAATACATATCAAACTATGTTTAATAACAAGTAAAAAAATATTATTAAAATCAATACCTTATACCTAACTAAAGCTTTTCACTTGATACATACCTAAGAAAAATGCACATTTTAACTCTTAGTTCCAATTTTCCATCATTAACATGCATATATATAGATATCAAAATATCTTCAAATCATGGTAATTAGTAAGAGTATTGACCAAACTTTTTCTAAACTCTTGAACTCTATGGATACTAAAAGTGCATAATTATGATATAACAAGCTATAAAGATTACCTTTGCCAAAATGTTTTTTGACAAACCAACATTGGAAATCATATAACAAGCTCTTTGCAAAAGTGTTTTGTTTATGTATTTAGTAACACCATTTTGTTAAGGAGTTATCTTGATTGTGCAATGACAAACAATACCTTCATTTTCACAAAAATATTAAATTCACCTTTACAAAATTCCAAGCCATTATTTATCCTAAGTCGCTTAATTTGCTTCTTTGTTTGTTTCTTAATCAATGCTTTTTACTTCTCAAATGTTTGGAAAATATAATTTTTGTACTTGAAAAAGAAAACCTAAACTTTCCATGAATAATCATCAATAAAAGTTAATATATACCTAACGTTACTTTTTTATAAAATGCAAGATAACCCTAAAGATCTGAGTAAATATAATCCAAAATGCCTTTTGTTTTGTGAATTACTTGTTTTTTAAAGATGCAATGCTTATAAAAGTCTAATTTCCCAATACATTATCCATACAAAAGGTCTTTTTCCCTCAACATAAATAAACCCTTTTTACTTATATGTGCCAACTACATATGTCATAACTTTGTAATATCTGTCTCTAAATTAGATGATGTAAAGACTATAATAGTATTCGAACTTATAAGTTTTCTTGACAATGAAAGTACCATTATTGACTTTTAGAACTTCATCTTCATTAGTGTACTTATACATAAGAGCCTTAAGTGTTCTCATAAAGGTGAGAATTTTCTTCAATTCTAGAATATATTTGACCTATAAGAGAGTTCTCATAACATCTTTATAAGTCTTGATTTTAATAATGGCAATCCCAACAATTTTTTAAATTACATTATTATCCGTCATAATAACTCAACTTTCAACAAACATATATGATATATGTAACCAAAATTCAAAATTCATTAATTAGCAAAACTTAATTAATCATTAGCAAAATAATAATAATAATAACAATTCTTTCACTTTTATCTTTTACAACACTAATTTAAGTTAACTCATTATTTTTATATTTATTTTTATTTTTATCCTTTTCTTTATCTTTTAATTTAAAATAATAAGTTTTAATATATTTTTTTTCTTTTATAATAATTATATACCAAATTTAATTATTTGAATTTAAATTTAAATTTAAATCTCTAACTATCTATATCAAATTTATTTGCCACATGATAATCAACACTATGCCACGTATATTTTTTAAAAAATATTAAAATTAACAGTTATTTTTAAAAACAAAAAATAATTTTAAAAATAGAAAAAAAATCTAAAAAAATAAATTTATTTTAAAAAATTTTGAAAACATTTTAAAATTAGAAATTAATTATAATTTTTTTAAAAAAAATATAAAAAATATATAAATTAATTTTGAAAATTAACTTAAAAAATTATAAATTAATTTATATAAATAGAAAAAAAATATAAAAAGAAGATATTAATTTTGAAAAGTTCAAAAAAATAATTCTAAAAGTTTCTGAAAATTTTAGAAAAAATTTAAAAACATAGAAATCAATTTTAAAAATAAATTTGAAAAATTCTAAAAAATAAAAATTAATCTTCAAAAGTTATGAAAAATAAAAATTAATTTTAAAAAATTTTAACATCCACTTTATCACCAACTTTGGCGCAGTTCCTTATTTGGCCTACACCCTCGATTCTGCCTCCCACGACAGCTAAGATAACACCATTGTCATACTATTGAACCTCTCCATCTCCTCCCACGACTCCCTCATGTCAACTCGCAGCCTTAAAACCCTCTGCCACCCCGCCACCTCCAACTGTTCCTCCAACGCCGTTCAGTCTGCCGCTTTCATACTTCACAGCTTACTAATAGTTGATTCTTACCGTTCAATCTTTGGATCCAACTGGGACATCATCTATTCCCTTATTAATATAATCAAGAACCCTAATTCATCGTCATGATCTATTAAAAATGTGTTGAAAACTATTTTTGGCACCGCTCTGTAACTGTTGAATTAGTCCACGATGTTGACCATGGGATGGCGTCGTCATTGGTTTCGATTGACATAATCAAAATTAGTTTTTATTTTTCAGAAATTTTTAAAATTAATTTTCATTTTTCATACTTTTTCTGTTTTTAAAAATTAATTTAGAATTTATTTATGTTATTCAATATTAATTTCTAATTTTTCAAAATATTTCAAAATTAATTTTTATTTTTCAGAATTTTTCTTTTCTGCAGAAATTAATTTAGAAAATTTTCCTGCCTTTTAAAATTAATTTCTAGTTTTTCATTTTTTTAAAATATTTTTTCCTTTTATAAAAAAAATTAATTTCTAATTTTTAGAATTTTTTAACTTACTATCACTTCATTAAAAAAATTATTAACATAACTTCTGTCTTGGTAAAATTCGGCACACATGATGATACGTGGACGTAGACTGACACGTGGTAAGGATAAAAGAGAATTGACAGAAAATGATATAAATGTAGATGGAAAAAACATGATGAGTGTAATAAAAAAAGAAAAAAAAAAATTTGGGTATAATTCACAAATCAGGTAAATGGTGTGGGTAATTTTTTTTTTTTTTTTTAGCCCTAATTGAACCCTCTCTTTAGAATGGAATATCTATCAAGAACATGCTGACGATTTTCACCCACACCATTTACCTAAATTTGAAAGTCTCATGCTATTGTTGTCTCATCCAGTAGCCTCAGCCGTTGTCTGTCCATTATACCCCCCGGGCGGCAGACTCCCAGCCGACACCAATACCAGGGGGAAAAGCAGTCAAATTGTTCAAGTTTCAAAGGCCATGTTAATGGCAGGCCTGCTTTTTCAAACAACTGTTCGACATGTTACAATCCATGTCTACGTAGCAAGTGGTAATCTAAGACTATTTTCTCCAATTTTTCTTCACCCTTCTTTAACTTGTTCAAGAAAAACAATATGTGGTGGGGCAACATTGCTATTTTGATCAAAACGATTGCATCCATAGGCCCCATGCATCTTCGATCTCTTGTTAGCAAGGAACAATCAAAAATGGGACCCCATGTTTCCAACCACTCACATCATTGTTCAATGGTTGGATGACATGCAATCTGAAATCTGGGAACATGATTTGATTTGGATAATTAGCTTTCTTTCTAAATTATCGACCAAGCTCTATATGGCAGTCAAAATCGAAAATTTGTGCATAATTCAACCTTTAATAAGCAAAGTAAGCTACACAATAAAGCACAATTCTCTTCCGTTTTGTAAGTTTCTGTTTTTGACTTTTACTAATTGTTCAAACTTAGAATTTTTAAATTTGTATATTTAAATTTTAAGTTGCTAGAGCTCTAGAAAAATGTTGCATTTCCCCTGTAACTCGTATTGTGGGATAGGTCCAACCAATAGAGTTGTTTAAAGGCCTAGTACAAAGTGCTAAGGGTCAAATGTACACTAGTTCTTTTGACGCGAAAATGACATTAATTAAGTATTTATATGACAATATCTCGTGATTACTAAAATATATAATTAATAATAATAATAATAATTTTAAATATAAATATATGCATACAAATATTAGAGAAAAAAAGTGAAAAATTTACTGAATAAAAATACACAATCAAACTATAAATTAATAGATATATTTGAATTTAAAAATAAGGTTTTCTTTTTTTTTTCTGCACTACAAGTTGCTAGGATCGTACTCCTGGGAAATTCATATTTTTAATGCTAACGGATGAGCTTAAAATGTGTTTCATGGTCCAGGTGGGACCAATTTCACGTGAAGACGGGGCACACAAATGTATAGTTAATTAGCCGCCTCTCACGTCTACCAACTTTTGTGGTCTACAATACTCGAAGGGTCCGGTTTCTGTACCAGGCTTTCGCTCGGTATAGGAGTCGAGGGGGAAGGTGGGGTGGGGTTAGGTTATTGTGCTTTGTTTTTTATTTTTTGGGGAAAAGGGAGTTGGGGGGGGGGGGGCGCTGGGGGCTGCGTTTCAGTAAAATAGGGAGGCTAGGGTTAGGGTTCAAAAGCAAATTATATATATTTTTAAATCAACCCAATGCACCCACCGAGCTTTTTTCCAATACTTGAATATATTTAGTCATTTATTTATTATTCAGTCATGCATTTAATTTTGGTACGTTCTGCTTCTCAAATTTCCCAAAATCCCCCGTGCTATAAATGCGGGAATATGAGCACACAAATTTCTAAACCAAGGGGCCTCGAATATCTGAATTGAAAATCATCGCTACCTTCCAAAGTTCTCTCTCATTTTCTGAAGTAGCCAAAACATCTTACATGGATTTCTGCCCCACCCAAACCCAACAAAAGCACCCATCAAAGCACAACAACAAAAAGAGGCTAACACAAGATCAAGTGAAGCTCCTAGAGAGGACCTTCACCTCCAGCAAGAAGCTCGAGCCAGAGCTCAAGCTCCAACTTGCATGCCAACTTGGGGTGCCGCCAAGACAAGTGGCAATTTGGTACCAAAACAAGAGAGCTAGGTGGAAGACACAAAGCCTGGCACTTGACAATAGCACACTTCAGGTGAAGCTTGAGGATGCATTGGCTGATAAAAGGAGATTGGAGAGGGAAGTCATGCATCTCCGCGAAGAGTTGGGGAAGGCTCAAGAAATGTTGTTTGCCTCGCAGGACCAAGGAGTTCCATTACCCCTTCCTTCTCTCAATATTTCTAATTGTAACTCCTCTTGTGATGAGGGAGGGAGCTCTAGCTTGCATAATAATGAGGATGTAAATGGTGAGGTTTACCAACTTGATGAGCTCTATGCTTGTTTGATGGGTGGTGATGGTGGTGGCTCAACCTGGGCCTAATTGGGGATAGTGTGACCAAAGCAACTTGATGGGGTCAACTTGATGAGCTCTATGCTTTTTCTAGCTTTACGGCCTTTGGGTGTGTTAGGAAACACCCTGTTTAATTCTTAGGACTTTCTTTCAAGAAATTTTGATTGGTGTTGTGTTAATTAGCAGATGTAATCTTGGGTCCAAAAATAAAAAGAGGACTTAATATATTTTACTGATTAAAGCTCGATGTTGTTTACTTTGTGACGGCTAGCCTTTTGATGATGGCATACTTAAGCAAACAGGAGAGAAACAGGTTATGATCCGCTTCTTCCTTTTGTTGCAACTTGATACATCAAGCACTTTGTTTCGCTTGACTTTCTCTGTCACCATGTTACTTATGTAAAAGAAAACAAATAGAATGACAGAAGTTGCTTGAATTTCTGTATCAGAGCTAGTTATGTAATTGTTATTTAGATCATGCTTAATGAAAACACCAAAAAAAAAAAAAAAAAAAAGGAAAGGTGTAAATTAAGCGTTCTTTCTCACGAGCATTCCCAATTTTCTTCCGATCTTTTAACCGGGACTTACTTGGAGAGCTTGCCAAAGGGGAGAGAAATTATTAGGGAGATTGAATCAATGTTTCACATATCAAATTTAGTTCAATGGGGTAGTCAACTTTAGAGATTAGGTATCAGTTGGAGTCTAGTCTAATTACTTTCAAATTGTACCAAAAACTAATATGTGAATGACTGATTAAATTAATTGATTCTGACCTTATTCTTTTTTTTATTATTTATTTAATAGTTAATATGGAGGAAGGGCAGTGGAGGTTAGATTGGAGTCAATTATGCAAGTTGTCATTTTGACAGTGACTCGGCATCAGTGGCGACTTGCTTTGACTAAATGTGAGAGCGAAGACTTGAGAGTCAAATTAGACGACAATATAAAATTCCCAACGTAGAAAAGGCTCCTGCAAGTTCATCCATAGGCCAATCGGTCAGAGGTTAAGACAACAAATTTTCATGTGGAGTACATCTAATATCTAACCTTTCAACGGCAACACAATAAACATTTTTAATGCATGTGATAGATCAGGAGATAAATTTACATGTAATACTAGCTAGTTAACCGCGCCCCCCCCCCCCCCCAAAAAAAAGAAAAGAAAAAACAAAACAAGAGAAAGGATAATATTGACCTTTTTTCTAAAAATAAAACTATTTGTTTACAGACTTAGTCTTTCCATTTCGCTTTGGTTCAACTTTTTAAGGGAATTGTTATATAGAATTTATACATGCAGAATAAATATATAATATAATTATATAATCAATATAATAAATCGTAGATATTGAATTTTTGACATAAGAATGCATGTCATATACTCAATTATAAATTGTGTGTGTGCGTGTGCATATTTTTGAGTAAAAAATAATAAAAATTATTAAATATAAAACATGTAATTATTGTTATGTGCAGACATAATATAGTGTTTTGTTTTTTATTCACAATATAAATGTATATGTCTAGCTCAAAAATTGGCTTACTTATATAAGGACATGGTTGGGCTTTAAAGATGTTGGGTCCATTTCGTCTCACTCACATATTAAATTACTTATTGTATACTTGATATATATATATTTATCATTTAATTATTGAAAAAAAAATAATGTTATTTTTCATAACTTAATTTTTTGACTAAGTAACATGAATATATTAAGACACAATTTAACAATTAAAGCATTTTAAGAGACGTTTTAAGACATAGGCCATCACCTCTAGTAACTAGAGTATTAATGAATTTACAACTTTTATTATAAATTACTTGTGAAAGCCATCATTTTACTATTGGTGAAAAAGTTTCCTTATACCTTATACCTTTTTATGAGTTCATCTACCTTATACTTGATTTTGAGAACTCATCTATTTCTAATAGTTTTGTATCCTTAGGGCAAATTTACTAAGTCCCAAACTTGGTTGGATTTTATGGATTCCATCTCTTTTTCTACTACCTTTGTCCATTATTCCTTTATAAAGCATGAGAGAGCCTCAATTACTATTTTAGACTCTTCCTTATCACGAAGGACAATCACAAAAGCTTCCCCTTCAATCTTAAAGTGACAAAGTGAGATACTTTTTCAATTGGTTTTGTGCAATATGGATCCTTGCAAACCTTACACAACTTATGGTATAACACTCATATCTGAATTAATAGCTTGAGTCTTTTTTTTTCATCCAGTTAAGTTGATAGGTTTGGTGCGTTATAACCATCTTTTATCTTATAAAGATGAAAATCATTATCTATATCACCCTTACCGAGAAATTTATTCTCTAAGAATGTGACATCACGTGCTTCTAATTTGAAATACTTCCATATGCTTATTCACCAAGAAACACATACATTTATAATGTTCACAGTATCTTATAAAAATACATCTTTTTCTCATATGACCTAATTTCTCATGTTTATTAAATAGATTGTGAACATAAGTCACTAATCCTTTTGGTCATAAATTACTTAGGTTGGGCTTTCATCCTAATCATAATTCATATGGTGTGAAAGTACATACATAGCCAATAAAGTATCACCCCAATAATATATTAGGAGATTTGTTTATGTCATCATGCACCTAACTATCTCTAATAAGGTTTTGTTTCTTCCCTTTATAGCATCATTTTATTACAAAATTCTAAGAATAGTTTGTTGCTTAACTATATCCTTTTTATTACATAGGTCCTTAAATTGTTTAGAAATATATTCATGTCCTTAATTAGTTTTTAGGGTTTTAATTCTTTTATCCAAATAATTTTCTACTATACTTAAATTTTTTTAAAGTATTCTAATGCTTTAAATTTATGAGAGATGAGGTAAGTATAACCATAACACATAATTATCTATAAAAGTAATGAAATATGAGGCACTTCGCCTTTATACTTAGTTAATCACATATGTTAGAATGGACTAATTGCAATGAAAGTTTGACTATAGTAACCTTGTTAAATAGTTTTTTAGTTACCTTTCTTGCTAGATAGTGTTGATATATAGACAATTGAATTTTAACAAGTGAGCCTAAAAGGTCCCTTTTAGCTAATTTATTCATTCTCTCTTGCCTAATATGATTTACTCTAGCATACTAAATATTTGCATCTACAACATTGTGTTAGTTAATGCAACAATAGAAAAACAACTATTATAAATATTAAATACACCATAGTTAATACTAACATAAATAAATTGTCTAACAGATGACCATGACTAATATAAGAAGTGAAATTATAAATATTTATAACATAATCTTTAAAAATAAGTTTATAGCTTAAATATAGAAAAACTAAGAATAGATACAAGATTTTGTCAAATTTTAAGTGCATAAAGAATATCGTGAAATAGTAAGGTTTAACCATCTCACATTTCTAATGTGTAAGTGTCAATCCCTTGACTTTAACCCTTGCATGATTCCTAACATACAACTATCTTTAACCAACTCAAATTCAAAGTAACTTCACATATGCTTCTTGATCTTTAGCTGCGTAGTTTATAGCCCCTAAATCTGGAATCCATAAAGGATTAGATTTAGTAAACAATACTAAGCTGGCAATATTAGCTAGATAATGAGAAATAAGAGTAAAGGATACCATTTTTGGCTCAGTGCATTCATGAGTGAAATGACCCAATTTGCCTTAATTTTAGCATGTTATTTTGGTCTTATCATTTTTCTTGTCACTCTTGCAATGGTTATTTTTGTTCTTCTTTTATGGTTGTTCATTCCCTTTTCCTTCTAGTTATGTTTATAATATCACTTATATTTTGAACTAGAAATAACCTTTAAACTAGTATTAGTTTTAGCGACATTCACTTGACTAGAAGACTTAGTAGCCCTAAGGTGCTCTTTTAAAATTAGATAATGTGAGATATCTTTAAAGGTCATAATGGTCTTATTATGCATCATATTAGTTTTCATGTGCTTCTAATTTGAAGGAATGGAGCAAATGACAACTTGAGCTTGTTGCTTATTTGTGAGGATATAACTAATTGCTTTAAGGTCTTTAATCATATTAGACATCACACTTAGGTGTTGCTTATGTTATGATATGGTTTATTTATATAGACGTCAAAATTGACTATTTTCTTTCTCGGCCTAGTAGTCAAAGTACCCTAAACTTGTTTTTTTAAGGCTAACCACATTGATTACGTAGTCTTATACTCCTTAAACTCATGGATGAGGTCTTCCTCCATATTCTTAAGCAAAACTATGTGAGCCATATAGTTATTATTATTATTATTAATGACTTTTAGTTTCACTTTTATTAAGCCACCATAACATAACTGATGGGTTCTAGCGCTTCATACTCTCTAAGGATATACTAAACCTTGTGACATTAAATGTCATAGTTTTCACTATTTAGCTTATCATCCTCATTAAGCTCACTAATAATATTCTTTGTAACCATAGTTACTACAACCCTAAGACGTATATCAATGATTAGTACTATCACTTCAATCATTCATTTTGCACCAATATTGAAATAAATTAACAATAATATAAAATTACTCAAAGAATTAAAGGCTTACAATGTTCCAAATTGTCTTTTTTCATATTAATACTAAATTATTTTAATCTACTCCAAGTTGTGCAAAATTTAAGTTCATAGATGAAAATTCTCATAATCTTACCAACCTAACAACTATCACTTTTTTGTTATTTTGTCATGTATGCAAAGTATATGTGTTAAGCATTAAAGAAAATTATTGCATACATATAACAACATAGTAGACATTTACAATAAAGTTGTACATACATGACATTAAAAACAAAAATACATAACATTAAACATAAAACAAAATCTATAATAATATCATCCATCACAATTATGACTTAAACATTTATTTATTTATTTATTATGTACATATGGTTTAGAAAAGGTAATGAGCTTAAAGTAGAGAATTGCTAGCTAGTGCAATCTTATTCTTCTCGGTATCTCAGATAACCTTAAGCCCAACTATCAAAAACTATGAATCGATCTCCATTTTCCCAAAGTGAGTATGCCTTATAACTCGAAGATTAGGACCCATTGATAATATGATAGAACACACCTTGAAGCATGCTTAATATGACACTTCCATGCTTTCTTGAAGGCATCCTTTTGGTCATCATACCACTTAATAATGCACATGGTGTGATCCAACTCATAACACACCTCAAACCTTTAGAAGTATGTCAATGACTTAAGCACAATATCAATATTTACCTCTCCTTTAAGCCTTTTAGTCATTAAGGTTTTAAGATGATCAATTAAGAATCTCATATATTTGACATGTTCTATAAGCTCCTCATAATTTTCCATTTTGTATTTTTTTAAAAGTGAGCAAAAAATTTCATTAGTTGTGCAAATTTCTCAATTATTTAAGGAGATCAAAATTCATTCTTCTAAGGTGCTTTGTAATGATCCTTTTAGTTGAAGTTTGCATTATATGAGTCATATTTCATCCTTAAATAAAACTAAAAGCTTATTAGAAATAACCAACATTTAAAAATATCACTTTTATAATTTGCCAATTTTTGAAATATAATATTAAAATCTTGTAGAATACAAAATTAAAAAAAAAATTTTGGTATAGATTTCATATTTTTGTGATATTCCTACTAATTATTACAAAATTTTGAAAAATAATAATTAATTTTTAGAATAATTAGAAAATAATATTAAACAACTGATTTTTTTTAGCTAGTATGCAAAATGTAACACTTTTTAATTAAATAATATAATATGAAGGTAAAGTGACCTTTCTAGATTTGATTAAGTTCAGCACATGGTGTTTTTTCAATGGTGTAGTAATCATGAGTATAAGTAGTCTTGCCCACACCAAATTAACTAAATAAACACTTCATTTCACTTACTTGACTAGAGAGTGCAGTGCACTCACCATCATTTGAACCACTAGTGACTATGAAATTTTGATACATACCATAATTTGACTTTTTTAATTCATTAGTGAGGTTGATTTTCAAAAATAATATATGAAAAATGTGTTTGAATAATTATGTAAACACATAAGATTGAAGTTTGTTTTAAGTATTATTCATTTTTTTCTTAAAAATTTCATATTCAATTTAAGATTTTGAAACTTGATTATTCTCAATTGACATATCTAAAATTGAAAATTAATATATGATTGGAAAACCCATGACAAATATTTTCTATACATAAATTTTATGCCATGAAATTGATCTTTTCAATCTTAATTTTGAAAAATAACATATGACAAGGAATTTTTTTATACAAATACATAACTAAAAAAAATGAAATTTTTATATTATATTGCATAATACAATATTTCATTATATAAAAAATTTCATAAAAATATAATAATATACATGAGAGAAACAAATTTTTAAACATATTAACCCAAAATATACATAAAAGTTGCATATAAAATTTTTAAAAAATATATGCTTAAATGAAAATTTTCATGGTCATTTAAGATCGAATCAGTTTAAAAAAGCTCTGATACTAATGTAAGATTAAAAATATTGCAACATAATTATCCTTGGAGACTTTTAAAATTAATAATAAACTAATCATTGGTAAATTAAATCTTTTTTGTGATTTAAATGATATCACTATATTGAATAGTACATTATTTACATCAAAAAAATTCTTACTACGAGAATCTATGAAGAATTTGTATTTGTCATTGTTCTTTTTGCTTTTTTCAAAATGTGTGAAAATTTTTGAGTCTTATGTTTTTTTTTTTTTGAAAGCCTCTAAAAATTATTTTTATTGACAGAGATAACATAATTTTTTTTACATATTTTTTGTAATGTGTATTTGTAGTGGGAAGGGAGTTTTAAATCCTTCCAACTTACACTTACTGGGTTGGGTTAGCCTATTATGGGCAGGCCGATCTAGTCTAGTAATATTTAAAGGGAGGCTAGGGATTATGTTTAGCAAAGCTCATTCTCATTGATTTTGTTCATCTCTTGTTGTAAATCTAAAGATCCCAATATAGCTATTAGCAAATTAGCATGAGCAACGAAATAAGTACCTGGGAATAAGTATGTGTGACTGCAAAGGTGTGTAAGTATATGAAATCAATGGAAGGAGGTGTGGTTGCATGAATATTGCTAGCATTTGAAATTGCCAACATTCTCAGGCATACGCAATTTGTTAGAGAAGTAATGAAGCTCAGTTGCAGACCCGATGGGTAGATGGCTAGATAATTGCTGCATAGGCCAAGCAAATCTTGAAGTTGAAGCTTATTAAGGGGTCGTTGGTATGGTTCCAATGAACAGATTCTCACAGAATTCTATTTGGGCAATATTAGAAGCATTTGAAGTAGAGCTCAAGATCATTCCACAAGTTGATTTCCTCCTAGGAGAAGTTGTTCAAGATAAGGAAGCTACAAACACAGACTAGACAGAAGATTTCCTGATAGCTGATTCACACCAAGACTAATATCCTTCATCAAGGAGTTGTTGAAGATATTCGGTTGAACTAGACTTGTAAGGTTGTTTGCTCGCAATCTCAATCTCTCTAGGAACCTTAGATTATGAATCACTTCTAGTATAGCACCTATTACAAGAGTGCTACAAGATTTAGTGCGGATTATATCGTACATTCTCAATTTATCTGTAATTTGATTGTGACTTATAATTTACCAGTTTTTGTTACAAGCAGAGTCTAGGTGGGTGGCAGCATTGTCGAGATAAAACATCCATGGCTTAATAGTCAGTTTTGGTGGCATTTCATAAATTTATGTGTTCAATGTCCTCCATAATACTATTCTATGCTGCCTAATCTGCAAAGTAGGAAGCTAATTACTTTAATTATAATTGTTGTTGCATATTATTTTCATATTAAAGAATTCAGCTCATTTTGTGTTACCCAATTGTTGACACGGTGAGATAGAGATTAAATAACAAAATTCTTAAATTTGAACGGTTGTCTCTCTATTTCTAGCCACCCATATATTAAAATTTTTCCTCCATATAACTAGCTTTTGAAGTCTAACGTGGGTCTACGCTTGTCCTTCTCACTTGCTCTCTTCCTTCCCTGACTCACCTTAACGTAACCTAATCTCTTCTTCAATCATCTTATTTCAACTTTAATTGACAAAAGCAACTATCTATCCGTTTCCATCTCCATCGTTGCTTCTGTCTCAACTCCTTACCTTTGTCCTCCATGTTGTTGCAATTGATGTTTTCTGCTTTCTTTGTCTTTTTTTTTTTTCTTAATGAATTGCTCCTTTTTAGCCATTTTGTCTTTTCATCACCTTACCATTGGCCTATAGGGTTTTGAAGCAACAAAATGAAAAGACCAGGAAACCTTTAAATCATAGTCATATTGAACCAAGCAAAGACCAGGAAAGAGAATCCTTCTAGGGTTCACTTCTTAATATTTATAGTAATTCTGGGAACTATACGATGTCAAATTATAGTCGTCTTTCTTTATTTAACTTACCACATTTATAATTCTCTTACAAAAAGATCCATTGAGCCACGTATCGTGCATAGTACGAATATCGCTACGGTAATTTTCAATGCTGTTGCTCTTTTCTTTTAATGTTTATTCTGATAGCAACATTCATTTTGCAACACTCCATGCCTCCTTTTGGCTGCCTAATGGGTTGCACATTGTTTACTCAATTCACTTTCACCACTCATTCAGTCTGCGCGATGCTTGGATTAATTCCAGATTTCATCGCCTCATATCAACCTCAAGATACTGGAGTTGTCACTTTTAAGGTGTAGTTGTTACACCTCAACCATTGATTTAAAGCACTGTGTTTTCATCTAAGTTACCAAGTTTCTTTGGAGTTCGAGAGTACAATTATGCCTAACGGAAGTCAAGGTTAACCTAAACACTCATTATAAACAAGAGTATTACGACTTTTATATTGATTATATTTTTATTTTTCTTCATATTTTAATACTTTATTTGTTTATGTTTCTTGATAACATGTTACTTAGGAAAATGGACACATATGTTAATGTGATGGGCACTAAGATTAGGGCTTAAGAAGAAATTTGTACGTAGCTTTTATGAAGGTCCCATGCCTTAAGGAGAAGTGTGTCAAGACTACAGGGGATTTTTACCGAAGATCCCTTATAACGGAAAGAAAATTTAAAAATGTTGATTTTTTTTTAAAGAATTTCAAAAACAGATAGAATACTTTAAACAAAAATTTCTTGCTTCAAAATAATTTTAAAAGGGTTTGATATGGTTTTTACGGTGATTTCTTGTACTAAAAAAATTTGAAAAGAATGTCTTAAAATTTTAGAATATTATGTATTATAGTATTATTATTGCCACTATTATGTTTAAGGAATATGCAAATTTTGAGAGATTTTTAGAAAATTTAAAGTTGAAATTGTTGTGGGAATTGTTTTTGAAATTTCATATGGAAATATTTTTTTTTTTTTAAAAAAACTAATTTAGAAAAATACAAGACTTTTGAAAATTTAAAATTAAAAATGAATGAGAAATTTTAGAATTTTTAAAATGAAAGATTTTAAAAATAGAAAAATTTTTAAAAATTAAAAATTAAGAAACCAAGAAAAATTAGCATTTTTATAGAATTTTTGAAACATTTAAAAGTTATATCATTTTCCAATAATAAACAAAAGAAAGAAGGCTACAAAACATCGTTCTAAATGGAGGGAGTTAAGTTTAGAATTTCAAAATGTGGTCGTTTACAAAGTTGAGAAACTGAAATTCAGACATTAAAACGTCTTCAATTTGGATTTGTCTATATATATATATATATATATATATATATATATTAGCCGAAGGTTATACCATTCTTTACATTTCACTGGCTGCCCCACTCCAAAAATTTTCTTCCTCTCCATTTTTGAAGCCCCAGATCCCATTTCCTTCTTTTCAACTACCAAAGCCTCCAAAAAGACATACATAATCCTTTTGCTTTTGCTGTACCGACGATGTAATAACACTTTTTTTTTTTTTTTTTAATTTTAGTTTCAATGGGGGATTGTCATCTTTAGGATTCAATGGCTATGGTGATCGTGTTTTGAAGGGTTTGAGAGTTCGATTTTGCAATTGGGACGCCAAGTTAAAGTATGTCTTTATTTTTTTTATATATTTATTTATAGATTTTTGGATTTTTTTAAAAAATAATTTATTTAATGTTTGTTTTCTTAAGAAATTTTTTTTAAAAAAAAGGAGAAGAAAGGAAACAAAAGTGTTGGAGAAAAAAGAAAAAACAAGTTTAATACTCAACCGTTGATCGGGGAGTGTGTTTTGTTTTTTGTGGCATTTGATCTTGCGACGTTGTATTTTTGTGGTCAGGTCATATTTATGATTGTGATTACTTACCAAGCCGTCTACGAACTCTTGACAATCTAGAGGCGTATTTATAATTGACTTCATTTTCTTTCAGTAGGTTAATGAATATCAAGAATGGCTTTTAGGATCAGTTGGTGCTCCTTACGTGCTTTAACCCTATACTTCTTTTCTAGGTGCCTTTTTCCATTGTCCCCATCAAGAGAATTATCCTTTTTTAAGATTCTCCTAGTGACTAAGAAGTGCAATGTGATTGTCCAATTGAAAGAACTCTCTCATTGGTTAGATGGTGAGTATAAATTCTCCATCGTTGCTTCCTTATTATTAGTTGATTAAAGATGAATGCAAAATTTTAATCATTACTTCTAGTTAGTTAAAGGTAAATTTAGACAAGTATATAGCTTTTAGTTGGTGTCATTCTAACTTGCTGTTGACATTTGGTTAGGGTTTATGGGATTCATGGACTCACGAGGCTGAAGAAGACTTTTTAAAAGTTGGACTTGGAGGCTTATGGGCAAGATGGGTTGCTGGTATGATGAATAACGCCTTGATAGAGCCCAAAAGGGAAGGAGGAAAAAGGGTCTTACGCTTGTGGACAATCATGGTGGGCTAACCACCTCTACCTTTTAATTGTAAAATGTGGATTATATTTGACTTAGGCTTAAAACCCACTTTGCAATATGATATAGATGCTTGTAATTTATTAGTTTTTTTTAACTAACCAAGCTTAACAATCTTCACTTGTGATTTGAACGATGCATTGGGAGAGAAAAGGTGTTTAAAATAGACTTTATGTGAGGATGGACAAAAAGAAAGGACAACATATATGTATTTCTTTGTTCATTTGGATGCACACCCATATATAAAATTCTTAGTCATCATAAGAACTTTTACAGTGAGTTACACATAATAGGAAAATTTACATTTTACACTTTAAGTTTCAGGTGTATTATACTCGGTATGCTAAATAATTAGAAATTACAAAAAATATACTAAGGATTGTAAGTGGTAAAAAAAAAACAAAACCCTTTATTAACTAGCTATTAGTAAAAAGTTCTATTAATTGCAAAAATTCCATTAAATATGGCTTAAAGGATCTGAAATGCTTACAAATAAAAAGTCAAAAATAACTGTTAGAACTTGTTTTCTAGCCAACAAAAGCAATAATAATGGTAGAAGTAGCACAAACATAAGGGTTCATTGCTTTTGCTTCTATAAATAATTTAAAAAGGCTTCTTCATCAACTACTAAGTTCTTCCATTTTCTACTATATACTTTTCCTCTCTAGTAGTCCTCTCCAGCAGTTTTATTCTTCTCTAGTTTGTTGCTTTTACCTTTAACTTTTGCAATGTCTCTATCTACCACAAGCTCTAATTTGTTTAAAGGTTCAAAGTTCAAAAACATCCAACATAGATCATACAATAAACAAGCATTAGTGAAGGTATCAAAACCTAAAAGAAACAAAATTAGGCTCTACTATTGTTATGAAGAATTGTAATGTTTCCTTCTTATGACGGTGCCTTCCAATGAACACTTTCAAGAAGAGAACGCACCAATTCATCTCATTTATAATGCAGTAGTTACCACTTCATATCAATTGGATGTAGGTGGTACAAATGCTGAATTGCAAACAATTAGAGTAGATATTAGAAAGATATTTCTCAAGTTACACAACATATACATAACAACAAACTATGTGAAGATGGTTGTAATGTTATTCTTATGTTGTACTATGATATCATATGTCCTAGTTATTGTAGTACTTTAATAAATGAAGGGTTTAGGATTTAGTGTAAGAATACCATGAAAATTAGTTGGTATTCTGTGAAGCAAGAGGTTGTGATTGTTATGGAGCATATGTCTTATGTGATGTTTTAGCTTTTGCCTTCTTTTGGGTTTATATGAAAAATAGATGAGAAACAATTATTCTATTTTTTTTAACAAATTATTATTGCTATTATGTTTTGCTTTTTCTAAAAGAGTGACATTATCATTCTATTTGTTGCCTTTGAATTTGTTCTTTTCTTTTTAGTGGAATCTGTTTCAATTTTCCCTGTTTGCTTGAAAAAAAAAAAGGACAAGTGAGTATGGAATTACATTTTATTTACTAGTAAAGATATATATATATATATATATATATACATGTTTTGGAATGGTGCCTATATTTTTTACATTTGCTACATCTAACTATTGAATACTTTTGCTCTCTAGTTTTTCCTCACTCTTTTGTCTTATCTTATTTTTCTTAGGTCTTCCGAAACTTGTTTAAAATTTGGGTGCTATTTCACATGTGCTTCCTTTGTGGAATCTAAATTGGTTTCATACAAAGGATGAATGATCCCCTTATGTGCAGCTAAGAATTTCATTACAGTAAATTACTCATCACACAAAATCCTCCTAGTGGGTCCTTGTATAGGTTTTACAACAAGCCACATGTCTACAATGGATGCCCAAATCATCTACTCCTTATAACTACACATTACCAAATAAAGGCATTACAATAGTGGTTCTTATGCAGCGGTTATAAATCATTGTATAAAACCCCTAAGATAGCACCAATAACTATTGTGTAAATATATTATAGTAATAGTTAACTTTAAACAATGGTTGTATGATAATAGTTTAAAACCACTACGTTATCTTAAGAAAAAACAACATTTATAAATGTTTAAGTGGCATTCTTAAACCATTGTTTTTTTTTTAAATAAAAATGTTTAAGTAGTATTCTTGAATCGTTACTAATTTTTCTATAAAAAAGCAATAACGTAATGGTTTAGAACTATTACCTAATTTTTTTTTTAATAAAGGAATAAGGTAATAGTCCTAAATTACTACTTTTTTTTTAAAAAAAAAGAAACAAGGCAATGGTCTTGAACCATTATCTTTTTTATCAAAAAAAAAAAAAGAATAAGCCATTAGTCTAGATTTATTACCTAATCTTTTTTATTTTAAAAAAAATCTAACGTAATAGTTTTACATTGTTGGTTATTCCTTTTGAAAATAAAGAGATAAGGTAGTGATTTTGAGTTGTTATCTTTTTTTTTTTTTTTGAAAAAAGAAATAAGGTAGCAGTATAGAACCATTACTTAATTTCTTTTTTTTTGTTTTTTAAAAATTAAGGAGTTAAATTGTTGCCTTTTCCTTTTGAAAATAAAGGTATAAGGTAACAATCTAAAATCATTATATATTCCTTTTCTAAAAATAGAATAAGGTAGTGGTCTTGAACCACGACCTAATTTTTTTTCTCGAAATGGAAAAATTGCTGCCTAATTTTTATGTTAAAAAAATGGGTTAAGGGATTGTTGCCTATTTTTTGAATAAGGATCACTGTTTAATTTTTTTTTTTAATGAAGGGATAAAGTAGTAATTTTGAACCATTGCCTATTCTTTTTTAAAATAAAAGGATAAGATAGCAATTTTAAGCTGTTGCCAATCCCTTTTAAATTCCCACCATTTAGCATATGGACCAAACCCTTTTAAATCCCTTATTTTCAAATCTCCTTAATTGTAGATTTCCCAATCTCTTGCTCTAAATTACTCTTTAATTCCCAACATTCAATTTTGCTTATTTCCTATTCTGAAAGCCTAGATTGGGATTCTGACCCGATTTCCCCCACCTCCTCATCATGGCAAATACCCATACCTTTCCCTAGTCTAATAGCATGTACGAACTACAATTCTTAGCTTGACCGGCCAAGTAGCATTTTCTTCTTGTAGGTGACTTTGTGCATATGCTTTGTCCCCAGTTCTTAAACATTTTTAACTTTTGTGTTTTTAAAGTTTGTTTCCATTGTTCTTTTTTTTTTTAAGTGTTTTTAGGTGGATTTGGTACTAAGTGATTGCAAGAAAATATGGACTTAAGATATGAAATTTATGGGGTCTTAAATTATTGAGTTTATTAGGTGTTTGAGTTGTATTTGATTTTATAGATGTTCTATGTCCTTTTTTTTTTTTATTCTTTAGGATGGTTTTATGCAAGTTGGTTTGGTATGATAATGGACTAGATTTGGAGTTAAGATGCTCCCAATTTAGGTGGTATTTTGATGTATTTTATGAAATTAGTGGTGGATTTTGTATAATGTTTCCAATGGGTTGCAGGTGGTGACCAAGGCAGCAAAGCGTTCTAGGGGAGAGAGATTTGGCAGTAGTGTTGACAGTAGCTTCTTGTTTACTACAAATAAAAGGCATGTTATCTCTTTTACTTTGTTGGAACTTCATGAATTTCTATGGCATCACATTCATAGTTTTGAAGAGGGATGCTTGATAACAATCAAGTTTTGCATAATATTTTACCTCATACTTAATATTTTATGCATGTTTGATAGTTTAGATAATGTAATTTAATTGGCTTCTCACTTAGTTGTCCATATGCCTAATTATGAGAAAAATCCAGCAAAATTCAAATTTTGCACATTTTACGTACTTTGGCTATATCTTATGTTATAGGTTGTAGGAGGTTTCTTTTAACGAAACCAATTTCTATGGATAGTTAAGAAACTGAACTATGACTTCCACCAAGAAACCACCTACAAATTCTGAACCAATTGGACAAGGCAAATTTATTGGACTCTGATCATGAGAGGGGGGTGGACAAAGCAGATCAGCCGTGCACTGCTTAGTTTTTTGGCCATATCTCATAAACGGGAAGGATTTTAGCTGCCAAATTTGAGTCCTTGGAAAGCTAACTTGAAGAGCTACAACTCTCGTGAAGGAAACAGAAGAAGATAAGGCCATCCCAATGGAGTTATGCAGGGGTGAAGTTCAGTTTACCTCCATAGAGCTAGAAACTAGGTTAAGTTGTATGTTTTGGGACATAATACTCCACCATCCAAATTGAAGGCCTGGAATCATGTCAAAACCACTTGGGATTAATGTCCAAGTTAAGGAATAATTCATTTTAGAAGGTAGGAAGAGTTTCAAGGCAAGCATGAATGGCCAAAGGAGCATTAAGTGTAAGGAAGATGAAGAGGCAAGCATGAATGGCCAAAGGAGCATTATGTGCAAGGAAGATAAAGAGGTGGTGAACAGACATAGAAAATGGATGGTCACAGGCTAAAAAGAGGGGGGAAGGATAGACAGAAACAACTCATTCTTCTCATTTTTCATTTCTCTTTTCCTTTATTCCATGATTGTGTAAAATTATTTTAACTCTAGAGTTCTTGAACTCATGTACCAAGAGATCATGTTCTATAATTGAATGAATACATTATGGTTTTCTCATTCTAGCCTTATTCTCATTCGGTCACTTAACGGGATTCCTTAAGTGGTCATACTGATTGGTTTTGGGTGAGTTAAAGAGTGTCTTGAGAGCTACTAATTGGTTACTTAAGTCGTACTTAGGATGAGACTGAGGGGCAGATTTGCTACTTAGGTTAGTGAACTCCGGTGTTTAGACTAATTAGATTGCACAATAATTGTGTGATGACAAGTTTTTCATGAGTCATAGTTAGTCGAATCTAAGCAATTGTCTAAAGATTTTAAGGAGTGCAGAGTCATCTAGGATTAGGGCTAACCAATTAGACATACATTCCTTTATCCTTAGGAATCAAGGATAGGTCATCAAGGTTTAAGAATTACTGGAGTTAGTCTCATATTATATAATCAAAAAAATACATTAGTTTATTAGGAGACGACTAAGGTCATGCCACTAACTATAAGCCTCCATGCTACCTTAAGAATTAATTTGATCGATGTGATAGTCGAATTTGTCAATGGTACTTTGTGCATTCCCTATTTTATTCATATTCTTGCCAATGTGAATACTGGTATCGATTTTGTTTTTGTAAAAAAAAAGAGTAAGGAAATAAGGGAAAGGGAAGCAATACAACTATGTAGGGCATCCTATGTGTATTGTGAAATGAAGATAACTTACCTATCTAGCCTAGTTATATTAAAACAAACTCAGTATATGGCCCTAACAATTAAAAAAAAGGTAGAATTTTTGACAAAATCTTTGAGTTAACGTTGTTGTAAATTGGAAACAAATATAAGGTTTTTGAATGGGGATGTTTTAGGCAGTGTTTGGGCTTTTTTATGTTAATAGGTGGTTGTTTTGCATCTTTATCTTGGCATATAGAGGAATTGCTTGGCAAATATTGCTAAGTGCACTCCGAGGCTCTTAGGCATAATGAGAGTGCATCATTTGTTAATTGTTGTGGGAATATGGCTGCTGCCCTACAACTTGATGGGGCTAGTTTTATAGTATTTGAGAAAGGGACATTGGGTTTTTTTTTATGAAAAAAAGACTATTGCTATTTTGGTGTGGTTTTGATCTATATTTGTTACAATGGGAAGGAAAAAAGTGAGATTGAATTTGGAAAAATTGTGAGCCCCATCAAGGATACTTGTGAAGGCTACTTTGCTTCAACTAATTAGAGAAAACTAGGGGATTTGCACATAGGAACAAGTTGTGAGTAGGACTTGAAAGAAAGCTATTAATACTTTATTATTTGTATAAGGTTTTTTTTTTTTTTGGTATAAATTCTAAAATCATTGTCACATGTATTTATTATTCTTTTCCTTTTTTTACTTGAGTCTATGTTAATAGGCAAAAATATATAAGTCACTTTTAACCTTTGGATTTTACTATAGTGAATTCTATAAATATGTAAGTCATGCTTCTCATTTTGGCAAGTGTATTTCGCTGCAACAAAATGTTTGGAGCATTATGCATATTACCCTTCCTCTCTATAGTCATTCCTATTACGTTTCCATGGTTCGAACAACATTTAAGTGTATCTTCTATTCAACTTTTGACTATGATGACTTATAAGTAAATAAATAAAAGTTCCTTGTCAAAAGGTAAAAGAAATAGATAGTGAGACGAAATGGTTGCAATGGTTTAGCTTACAGATGATCTTCCATTCATGGTCTCTTGACGATTTCCATGGGATACTACCCTTGAGAACATTCAAATCATTGACTTGAATGCCATTCTTAATTCTTTAGGTATGTTTTCTTCAATGTTCAAATTGATGCTTCCACCTATTCTTACTTCAAGTCCCTCAGACCCATTAATGTTGCTATATTCTCCTTGCTTGTCTTAAGAATGGTGGCACTTGCATGCATTTGTCATCATGCTCCCTAGCATGTTTGCAAAATCAATGGGAATGCCATGTGTCCTTGAGCCTCTAATGTATTAATTATTAAATTCTTGATTTTCATGACTAGATGAACTTGTATTCTACATAGGAGTATAATGAATATAAGTTTGTAGTTTAGAATCAAAGCAAATATATTTCAAGCAACAATGATGATTGTTATAAGGACGACTAGTTGGGAATCTTAACATAATAACAAACAAGAAATGAATTCTAAAAGATAAAAAACTAGATTGCCTTGAATTACCTTCTTATTTTCTTAACTATAAAAAGTCATGAACAATTATTGAAGCACAACAATAGCTATTATAACATTTAACTCAATTACTACCAATCCAAAATTGTTATTAAAGTAGATCCAAAGAGCACAAAATAAATGAAATTTTCCTATAATACCTAATTCCATTTCGTCTATTTCCTCTCCTCTTTTCAATTTTTTCTCAATTACCTATGTTTCGTAGGGACACAACAACTTTGGTATCATAACATGTAGAAGAACATAGAAGGAAATAAATAAGGCAAAAAGGGACCAAACTTGAATGTTTTCTGTGATTGATTCATTGTTAGGATCCAATTGCAAGGTTAGATAGCAAAATCTTAAAAAATTAAACATTAGACTAGTTAAAATAAGCATCCAAGACTTAGATTATGAACTTCATCATCATAGCTTCACATAAGATTTATTGATGGAAGTACAAAATAGCCATATATTGCATGATCCCCATGAAATTGAAAATAGTATTCCCAAGAACTCTTAGTTAGAAGGATAATGATACCACAATCAAGTTCATGATTTGATGCAATAGAATATGTATGAGTCCATGATTCCTCCTTAACTATCACTATAATCTAACAACTTTAGTATGTGCCCTTTGTATATGTGAACAGAGAACATGTGCTGTAAAATAATTAACTACTATCCTATCTTTAGCATTCCATCATTTAATAGTTCAAATCAAATTTAGATGTTGCATGGTAGTGAAATAAATAGAAAATTGCATATTCATAAATCACCTATACATATAAATGATGCCAAAAAACAACCTACAAAATGTAGTCATAATATTAATAGCCATAGATATAGTAATATAGTAATATTAGGGATATTGCACATGTTTACTATAGAAGACTAAGAACAAATGTTACTCCATTCTTTCCTATATCCTTGATTAAGAGCATCACTATAGTTTCCTTTGGCATAATAAGTTGTTCCAAAATGATTATAATCAATGCCTTATGGTTTGATGGTAAGCAAAAGTGTTTGTAAATCCATTCAATACAATTATTTTAGTTTTTTCTTTGTCACTACTCATGAAGTTTGCAATCTTTGGACATTTGATTAAAGATTACTTGATCAACATGAAAGATAAAAGATGGATGGATTTTGATAAATTAAGTAATGAATACTTAATTGAGGTTGAAGATTTCTTAAATAAGGTTCTTACTATGTTTACTGAAGAAAATGAGATATCTTGTCCTTGTAGAAAATGTTGTTATTATTAGTAATCTAAAGTTATGGTTTATGATAATTTAGTCATTTAGGGTTCATGCGAGATTATAAGATATGAATTTTCCATGGTGAGGGAACACAATCAATTAGGGTGATAAATGATGCTAAAATTGAAGTTGATAAAAATGATGTTATTGATGAGCTTTTAAATGACACCTTTAGGAATGTGAGAGAACTAATAGGTTTTGGCAATGTTAGGGAGACTCTTAATGAACAAGCTAAAAAGGTTTACAAGTTAGTCAAGGAAGGGCAACAGGAATTATACCTTGGCTTTAAGACCTTAAACAGGCTTTCATTTACAATTAGATTATATCTTCTTAAATATCTCAATGGTTTGAGTAATGCAACATTTGGAAACATGTTGGAATTAATCAAGGAGGCATTCTTTGATGCTAAGGTTCCTAGTTTGTATCATGAAACTAAAACTATGGTGAAAGACCTAGGACTTGACTACAACAAAATTCATGCATGTCCTAATGATTGTATGCTTTTTTGGGACAAGTATGAAAAGGCAGAGAGCTATTATATATGTAGGGTTGCTAGGTGGAAAAACATGAAGGAAATTGAAGGGAATGAAATTACTAATGTATCCTTAAAGGTTCATCGTATGCCAACTAAAATTCTAAAATATTTTCCTTTGAAATCTAGACTTTAAAGACTTTTTATGTGCTTAGAAATGGTTTATGATATGGTTTAGTATGTAAAACATCAACCTATGGATGGTAATAAGAGACATCTTATTGATGATGAAGCTTGGAAACATTTGATATGTTGCATCTAGTATTTACAAAGGAACCTCAAATTGTGAGATTAGGTTTGGCTAACAATGGATTTAATCCATTTTGAACCATAGGTTTTGCATATAGCACATGGCTGGTTGTGCACATTAATTACAATCTAGCATCATGGCTTTATATGAAACTAATATATATGATGCTTAGTAATTCACTTAGGAGAGAGATTGATGTGTTTTTGCAACTATTGATTGAAGAATTAAAGGAGTTCTAGGAGTATGGTTTGCAAACATATGATGCATGTAATAAGTAGCCTTTTCAAATGCATGTAAACCTTGTTATGGATTTTCAATGATTTTCCAACATATGCAATGGTTATCGGAGTATAGCATAAAGGGCAAGTTAGCATGTCTTACATGTAATTATGATATTTCTTCTGAATATTTGTATCATAGTTGGAAAACATTTTATATGGACCATTGTAGGGTTTTAGATGCTAAACACACTTAAATAAGAGATAAAAAATCTTTCAATGGTAAGAAAAAGTTGAAAGATATTTCAACACCTTTGTTAGGGTCATAAATTGTAGTAGAGTTGTTCAACTTATAATTAGTTTGGGAAGAAGCAAAAGGAAATCTTTAATAGTCCATGGAAGAAAAAGTTTGCTTTTTTGTTTGTCATATTAGGAGAGTAATAAATGCCGACACAATTTAAATGTAATGCACATAGAGAAGAACATTTGTGATAGCATTCTTAAGATTATCCTTCACATTCTTGTTCAAATGAGGGATCATGCAAAAACTCATTTTAATTTACAGAACATGAGGATAAGAAAAGAGCTTCAACATGTTCTTTCTAATGATGGTAAACATTTATCTATCTAAAGCATGCTATTCAATAATATTAAAGGAAAGAACCATGTTTTTCACCATTATAAAAGGTGTCAAACTTCCTCAGGGTTAAGCATCTAATGTTTCCAAATGTGTGAATAAAAAAGAAAAGAAAATTGCAAGATATAAAAGTCATGATGCATACTTTATGATCATTATCTTCTTCTAATTGTAGTTAGGAAGATGCTACCAAAGCATGTTAATATGCTTTGATAAGATTGGAATTATTTTTTTAAATTAATATGCAATAAAGTTGTGAAGTCAATAGATTTTGATCGCTTATTGGGTGAAATTAGTGAAACATTATGTCAACTAGAGATGATTTTTCCTCCAAGTTTTTTTGATATCATAATGCCCTTACTTATACACTCAGATGATGAAATTTGTCTTGGTAGGCCCAATGCATTGTTATTAGATGTTTAGGATTGAGAGATACTTGTGTAAATTGAAATCGTATGCTTGTAATAGAAGTCAAGTTGAAGATTCCATCACATAAGGGTATTTAGTTGAAGAGTATTTGGTGTTTTGCTCAAGATATATGCATGATGAGTTGAAGACTCCTTTTACAATATATTATCAACAATCTACAATAATGAGAGAACACCTCTATTTCTAAATAAAGGTCATGCAATTAGGGGTAAAGGGAAAAGGAAATGTAAGGCCATTATTTTGTTTGTTGTTTATCTTGAACAAGCACATAGATATGCATTGTTTAATTGTCAAGATGAAGAAGTTGAGAGATACATTAAGTAAGTTAAACCAAACTTTAGATTGTCATTTAATATTGTCTCCTTAAAATATTGTACTTTCTATTACTCATTATTGGCTATATTGTAGAGGGCATAGGCAATTGATAAATGGATGACAAAGAAAGAGATGAGCCAGAACACAAAATCCTAGTCAAAAATTTTCTACTTAGTTTCTAGCCTATGTTGCAACTGAGGAGGTTCCTTCGTATATTTAGTGGTTATCTATTGGTCCTAATATTGTAGCTAAGCGTTACAGTGGTTATGTCATTAATAGTTACAAATTCCACACAAGGGAATGAGATGCAAGGTACCAGACACAAAACATTAGTGTCACACTAATAGCATTAACAAATAGGTTTACTTGTTCAAAAGACCAAAACCTAATGAAGGGAGAAGTGAGTTATTGTGAGTTAATTGTAAAAATTATTGAATTGGACTATTGGAGTCAATTTGATGTTGCTTTGTTAAAATTTAGTTAGTTTGAATTGAAGAATGATGACTATGGACTTACATGGGTTTAACTCCAACAAATTATGTTATCAAAGTGATCCTTTTGTATTGGTGTGTTAAGTTCACCAAGTTTTCTTAGTGGAGGATCTAATTGATAAAGGCATTTATTACGTAATGTGTAGGCTTCATAGAGAATTATTTAGGTTAGATGAAAAAGAAAATGTAAGTGTATAAGATATATTTTGGGGTGAGCCAAATGTAGCAGATTCAAATGGGGGAGGCATTGGTAGTGCTAAGCAAACTAGTTTGATAAGAGAAGACATGCCCAATACCATAACTGACATACACACAAATGATTTACCTTTTAAAATAGAATTAGAGAAATTACATGACAATATAAATGATAATGCAACACTTTGGAAGTGGATACATGCAAATAATTAGATAAAATAGGTTAATAAAATAAGGTAATAAGTTTTTTATTTGTTTTACTTGTTCAAATCTTTAATATGTTTTCTAAGAGTTGTTGCTTTGAGATTTTTCTTTTGTTGTGGCTATATTACTAAACTATAATTTAGTCATTGATTTTGTAAAATATAATTTTCATAGTATGTCAAAAAACACATCGTTATTATTACTTTATTGTTTATTTAATTTTTAATTCCATATGATCATTTTACAGCCGTTAACCATGAAGAAGACATTCATTTGGAGAAAAAGGGTTTCGTCTATTGCTAGAAAGGTTGCAACTTCCCTTTCAAGTATTTTGAGATTGCAAACATTGACGAAAGAGGCTCATGCACAAGAAGAGACGCAAATCCCTTTGTCAAATATTGTCAAATTGAGTTTTTCTCTTCCAAGAGGTGGTTACAATCCATTAAGACATCTGAAGCAAGTGATGGATAGCTAGCAATGCATAACTAGTGTAAGTGGCAGCAACCTTAAGTTCACATAAATTCTAAGAATCAACAATCGAGAGGGACAACTTCTGATGAAATGAGAGCATAACCTTTTAGGGAGGTAGGGTTAGGACAATGGCAACAAGGAGCTACTAAGGTAATTATAAGAGGTATTTCTTAGTTATGTGATTCATTAAAATCTTGATTATTAAATTGAGTATTTAAATATCTTTACTAAAATTGTTTGTGCATACAAAAACAGGATCAACGATAATGAGAATAGTACATGTTAAACATGAAGATGAAAAAAAGCTCATTTTCTTAAATGTCAAAAATCAACTTATAGGCCCAAATGATAAAACTTTATGTGAGTTTAGCAATTTTCTTGGGACATTGGCTAGAAATATTAGATTAGTGTCTTTATATGTAAAGACTTGACATGTGTTGGATCTTGAGAAAAAGAATGCTTTGTGGAAGTTTATGTAGGTAATGTCTATTGGAAATTTTCTTCCTTATCTCTATGGAAATGTATTCATCATAATTAATTGTTTTCATATTTTAATTGATTATAAGATAAGTATATGGTTCTTTAAGAAGGTGAAAAGTGGGTGATGAGTACCATTGGAGCAAATTAGAGGGCTTATAAGTGTAGGTTAAAGAGAGAACATTATAAAAGTACAAGATTGATGGAGAGAGATTAAGAAACTGTCCACCTCATATACCTTTAGATTAATTTAGATAACTGTTACAATATTAGAATTCTAAAGAATCAAATGTTTAATATTATTTTATTGTTCCTTAATTGTCAAATTTTTTTTGGGTTTTATATTAATGTATTTTGACTTTTTATTATTTCATACTAATAATTATAGGTAGTGGCGAAAACCAACATGAATAATCATCAAAAGCAAATAAGAATGTATATTATAAGTAGAAAGAGTTTTGTTAGGATATAAGAACAATTAGTACATAAATCACAAAAATACTACTAATAGATTCAGATGTTATGTATGTTGCATTAATCTTATAGTCCATATCTAACCATGATTTGGTACCTTTAATTTACTTTATTTAAATTTGTTTCATTACACTTCATTGTTTGCATTTGTATTAGAAAATTGAAGATCCTAATAAAACCACCTTATCTCGACTTGACATATTTAAGGCTACTCACAAAAGATAATTTGACAAAGAATATAAGTTATTAAATTAAACATATGAACAAATTGAAAGCATTTCCTTTTGTTTTCCTTTTTTTTTTCATGTATGGCCTAAGGTTTTGCTTTATTTTGTCACTTGTAACTTGACTTGCTTTGAATTCAAAATTAGATTGAGGAGCTTCAAACTCAAGGAGAAGGAACAAGTAGCTAAAGTCTTGTAGATGCCTTCATTGCAATTATGGGGAAAAAGCATTATGGGAGGGTGAGGCTATATGGGAGAGGTGTGAACCATATGACTTCAAAAGGAAAATTAGTTGTTAGAGATGTTATCAAAGTTTCATTAGAATTTATATGGTATGTTATGGAGAATATGGAAGCTAAAATGAAAAAGAGGCTTAAAGCATAAATACAAGAGTTGCAAAAGAGGATGGAACTACAAACTATAGCAATAGCTCAACATTTTTATATAATGTTCCAAAGATTGCAACAATAGTATCCTAGGCTAAACATTAATTTTGACATGCTTCCTTTAAACAAAATAATAGTTCCTTCACCAAATGATGCTTTTAGTGCTCTTAATTCTCTTATTTTCTTCTTAATCTTAATATTTGCTAGTGTGTATTATATTTCTCCTTTTTACTTATTTTTAGTTTGTTACTTTATTTTAAATGTTTATAAGTTTAGATCAAAAGCTATGTTTATCTTTTGTAAGATGATCCTCTCCTTTGAGGCTTAAAATGTTTTTCATTTATGCTTCTTAAACTTTAAGGCTTTACATTTTAGTGAGGTGAGATTCTAGTATTGAAATCTTTTTATGGATGGTAGATTGGTTATGCAATTTGGTATATTGCCAATACTTTGTATTAATATGTCTAGTTTTGGATACATCTAATGTTTGTTTTTATCTCTTTATCTTTCTCTCTCCCTCTTTCTACACTAGTCTTGTGAGGAGAAGTATATGGATTGTTGCTAGTTTCCTTATGAAGGCAAGAGACTATTACCTCATGGAAGGCAAAAAGCAAATTAAGGATATGAAAAAAAAGATAATGCAATTGCACTATACTCTCTTTAGTTTAAAAGTTTTGTAGATAGCATATGAATTTGTTCATTTGTAATGGATTGAATCAAGCCTGAAAAATTAACTTGAATTTTTGCTACTATCTCCTCCTAGTTGTTACTTATTATACTTAATTGAGCCCAATATTTACATTTCAAATGCTTATTATACTCAAGTGAAAGGATTTGTTTCTCATATGTTGATCATTGCTTGATACCTTTATTTACACAATATTTGGTTTTGATTATAGGATGCTTTCTTAACAAAATGCATTCTTTAGGAATAACTTTATGTGTAATCAATTTTTTCAATTTTGTTCAAATAATTGTCATAAATGTTATAAATTTGAAACTTTGAAATAGTTAGAGAATTGCTACCTATTTTCTTAAAGAATCGTTGTGTATTTTCTTAAGAAATTGCTACCTATTCCCTTAAAAATTTGTTACTTATTTGTTTAAAAAATGGCTACTTATTTGCTCAATAAAACGTTGCTTATTCCCTTAAAAAAATTATTGTTTATACATTTAAAAAATCACTACTTATTTTATTAAAAAATTATTGCATATTCTTTAAAACCCTACTTTTTATTATCTTAAAAAACCATTACCTATTCTCTAAAAAATTGCTACCTAAAATTCCTTTAGCTAGTGGTTTCATATATGCTACTATAGGTAAAGAAAATCCTTGTGTTAGATCTATTGAAACATTTGCAAATGTAGTGGTTTGAAAATTGCTGCATTAGACTTTAAGTAGCAGTTTTTAACTTAAAGATAGTGGTTTCAAACCACTACCTTAATCTATTTATCTAGTAGTGACATGTTTTCTTGGGTAGGTTAGATGAAAAAATTCTAGTTTCATTTATCTCTTGGAACTCACCTTGGCTAGTAAGAGTCAACCTCTAATAGGTATGGCTCATCCCTTCCAACTAGATGCCTTTGCAAATCTCTTATGTAGTCTAGACATTAGGTTAATTTTAATATGCTCTTATAGGGTCAAATTTGATTTGTTTTTAATCTTTACAATACAATTCTTAAATGACTTAATCATGTTCTTTGTCGTAGTATGGTCACTTTGGCATCAATGTCAAAAATCCATTTACTTCACTAGTTTATTAGAATGTACCTCATGCACTAACTAGTTTGTCATCATTAGCAACAACCTTTATCTCTTTCAAGATCTTTATATGATCCACATAGCGATAATACATCCATGCTATCCAAAACAACTTTCCAAATTCCAAACTTGGCCACTTTGATCTAAAATTAGGATACATGTGTCTAGCACACCATTTATGAGTTGCATTAGGAAAATGATGGTCTAACAACATTTTTTATTCCTTAAGCAATCAAGACAATTATATAATACAGTACAATTTTTTTAAGAAAAAAATTAAATTTAGAAAATTAACAACAAATGAAATACTTTTTGCCTCTTAAATATAAAGGAGAGAGGCTTCCCCTCCATTGCATGCCTAATGTAAGTATATGATAAGTCTGAAAAAAATCCAAAAAGCATTACACTTTTTCTCAACAACTACATATGCAACAAGGAAGATACCTTGTTGCCATAAATTATAGATCTAAGGTGTGGTCACTTCAAATGAGTGTCATATAGACTAATAAAAGGTCTACAACTAGCTACAAATCCATATATAGAAGGCTTTAAAGTAATGAAAATTCTTTGTAAAATGTCTGCATACTTAGGTAATTTTAAAAAGGAGTCAATGTGTAACCCTTTAGTTAGTTTCATTGCCTTTTTTCTATCCCTCTACACTTTTATAAAGCTTAGCTCAACACCATAAGGATCTTTAAGTATTTTGTATGCTAACTTTGTGCTTATTTGGCTATATGCTCTACAACAGAGTAGTAACACTTTTTCTATCTAGTTGTTTTTGCTCTCTTAACTTTCTTAACTTTGACACATAATTGCTCACTTTGTATTTTCTTGACACTTGGCATCAATTGCTTATTTTAGATTCTTTGTATATCTTAGATTACTCCTTCCCACACTACATTCTCCCTTAGCACTTCTCTAAACATTTATGTTAACCTAAAAATCTACTTTACAACTAATGTCTTTGCTATCTTCATTGCATTAAAATGAAATTTCACCATAAAAACCACTTAAATCTAATCCTCAAGTAATTTGCCCACCTTCTACTAAATCATTATCACTTTCATCATCAGTAACTTTGCTTCCATCACACCTATTAAGTATTCCATCTACTTGTTCATCTTGAATCCTATCTTCATCAATTATATCTTTTAACCACTCATCATCTTCACTATCGATAAACTTATACTGCTCATCAAAGACCATAAAGTTTAAGTCTTCAATTTCATTATCTATATCATCCTATTCATTATATTTAAATGAGACTGCATAACCTTTCTAACCCTTATACCAATTTTTTTTTATGTCTACCCTTTTTGAATTTTATTTTCTGTATTATTGTTTTTGGCATTTTCTTTTTCTTCTAAGTCTCTTACTAGTAGAAGTATTAAAAGACCACTTAATTGTCTTTTTTAAAAAAAAAAAAAAAAAGAAAATCCTTTCTTCTTTTGGGACTCAAATTGGGAACAGTACTAGAAGACCCCTTAACTTTTGTTTTGTTTTGTTTTTTTTTTAATTCACTCTTCTTTTAGGACTAAAACTAAGAATAATATTACTAACCTTGTCAAATCTAAGAGATTGGACCTTTTTAGGTGTCTCAGCTTTTTTTTTTTTTTGACATAAATGTTTAATTGCAAAACTCTTGGTAGTGTTGTGACTTAATGTAATGTTGGGACATACTATATGAATAACACAAGGAGCAATATCAACCACAATATCATCAACCTTAACAAGACACTTATCACATTCTTGGCTTACTTCAAGAAAAAGCCAACAATTTTGGGGTAATTACCATCATCTTTTACTCTATCTCTTGTAGGTGGTGGCAACTTGTAAGGTAATGGTTCCCTAACATCATTTTTTTCTAAGTAGAAATGAAAAGTGTCACTATTCTCTTCCTTAACTACCTTCAAAAGGTTTGCATCACCTCTAATACCATTAGCTCTTTATAGAGCAAAGCTGGTACTCTCAATTTCAAAAAATTGCTTGTACACCTTTAAAAGGTCAAAGAAGTAAGCATAATCTCTTTCTAGATAGTGTAAGTTCTCTTTTTATCCATAATGGATTTTAAGTTTAATCATTGTGGTTCTTACTACCTGTGACCAAACAAACCACAAACAAGTAACTAAGATGATAAAAAGAAAACCAAATATAATATTATCAAATCCAGTTTTTAATAATGAATAAAATTAAATAAGTAATGGCTTCGATGGGTCTTAAACCTTAAATATCATATTATTAAACCCTATCTAACCTAATAAACAATTGCTCATCTCTTGGATAACTCAATTTAAGAGCATAAAACACAAAAATCAACAACACCCAAGGTAGCCTAATGTGTCTAAACTCTTGAAATGGCTTCAACAAGTTCTAAAGCTCAAAAATTTTTAACAAATACAAACAAAATTCCTTTGATTAAGTGGTTTTGAGGTGGAAGAAAACAAAAACAATGAATAAAATTATATTTATGAAAACTAACAAAAAAAATATGAAACCTAACGTTAAAAAAATTAAAACAAAACCACAAAGTAAGCAATAATAAATTGCAAAGCCTAGTTTTGGTTGCACAATTTTTCATCTTAATTACAAATCTAATTGTTTTAGGTACTAAAATTTCAAAAACAAAATTTTACTTTTTTATAAGGCAAAACCCACATTTTGATTATACTCTAACTAAATCTTTTGACTGCAATTTTTTATTTTTATTTTTTAAAATAAATATTGTTTGCCTTTATAAATTTCAAATTCAATTTTCAAAACCCTATAAATCCTAGTACAAAATTTCATATATTTTAATGTTTTTAAAATATAGGTCCCATTGTTGGGTTGATTTGCTCCACTTGTATATTAAAACTATTTATTTTTGGTCAAAAAAATAACCATTTTTAACTTTTGTTTTTTTTTTTTTTGTTTTAACATGAATAAGTTAACTAAGCTAATTAGTACTACCGTACTAGTCTTATCGACAAACTAATTACAAAGTTTGAATGACAATAAAAAAAAATTTATGCTATTTTAATTATGATCATTAATTCATTCCCCACAGCTAAGTAAAAAAAAAAAATGATTAAGAGTTAACATTTGATATAGAAATATTTATAAAGAGATATATGGGTTGGGCAAAATTAGGGTTTGGACCCAAAATAATATTTTAAGTTGAATTTGGACTTGAGAGAGACAACTTGTGAGTAGATTCAACTGAACTTAACACAAAAACAAAAAAAAAAAAAAAAACAAAAGTTTGACCTATACAACAAAGCAACAAATAATTGTTGTTATATGAATGCAAACATATAAAATTTGTCATGTTACATTATTGTTGCCATTAATTGCACAATTGCAATCATTTAACATATGATTGTAAGTTATGACTAACAATGAGAATCACAAGTGTGAAACAAGTAATATGATAGTGTCATCTCATATGGGTCTATTCCATCAAGTCAACGCATATCTAAAGAATATATACAGGTTTACTGGAAAAAATCATAGCTGACGGATAGTGAAGGCTGAGGGCTTTGTGAATATTGTCTCATTGACAAGTTTGTCAATTTGTTCTACTCTTATAATTTCTATTTGTAGACTTAGTATTTTGGAGAACACCATTGTTTTCTATTTCCAAAGCTAAATAGATCATGAACACAAAACCTAAATGACATATAAGTAGCACACTAATTATTTGAAAGATTGCAAATACTATATAACTTATCAATAAATTTGTTTACTTCTTCATTAAAAAAATAAAAATCTAATCCTTAAGACTACATGTTTTGTACTTTTCCTCCAACTCTTCTTTTCTATTAAATGGGAAAGAACAAAGACTAATATGATATCAAGTTCTGAAATTTGATTGTCTTTTATATGAAAGAAATTGGCTAATAAATATGTAAAACACTGTAAGAGCTTTCATTTCATAGAATATATTGATTTGATAAGAAAAGAGGAAATTTCTCAGAATAAAGTTGTTTTTTTTCTTTTGTTTTGTTAAGTAAATGAAAGTATAATATAGTCTTAGAGCAACTAGTCATAAATAGATATATTAGATGTGAGTCTCATATTTAGAATTTGATTAATGCATGTAATAAAGTAAAAAATAATGAGATAAATAAATAAGTGAAAAATTAGGCAAATGATGATACATAATAATAATAATAATGAGCATTGGTCTCAATAATATTTTGTTACTAAAGTTTTTAAAAAGAACATTTATAACTTTTTCAAAAATATATAAATTCATATTTTTAAATATATTAATTGTGTAATGTTTAACTCAATATAAACTTTGTTATTATTTGCACATCACATGAGTAAATGGCTATCATTTTTTAGAAAGGTTTTTTAATATTGTAGTTGCAATTTGAAAATTTGGGTTTTAACTCAATACATATTTGATTCTATTTGGTAAACTTTAAAATTTGGTTGGTAAAAGTATATCATAACTTAAACTTCTAATTGGGGACTGTAGTGTTTTCATGCAGTACAAAAATGTATCACAATTTCATAATATTTTTTAAAACAAAATATCATTGTTATATAAACTAATTACAAATAATAATAATATAAAAGAACTTAATTTTTTGATACTTTTTTATTTCATCTAAAATTTTTCACTTTTTTCCAACTACTACTAGATAAACAATTGTGTTGTTTACAAAATTTTTTTACCCCCTCAATTTGTCAATAGTAACAATAAAACTTAACTTTCATGATAAAAATTCCCTAAATAACTTGACATACAAGACAAGAAAAGAAAATGCCCATTAAATATATAATGAAATACACCCAAAATTAAAAATATACAAGTTTGACGTATTAAAAATAGCTTCTTCCCCAAAATCCCCAATCCACAACACAAACCTTAAACTTCTTTCCTTCCGCCAAAACTAGTTGATCTCTCCACCTCTTTTCCCCACATGACATTTGCTTGCTTAAGCTCATGAAAATCTTGTCCCTTTCATTCACATTTGTTATAGAACCCTTTCATTTGTATAAGGATATTAAAGAAATCAGAGGGAGATGTTGTGCCATTATTGTAAGGAAGGTGTGATAATGTGGATCGATCTAAATCCAAGAAGGAGATTTCTTATATGTAGGCAATTAAAGGTAAACTTTTCTTTTATTTATAGTGTGTATGTTTGCTTGATTTTGACTTAATTGAAGAATTTGTTTTTTCTTCAATCTCTTGTAGTAAGATGGAGAACGTGGATTATTTCATTCAATTGATGCATGCATGTGTGGTAGAACATGATTGATAATTCTTGGCTTATTAAGAAAGGTTAAACCTATGAAGAGGGAGAGGACTCAATGTAGGAAAGGGTTAATATATCCATGGATTATTGTTGTTACGACAATTGCTTTAATGTTAATCATCATTTGGGTTGCAAAGTGAATATGTTAAAATGCTTATTGTAAGAATGGAATTAGAGTTGGTGACAATTTCATTTAATATAATTTATTGTAAACCTTTTTGTTGTTATAGAATGCAAGTTTGTACTGTAAACTTTAAAAGCAATGCCATTGAGTTTGGTTTTAATGCATTGATTAAATGAATTGACATTATAACCTTTTCTTTATATTTATTTAGCAATTTCCAAAACAAACATATGGTAAACTTCATTATGTCTATAAAGGTGCCAAAATATCATTCAATACTATTAACCAAAATGTGTACTTAAACCCAAAATGTGGTCATGCAAAAATGTGATTCCAATCACTTGCACACAAAGTGACTATTTTGTGCAATCACGCAAAATAGATGGATATACCAAAAATTCATAATTCAAGTATAAGAAAGTTTCAATTATGTTCACCATAAAAAAATAACAGTTATACCATAACATGTGCAAATATTAATCCTTTGCTCTTAATATTTACTCTCTCTGAATCTCCTTTATCTTAGTCTCACTATGGCCCTACAAACAGAATAACTAGAGCAATCAAGCCACTAGTTGCCATAACCAAAATATGTTACTGGAACATGAAAAATTTAAATTACACTAAATAATAAGTGTTGTGGCATGATAATTGCTTAACTTCTTCTAGTTATTTGCTTCTGGTTAATTGTTATTGAAATATTAATAATCTATTGACATTAATAAGAAATAAGGAAAATACTATGTATTGGTTATAATACTTACTAGCTTTGTAGAGGCCTGAGAGGTAAGTTTGATTCTAACTTTATTTGCCTTGCTTTGTCTTACAATTGTAATAAATACACAACTCTTGTGTTTTGTTTTTTTTTTTCATGTTAAATCAATAAAATACTTAACTTGGAAAAATGAGAAAATTATTTTGAAGATTTAATATTCATTGTCATTGCTAGAGCAAGAGGGAGAGGGTCAGGTCTGTTAGCACTTAGATTATTTAGCCCAGCTTTGGTTATAGCTACACTCACTTGATTCTTTATTTTATCATTTCACTTTTATGTTTTTATACTAAATCATTACAATATTAAACTTAACAAAATGGGAAAATCACAAATATTTAATTTAAAACTCACAATCTCTACTAGAGCAAGAGGAAAAGCGTTCGATTTGGCAACACTTAGAATATTTGGTTTCTTTTTGGTATACTAAACTTCCTTGCTTCTATCTTGTACCATAGATTTACAAAAGATAATCATAATTAAATTATAGAACCACATGCTTAAAATAAATGCAATTATGATATTTAACCATTCACATGCTTCATTTGTTCTAGAATCACTACAATTTGTTGGATTGGATCGTCCACAATGTCACTTAGTGGGATTGAATCAACCATGATGTCAGTAAGGAAGTTTAGAGCTAAGATTTTGTAAATTGGCTGTATTACATCAACTTTTAACTTATTTGGTAAAGTTGGATAAGCCATTGACTCATTTGGCAATTTTGAATTGACCTTTAACTCATTTGATTGTTCTAGATTAGCCTTAGACATATTTAGTGATATTGGATTAACCACTGACTCATTTGGCTATTTTGGATTGGCCCCTTATTCATTTTTCTAGACTAGATTAATATTGGCATCTTATGTGTTAGGGATATTGGGCTAAATCATGTCCTATCAATCTCATTTGTTTAAACCTCATTTTTTGTTGGGCAAGTCTTTTTATTAAGACCCTGCTACTTAAATAGCTTACATGACATCTTCATACCTTTTGTTAAAATATTGTTTAAGGATTTCTTACCCCATTTTCATTCCTCCCTTCTTTTATTCATTTTGGGTTTACCATGTCTCTTTTTGTATGGAGGTGGAAATATTGGTTCTTTCCTAATAACTAGCCAAAACCTTTTCTCACTCATTGGCTGCATCATCTTTCTATCTGTTTTTACATATTCTTCCTTCTTGTGCTATTGATAAATGTACCTTTTGGGTTCCTTACCCTTACAAACTAATGCACATGACGCGTGTAGACATTGGATTCCAAATAAACTTCATGCACGGCACATATATGCCCTTTTATTGATTTTCACAATGAATTTATTTCTTTTATACTTGATTTCATATCCTTCACTACCATTCCACTTAACTTCACAATAGTGACTCACTTGTATATTATCATGCAACCTTTTTTTTTATGGCCAATAAAACTATTCCACTTCACATCATGATCCCTATTTTTGTTCAATGTCCTTATAATTTAAACACAGATATCCTCTACATTGTAATTATAGACTTACCTCTAGAAAAGACAATCTTTGTATTGAAAGTTTCACATAAGTTGTTATCTACAATTTCACACTTAATATAATGGGTAAAGAATGCCTTAAATCATTTTTTCTTTTCTATTTGCAACTTGTCATTGTGAGCTTAAGGGTCATCTTCCTTTGATTTAGCCATATTTGCATTGAAATCAACTTCGTTTATGGCCTTTGCATACTGTTGGAACATTCTTTGTTGTCTTAATTCATTATGTTGCTTGACATAATGCCTATGTTCTACACGAGAAAGTTGATTGATAATTTCATTAAGTAAACCCTATAATTATAACAACAAAAATAATTAGTGCAATATCATATAATTATAATGAATTTTAATAAAATTGCTAATTTAAATTTATTAGTATTACCCTTTCTTTGATCTAAAATTAGTATTTTTGCAATTTCCATTGGTGATTCCTAGATTTGCTTTTAGCAATTTCAAGAATCTTGTCCAAGTATCTAGACTCACTTATAATAGCAACCTAAGAAATTTGAAACAATTAATTATTGGCATCTTTATCAATTGTAATTAAAATTTCTCATTTCACAACCCCTTTTCAAAAAGTAGCCATCAACTCTAATGATCATCCCGCATCCTGTCAAAAACCCTTTTTTATAGCAATCAAACACAAAATACATTCTATCAAACTTAGGGGACCCTCTTCAAAGTGCTAATTTAATCTTAACCAACTATATTGTTGTCCTTGAATTGCTCTTCTCAATTTTTGCTTTGTAATCCTAGTGTTTAGCATATTACTTTGCGACACTTAACCCCTTAATTTTAATAACCAACCTTTTGGCTTTATAACATTTGGTGAGGCAAACTTCTAACTGCTATTGCTATTTCAATATGCCTTTCAAGTCATCTAATGAGAGTTTTAAAAGGAGGCTTAAGTCATCAAAGAAGTTGGCAATCAACCATCTATTATTAAATCCTATCATTCCTAAACACAAGAATATAGTCATATGTATTCACAAATGTCTTAACTTGCATTGATTTGAGATCTAGCACATATGTAGCAAAAATCTTTCATGGATACAATAACTTACTGTATTTTGATCTCACAACTTCTTTGTAGTTCTTTGTATACTTAAACTTAATTTTGTCCTTTAAAGCACACTTGACAAGAGCTTCTTAAATATAGGTATGTCTTTAAACAACATTGATAACTCAAAAATTAAATTTTTCTTGACTTCTATCATGCAAGGGAAATTATCTCTTTATTCTAGTAGCATTGTCATTCTGTTCACTATTTCTTGTTTCAAAATTTCCATAGTCATTTATGTCAAGACATTTAGTTTCATTTCTATTAGCAATAGTCTCCTTCTCTTTCCTTGCTAGATTCAATAGACTACCTTTCTAGTGAGAATCTTGGATCCGCTTCCTTGTTAATTTCATAATCCTATCCTTCAACTTTAACCTATTTCACTACTTTCTCCTTCCCCTCTAATAGTCCTTTGTTAAATATCCTTACATCATTTCTTGCTTCACCAAGCTTTGAGTTATCAACCTTAGTTAACATATCTAATCTTATTTTGTTTTTGTTGTATTCTTTATGGTTTAAATAACCACTTTCAAAATCCCCATTGTTTACTTCTTCATACATCCAATCTACATTGGCTTCCATGAGAGTATCCAAGTCAATGCTGCCTAAATCTTCATCATTAATATAATTTATTTCATTTAATTTACTTACTAGCCCTCCAAAATTTGTGTGTGCTTTATTGCCCTTTATCTCATCACCACTTATGAGACTTTATTATATATTTTATCCCCTATTACCCTTATTTAAACCAATATTGGCTCCATTTCTATCTCTCTATCTTCCACTACCTCCTTACTTCTATTAACTGTAACTTCCTCTTCATGATGTGTTACATAAACTTTAACTTCCCTATACTTCACTATCTTTATTTTGTAGTACTCTAAGACCATTGTCTCAATAAAATTGGAATAATCAAACTTCTTAATCATTATAATCTTTATATCTCAATAACTAAACTTGTCAACTTTAAAATTAAATTTTTCAGCCTTACCTCCTTCATAATAGGTCTATGGCTCTATATGTAACATCCCACCATGGTCCATTAGTATATTCCCATCATACTAATGCATTCATCAAAGCATGATGTCTAAAAGTTATAAAGGGAATTAACTAACTTAACAAAATAATATAGACATCAAAAAAACATACTCATATGCCAAAAGCATGAGCCAATAAAAAGGGATTATTTTTAAGTAAAAGAACCTAGTTAGATACATGTGGTTTCTGATAACAACCAAGTTTTGCATAATATTTTGCCTCATACTTAATATTTTATGCATGTTTGATAGTCTAAATGATGTAATTTGATTGGTTCTCACTTAGTTGTCCATATGCCTAATTATCAGAAAAATCTTGTAAAATTCAATTTTTGGCACAATTTACATACTTTGGTTATTTTTACATTACATGAGGTTTCTTCTAACGAAACTAATTTCTATGGATAGCTAAAAGACTAGGCTATGACTTCCACTGAGAAACCATGTGCAAATTCTAAACCAATTAGACAAGGAAAAATATTGAACTCTGATCACGAGAGGGGTGCTAGACAGAGCAGATCAGCCATACACTGCTTAGCTTTTTGTCTATATCTCATAAATGGGAAGGAGTTTAGTTGTCAAATTTGAGTCCTTGGAATTTAACTCAAAGAGCTACAACTCTCATAAAGAAAACAGAAGGAGATAAGGCCATTTCAATGGAGTTATGCATGGGTGAAGTTCAATAAGCCTCCATGAAGCTAGAAACTAGGCTGATTTGTATGTTTTGGGCCATGATAGTCAACCATCTAAATGTAAGCCTAGGAATTATGTCCAAACCACTTGGGATTAATGTCCAAGTTGAGGAATAATCCATTCTAGAAGGTAGGAAGATGAAAAGGCAAGCATAAACGGCCAAAGGAGCATTAAGTGCAAAGAAGATGAAGAGGCAAGCATGAACGACCAATGGAGCATTATGTGCAAGGAAGATAAAGATATGGTGAACAAACAAAGAAAATAGATGGTCATAGGCTAAAAAAAGGGGGAAGGACAAATGGAAATAGCTCATTCTTCTCATTTTGCATTTCTTTTTTCCCTTGTTCTATGATTATGTAAATCATTTAAACTCTAGAGTTCTTGAACTCATGTACTTGGAGATCATGTTCTATCATTGAATGAATGCATTATGGTTTTCTTATTCTACCCTTATTCTCATTCAGTCACTTAACAAGATTCCTTAGGTGATAATACCAATTGGTTTTGGGAGAGTTAAGGAGTGTCTTGAGAGATATCGATCGGAAACTTAAGTCATGCGTAGGATAGGATTGAGGGGCAGACTTGCTACTTAGGTTAGTAAACTCTGGTGCTTAGACTAGTTAGATTGCATGATAATTTCACGATAATGAGTTTTTAATGAGTCATAATTAGTCAAATCTAGACAATCTTCTAATGATTTTAGGGAGTATAAAGTCGTCTAGTGCGAGATCTTAGCTAGGACTAGGGCTAACCAACTAGACATACATTCCTATATCCTTAGGAATCAAGAATAAATCATCAAGGTTCAAGAATTATTGGAGTTAGTCTCATATCATATAGTCTAAATAATACATTGGTTTATTGGGAGACCACGAGGGTCACACCATTAACTATAAGCCTTCAGGTCACCCTAAGAATTAATTTGACCAACGCAAAAGTTGAATTTGTCAAATTTTGGCACTGTTGCTGGGGAACCAAGGTATATTTATGATCTTTTCTTATTTATTTGTAAATAATTAACCACCTTTGTAGGTGTCTTACTACTAGTCACAGCTAAAGAAAGGAAGGGAAGAACATTAATTTCAAGAAAAGATAATTCATCTCAACTAGTTCTTTTCTTCCTTAGGTACCTCATGTGGCTTTTTGCCAATGTCTGACTAGCATAAGTTTTCTTTTAACTCTCATTTTCACTTTCTACTCATTGATGTTATTTGATTCATGTCTACATTAGTTTATTCTCTAGTTATTCTATTGATTTAGTTTTGATTTATCTATTTATTTAAGTTCTGATTAATGTTGTTTATATTTTGCTAGTTCTATTGTCATTCCTTCTAGCTTTGCCTTGTTTCATTTTTTTTAGTTGTTGTTTATTCCATTTTCATACTAGCTTAGCTGCTTTTTACTGTTTAAGGTTGTTCTAGTCAGTTGCAATTCTTGATTGTTTGCTTTTGTACTGTTCAGCTCTATTTTATCCTTGTTCTAGCTTTATTTTGCATGGTTTGCATAGTGTATGACTAGGTCATCTAGCAATTTATTGTTTGATTTTGACCTAAAAATAGAACAAACATTGAGTAGACATCATAGGACTACACGATCATCATCAATTCTCCCACTTTATCTTCATCTAGATTCATTAAGGAAGAATATCAAGAACCAGAGTTAGCCAAGGATAACAACATGGCTAGGAATAATGAAAATAACAATTGAACTTTGAAAGAGCTAGCAACACCCGATATCAATTACCAACCTCTGTGTATTCAGTATTTGAGTGTTGAAGCTAACTTTGAACTTAAATATGATATCATTCATTTGTTGCATAAATATCATGGCCTTACAGGTGAAGATCCCCATAAACATCTCAAGGAATTTCATATTGTCTATTCGACAATGAGGCCGTAAGGAATCTCCAAGGACCATGTCAAGATCTAAGCATTTCCATTTTCTTTGGAGGGAACTGCGAAAGATTAGCTATATTATTTCCATCCTAAGGCCATCTGAAGTTGGAATGACCTGAAAAAGGCCTTCATTGAAAGGTTCTTTCCTGCCTCACATACTACTACCATCCAAAAAGAGATTTGTGGGATCCAATAGCTTAATGGCGAGACCCTCTATGAATATTGGGATCAGTTTAATAAGTTGTGTGTAAGTTGTCCATTTCACTAGATATCAGAACAGCTTTTGATCCAATATTTTTATGAAGTTATACTTACAATGGATCATAGCATGATTGATGCAACAAATGGTGGCACGTTAATGGATAAGACACCTTAAGCCACCTAAGCATTATTTGAAAACATGGCAATGAATTCCCTACAATTTAGCAAAAGGGCCACAGTTCCACCTCGAGGAGTACATGAAGCATAAGCCACATGTCAAGATCATCAAAGAGTGGAGCATCATCTTGACAAACTTACCTTACTTGTAAGGAGATTGACTATAGAACAACAATATCCAAGCCAAGGGGGTTCTTATCTTGCCCTTGGTAGCCAAGTTTGTGGTATTTGTGCAAGTCCAGGGCATTCTACGGCATCATACCCAACATTGGCAGAGGAGTCACAAGATCAAGTCCTTGCAACTAAAGGATATCAAGGAAGGTCATATCAATAGGAAGATCACCTTGGTATGACCCATACTCAGTCACATACAACCCAAGGTGGTGTGATCATCCCAACGTTCAATATGGGAACTTAGGATCAACATTGCAAGAGCAACCAAGACAGCCACCTTGGAGATTCAGCCAAGGTTAGTACCAATAACAACCGCATGGCTAGACACATCAACCACCTCTACCTAGGTTCAAGTCATCTTTAGAGGATATGATGAAGCAGCTAACAACTCACACTACGCAGCTGGCCAATCAAAATATTCAATTCTATCTAAAAACTAACTCAACCATACAAGATCTGTAGGCACAGATGACTCAACCTAGCCACTTCAATGAATGCCCTTCAACAACAAGTCTCCGGGCAATTACCAAGCCAATCCATTCCTAATCCAAAGGGGGGTGTAAATGCCATTAAATTAAGGTCTGGAATGGTGCTGGATGAGCATCCAAGACCAGTGAAGGAGAAGGACAAAAAATAATCATCTGCCTTGAACCTGACTAAGACCCAGATGAGTTAGGAAGATCAAACCACCAAGGGAATGGAGATAGCTAACCAATCCATTGAGCCACTCCTATTTTCTCAAAGAATGAAGTTTAAGAAAAAGGATGACATACCGAACAAGGATAAAGAAGTTTTAGAGATGTTCTGAAAGGTGGAAATCAACATTCTGCTTCTTGATGCAATCAAGCAAGTGCCAAGGTACGCTAAGTTTTTGAAAGAGCTATGCACACATTAGCAGAGGCTCCAAGGAAGGGACAAGGTCAACATGAGACAATATGTATCAGCTCTTATATAGCCTTTACCACAAAAATGTGAGAATCTTGGTATTTTCACAATTCCCTACATTATTGGTAATTGAAAGTTTGACAAGGCCTTGTTGGACCTTAGAGCTTTGATCAATGTTATGCCTCTTTTGATGTTTATTAAGCTAGATCTTGGACCATTGAAGGGAATAGGATTAGTTATCCAATTGGCTAACAGAAGTAACGCCTATCCACTTAAAATAGTTTAGGATGTTCTAGTGCAAGTCGGTAAATTGATCTTCCATGCTGACTATTACATTTTGGAAATGGAGGGTAAGGCATAAAGCAGCTATTCACCTCTTTTTTTTTGTTGACCGTTCCTTAAAACGGCACGAACTAAAATTGATGTGCACTACGGGGTGTTGTCAATGAAATTTGGCAACTTGATTATTCAATTTAACATTCTTGAAGTCATGAAACACCCATTGGAGGATCATTCTTTATTCCATATCCAGCTCATTAAGGATTTGGCAGAGGAAGTGTAACTCACGCTTGAGGAAGTGTAACTCGAGCTTGAGAAGGAATTCCTAGAGATAGCTCATTTTGATGACTCTCTAACTTGTAGCATGATCCTTTTTGGGGGGACAAGAAGTCCAAGAAGGTGCTGAATTTGAACAAAAGAAAGATGTGTCATTCAGCCTAGAACAACTTGAAAGAAGTGGCAAAAATAGAGTTGATCAAAATAGCTTAGAAAGTGCACTTTCTCCCTCTCTTCCAATACCTTGTCACAGTGCATAGCTTAGGAATGATGTATGCACCATATCTGATTCATGCACACTTAGAGGAGTCACTAAGAGGATAGAACAAGTGGAGTAATTAGCAAAATAACAAGGAATGGATGGATTAGAACAAAGAATAACAAAGAAAGCTCAATTAGAAATAATTGAGAGCATGTCAATTAGACTTATTCCATTCATTGTACAACCTCCTGAGCTCAATTTAAAGCCTCTTCCAGAGCATCTAAGGTATTCATTCCTAGCTGAGAATAGCAAAATTCTAGCGATTATTGCTAGGAGCCTTAATGAGTTGCAGGAAACTAAATTACTTGAAGTTTTATGGGAGTATAAGAAAGCCATTGGCTAGACACTTGGGGATATTATGGGGATTAGTCCAATAATTTGCATGCATAGAATTTTCCTTGAAGAAGGAGCAAAACTTGTGAGGCAACCACAACAAAGACTCAACCCACTTATTCTTGATGTTGTGATAAAAGAAGTGTCCAAATTGCTCTAAGTTGGAATTATTTATCTACTCTCAAATAGCAATTAGGTGATTCTAGTTTAAGTGATGTTGAAAAAATCTGAAGTTACAGTAGTCAAGACTGAGAATAATGAATTGTTACCAACTCGTGTGCAAAATTCTTGGTGAGTGTGTATAGACTACCAGCGGCTCAACCAAGTGGCATGAAAGGATCACTATCCTTTACCTTTTATTAATAAAATTCTTAAAAGATTGTCTAGGAAATCTCACTTTTATTTTTTGGATGGTTTTATGGGATATTTTCATATTCACATAGCCCCTGAGGATCAAGAGAAGATTACTTTTACTTATCCTCTTAGCACTTATGCCTACTAGAGGATGCCATTCAGGTTGTGCAATGCTTTAAGCATTTTTCAATGTTGTATGGTAAGTATTGTCTCTGATTTCTTGGAGGAAGGCATGAAAGTATTTATTGATGATTTCACCATCTATTACTCTTCTTTTAATGAATGTTTAGAAAGATTATTTCGAGTTCTTAAGTGGTGCACAAAAACTAACTTGGTCCTTAATTATGAAAAGTGTCACTTCATGGTTTAAGCAAGGAATTGTGTTAGGATATGTAGTTTCTAAGGATGGTATTAAAGTTGATTAGGCAAAAGTTGAAGTTATTTCTCATTTATCTTACCCTACGTATGTGCAGGAAGTTTGATCTTTTCTTGGTTATGTAGGGTTTTATCAAAGATTTATAAGAAATTTTAGCAAGATAGCCCTCCCATTGGCCAACCTTCTAAAGGTGAACATGGAGTTCAAGTTTGACAAGGTTTATTGTCAAGCTTTCAACCAACTCAAGCATGCCTTGACCACTACATCGATTGTGCAAGACCCAGATTGGTCTCAACCATTCGAGTTAATGTGTGATGCATCCAACAATGTAGTGGGAGTTGTTTTGGCACAAAGATTTAATGGGAAGCCATGAGTCATCCATTACGCATTTCTCACACTCAATGCTACTTAATCCAATTATACCACAACAGAGAATGAGCTTTTGGCTATTGTTTTTGCTCTTAACAAGTTTAGATCTGATTTACTTAATTCTAAAGTTGTAGTTTTCTCTGATCATGCAACACTTAAATACCTCTTGAGAAAGCCTAATGCAAAGCCATGACTGATCTAATGGATGTTATTACTCCAAGAGTTTGATGTTGAGGTTGGGAAAAAAGTAAAGCTAGGAATTTAGTGGCTAATCATCTTAGCCGAATTGAAGGGAGTTTGGAACCCCTTCTTATTAAAGATGACTTCCCATATGAGCACCTTTTGCAAATCCATGGTATGTCCCAACATCAACACACTCCTTAGTATGCTAACTTAGTTAACTTCCTAGTTGCTGGGGTGATTCCCTCAAAGTTTTCTAAGCATCGAGCAGATAAGCTTGAAAGTAAGTCCAAATATTATGTTTGGGATGATCCTTACCTTTGGAAATTTTGTAGTCATAACATCATTATGAGATTCGTGCCTAAACATGAGCACAAGTCTATCTTAAGGGTTTATCATTCTAAAGCATGTGGAGACCATTTTGGTTCTTTTAGAATAGTTAGGAAGGTGCTAGATTTAGGTCTTTATTGGTTGACTTTATTTCACGATGCCTATGATTTTTTGTAAAACATGTGACAAATGTTAACAAACTAGGAATTTATCATATAGGCAAGAGATAACCCAACAACCATTGTTGTTCTGTGAAGTTTTTAATGTTTGGGGTATAGACTTTATGGGACCATTCCTAATTTCATTCGGTTATATTTACATTCTTTTGGTGGTTGAATATGTTTCTAAGTGGGTAGAAGCTAAGGCTACCTGAACTAATAATGTCAAAATAGTGGCAAGCTTTGTCCATACATAGATTATTTGCAAGTTTGGAGTTCCACGAGCTATCATCCAAGATCAGGGATCCCATTTTTGTAATTGACAAATAGAAGCCTTAATGAAAAAATATGGTGTAGTCCACAAGATCTCCACCCTATATCACCCATAAACAAATAGCCAAGCCAAGGTCTCCAATCGAGAAATCAAGAGTATACTTAAAAAGATGGTTCAACCAAATTAGAGGGATTGGAGTGCACTGCTAAAGGAAGAATTATGGGCATACCACACTGCCTACAAAACCCCAATTGATATGTCTCCATACTGAATAGTCTATGGGAAGGCGTGTCACTTACTAGTGGAAATCGAGCATAAAGCATATTGGGTGGTTAAGCATTGCAACTTGGATCTAGTCTGAGTGGGAGCTGAAAGGAAGCTACAACTTCAAGAGCTTAAGGAGATTTGAATGGAGGCTTACGAAAATGCTCGAATTTACAAGGAGAGGACAAAGCGGCTACATGACCAAATGATTCACCGTATGACATTTAAGCCTGGACAATGAGTTCATCTCTACAATTCAAGGCTTAAGTTCATGCTAGGTAAGTTATGTTCTTATTAAGAAGGACCTTTTTTGGTTACTCATGTGCATCGTTATGGTATTATGCAGGTGGAAGAACTAACATCAAAGAGAAGGTTCACAGTGAATGGCTATAGGCTCAAGCACTTCCATGAAGCACTCAGCCATGAAGAACCACTAGGAGAGGAATTACATTTGCTGAATGCACACTACCTAACACTTTGATAAGCTTTTTAATCCCATCATTTTCTTTCAGTTGTAGGTGTTTGCTTGTAATAAATAAAAAGAGTTGTATGGTAGTTTCATTTATGTTCATAAATAAAATTTTTCAAATAGTTGCCATGACAACTGATGACTTAAGCCAATGAAAAACTATCAAACAATAAATGACATACTTATATTCCATGACATTAATTGGTTTGAGTGAGTCCCACCATGGAATGAACATGCTAGGAGCTAGATTTTAGGTGACTTTGCCACATTGATAAATGGAAATTAGGTGAGGATATTTGAGTCTAATTGAATGGATTACATCATATGCCATTCTCATCACTCTTTCATAAGTGTCCACACCTAGGAACTTTACATACTAGAATTTGCTCTCATTCTTTATCAAAATGACATGACATTTGTATGCATAAAAATGATAAAGGCATCTTTTTCTTCCCGAGTTTATGCCAAATAAGTTGCCTCTTATAAATTATGACCATTACTAGCCCTATTAAGCTTTAAGCTTGTTTGTTCTTAACCATTATACACTCACGATAGACACCCTTAGACATTGCAGAAAGAGCTTTTGATTTAAATGTGGGGGAGTCCCTTTCGTATGCTTGAGGACAAGCATGATTTAAGTGTGGGGGAAGGATTGCAATTGTGTGGGACATGTAAAAAGTTAAAAAAAAAAGTATTCATTTGACAAAAAAAAAACAAAAATCATGAGAACCCAACTAAGAATCATCATTTGGGTATGTTTTTGGTAGGAAAGAAAAAAGAAAATTAAAATGATAGGATGAGATTGAGGGGCAAATTTGCTACTTATGTTAGTAAATTTCAATATTTAGACTAGTTAGATTGCATGATAATTACGTGATAATAGGTTTTTCATGAGTCATAGTTAGTCGAATCTAGGTGATCACCTAGAGATTTTAGGGAGTGCAGAGTTGTCTAGTGCGAGATCTTGATTAGGACTAGGGCTAACCTACTAGACATACATTCCTATATCCTTAGGAATCAAGGATAGGTCATCAAGGTTTAAGAATTATTGGAGTTAGTCTCATATCATATAGTTTAAAAAATACATTGGTTCATTGGGAGACGACTAAGGTCATGCCATTAACAACAAGCCTTTAGGCCACCCTAATAATTAATTTGACCAATACAACAGTTGAATTTGTCAAATTTTGGCGTCGTTGCCGAGGACGTGCAAACATTTAAGTGTGGGGAGTGATAACAACCAAGTTTTGCATAATATTTTGCCTCATACTTAATATTTTATGCATGTTTGATAGTTTAGATGATATAATTTGATTGGCTTCTCACTTAGTTGTTCATATGCCTAATTATCAAAAAAATATGGTAAAATTCAGTTTATTGCACAATTTACGTATTTTGGTTATTTCTTAGGTTACAGGACGAAACTAATTTCTATTCTAAGAGACTGAGCTATGACTTCCACCAAGAAACCATGTGCAAATTCTAAACCAATTGGACAAGGCAAAATATTGAATTTTGATCACGAGAGGGCGTTAAACAAAGCAGATCAATCACGCACTATTTAGGTTTTTGGCCTTATCTCATAAACGGGAAGGAGTTTAGCTGTCAAATTTGAGTCCTTGCAAAGCTAACTCAAAGCGTTACAACTCTTGTAAAGGAAACATAAAAAGATAAGGTCATCTCAATGGAGTTATGCACAGGTGAAGTTCAGTAAGCCTCTATGGAGCTGGAAACTAGGCTAAGTTGTATGTTTTGGGTCATGATACTCCACCATCCAAATTTAAGGCCTGGAATAATGTCCAAACCACTTAAGATTAATGTCCAAGTTGAGGAATAATCCATTCTAAAAGGTAAGAAGATGAAGAGGCAAGCATAAACAGCCAAAGGAGCATCAAGTGCAAGAAAGATGTAGAAGCAAGCATGAATGGCCAATTGAGCATTATGTGTAAGGAAGATAAAGAGGTGGTGAACAAACAAAGAAAATAGATAGTCATAGGCTAAAAAGAGTGGGGGGAGGACAGACGGAAACAACTCATTCTTCTCATTTTGCATTTCTCTTTTCCTTTGTTCCATGATTGTGTAACTCATTTCAACTCTAGGGTTCTTGAACTCACGTACCTAGAGATCATGTTCTATTATTGAATGAATGCATTTTGCTTTTCTCATTGTAGCCTTGTTCTCATTCGGTCACTTAATGGGATTCCTTAAGTGATAATATTGATTGGTTTTGGATGAGTTAAGGAGTGTCTTTAGAGCTATTGATCAAAAACTTGAGTCATGCTTAGGATGAGATTGAGGGGCAAATTTGCTACTTAGGTTAGTAAACTCCGGTGCTTAAGTTAATTAGATTGCATGATAATTGCACAATAATGAGTTTTTCATAAGTCATAATTAGTTAAATCTAGGCGATCGTCTAGAAATTTTAAGGAGTGTAGAGTTGTCTAGTACAAGATCTTGAGTAGGATTAGGGCTAACCAACTAGACATATATTCCTAGATTCTTAGGAATCAAAGATAGGTCATCAAGGTTCAAGAATTATTGAAGTTAGTCTTATATCTTATAGTCTAAAAAATACATTAGTTCATTAGGAGACGACTATGGTTACGCTACTAACTACAAACCTTCAGGCCACCCTAAGAATTAATTTGACCAACACAACAATTGAATTTTTCAATCTCAATATAATAGTACATCATAAAACATTTTCAAATAAACCATATGGTCTTTTAGAATGTTGACAATAATGCTTAAAAAAAATTGTAATAAACTATCACTTACATATAAAACACAAAAAGGCTTATTAAAAAATAATAAATAATCAATTTAAAACAATTAGACAATTTCATGTGTTTTTAAATCTCAACATCTAACAATATTGATTTGAAAGAATATAGACAAGAATATGTTAATAAAATCTCATCAATTTTATATTTTTAATATGAAAATAATAATTTGGCATATGGTCCTAATGTTTAGCACAAATCAAGACAAGTATTTTCAATAAATTAACATCAAACACAGTGACATGAACCCTAGATTGAGAATATATAACAATGTTACACAATGATGCTAACCTTTTTAATGACACAAACCTAAGCATAAATAAGAATTAAAGGCCTAAATGGGACATATATCCACACCAAACAGAGTGACTTAAACCCTATATTGAGAAATCAACTCATGTTTCGGTGATAGACATTCTCCTTTCAGTTATCAAGCCAAAAATTGATGTCTTGCAAAGGAATGTATCCAAGTTATACAATTATGAAGTGCTAGAATACTTTGTAAAGCTAGGTTGGGATAAATTGCAAAGTCAAACATATGGACAAAGGGGTTGTGATGCAAACCAATAATCTATGTTTCAATGAAATGAAGGATATTTAAGGACTATATTATGAGATGAATATTTGCTAAAAGTGAGAAGTAATGTCATAAGAGGAAGAGTTAGGGTTTTGGTGGTTGGGGAAGGCAAAACTAGGGGTTTCTATCATAATTTTGGGCAAGGATTTAGGGTTTGTGCCTTAGATCAAGGATTTGGGGGAGAGAGCTATTTTTGATATGTCAGACATGCATATTTTTAATTTTTGGGCATATTTCGTTAAGTATTTAACAAGTAATTAGGGGGTATGATATGAGTTGCAAAACTTTTGTTCACAAAAAGTTAGTCCATAATTTTGAAGAGTTTTTGCTTATGGTGGTGGTGCTGCTGCATGGGTGGTGGTCAAGTAGAACATGTAATGTTGTCCTTAGATATGTAAGAATGTTGTCCTTAGATATGTAAGATAACTTATTATGCTTTAGTGGCAAGTGTTTGTAGTGTTGTAGATTGGTTTTCCCAATTTGCAAAAGGAATGCAAATTATGCCATATTAGTGCCTTTGAGATAGTATTTAAGATTCTTAACCATAATCATAACATCCCATGAAGTGTTAGTTTTCTACCCAAGTAATGTTTGTATTATGCGTATTCAATTTTAGAGGCAATCAAAGCATGCCAAAAAGAAACAATGCTATAATTAGCTATGTTAACCTACAACAATATTTTTGATTGCACAAATAAGTCATACTTTTTCACGTCCATTATAATGTTTAACCCACAGTCAGCTATAGGATTGAAAGAAAAAACATTCAAAGTAGGAATTAGGTAAATGTGATCAACCATTTTGCAATATAACCAAACATAGTTTTGTGATTAATCATTAAAAGTATGTCAGTGAGCTGACTAACTTGTTACTCTGGATGGGCACACTAGCAACTCAACTCTATACCACTTTGAGAAATTTTCATCAAATCAAGAATCCAACTATTTGAATAATTAAACCATTGCAAGCAGCTGAAAATGTCCACTAAGAGCAAAAGGCAAAATTGGTGCATTAGTTCATTGTAAACTAATTAGCATTGCAAAGTATGCTTCTGATTCATATCACAACCGACAATGATCTTCATCATGTCTATAAAACCAACCATATGCTTACTTAGGTTAATAACAAGTAAACTTTAATGGCCATTATAGAGCACTAGCAGAAAAAACTGCATGGAAAATCAATTGGAAATATAGTTATCACTCATGCAAGGAAGAATGAAACAATACAATCATATTGAAATGAAGTCAAAGAATTTTGCTTTCATAGTGTATGCATTAAGTGTGACTTACAATGTGTTATTCGCCTATTTTATCCATCATGATTAAGGAGGACTTCACTCTTGCTCACTTTTGTATTCAAAAGCATATAGGGCTAATTGATAAGCGAAATAGAATTGCAATTGAATCATAGTTTGTTTATTTGGGTGCTAAAAAAACAGAAAAAGAAAGGCAACAAGTTAAAAAGAAAAAAAAAAAAAACAGACAGAGAGAGAGAGAGAGAGAGAGAAATGGAAAAAAAGAAGAAAAAAATGAAAAAGGAAAAAAACACAAAGGAAAAATTAATAATTGAATTGCTGCAAATTAATTTACTTAGTCTAATCTCCCTAAAAGGAAGAGTCAACATTCTTTTTAGTCCTTAGAATAACTCAAAGCTAAAAAATATTACTTTTGAATATAAGTTACATCATTGAACTACAAAAGGGGAGTCCTCCCTTTCTCAAAGATCCCAAACCAAGTCTTCAAGTGTAGCAATATTAGTTTGTCAGCCCTCTCTTCAAGGCCAAATTATTCAATTTAAGTGCAAATCTTGCAAGCCAATAACCTATAAAATATTAAACATGTGCATAAATAATCTCAGCCATTCAATGAGAGGAGAATTAATCTCACTTATTCAACAAATGACAAGCCAATTTGAACCATATAGCAAAATGTAAGATCAATAGTCAGGATCAAGCAAGCTTCTTTATAAAAGGAGAGTTCCTTGTGCAGTAACGGGAAGCAACAACCACAAAGGGAGCACCAACGCATAACAAGAGAGATAATAAAACAAAAAGGAACTACCCATGAGAGAGAGAAAATATTGGATTAACGCCAAGACAGAGTCAGGAGCATTTAACAGCAAAAAGCACTAAGAGAGAATAAAAGAGAGCATTTAAGGTTACCAAAAGAATAAAGAGAGAAAGCCAAAAGAATAAAGAGGCAACAATACCAACTAGAACACAACGCCACTGACAAGCACGAACAAGAGAGATGACATGAAAAAATAACTTGCTTTTCTTTTTGCTCCAACTGGATTTTTGTTGTTTTTTCATGCCATCTCTCTTCAAATGTCCATATGCCTATCCGAGAAAAGAAGCTACTCTCATATGTCATTAATGGTGGGATTATGAGATGCTTTTGATCTTTTATTCCATTTTAATTAGCATCACATTTAATACCTTCAATTAAAGTCAAAGGTGAACTAATATGGCTCAAATTTAAGCTTCTAGGAACTAATGTGGTGAATGCTCTCTTAACAAGCTTGTAGCTTATTGTAGTAAAGAATGCTTAGCCGTAATTTTAAGGTCATAATCACACATGAAATGATTTAGATTGAGCTTAAAACCATGACTAGACTAAGAAATAAAATTAAAATCAAGTATTAATGGCCAAATAACCAATCATTTGCACTATTCGACCCACCAATATAGCCATCAATGATCATAAAGTAATTGAACATAATAATTTGGCACAAAACAACTATAATCAACATATTGAGGCAAAAACCACCCATAAACACAATAATAGCAAAGTAGCAAGCACAAAAAATGCCAACATAGCACAACAAACACTAATATAACCAAAGATTAATTAGAAAAGAGATTTATCTTGAGCATTGTTGTCCTTGTCCACTAAGAAAAAATCAACCAAACCAAGCCCATAGGAGCCCCCTGCACAAAAAGGAAAAAAAAAACATAGAGAGAAAAAAAATTCAAAGCATAATAGACAAAAAAAAAGAAGAAAGAAAGAAAGAAAAAAAAGAGAATATTGACCCTTTTTAGCATTGCCACCAACCACCAGTGACGTCACTAGAAAATGTCACAGGCACCATCACTAGAATCCTTTAGGACCAATCTATGCATCTTTAAAGGCCACACATTAAAGAAAGGTCAAGAAATGCATGAATTGATAGAAAGCCCAAGGTTGACTACCATACCACCACCACTAGTTGTCATCTTCACTTGAAACTGGTACTGTTCAACAAGTCGAGTGCTTATCTATCCAATGATTTCCTCCATGTGTCAATTAGAGAACTAGGAAGTGTCAATTGTTGGATGAATGGCCACCACCATCACTTGCTACTCCTCCCACACGGCCACTTCCAAGGGTTATTGCCAGATTAGATTGGCACTGAATGACTCAACAAGTGATGTGCCTCCCATGCAAAGATCAGAGGCCAATGGCACCTCTTCGTCAGTGACAACCATGCTCTCTCTCTCTCTCTTTCTATACCATGGCCAGTTCCAAAAACCAATATTCTTGGGGCCAAATCTTGGCTCTCCCACCAATAATCATACCCAAAATTTGTCATAAAGGTATTTTTAATCTCAAAAAATGTGAAAATGGCCAAAGGGAAGATGGGTGTAAAGAGAGAGAGCAATTTGGACCTAAAATACAAGAGAGACATAAAATTAGGGGGTCTAGAAGCCAAGAAAGAACTGAAAAATAAAAGAATAAAGAATAAAGAAAACAAGAAAAGAAAAGAAAAAAATAGAAAATAGAAAAAGAAAAAGGGAAAAGCAAGAAAAAAGGAGAAAAAAAAAAGAGAGAAAAAGAAAAGAAAAGGGATACAAAGTCCTCAATGACGATAATATTTTAGGTGTTCTAGGTACCACAAGCATAAAATGACATCTAAACCCCATTTAATTTCCTTCAAAATTTTTCCTTTTGTTTTCTAGTGTGGGAGATCACCATAAGAAGTATTTGAACCCTTTTCATTTTTTTTTAAAAAGTATCTTTTATTTTTCTTGATGCATTGGATCACAATAAAAAGCATCCAAAATAATTTAAAAACTCCAAAAAAGTTTATCCTTTCTCTAGTCTACTCAAATTCCTTGATTTCCTAATGTGTGTACCTATGGAACAAATCATAAAAAGAGAGATAGAAATAGATAAAGTATTGGCAAGAAAAGCATAGAAATAAAGACAAGTGAATAGTAGTATTGTCACATGTAATTGGCGTTTGGGTTAATTGCAACATTTGCCAAGTGGAACTATATTCTTGATCCTTATAAAATCTTGGTAAAGTAAATTAAGTCACTTATGGTATTCCAATTGTACCTAAAATGATTGGTAGTGATTTTGAAGTCAACATACACACATTACAACACACCTTAGCTACCCTCGATACCCTGAAAGGTATTGAATGTCGTGTTTTCCTCCATGTCCACTAAGCTTCCCTATCCTAGGTAGCCTATCATGACAGCTTGGTGACTCCATTGGGGACTTTTCTAAGAGATAGGTTACTCTAACTTATTTTTATTTCTATGCATTCATTTATTTCATACTTAATATTTTATTTATTTATCTCTCTCAATCTAATATTTATAATTGTCATTTCCATTATAACCTTTTCACACACTCACAAAGGCCTTAGAACTAGACCTATGCCCTATCTAACTTAAAAGAGAGAAAGTATGGATCATTTGTAAAGCATATGGCTTCCACATTAAATAATTCTAAAATCTCTTATCCAAACTAGTAACTCTTACTTGAACCTCGAATGATGAAGGATCGAACATTCTAGGGAACTTTGACATAGTTTAGATCCATAAACTATACATCCTATTGTTACACTAGTAAAATCATCCACCTCTTAGATCTATCCCTTATAGGATACGAAGTTTAAGATATCCCTACCTTAATCATTACATCATGCATTATTTTACTTCATTTTTAGACTTTATTGTAATATTTTACAATTCATGCTTTAATTTTGTAATCCCTATACTAATATATTTCCTATGTTTTCTTTTTGTTATGTTCCTCATCTCATGGCATCCATTTAGGCATACTCTATTTTGTCCATCCTAATCAAAGGTACAATGCAATAAACTATAAGGAGCTTACAGCTAATGACATATACAATCCTAACTAGATCTTGCACAAAATGGATGGAGGACAAAGTCAAAGAATTAGCCAGCCACATGAATGAGATTCAAACCTCAATCGAGGAATTAAAAGAGCAAATTCAACAAATAACTAAGACATTCTCTAAAGAAACGATAGTCATCAGAGCCAATGGATATTCCGAATAATTCCAGTGTTAAGAACTTCTCTAGCACCCTTCATCTACTCTTAATCAATAGTTTATCCCTCTTTAAGACAAACAATAGCTGCGCAATCATCTGATGCCTAGATTAATGTACCTAATGTCACTTTAACACATCATCCTCTAGATGTGACCCCCAGCAAATTTAAAACCACACATGAATTGAAAAATGAAACAGCAAGAAGCACTGAGCATTCCATGAAACAAAAAATTAACCTCTTATAAGAAAAAGTCAAGGCCATTAAAAGGGAGGATATTGGTGCTCTCCTAAATGCATCCAATCTAGCTCAAGATGTAGTCCTTCTGCAAAAATTCAAGATTCTAGAATTTGAAAAGTATGATGTCATAGGGCCACCTATAGACTCCCTAACTATGTATATCCAAAAGATGGTAGCATATACTCATAAAGAGAAACTCTTAATGCATTACTTTCAAGATAACTTGACAGGTGTAGCTTCTCGCTAGTCCATTAAGCAAAACTAAAAAAATTGTTAGAATTTGGAAAGAGCTAGCAGCTACCTTTAAGGTTGGGTTTAAATATATTTTAAAGCAAGATCCTACAGAAATGGATCTTTAAGCCATGGAAAAGAAGCCCAAAGAAATTTTCAAATAGTATGCACAACAATGGCACAACATGGTTGTCCAGATCCCTCCTTCATTGTTAGAAAAGGAATTAGTCTTCACTTTCCTTAATACATTAAAAGCCTCCTACAATTATTGGATGGTAGGGAGTGCATCAAGATGCTTCATAAATTTGGTGATTATAGGAGAAAGAATCGATAAAAATATCTAAAAAGGTAAAATTGTTAATATTACTATTGACCTTGTAACATCCAAGAAAATTACCATAACCAAAAAGAAAGAAGGTTAAGTTTAGGTGATTGAATATGACAATCGGTTAAGACCACGCCCTGTTTACCAATCATTCAACAACCCACAAGGGTAGTTGAACCCTCAATAGTTGTATTAGCCTTACAACATGACAACTCCATTTTCATGCCAAAGCCCTCAACCATAACCTCCTTTGCTAAATGTTCATGTGCCAACACCTCCAGATAATCAAGTTGACTCTAGAAGGTAAGAAAGAAGTAAAACTGACCCCATATCGATGCCTTATGTAGAATTGCTATCCTAGCTTGTACAAAATGAATTGGTTACCATTATAGCTAGAAAGCAACTAAAACCACTATATCCCAACTGGTACAATGCCAATGCCAAATGTGAGTAACATAGTAAACAAATTAGACATTTTGCTGACAATTGTTGGACCCTTAAAAGTAAAATCCAATAATTAAGGAATAAATGTTTGATTGACTTCTCAAAAGTCAAGAGAAAGCCTATTGTCAATGCTAATCTCCTTCCTGATCACAAAGTAATGAATCAAATTAAAGGGTACCTAGATAAAAATTGCTAAGGCCTAACTTTTAATTCCTTCGAAAATTGTAGATTAAAGTCGGGGCACTAGTCCATAGGGGTCCACCCTTGAGACATTAAAGAGACCCAATATTGCTAAAAATATTTGACTTAGCTGTTCAGGCCACACCTCCATCCCTGACACTTTATTACCCTTATCGAAATGGTAAAGCAATCTAATGGGACTACAACTATTAGGTAGACTCCTACGATCAAGCACCAACACCAAAGTCAACACTGATAACAAAATCTAACATCATGGGGGTTAGGGGCATCACTCAAAGTGAGAGTAGTTGTACTTTAGAATACATGGAGAAGCTCAAGAAATGGAAAGAAAAGGTTGTTGTAATCTCAAATGATGTTGAGCAAATCCCTCTTAAAAATGTTGAGAGAGCAAAGTCATCCAGCAAACTTAACCTTAAGGTCACGAAAACCATTACCGATAAGGATGATGAGTTATTCCTTAAATACATTAAGTAGAATGAGTACAATGTAGTCAAGTAGCTCAATTGAACTCAAGCCAAAATCTCAATCTAACTCTACTAATGGATTTCGAGTCTTATCGAAAGTTCTTATTGCATATTTTTAACTAAGCATATGTTTCACCCGACATTTCTTTGGTTAACTTCAACCGCATCGCCAATAATGTCATGAGAAGCAATTGCATCTATTCTTGAATGAAAAGATCTCAGTTGAGGAGCACAACCATACCAAGACACTGCATACTTCAATAATCAATCATGGTTGCAACATGTCTCATATCCTCATTGAAAATAAGTCATCCTTGAATGTCATACATAATGACATATTGGAGCAGATACCAATTGATATTTTCATCACATCACCAAGTTGTATGATCGTCCAAGTTTTGATGGAACAAAATGAGAGGTTATAGGGACCTTTGAACTCCCAATATAGGTGGGACCCTATACTTTCAATATGCCTTTCCAAGCCATCAATATTTAGACTATCTACAGTTGCCTCTTAGGCTGCCCTTGGATCTATGCAGTAGAGGTCATTCCCTCCACCTTGCATCAAAAAATGATTCATTGTGGGTGACCAATTAGTTGAGGTTCAAGCAAAATATGATTTGCTTATCTCTAAACCTCCAAGAATACCTTATGTGGAGGCAGAGAAATACATCATAATCTTTCCACCAGAAATGCATAACTCTGAAGGTTTTACTCTCAGGGTCATCCTGTAGAATTTTCCTTTGGATGGCCAACAGTGTGCAATACTAGCTGCCCACTCTTACAAAATGCTTGCAACTCTGCATATCCTGTATACTCAGGATGTTCCTTCAAATTCACAACCAAGAACCTAGTCCATGACTCCCCAATTCCATATTCACCCATCACCCATGCACAAAACTGTGAGGCAGATACATTATGATCCACAACAGCAATAGATTCCTTATATACACATATAGATAACCCAAATGGGTGAACACCTGCTAAAGACTCTGGCAAACTGCTTTGCAAAAGATCTCATTTCCCACATCAAAGGCCAAAACATGATTGCAAAACCCAGCAGAACTATGATTGCTATCATTATTCACTAGCTGAAAAGCAACATAATGAAGAAACCCATTAATGAAACAACTGGATTATCAGACCAAACAATTTCAAGGGAAGAGGAGGCAATATTAGAGATATTCCTCCAAGACCCAGCACTGAGCAGGTAAATCTCAATCCCACGGAAGACTTGCTTAAATAATTCTCTATTGCAAAATTGCACAAATTCAGTACTTTATAATCATTGGTGTGAGAATCAAACCTGAAAGCCAACCAGCCTTGGCGGAGAAAGACTTGGGCCGTGGTGAAAACACAAATTTTCCAATCAAGGGATTCTAAAGAAAGTAGAAAACTGAGGTACCTCGGATTTGATGTGTGAGACAGAGCACACTATTGCAAGAACCAATGACCCTGTTCCTAGATGAGCTATTGCAGATATTGGGACACAGAGGAAGCTAGAGGGCATTTGACAGAAGTGCAAGGGCAAGTAGGAAACTACAGTTATATTGTGTTTGACAGAAAGCAAGGCCAGAAAACTACGATACATTTCTCAACTAACATGTGGATCTCAGAAGTAAGCATTTTTTGCAGATCAAGTATCAAGTTGAACTTCCCTGGGAAATATTTCAGGTAAATTCAACTTCACAGATGTTTGAGACTCTTGGAAACATTAATACCTTGTTGACAGTGTCTGATTCTTCCTTCAAAGAAGCAGTGCAAAAGGAGATTTTCATCTTCTTTAAGACCATTGCATATTTCCAGATATATTCTACCATTTTCAACTCTCCTATGCATCCTTCAAAACCTTTGATTTCCATCGATTCAAGGCATGCAAAAAAGCACAGGAGCACAAATTTTGGGGCAAACCAGTAGCAACTCCTACAAAATGGAGCATTGTCTGTGGCATGTTGCTCTACCTGATGACAATAGAGATGAAAGCTTAGCTTAATAAATTAAAATTGTGAAGAGCATAATAATGGAAGTACTTTCTGTTACATCAGTTTAACTAAACAAATAAATAGCTGATGATATTGCCTTCTTAGAACTAACCTTGTTCAAAATCATAGCTTCCACATTAGGCAAGAATCTGAGCATTTTAGGAAGAGGCTGTCCTCTGAGTCTCTCAATGTCAAACACCAAATGGGTCAAATAGCCATCATGTGCACAAGAGAGAGCCTGAGGGAAAATAAAAAAATAAAAAATAAAAAAAAGACAATGAACGGGATTGCAATATGCAATGGAAAATATAAAAATCATGAGAAATGAAGAAGAAACTTACTGACACTGTCTACTTGCACAAGCACAATAACTTAACCTTACAAATTTTCCTCAAAGGCTTAACAACTTGATCCCCAAAATGATCTCTTTTTAAGGATCAAGAATAATTTATCGACTTTGATAGTTGCCTTGATTAGAGAGCAAAACTTTGCTCCACTGGCCAAAGGCTTTTGGTTGGTGAGTTTAAGTGATTCAAGTTTTGGGGTATCAAGACCAACCTTGTGGCACCTCATTTGTCTAAGAAGATCCCGCACACAAATTATCGAACTTTTGAGTGACGGAGTGTGTATATAATACTTGCAAATAGTCAAATCTATGCCTATCAATTACTAATTCTTCAAGCATTGGGGAGCCAGATAAGAGCTTCCTTACATCAGCATTATCCAATTTGAGAGATTTAAGATGTAAGACCTTAGACTTGGAAAGCACATGACCTCTGGAACATTAAGAATAATGTCACCACAAAGCTTCAAACACACCATTTTCTGGCAATTAAAAAGGCAACAATGTAACACACAATTGTAGCCACTGCTGCAATGCAAATATCAAAATCTTCAATATTACGCATTATAACTGCACAAATCCATTTAGACACATGACAAGGGTCACACCATGGATTCAATTTTAGGAGGAGCATTTTAAAGCATGGAATAACATTTTGAATCAAAGCTCTGTCCACAAAATCAGTGAACCACTCCGCATCATCTGCCACTAAATCATCAAAATCAACCTTCGAAAATGCCAAAGTCCAAAGATATTCTCATCTTTTGGACAAGACACTCATTCTCACAGCACACTTTATCATTAGAAATGAGATAAGGCAACAAAAGAAGTTCATCTGGCAAGCTACTGAATATGTCTTTTTCTGCTTATCTGCGAAGTCTTTGTCATTTTGATCTCAAATTTTGCATGGAAGATTGAAACATTGGTAAACTTGCTTCTGTAATTAAAAATTCAACTTTTCCACAGAGGCAAAAATAACAGAGAATTAATGAATAAGAATGTTTAAAAAAAAAAAAAAAAGCTTCTTCAAAATGCTTAATAAAGTTGAAAACAAGCTACTCAGTTTCAGCAAGCCACAGAGGGTAGACAACAACAGTCTTGTTCCAGATTCTCCCACAAAATTGCTTTGACAACTTGGGCTTCAACTTGGAGAACTACTTCCCTTGGAAACTACCAAAACATCTAATCTGGTGATTGATTTTCATTAATAAAAAAATAAAAAAATAAAAGAAAAAGCTACAAGACTCCATAACCATCACCAGTCATTGTAGATCATCAATGTAGGTTCTTGTTTGCCAATAAACATGATTAGAAAAAAGGGTATCACCAAAACTTCGAGGTTGACACAAAAATTCTCAGATAGATAAAATGGATTAGTTCGTCATGGGCAACTCTAATTCTTAAGCATACCGGAGCAAGAATTCTTTAAAAAATTAAAAATAAAAATAAGAAATAAAAAAAGAGAAGCAAAAGCATACTCAATGGGGGATTTTACTGTTACCTGTCTCGAGTGAGAGGAATCAATGTGAAGCAACTTCAAAACATTGCTTGTGGGATATCTAATGCACCATCAACTCCTTCTTCTCCTTCGATTTGCTGGGAGTTTGATGGAGCATTCAGACAGAAAACATGGTGCGTATCATGTCTAGACCAGTGACTACCACTGCACTAGAAGATCTTGAACCAACTTGCCTAGGATGTGTTTTTCTCTCACGCGAGGAAGTTCATATTTTCATATATATATATATATATATATTTATTTATTTATTACATAATTAATTAATCAACTCATTAATTTGTTTATTTTTATTTTTATTATTTAATTTTAATTTATTATAATTAAATTATTTAATTTTAAATTTTATAATAATTTAATAAAAATATTATAAAATTTATTATTTAAAAGATATATTTTTATTTTATTAATATATTTATATATTAATATTATTTTATTATTTTAAATTATATAATTTATTAATAAAAATAATAATTAAAAAATTTAAAATTTTATATATTTTTTAATTTTAAAATTATAAATTTTTTATTAATTATAAATAAATTTAAAAATTTTATATATTTATTTTATATTTTTATAATTATTATATAATATAATTTAAAATAATTTAATATTTAAAAATATTAATTAAATAAAAATAAATATTATAAATTTAATTATATAAAAAATATATTTTTTAATTAACAAATTTTATAAAAATTTAATTTAATAAAATAAATATTTTTATATAATAATAATTAATAAATATACATCTGATAATTAATTGTCCGCGACATGCGACATGAATTTGAAATTCATTAGAAAATTTTTTTCTGAATTTATTTTTTTATCAGAAGAAGTCATAACCGCGAGTTGAAACCAAATCCTTTTTCACAACCTTATTTCTCTCAACTTTCTCGACAAAAGGCTTTAATTTCTTGACAGCCATCACCCTGTCCCTTCCCAAATCAAATACAAGACCCAGTTTAAGCTCGTTCATCCTTCCTCTGTTCGAGCTTTCTCATTCTAAAAAATAGTGATAAGAAAGACAAAAACATAAAACCTTCCGCATCATATTGAAGTTGTGTTGACAATAATTAGCCATTTAGTTTTATATTTAGATTAAAAAAATATTTTTTAAAATTTTAATATAATTTAAAATAATTTTTTAATATTTTAATTATAATTTATTTATTTTTAAAATATATAAAAATAAATTATTTTAAACTTAATAACGCATGTATTATATATATTTATATAAATTTTTTTAAATTTATAATATAATTTAAAAATATTATGACATAACTTTTTTTCTTAATTTATGAAATATAAAAATTATATAATTTAAAAAAATTTATAATATATCATATTACATATTTTTATTTTTTTTTTTAATTTAAATATATAAATTTTTTTTTAAATATTTTTAAATTAATATTTTTATTTAAATAACACTTTATATATCTATCATCATTATGCGAGAAAAATGATGTATTTTACTGATTTTTATTTTTTAATGTTAAAATTATATATAATTTTATTAATAATAATTTTTTATTATTAAATAAAAAAATTATAATTTTATATTTTTTATTAATAAATATTTATTTTTATTATATATTTTAATTAAAATTTAATTTAAAAATTTTATTTTAATAATAAATAAATTTTTTATTATTTTATTATAATATTTAAAAATTAAATATTAATAAAAAATTTTAGCTCATAAGACTTAATTTTCTTTGTATCAAGTTTGGCGAATCAAAACATTTTGTTACTAATAAGGCTAATGCCATCATCTCTTATACTATGCGAGCTAGGCTGTCATGTTCCCTCCTTGTAGTTCCCTACCTTCGTCTCCTTTGCGTCCTTGGGCTGCTTCCAAACCTGTTGAGGAAAAAAGTGCCCAATAACCAATCCTACCACAAGACCACTTGCATAGCCTATCAAGACCATCATTATACCAACATCCACTGTAAATTGTTTGCCATTATGTTCTTTTCCAGACTTGGGGTGTTGTTGAGGAGATGTGTCCTCCGGATCCCCACATTCTCTGGTCAAAGGAGGCCCGCACAGTCTAGAGTTCCCAGCGTACTAGTCATTCCCAAATCTTCCAAACTGCTTCCCTTGTGGTATAGGAGCCTCCAGTTGGTTATCTGACACATTGAAATATTCAAGAAAAGTTAGCTGCACCAGCTGCACGGGAATCTCACCTGACAGCATGTTGTGCGAAAGGTCCAAGGATTCGAGATTTGTCAAGTCCCCAAGGCTTGATGGGATGCTTCCAGATAGATCATTATTTGACAAGTTGAGAACATGAATCATCTTTAACGTCCCGATCACAGGCGGAATGTACCCCTGGAATCCATTGCTTGAGAGGTCAGTGGCAGCCATCACATTTGGGATTTCTGAATATTTCAGGTATTCGCCTTTGTTTGCCAATATCAGTGGGTATTCATAGTTGTAGATGATGTCTTCCATATCTTGGCTTGTTTGCATATACTCCGACTGGCTGAGGCTGAAAGATTTCATACTGCTTAATTTCTGAAGGAGTCTCACAGGTAAGATGCCCGTAAAATTGTTGCGGGATAGATCAAGTATTGGCAGCGAGGGAAACTCAGAATATTTTTCATTGCTTTCTATTGCACCAAACAATTGATTGGATCGTAAATTCAGGAGCTGCAGCACACGAAGTGTTCCCAACCAAAAGGGGAAGGTATCACTAAGTTGATTTTCACTGAGATCAAGACTCTCTAGCATTGTGCAATTAGCTAATGATCTGGGTAGCCCTCCCTCTAATCTGTTATCACTTAGATCAATCATTCTCAAGGCACTTCCGCCTGAAAATGTTTCAGGAATGCTGCCACTGAAGCTGTCGTTTGAGAGATTCAATACAAGTAGAGAGTAACTAATGTTGCCCATACAATGTGGAATCGTGCCGCTCAAGTTGTTAGAGGACAAAACAAGGAACTTAAGGGAGGACAAACCACAAACCCAAGATGAAATTTCTCCTGTTAGAAAGTTATCATTAACGCAATAGTAAATGATTGAAGTTGGTGGAATTGGTAGTGGCCCTTGAACCTTGATATGTGCTACCAACAGTATTCACCAAAGAAAGATTGTTAAGAGTCAAATCGAGAAACGTCAAGTGTTTGAGGCCGAGGAATATATCAAAATTCACAGCACCCGTCAAGTAATTATCCCACAAATCAAGATGTTCAAGATTCACAAGGCTGGCAAAGATAGACGCTGGAATTGTACCGTGGAACCGGTTTTCACTAAGGCTTATAGGTCAGCTACTTGCGTAAGGTTTGAAAGCCACAATGGGATTTGACCAATTAATTGATTAAAGAAAAAATTCAGGTAACTAAGATGTGTTAGATTCATGAGAGAAGGTATTTCACCAGTTAAATTGTTACGATAAAGAGACAAAGATGTAAGCCTCTTTATTCCATAAAAGCCAGACTAAGCAATAAGTACCTCGTATTTTTCCCTCCGCCTCGGGTTGTCTCGCGATGCCTTCTACAGCTTGGCCCACGGCAGTACCTTGACCAATCCCAGGTCCAATAGAAGCAAGCCCAACGGCTAACCCAGCAGCAATAACGGAAGCGGCAGAAATCAATGGATTCATGATAAGCTTACCAAACAAAGAAGGAATCTGACCTGAAAGACCATTCCCTGCAAGGTCTAAATAGGTAAGCTGAGTTAGGTCACCTAGTGAAGTTGGGATTGGACCCAGAGGTTGCAGAACGAGAGATCCAGATCTGTCAATGAAGATAAATTTGCCCAGTTGGGCAGGGTAGATGACAGGTTCACGTCACTGAGAACAAGATTCTGAAGCGTAGTTAAATTTTGAGCCAAACCTATTAGATCAGATGGATGGAGCTGCAGCAACTTCCTATTTTGAGTGGGATGATACAGAAAAGGAAAGATTAAGATATGTTAGGCCGGTGAGAAGTCTAAGCTGAGAGGGAATTTGAGAGAAATCGAAGTCGTTGTCACCTACATTAAGCCTTTGAAGGTGAAGCATACCGGAAAAGTGTGCTGCTGGAGTGTTATGGAACCTCGGAGACAACTGCTGCTGAGGTCGAGTCCTATGACATGGCCCGTCTCACTATCACACTCCACACCATCCCACGAGCAGCAATCAGTTGAAGTTGAAGCGTTTTCTCCACGATACCCATGGCCCCAAGATGCAACCTTTGGGTATGCTGAAGGATCATAGGAAGCTTCATCACAAGCGTTTTCTCCACGATGCACATGGCCCCCCCAAGATTCAACCTTTGGGTATGCTGAAGGATCATAGAAGCTCCCTCTGTGATGGAAAAGTATTGCTTGAGCTCCAACAGGGCACGTCTCTCGTCATTGCGGCAGAGAGTAGCGCTGACAGGTGTTGTTAAGCTTAATGGAAAAACCAGTGGAGGTAGGATAACTGATCGTAGAATGATGAAGCCGTATAACAATACCTCACAGGAACCTTTTTCGAGCAAGTTTTTGACAAACAAGAGAGAATTGCAGAGGTTTTATGGATACCAATATTTTGGTTGGATCTGTACGAAGTCAGAGTTTCATGGTAAACGAGATACGAACCTACGCCTTCACTTTGATCGAAGGTCGAGTGGCCATCAAAGCAAACATGATAAGTACTTGTAGATGTCTCTCATATCTTAAGGACTTAACCCATCTAAAGTCTTTTTTGTTTTTTTTGCTCGTCCCTTAAGCCACGCAAGATTAGACTCCAATTCAAGCAACTTGTCAGTTTGCGGACACTCTAAACCTGCGCGGCACTAAACAACTTCAGGGGAAAGTTGTTAGTAAGCCTAAAGAGATGGAGTAAATGTAAAGAGGAATTAGAGAGGCTTAGAGAAGGAGAGATTAGATTGATGCCTGAATACTTAATGATACAAATGAATGAGACTTAGGGTATATATAGCCCTTTGCCTTAGTTCTAGAATCTTCTTACCCTAAATATTTATATGGAATATATTAAGGAATATTACATTCTAGAATTATGTACAGAGAATATGCTGGGAAATCTTCCTAGGTCCTTCGGGTCTTTGGTAGTGGGTTTGGACTCCTTTGATGGATTGGGTCTGCATTTGTCAGCCCGTGACATTCTCCCCCACTTAATTCGGCGACGTCCTCGTCACTGCTTTGTCTTTGTAATGCTGGATTTCATTGGGGAATTGCCATAGTGTGTCCTCTCATTCCCAACTGGCCTCCTCGTGAGGATGTCCCTTCCATTTCACAAGGTACTCTGTATAATTGGGTACACCCCTTCTTCGTATCCTTCGATCTGCAAGAATGCTTTCCACTTCCTTGTTGAAGGCGGTCGTAACGGTTATTGGTGTTCGTTTGGACTTGTTCCTCTCAGGGTCTTCCATGTCTTCATGGTACGGCTTGAGGAAACTCACATAGAAGATAGGATAGATTTTAAGGTTGGGCGGAAGTTGTACCTGATAAGAGACTCTCCCAATGCACTTTATGATTGGAAAAAGGCTTTTGTACCTTCGAATTAGCCCTTTGTGGACCTTACGGTGGGACTTGAATTGTTGTGAAAGTAGCTTGACAAGCATTTTGTCTCCCTCTTGATACTCAATGTGCCTCCGTTTGTGATTTGCCCATTTCTTCATCTTGTGAGCGGCTTTATCTAGGTGAGCCCAGGCAATATCAGCTTGCTCGTGTCATTCCTTGGCGATTTGATGTGCCATGGGGCTCTTGCCGTTGTATGTGGAGGCCATGACATGTGGTGTCATAGGCTGTTGGCTGGTAACAATCTCGAAGGGGCTTTTACTCGTGGCCTCGCTCCTTTGGAGATTGTAGGAAAATTGAGCCACATCAATCAACTTGGCCCAATCCTACTAATGGGCACTTACATAGTGCCTCAAATATAGCTCCAATAGTCCATTGATGCGCTCAGTTTGGCCATCACTTTAGGGGTGGAAACTGGTGGAGAAGTTGAGATCGGTCCCCAAGAGTTTGAAGAGTTCTGTCCAGAACCTTCCAGTGAAACGTGGGTCTCAATCGCTTACAATGTTGCACGATACTCCCCAAAGTTTGATGATGTGTTTGAGGAAAGCGCGAGCAGTTTCCTCTGCGGTGCAGTCCCGAGAAACTGGAATGAATGTAGCATACTTAACTGATCTACAATCACCATAATACTCCCATAACCTTCGGACTTGGGCAGGGCCATGATGAAGTCCATGGATAAGCTTTGCCATGGTCTTTTGGCAATTGGCAAGGGTTCCAAAAGACCTGCAGGGTGGTGTAGATCAATCTTGTCTTATTGGCAAACAAGGCATGTTCGAACGTATGCTTCCACATCGTCCCGCATTTATGGCTAGTAGTAGGAGGATTGAAGAAGGGCAAGGGTGCGTGCAATACCAGGATGTCCTGCCCATTGAGTATCATGACACTCTTTCATGATCTCCCTCCTTAAATTCTCATACCGGGGAACCATGATTCGGTTGCCGACGGTCAAAAGTAGTCCACTATCTTCCCAAAACTGTCAAGTCTTGCCTTCACGGGCTAGTTTGACAAGGTTTTGCATCTTGGGATCCTTGTTTATGCCTTCCTTGATGCGAGAGATGAGAAGGCCCTCCGGTTGACTGAGAGTTAACGAACTAAGCTCCGCTTTCCTGCTAAGTGCATCAGCTATCACATTAGCCTTGCCTGGCTTGTACTTCAGCTGGTAGTCGAACTTGGCAAGGAAATCTTGCCACTGAGCTTGCTTCGAGCTTAACTTCTTTTGGGTTTGGAAGTAAGTTGTAGCCACATTGTCAATTAGGATGGAGAAGTGTGAGCCAAGCAGGTAATGTCACCATGTCCATAGGCAGTGGACAATGGCTATCATCTCTTTCTCCTGTACAGTGTAACGGCGCTCCGGATCGTTCAACTTCCGGCTTTCAAAGGCAACGGGATGGTTATCCTGCATAAGAACACCTCTAATGGCAAAGTCAGAAGCATCAGTGTGTACCTCAAAGGCCTTACTCGGATGTGGAAGGCTAAGGACCGGCTCCTCAGAGATGGTTTTTTTTAAACCATCAAAGGCATGTTGACATTATTCTGTCCATCTCCATACACGATCTTTCTTCAATAAGTCGGTTAAGGGTGTTGTCCTTGCTGAGTACCCCTTGATGAACCGACGATAGTAGTTGGCTAGATCGAGGAAGGATCTTAACTCTGGAGTTCTGGTTGGTGGCTCCCAATCCATGACGGCTTTTACCTTTACTAGATTCATCATAAGTTGTCCATCCCGAATGCGGTGGCCAAGGAATTCTACTTCTTGTGTGGCAAATGAGCACTTTTCCCTCTTAACATAGAGTTCATTGTCATGTAGCACTTGGAAGACTTGTCGTAAGTGCTGCAAGTGTTCATCGAGTGTCTTGCTATACACTACGATGTTGTCTAGGTATACGACCATGAATCGATCGAGGAAGGGATGAAATAACTTATTCATAAGCGTGCAGAAGGTTACCGGTGCATTGGTGAGACCAAATGGCATAACCAAGAATTCAAAAGAGCCATACCTTGTCACGCATACTGTCTTAGACTCGTCTCCAGCTGCAATGCGTACTTGGTAGTATCCCGAGTACAAGTCTAGCTTTGAAAACCATCGTGCATCACCAAGTTGGTTGAAGAGATCTGATATCAACAGTATTGGATACTTGTTCTTTATGGTGACCTTGTTTAATGCTCGGTAATCGATGCACATGTAGAGACTTCCATCTTTCTTCTTTTGGAAGAGTACTGGGGCACCGTAAGGAGACTTTGAGGGCTGGATGTAGCCTGAGTCCAACAAGTCATGGAGTTGTTTACGTAGCTCCTGCAATTCGGGTGGTGCCATATGGTAGGGTGCCAAGGCAGGGGGCTTGGCATTCGGCTCCAACTCGATTTCATGATCCACCTCTCGCCTAGGTGGGAGTCTCTTTGGTAGCTCTTGTGGCATGACGTCCTTAAACTCTTCAAGGACTTATGTCACCTCGGTAAGCAAGGCGATCTTGGGGTTAACATCCCCATCGTTGAGTTTATGGATGGTAGCAAGGTAGTTGGGGTCAAATTTCATACCTCACTTGAATTGTAATGCAGATAAGGCATGATTCTCCAATCGTCGAGCTCGTTCCGCAGGTATGGTGCATGCCTTTCCTCCCTCTAGTATTCTGAGTGAGTTGGAAGCTAGGAATAGGAAGGCTTGTACCTTATCAAAGAACTTCATGCCTAGTACCACTTAGAAGTCGTCCATGGGGACTACGGAGTAGTCAATGCTTCCTTTCCATGCACCAAGGGTTGTGGGAACACCTTTAGCAATGTCGGCAATTGGTTTTGCTGGTAAGTTCATTGCTTTAAGGGTTCCGCCCTTACTTGTTAGCTTGAGGCCAAGCCGCTTAGCCTCTTCCATGGAAATGAAGTTGTGGGAAGCTCCGGTGTCTAGCATGGCTCTAGATTGCTTCCCGTTGATGGTGATTTGGATGTAGAGCAAACCCTTATGGGGTTATGTGCTTTTCCCCTTCATGGTTGCCAAGATTCGAAGTGATCCCATCTCGGATTGACCTTGCTCGTCTTGTGAAGAGTCATCTTCAAACTGGCTCATGATGGTGTTGAGGGTCTTGCGCTTGGGGCAATCCTTCATCCAATGGGAACCATTGCAAATAAAACATGGAGTTTTTGGTTTGGGAGAATCAGACTTACCTTGATCATGCCATTCACCATGTGACGAGGCTTTGGCCTTCCCTTTATCCTTGGACCCTTGCTTCTTGCATCCGGATTTCTCTCCCCCACTTTTACCCTGGTTGGATCGCTTTTCTTTGGATTGGGTGTTGTATTCCACAAGAGACTCGGCAGTGGCAATGGCTTCATCCAAGCTTTGCACATTACGTCTCTCTAGTTCAACACTAGCCCAATCTTTTAATCCATCCATGAAGTAGAAGAGAGAGTCTTTGTCAAACATGTCCTCAATCTTAAGGATGAGGGTTGTGAACTCTTTGATGTAGTCACAGATGGTCCCTCCTTGCTTTAATCGTCTGAGATGACCTCGAGCTTCCTTCTCGGCGCTGCTTAGGCAGAAGTGCTTCTTCAACTCCCACTTGAAGTCCTCCCAAGTGTCAATCGAGCAAATACCTTTGCCAACGTCCCCGTGCTTGCGACGCCATCATAATTGAGTGGCATCTCGTAGGAATGTGGGGGCAGTGCAAATCCTTGCTGCATCATCTCGAACAAACTTGGCTTTAAAGTATTGTTCCAAGCTAAAGAGGAAGTTCTTTACTTCCATAGCATTACGAGTGTCATTGTAGGTAGCAGGCTTAGGCACTTGGATTGTGCCAAAGTTGGTGGTGCCAGTGGTGCATGAGCCATTAGAAATGGCTTGTTTGTAATCAATACGGACATCATCTACCTCACGTCTAAGGTCTCATAACTCAACTTCAGTAAAGGAACGATCACTACATACCTCTCATCGAATGTCGTTGAGATCACGCTTGAAGGATTGACTGATCTCCCGAAGGGTGGATTTCACCACGCAAGTGACTTCCCCGAATTCCGTCTCCACGTTGTCAATTCGGGCAACCTGCTCCTTAAGGGCTGGTTCTATCCTTGAGAAGTTCTTCTCTAACTCTGCAACACGGAACTCCAAGGCCTCCATTAGGGCGGTCTTCGATTTACCGCACTTTGTGATGTAGGTGCGTTGTTCCTCTCGACCACGACTTTGCTCCTCCACATAAACTTCGTTGACAGAAGCCATCTTTGGTGTTTAATGGTAGCAACCAAGACTCTAATACCAACTATCACGAGATGAGTTTGCGAACACTCTAAACCTGCGCAGCACTAGACAACTTCAGGGAAAAGTTGCTAGTAAGCCTAAAAAGAGGGAGCAAATGTAAAGAGGAATTAGAGAGGCTTGGAGAAGGAGAGATTAGATTGATGCTTGAATACTTGATGATACAAATGAATGAGGCTCGGAGTACATATAGCCCTTTGCCTTGGATCTAGAATCTTCATACCCTAGATATTTATATGGAATATGCTAAGAAATATTACATTCTAAAATTATATATAGGGAATATACCAGAGAATCTTCCTAGGTCTTTCGGGCCTTTGGTAGTGGGTTTGAACTCTTTTGATGGATTGGGTCTGCATTTGTCGGTCCATGACAAACTGCTGTAAATATGTAATATACAAAAACCTACAGTTTAGACAGAAATACAAATAATGAACACACTTAAAATAGAATATAAAAAATATTGATTTTAAATTTTTATAGGTATTTATAATTAAATTTTAAATATTTTTATATTTTTATTTAAATTTTAAAATTTTAAAATTTATTTTAAATTATTTTTGATCAAAATTAAATCATTAAAATTTATATATTAATTAAATAAAAATTATTAATAATTTGATCGTAAAAAATTAATTTAAAATAAATTTTAAAATATATAATTTAAATAAAATATATAAAATTAAATATTTAATTATAAAAATTAATAAAAATTTAAAATTAATTTTATATATATTCTCATTTAAAATATAAAAATTAATTATTTTATTTAGAATAAATTAAATAAAAAATATTTAATTAAATATAAATTTAATTTTATTTAATATTTTTTTTTATACTACTTTCATATATTTATTTATTTCTTATATCTTTTGAATTTATTTTTTTATTTTTAAAAAAAAAAACCAAGACAAAGAGTTTACGAGCAAAATTAAGATTCAAATTCTAAGTGATACAGCATCTAAGTAGAAGAATGAGTTAGATAAATATACATATAATTTATGATTATTTATATCTTTATAATTGTATTAATAATATAAAATTTAAAATTTAAAATTATTAAATAGAAGAAATATAACTAATGAGATAAAAAATAATTATTTATATAAATATATAATTTATAACTTAATAAGTTTTTTGATTTAGGAATCTCTTACTATACGTAGAAAAGTCTCTCAATAGACTTAGAAAAACATTGCAGTCACCCAAGGATGACAGTTTGATAAAAATTTCCAAGGATATGAATAGCCATTTGTGGTTTGCACCGTTGCCGAATGTCACTTTCACGCACCAAGTCTTCGAGTCAATTTGTCTGTCACCTCCCCTGGGAATACCTCACAAGCTTTTGTTCGAACTTTGGACCACTACTGCCGTTGATTATTAAGACTTAAAAACTACGAACTTAATGCTCCCATCGGTCTTCACGCGCTACTACTACCATTGATTATTAAGACATGAAAACTGTTAACTTAATACTGACACGAGTCTAACCAATCTAAAAATTTAGTGGTAATTTACTGTATTTTTTATATTATTTTAATTTTAATTTCTTTGAAGTAGTGTTTTTTAAATTAAATAAAATTTATAAGTAAATATGTTAACATATTTTAAATTTAATACATTGCAATTAAATATATAATAGGACTATTTAGAGTTATTATTATTTAAATGATAAATTTTAAAAAATCAAAATGTTACAAGGTAATTCTTTGTCTAGATTTATAAAGAAAATGATTTATATTTTCAGGATATTACTTTATTAAGGTTGGGAAAGAGAAAGAGAAAAAAAAAAAAAAAATCTCCTCGTAGTCAAGTCTCCTTATATTTTGTCAAAATATATATTTGACTATTTGTAGGAGGCTTTGCCGCGCGTTAGCGAGGTAGCATTATTGTGATTTTTCATTATAGGTTCATTTGTAATCTTCATTATTAAGTTATTCTAGGGTAACACATCATTTTTCTTTGAAAATTCTTATTTGCGTTGATAAACTCATTTGTTTAATATTTTTGTTTGTATAAAGGGATGATATAAGATTTCAAAGTTATCATAACAAAACATTTAGAAACTACTAAATTAATAACATCAACATTCAGTTGGAAGGTCTTAAATAGCAACATACAGAATCAGAGAACATTACCCTTATTTTGTGAAGGCAAGTAAAAATAAATAAAGAGCAATACAATCAATACGATACAATTACCTCGATGTTTGAAAGCCCAAATGTTAAAAGCCTAGCTAATACAAAAATGAGGCATGACAGTATTATTATGTAAAAATTGAACCATTTCAATTGGAATTTTTAAAAATGTTAGTTTATATAGAGTTATTTGCTAAAATTTAACATATAAACTATGAGATTTATCCAATAACTAAAGTTTTTAAATTTAATAATTTTTTAAAATAGATGATTATTAAAATTATTTAAATTAATATATTAAAATTAAATAAATTTTTTAATTAAATAATGAGTCAAAAAAATTTAATATTTATTTTTAAAAAGTTTTATATCATTGGTCATTTTGATTATAAAATAAAATAAGATTTTCTTTATTTTAAAATAAGATAAAACTTTTTTTTAACATAAATTTTAGATTCTTTTAGACTAAAAAAATTTTATACAATATACAAAAAATATTTCATATTACACCAATAATATTTTATATATTATAAAAAAATATTTATAGTAATTTAGTATGTATTTATGTAAAAAAAATTTTTTTTTTTAAAAAAATATTATTTATATGATATAAAATATTATTTATATAATATATAAATTCTTTAAACTAAAATAACTTATAAAAGTGTGTATTCATATAATTGGTTTTTGTTTTAACAAATTCTTTGTATAAAACTCCATAATTTTTGTCTAACTTCCAATTATTTTGAGCTAGTTACTCTAAATTTTATAAGGTCAAAGAATTATTTATGAAAATTATAAAATTTTATATTATATACAAATAATTTTATATTATATAGATAATATTTTATATAATATAAAAAATATGTATAACAATATAATAGATATTTATATAAAATTTATTTTATTTTATATAAAATATAATTTTTATAATATAAAATATTTTATATATAATAAAAAAAATTTTAAATTTAAGTAAATTTAAAAAAAATATGTGTGTTTATAATTAATTTTTTTAAATAAATTTTTTATATAAAACTCTCTAATTTTAATAACTTTCAATCATTTCCAGGAACTTTCCCTAAGCCTTATGGGGTCAATCAATCGCTCTAGAAGACCATAAAATCATTTCATGTCTTAACAACCAGTTACTCGGGCCACACTTGCTTAGTTGAAGCTTGAAACAGCCAAGAAAAATCACTTTGTTAGTTCAAGTGTTCATCAAGTTTCTGTAATTTGAAAATACTAATGTGATTGAATTTCTTCACTCTTCAGAAAAAGACTCTCACATTAAGTAGAATTAAAATTAGGGTGCAAAGAACACTCTTCGTGATATCTTCAGACCCGCAAATCTCTATTTTTCCCTCCAACAACTAAGTCTCCACCACCAATCATTGTAGAGCGTGAAAAAAAAAAATCACCCACTAAGGAGACTAAATAGGCAGCCAATCAACTAATTTGATTAATAGCATATACGTGTGGGTTTATGCTAACCTCTTTGAATTAGACTTTAATTAGTTTGACAAACACCTAACAAAGGGTAATGAAATAAAATTGCTAACACTTTAATTGGTTGTTTTATTTTCTTAATAATTGTTTCAAAGTTTGTGTAGATGCTTTTATGTTCAATTTATCTTGTTATTTTGATTTTTGAAATTTTTACATTAATCATTGCATGATCACTTTATTAATTAATCAATGATCTATAGTGATAACGTGAACTACTTCAATATTCTATCATCTCTTTGAACATTGTTCATAAAATTTATATCACAATTTCAGATTTTTCAAAATATTTTAGAACATCTGCACACCCTGCAACGTGCGAGCCAATTGTCTAGTTTATATATACGATGATTGATGAAAATCAGAGATCACTTTCAAGCTAAGAGGATTTTTATTTTTACATTTCGTACCTGTTGTTACTGTTTATTTGAAATAGCAGGGTGATAAAGTGTTTAGTAGAACTTTGGGTCTACTTTTAAAACTACTTTTTTCTCCAAACAGTAACTGATTTAAAAAATAGGCTTCAGCTACTAAATTATACTTGACAATATTAACTTCTTAAAAAAAGCATAATATCTTAAATAGTTATTTTATTATTTTAATTAAAACCTAATTCTAATAATTACTATAAATATATAATATATAAAAATTTCAATTTATTCATAGAGATATAAAGAATGGATACATTGACCACAAGATATAAAAAAAATAGTTCTATTTTTTTATAAATATTTATAATTAGATTCTAAATATTTTTATTTTTTTTTATTTAAATTTTATATTTTTTTTAATTCATTTTAAAATATCTATTTTTAATTAAAAAAAATTAAAAAATTATTAAAAATTATATATTAATTAAATGAAAATTATTAATGGTTTGACCACTTTTTAATAAAAATATTGATTTGAAATTAATTTAAAAATATAAGACTTAAATAAAGATTAAAAAAATAAAAATTCAATTGTAACAATTCATAAAAATATAAGATCAATTTTATGTATATCTTTTATTTAAAATATATGAATTAATTATTTTGTTTACGGTGAATTAAATAGAACATTTGATTGATGTGTATTGGATTTTGTTTAATATTTTTCTTAATTCTACATTCATGCATATGCTTATTTCTTATATCATATAAGCTTTTTTTATAAAAAAAAAATAATAATAATATAAAAAGTTTATGAGCAAAATTGAGAATTGACTTCTAATTAATGCAATCTCTGAGGAAAGGAATTAACTGGATAAATATGCATGTGCTCATTTCTTGTATCTTATAAGCTTTTTTATTTTTTTTAAAAAATAATAATATAAAGAGTTTATGAGCAAAATTGAGGATTGACTTCTAATTAATGCAACCTCTGAGGGAAGGAATTAACTGGATAAATATGCATGTGCTCATTTCTTGTATCTTATAAGCTTTTTTATTTTTTTAAAAAATAATATAAGGAGTTTATGACCAAAATTGAGGATTGACTTCTAATTAATGCAACCTCTGCGGGAAGGAATTAATTGGATAAATATGCATGTGATTCGCTATTGCTAATGGCTTCATAATTATATTAATAATATGAAATTTTAAATTCAAATTATTAGACGAAATAAATATAAATTAATGAGATAAAAAAAATTACTTATAGTTATATAATTATAACTTAATAAGTTTGTTGGTTTACCAATCTCTTACTAGACTTAGGAAAGTCTCTTCATAGACTTGGAAAAGCATTGCAGCCATCCAAGGATGACGGTCTGAGCAAAATTTCTATGCATATGAATAGTCATTTGTGGTTTGCCCCGTTGACGAATCACTCTCACAGACCAAGTCTTCTGAGTCAAATTGTCTGTGTCCTCCCTTGGGAATATCTCACAAAAGACTTTAGAAGGTAACTCAGTAGACTTACACAAGCATTGCGGTCACCCAAGGATTGCAGTTTGAGCAACATTGCTACCTATATGGATAGCCATTTGTGGTTGGCACCATTGCCGAACGTCACTTTCATGTATCAAGTCTTCAAGTGAATTTGTCTGTGACTTCCCTTCGGACCATCTCGCAAGCTTTTGTTTAGACTTTAGACCACTACTACCATTGATTATTAAGACTTGGAAACTATTAACTTAATAGTAACGTCGGTCTAATTAATGCAAAAATCTAGTGATAATTTATTGCATTCTTTTTATTAGTCTAAATTTAAATTCTTGAAGTAGTGTTTTTCTTTAAATAAATAAAAATTTATAGGCAAGTATATTAAGATATTCTAAATTTAATATGTTGCAATCAAATATGAAGTAAAAATATTTAGAGTCACTAATGTTTAGTTGGTAAATTTTTTTATAAAAAAATTAAATTAGAATGTTGATCATGACTCTCAGCCTACATCTATGAAGAGAATGATTTATATTTTTACGATGTCCCTTTTTTAAGGTTTAAGAAAAAGTAAAAGAAACTCTCATCGTAGTTTAATCTCCTTGTATTTTGTATACATGTATATTTGACTATTTGTAGAAGGCTTTGTCTCGTTAATGAGGTAGCATTATTGTGATTCTTCATTACATGTTCATTTGTAATTTTTATTATCAAGTTACTCTAAGGCAACACCACATTTTTCTTTGAAAATTCTTAGTTGACTACATATCCACGTTGATAAACTCAAATTTGTTTAACATTTTTGTTTGCATGAAGGATGTATAGGATTTTGAAGTTATCATAACATATTAATAAATTAATAACTACAATATATATTCGGAAGGTCTTAAATAGTGGCATACAAAGTAAGTGAACATTACCCCCTTATTTTGTGAATGCAAGTTAGAGAAAATATATATATATAATACAATACAATTACCTTAATGTCTAAAACCACAATGTTAAAAGTCTAACTAATACAAAAATGAGGCATGGTGGTATTATTATACAAAAATTAAACCATTTTAATCGGGATTGCTAAAAATCTTACCTTATATAAAGCTATTTGTTAATTTAATATATGAACTATGAGTTTTATCGAATAACTAAAGTTTTTAAGTTAAATAATTTCTTATGATACATGATTATTAAATCCATTTAAATTAATATATCAAAATAAAAAAAAAAATCTTTCAATTTTATATCATTTTATTATTTTGATTGCAAAACAAAATAAGATATTCTTTATTTTTAAATGAGAAAAAAATTATTTTTGACATAAATTGCAAACTCTTTTAGGTAAAAAAAAAATATATACATTATACACAAAAATAATATTTTGTACAAAATATATATAATAATAATAATATAATATGTATTCATGTAAATTTTATTTTATTTTTTTAAAAAATTTTTATTTATATAATATAAAATATTTTATATATAATATAATTTTTTTAATTTACATGAATTTATAAAATTGTATATTCATATGATTAGATTTTTTTTAACAAAACTTTCTATATAAGTCTCCTTACTTTTAGTAAGCTTCCAATTATTTAAAATTGCTTATCCTAAACTCTAAGAGACCAATCAATCATTTTATTAGACCATAAAATCTTATACCATATAAAAAAAAATTGTATTATACAAATAATATTTTATATAATATAAACAAACTTATAGTACTATAATATAAGTTTTTTAAATTTAAATAATTTTTTTAATAAATTATTCATATCTAATTTTAATTTTAATCAACTTTCAATCATTTCAAGCAGCTTTTACTAAATTTTAGGGGATTAATCAAGCACTCCCGAAGACAATAAAAACATTTCATGTCTTAGCACCTCGTTACTTGGGGCACACTTGCTTAGTGGTTACTCATAAGTCAATGAATAGATAATAAAATGCTAACGTGGGTACTGGATTGTTGAAACATGAGACAGCCAAGAAAAATCAATTTGTTAGTTTAAGTGTTCATCAAGTCTATATAATTAAAAAATACTCATGTGATTGAATTTCTTCATTTTCCAAAAAAAAAGAAAAAAAATTCTCATTAAGTAGAATTAAAATTATAGTATAGAGAAAACTCTTGGCGATATCTTCAGACCCACAAAATCTCTATTTTTTTTCTCTAACAACTAACTATCGACCACCAATCGTTTTAGAGGTAAAAAAAAAAAAAGGTCACCCAAAAAAGAGACAAGATAGACAGCCGATTAACCAATTTGATTAATAGCATATATATGCGGGTCTATGCTGGCCTCTTTGAGTTAGTTTTTAATTAGTTTGACAAACACCTAACAAATGGTAATGAGATAAAATTGCTACGCTTTAATTGGTTGTTTTATTTTCTCAAGAATTGTTTCCAAGTTTGTGTACATGATTTTATGTTCAATTTATCTAGTTATTTTGATTTAGAAAATTTTTACATTAATCATTGCATGATCGCTTTATTAATTACTCAATGATCTATAGTGATAATGTTAACTACCGCAATATTCTATCATCTCTTTAAACATTGTTCCTAAACTTCATACCACAATTTCAGATTTTTCAAAATATTTTAAAATATTTGTACACCCTGCAACGTATGGATCAATGTATAGTGTATATATACTATGATTAATGGACATCAATTAACACTTTCCGCTAATGGAGTTGTCGTTTTTATATTTTGTACCTGTTGTTACTGTTTATTTTGCAGTGAAAGGTAAAATTTGATAATCTTGTTCGCAGTGAATTAAATAAAATATTTGATTAAATATATATTTAATTTAATTTAATATTTTTCTTAACCCAATTTTTATGCATGTGCTCATTTTTTATATTTTTTAATTTTTTTTAAAAAATTAAAATTAATAAAAAGAGTTTATGAGAAAAATTGAGGGTCAAATTTTGATTGATGCAGAATCTAAAAGGAAGAATGAGCTAGACAAATATACATGTAATTTGTTATTGTCAATAACTTTACAATTATATTAATAATATGATGTCTCAAATTCAAATTATAAAATAAAATAAATATAGATTAATATGATAAAAAAAAAAATCACCCATGCAAGTATATAATTTAAAACTTAATAAGTTACTTGATTTACGAGTCTCTTGCTAAAACTTCCTGAGACTTAAAAAAGTCTCTCAATAGGCTTAGAAAAGCATTGCAGTCACCCAAGGATGATAGTGCAACCAAATTTCTACGTATACGGATAGCCATTTGTGGTTTGCAGAATGTCACTTTCCCGCACCAAGTCTTCGAGTCAATTTGTCTGTGACCTAACATATTCTAAATTCAATGCATTGCAATCAAATATAAAGTAAAATTATTAGGATTCATTACTATTTAGATGATAAATTTTTTCAATAAAAAAGTTAATATCAAAATATTATTAATAGGTGACTCTTTGCCTAAATCTATAAAAAGAATAATTTACATTTTATAATGACTTAAACCGGGATGCAATCTTGGTGAAAAGCTCCAGAGATTCTATCCTTTTCTTTTGCCTGAGACGTACTGGTGCACCACTGCTCCGTTTTCAATTTCTTGTGTACACTTGAGTGTACGAAATTGTGGGCATGTAAATTTTCCTTATATAAAATAGGCATCTCGATCCACGCCTACGCACCTCCAGAAATCGTCGCCATGTACAAAATACGAGACCGAGTGCCCGGGCCATCGAGTCCCACGGCTACAAAGCTCGCCGCCACTCTGCACTCGTGGAAATCCACGACTATAAGGCAGCAAATAGTAAAATGCCAGCTGCGAAACGGTGTCGTATTTTCTTCTTTTCTTTTATTTATTTATTTGTTTTTTTTTGAACTGGTTTTTCTGGTGCCATTGCGAAAAAAAGAAAAAACCTTTTATATACAGCTTAGACGGTGCGTTTCGGGAAACATGATTGTCTGTTCCCAAGCGAGTCAAAGAACCCGAAAATACGTTTCGTAGGAGAGGAGACGATCGAAGTTCCACCGCCTAAACGTTCGGATCAGCTCAAAGCCGACAATACATGGCATCACAGGGAGACGGCGCCACCGCGGGGATCAGAATCGCTGCCACTGCGCGCACCTCCGACAATCAATCTGTCTCTTCTGTATGTCTTATTGCAGCTCTCCAACGTTGATTTCTCCTTTTCTGTTCTCAAATTCTTGACTAGAAATGGACTTTTTCCCCGTTTCTTTTTTTAACTTAGATGAAGTTTTGTTTATCGGTTCGCTTGCTTATTTTTCTCAATTTCTTTTTCTCTCAAAAATGTTCGGTTTTGGTTGGTGTATTATTAAAGAGAATATTTGTGTTATTGTTGACTGCTAGTCAAATTATTGTTATTTCTTCTTCTTCTTCATTTTCTTTTATTAACATTACTATTGTCTTCGTAATTACTCATTATCGAATCGAACCCTAGAATACTAAGCTGAATATTTTCTAAATGAATACATTTATGATATTCAACTTGCTGATTTGAAATTGAAATGAGTAGAATGCTTCCAATTACTTGCTTTGTTCGGTGATTGCCACTCGTTTTTTTTATTTTCTTTTTTTCATTCTCTAAACAGATTTTGTTTTTATTTGCATTTTTAAGTTAGATTTGTCCTTTTCGGTTTAGCAAAATAAGGGCTTCAATAGACGACACTTTATTATTATTATTATTCTTATGATTATTATTATTATTATTACTTGAAACTTTTGAAAAAAGTAAGAGATTGCTTGCACAAGGATAGTTTTGACGGAGTCTAAATCTGAATTGCTCTATAGATATTGCTTTTCCACTTGTCTGACAAGCAACTGTAGGGTTGGGAATCGTAGACAATTTTGAAACTCGCTTTTTACATTGTGGTATCTTTAGGTTGGGGCCTCTGCAACGTTAAGGGCTTCAACTTGTGGCCCTGGTGCAGATATGTACTTTTTACATTGCCACTGAGTGTAATGGGATGAAATGTATTTTTTTGGTTCTTTTTAATTCAATCCTTTCTTATAATTTTTGTAATTTTCCGGACATTTTCCTGGTTTTAAATTGCATAGTAAATTATTGCAAATATTATGCCGAGCAGGTTTTCCTTTTAGTGTCTCAATCAGGGTCTGGCTTCCATAGGATTATTGCTGCTTGTTGATTGATGACCCTTATATTTTACATTATGAAAGTAAGATGATTGTCTCAAAACTGTGGTCGAGAACTGCCTTGTTTTTCATACATAATTGTCATTTTCCTTGTTTTATGAACAACATGGAAGCGTTGCTCTTGTCATAAAGAGCTAGAATTTTTTGCAGGACAGGACTTTTAGTTTACTTGCCAGGTGTTTACGTAATGGTAACTAAATTATCTGCACTTATAATGTAAATTTTAACAAGTTTTACGTGATATAATTCTTAGGAATGATTAGTTGGATTTTAATCTTTGATTGAGGTCTCACATCAAATGGTTTTTGAGTGCTTGATTGTGACAAGAGGATATGTCATTTGGTTGTAAGGTACAGAAAGATTCTGTGATCCTTGCATCAAAATGAGGTGCAATGGACATATTGGTTACATAGTGCAATGCCACCTATAAGTTTTCTCTTTTCTTTTCACCTTTTCTTTATAGGGAGATTTGATTAAAACATTTTGGTAGACTGTTTGCTAAAAACACTTGGTTTGTTCTTATGCAGACCACAATGCCACAGACTGCTGCATTGGTGATTACAGATGATACTGTTCTTACTGTAAGTACAGTTGCAAGTGCGATTAGGGAGCTTTGGGGTGGAGGAGCTGAACAATGTGATCCCCAAATAATCACGCAAGCATCGTCTCTAAGTAGTTTCTTTAATCCTTTTTTATCAGTTATTTCATTGGTAGATTAGTTTCTTTTGGGTTGATAATATGCATTTTGTGCTTTTAGTGTGTATAATCCTAGTAGTATGTTAATGCCTACTCAAGGGATATTCTATGACATGGATTCACCGATCAGTATTAGTTTCTTTTTATTTTGATTAGTTTTCAAATTTTAGTAGATATGTGGAGTGTGGTCCTTATAATTCTCAGTGCTATCACATATATCTAGAAATCAATCTTTTCTATGGGTGTTTCTTCTACACAGCAATCACCAACACATGCTTTTGATTTATATAGTGTATTATTTCTGTTTTTAGGATGAGTGTTGAGTGATACAGTTATTGGCCTGCCAATTGCAAGAACTAAAATAATTACTTAACAGGATTCTGTATTGTTCCCGTTAACTTTTTCGTGTATTGATGCTTGTTCATTCTTTATATCTCTTTCTTTTTGCCTTCTTCACATAATAGTATCTATGTACATGCATGGCGAATCACATCTGAGTATGTTGTTTGTTCTTCGGACAGGTAAGCTGCCTGGGGAGTCTTTGTCCTTAGATATTGTCATTACCATTTGTAGTGCATTGGAATTCCCTAGCAACTTGTTGTATGAGGAAATCTCAAGAGTTTTAAAGCCCGGGGGGAGTTTATTGATTCACATGTCAGAGAAATCTGTTAATGGGGAAACAGACAAGGTAAGTATTGTGCTTGTTTTAACTTGATAAAATTTAGCTTCCAACTGACACCTCTGCTGTTTCTGTAGGCAATTTCTTCTTTAGAACGGAAGCTGCTGTTGGCAGGTTTCCTTGAAGTACAGATTCTTCCACCAAAACTATATGGATGCTCTGAGTCTCAATCTTTCAGGGTGAGATTATAGTTGCGTATGGACATGCATTTTTTATTTTTTATTTTTTATTTTTTATCCTTTTTTCCACTTCTATCCCCAGTTTTCCTTAATTGATTTTTGCAATGATCAGGGAATTGATTGGATTGCACATTTTCACTTTGGAAGAGTTTTCCACTTTGGAAAACATGCATCATCTCTAGATTTTGGCTCACATTTTATGGTCCTTGAGTCACATCTTACGTTTTCATGACAAACAAATTATGACATTCTCTAGTTTAGGCATTTAAATTTTGCTTTCAGCTTAATTCATGTGTATTTATCTGTTATTGTAAAGGGGACAAGATGAATGGTACCTGATTAGATTTTGGAGAAAAGGAGGTGACTTTGTTTTAGTCTAAGCCTACACTATTGGGTTCTGCCCATGGATTAGTTCCAATTATGTCAATTAGCTTAGCTGTACACTGTTGCTTTAAGGGACAAGGCAGACATTGATTATTTCCTAATTGTTTTCTCTCCACTCATTGGGTTGTTAGAAACTATATTCTAATTTACTATCTTTAGAAAATGTAAAATTCTGTCATTTGTTTCTTGTATTTGATTTTCAACATTTGTATTACTGAAAACTTGTGGTTGAACCTGCTTTGTTTATCCTTAGGTCAAGGCAAAGAAACCATCTTGGAATATTGGGTCATCGTTTTCTATCAAGAAAATTGCAAAAAGTTCGGTGAAAGTGCAGATTGATGATGATTCAGATTTGATTGATGAAGATAGTCTCTTGACTGAAGAAGATTTGAAAAAACCTCAACTCCCACTTGGTAGATAGAAAGGCACAAATGCATGTGGTTATGTTCAAAAGTTCTTGTTACAATATGCTAACCAAATTTATTTTGGAAGTAGGTGATTGTGAAGTCGGAAGCACAAGGAAAGCATGCAAGAACTGTACCTGTGGAAGAGCTGAGGAGGAGAAGAAAGTGAAGTTGGGGTTGACCATGGATCAATTGAACAACCCTCAATCAGCATGTGGCAATGTATGCTTAAGAGTTCAATCTATTCTTCAATAAAATAAATGATTATCCTTCTTTGCTAGGCATTATTAATTTACCTACACTAATTTTTTCTTTTGCATCTGCTCTTTTTGGTGAGTTGACTGAAACAATGGGGCATGCTTTTGGCTGTAATGCACTTTAGGGGTTCACTTTTTGGCAACCATTTCAAGATTTTCACCTTCCATACCACTTCATTATTTTGCTTTCATGTTTACCATGCTAATTATTGAAAAACATCCGTTTACTTAACCTTCCCAATAAATAGCGCAGGCATTTTGCAGATAGCTGTCCTGGTTTCAAGTCATCTTTGCTATTTCAGTTTCTGTTGTTACTTTTCTCTATATTCTTTTTGTTTAATGCTGTACAATGTGCAGTGTGGGCTTGGGGATGCTTTTCGGTGCAGTACATGCCCTTACAAGGGTCTTCCACCATTTAAAGCCGGAGAGAAGGTAATTATAAAGTCTCTTCAAAGTCTCCTGTAACTTTTGTGGGATTGTGCACAAAACTGTATGGGATTTCAGCATATTTCTGTCCACAGGTATCACTGCCAGTCAACTTTCTTGCAGCAGATTTGTGAAGGTGAAGTTGTAGCTGCGGACTTGCTGTTGCTTGATGGAGCTGCCAACTTTGTCGTTTATCTTTTAACCGATGTTCTTTGGCTCAGAGAATAGTTAGACTGTGTGAAGTAGTGCATAAAATGTAGACGAGTAAGGATGCCTAAAGGAATGTTGCTCTATTTCATCGTAGTAGGGTGTTCCATTTACTTATGATGTCATGTCTTTATTCCGGTTCTCCTCAGCCCCTTCCCACCAACCCCCCCCCCCCCCAAAAAAAAAAGAAGCTAAAGAAGATAGAAGATGTCATTTTTTGTGGGGCAACTTTGGGCCATTTATTCTGAGCTGCGAACAGCATAGATTGCTCTTATATATGTCTTTTTATACAATCAGACTTTATTCGGAAACGTATGCATGATGTATACTAGAAATATTTGCTTATTTCTATAGTTAGTATAATACAGGGGCAACGATAAATGAAGTTAGTTATAGATGTCAAAAGGCGTGTGATGGCAGTAAGCACGAAACTGAGTTCAATTAATGCTCCTAAATCAAGCATCTGTGTACCCGTGCATAACTCCATTTGGACCTTTCGGGCAAAATGCTCATGAGGTTCAGTTTTGACAGAATGACACCCCTTAACAGCATTGGCAAATATATTTGTTATAGGCAACTAGGAGGAAGGGCCAAGGCCCAATGGAGAAGCATTTGGAGGATTGCTTACAGTGAATTTTCTAAGATACATGGCTAAGAAGATGCCAGTATCTCAACTACCTATAGACACTCTTGTTTTCTCAACTCTCAATTAGACTGTATCTGTTTCAGCAGAACGTGTTGTCATAAGGAACTTGCAATACGATCCGAAGAAAACAATTAACATCACCTAAAGAATCCATGGCCTTCAGAGAGGGCTAATAACCGAAAATTAAGGAAACTTGTTTTACTTATTACAGTGAACAAATGCACATTCGTTTTACTTGTCTTCTTATAATTTATGAGACAGTTTGGGCTGGAGATAAGCCCAAAAAACAAAAAAAAATCATAAATCTTTATACATTTTGATAATTAGATCATCAAATTTTTTTTTATTTTTATTTAATTCATATATATATATATATTTAATTTTTTTAAACAAAAAGTAGTTTAATTGTTAATAATTTTCATTTACTCAATATAAGATTTTTAATAATTTTAAACTTTTTTATTCAAAAAAGATTGTTTTTAGAACAAATTTAAAAGATATAAATTTTTTTTAAAAAAAATATTTAGGGAATAATTATAAAAAATTTGGACAAATTTTTGTCTATATTCCTGCAAACTTTTTTGTATTCTTCAATTTTTGGAGAATGTATCACTGATGCAACTAAATAGAAGAATCTACAATTATCTCATCTAAATTCCGTTGCACCAGTCTGTTGTTGCTTCAATCTTTCTAATGATTCATATTTCTTTTTGTGCAAGTAATGAGGAAAAAGAAAAATATTTGGAAAAGAAATTGAGTTAGAAAGTCACCTTATAATGTTAGCTTAGATACTCAATACACATAAGGAATCAAACAATAACCTAATAAAGTTAAATCAAATTTAATCATTTTAGGCCTAGGCCAATGTTCAATGGTAAAGGAACATGAACCTAAAGTATTAAGAAGGATATGAATACCACACTCCAAAAAAGAAGGGATTTGAGAGTGATAAGTTAAGTTGAATGCCACAAGAAAAGTTAATTTTTGATAAATTTTTTAGTTATTGAAAGAACTAAAGGAGAAATTTGTCACTTTTATATTCACTAATGTTTTTCTCTTTCAAACAATGAAATTAAGTCTATTTATAGGCTAAATTAACAACCTTAACCCTAGAGCTAATGAAAAACTTTCAAAATAAACTAACAATAATTTTTCTCCTATTTGTTTTAAGAGTTATTGTCCTATTTTATAACAAATTTTTATTTAAGAGTGGATTTTATTATAACCTTGACCCTTTAAGTATTCTAGTCAAATTAATAAAAGCTTGGCCCATATTAAGATATGTTATGTTGTTCTTCAAGCTTGAATTAGTTTATTTGGCCCAAACTTCTTCAATTAGCTTGCTAAGTGCTTTTTTCATCCTTTTAGCTCTTAAATGTATCATTGGTCCTTTTGAATGCTCAAGGGATCTTTAAAAGCCTTCCATGCATTGACTACTCTATCGATCTTATCAATAAACTTATTGAATTGACTTGCTATGAGAATTCCCAAATGGAATATTATTTGTGTCTAAGTAATTTCTCATGCAACATTTATGTATGCAATCCTTAGACATAAGATCACTAAGGTATCTCATATGGAAATTGGTATACTTTGATTTCACCTCAAGGTTGTACTAATTAAGGATCACTTATAGAAGTAAAGTTGGATATGTCATGAACTAAAACAAGATAGTTGAGCAATCAATAAAGGATTCATCACTGTTAAGTAATCATGGATAAATGTTCCCTTTGTTCCCAATAAGTATTAATTCAAGAAATCATTACATAAGGTAGAATGATGATTCATAACTTGTTATGATCTAATTCATGAAATCAATAAACATATGAAAGTTTGAGAATTAATATAAGTAGACAATATAAAGCATACACTAATTGCACAATCTATGTCTAATTGGAACATTCATATGATGAAAAGATTAAATTACACTAAGAGACCATGTAATGGAGGGATTGTTCAAACCACATTGATAGTCATAACATTTGGGTGGTCATAATGCATAGTTAGGTGTTAATCTTGATTGATAAATATAAATTAATTAATTAGAAAATTAATGATAAATTAGAGGAATTTAATTTATCTAATCCCTTAAGATTATAGTTCATATTCATTGCTAATATATTAGGATTCTAATGGGTCACACACATAAAGAAAATTGAGGAAATATAAATTGTCAATTTGCAAAGTTTGTTCTTCAAAAATATGTTAAAAAAGTTCAATATTTTGAAAAATTGCTTTGATAGAATAAGATTGATGAGGTTTTGTAAATGTTTGAGAAAATAGTTTGCCTGTTTGGGAAAACTATTTGGAGAGGGGTTTTCTATTAGATTCTAGAACTATATATATATGACCTTATTCTATAACCGTTAATTAGGACGTGGAAATCTTCAAATCCCAAATCTCATTTCATACAGCATGCTTTCCAGCCGAAAGCAGAAGAGTTTCTAGAGGAATTCCAAAACCCACTAGAGGTTTCTTAATTACATTCCTCGAGTCCAATGGAAATGAATCCGAGAGAACTGAAATTTTGTCCTTTTTTGGTGACTGCCACACTGCAAGTTCCTTGAACGGTAGCACAACAAATGTAACTTCGCCTGGCATCATCATTTTAGGCCTTAATTCTTCTTAGACCAAACCTGAAGCAGCTTCCAAAACAACAGCTCAAGGAGTTATGAATTCAGGAAATGAAAATGACTAGATTCTAAATGAAATCCAGCCCAAATATTCCTATAACTACAATTTATCCAGAATAACCAAACATCCCTTTAACTAAAAGTTACCCAGAATTATAAGAGAATAATGCATGTTAGGCAGAGTGTCTCTATTATTTTGATATTTTATTTTTTTACCCATTTGTTTTAATTAAAATTTATGCAATCAATATACAATTATTTTAATAAATAGATGGTTAAAATTAGATAAGATTTTATTTTATTGAGGGTTAAAATTTAATCACATCATAATCTTAGCATAAATAGATTTAGTTGTTGAACAAATTTTACAAATTTGTTATTTTATCAACATATCAACATTTTCTTGACAATAGAAACTTTTTTTAATCTTTAATCCTAATTTTCATGTTCCAACTTTAATTTTCTATCTATCATTATTATTTCTTTAGCATTCTTCAATTTGTTTCTTTTGGTAGAAAGCTAATTAATGAATTTAATTTGGGATCTTTTGTAAGAAGGAAATAATATATTGATAGTAACAAAATATTAAATGGCAAGAATGAAAATTACAAAATAGGTGTAAATTAGAAAAATATTTAATCAATATTTTGAGTTAAGTATTATTGATGGAAGAAAATAATGTTGGATTGGAGGCATATAACTACAATAACTCTTTTTATTTAATAAAATTATGTTTTTTAAGTAGTACATCTAAACACAACCGCTTGGATAGAAATTATTGTCGTTGGAAGCCTATTGACTTTGTTAAACTCTATATTTTTTATATTTTCATTTTTTAACAATTTATAATTTTATACATAGAAACTATGATTGGTGTATGTTGCATAGTTTGGATTGACTGTCATGTTAATCTTCATGCCCATAATATATGGGAAGATAAGTGTGTGTGATACATTCCATGTATAGGAAATTGTTCATTCCAAAAATTTAAGTAATTAAATTATTGGGTGAGGCCTAAAAACAAATTATATATTAAATTTTGTATCTAGATATAAATATTGATATGGGGTGTGAAAGCATTTTTTTTATCCACATTTTTAGTTTAATTATTTAGTGGTAGTTCTTTATGCACATAATTTCTTAGATGTGGTTCTCCACCTTGACATTGGGTATTATGTAGTCACAATTTATCTAGTTGAACCATCACACAATTTTAGAAACCTTAAGAAGAAAATAAAGGAAGAGATAAATGAGTTTATTGAAAGAAAGGAAATAGGAAGTATAAATAAAAATTAAAGATGCTAATTAGACTAGAGTATAAATTTATAATAAAAGAATTTATTAACCTATCATTTTGTTATATTTAAATTTTTTTTGAACACATTACATGAATCTAGAAATTAACATTTACATAAAATTATATATATGAAATTACATGAATATTTTCTATAGATGGAAACTAAATACGTATTTATTTCATAAATGAACGAGAGATGAATTTATCATATATAAGATAAAAAAAAATACCCTTATTTTATTTTATAAGGAAAATAGACTAATACAATAAAAAATTAAATATATACTTTCAGAAAATAGATAAGTATTTAGTTTCCAAATAAAAGAGAGATAGATTTATTATCTATAAGATAAAAGAAAGAATATTCTTGTTGTGAAAGAAAAATACACCAATATAGTAGAAAATAAAAAGCATAATTTTTTGTAAATGAAAAATAAGTAAGTATTTACTTTCCATTTTTGAGACATTAGATTTTCAAATTAAAAATTTATTTGTTTTCAATATTTTTTTTTTTGTAAATTTTTTCTTATTTTTTGTGTGTGCCAAATTAAGAAGTGTAGTTAACAAAAAATAATTGTAAAGTCAACAAAAAATAACAAATATTTTTTTCACAGAAGATACTTTCACTTAATATAAGTAGAAGTCAATTTCCATAACCATTGTAATGGGAAAGGGAAAGAGAGTAAAAATTACTTTTGAGTTATTTTAGTCAACTTCATCACCATTGTAATAATTTGTGTCATTTAATACCAAAATATGCTTTGTCTTGTGAGATGCTAGTGATTTTATTTTATTTTTTAAAAAACTTTTATCAATAATAATAAGTGATTTATGTTAAAACTCTTGATTCTGTCATTTTAGTTTTGCTCTACAACAATTAAAGTTAGTAAAATATTTTTTAACAATACAACCAAATAATAGAAAATAATTTATTTTTTTATCAAAATTTTCTTTAAAAAATATTTTTCATAAATAAATTATTTTTAAATAAACAAACAAACCATAAGATCAAAAAAAGAGAGATTATTATTTACATGATAAAATAATACATTTGATATATATAAAAAAATAGACTAGTATAATAAAAAATTAAATACAAATCTTTTATAAATGGAAAATGAAGTACTTTTTAGATATAAAAATGATTGCAAGGAGAACAGAAAGAACCATAAGGATGACATATATTATTATCATATGAAGGATGAAGAAAGTGATTAGAAAAATGAATGCTTAAATTAATTATAAAAACTATTATATATTGTGTCATGTTTCATAAAAACTACTATAGATATGTAGTGCATTGATAATTTATCTCTAAATTAGAAACCATTCAACCATAATATGGTTGGAAAAAATTTTCTAAAAATAAAAAAAGAGAAAAAAATGAAATATGTTAGAACAACTATGAACATTTAACATCCAATCTAATTGTTTCAAGGTAATAAAAGGAAAAGGAAAAAAAAAAAAAAAGTTTCCAAGGAGAGGGTTAATGATGTTAGGAAATTTTAAAAAATTATTCAAATCATGTTTTTGTCAATTTTTTTTAAATGGAGAATTGACACTTTCTTTGAAAATAGGATAGAGGTGACAAAAAAACTTTTAACTTGTAATTTTCATTCCTTATAAAAATTTAATAATATGACCTATGAATTACCAAACAAAAAAATATATATATAAGTTATTGTATGTGTGACTTATTAAAATTTCATAAGTCAATCAATATGCTTCTTTTTTTATTCTTAAAAAAAAAAAGAAGTCAATTACTATACTTTGATAGCCTAGTAATTACAAAATCATAAGTTTTAAACCCATATATTTGGCTCAAGTAGAAAAAGTCAAACTAAAAAATGTAACTATTTTTACAAGAATACTCTAATATCTTTTCCCACTTGATAGTAACATATGTCACAACAAATGCCAAGAATGCAAATTAGGAAATTTGTATGAAATGTACATGTTCATTAGGTATAGAGGCCATTAATTTGGCCCACCAAAATTAGATAGACTTAGTGTAAAGTTTAACAGTTTGAGTAATGCTTTTCTTTAACCTTAGATTACCTAATTAAGTTACACGAACTAATAAAATTATTTCTTTTATTAAATGCCTTTTCAATGTTTATCTCCTTAAATATATCCACATTAGCATAATGATTTAGTTAAGAGGAAATCTTAACAATCCCTTAAAAAAAAATCATTAGTATTATTGTTTCTATGACAATCTCCTATTCGTTTCTTTTGCTAGAAAGCTAATTAATGAAATTAATTTCAAATTAGTAAGAAGGAAATAATATGTTGATAGTAACATAATAGCTAGCAAATGGGAGTGTAGGAGGTTGAGCCATGTTCCATCGTTTTGGTGGTTGAGGTGATGGTATAAGGCTTTAATTGACTTATTACTTCAAACATGATCAACCAATTTGATGGTGTTCTTTTGTGCATTGAAGAGCAAACTCAAACACTCTTATTATAGCTCTAAGATCCTTACATATGGCAGTAACCTCAAGATCAATTGTTTCCATAAGGGTGTTGTTTGCTGCCTCCAATAAGATTTGGATATAGCATGGTAACAAATGTAAAGAAATAAAAAAAATTAGCATAAACATATTATGCATAAGGTTAAATAGAACACAAAGTTGTTAAGTCTAAGTTTAGAATTGCACTATCAGTTATAATCATCAAGTCTATAATTAATGGATTAACTAGGAAACTTAGGTGGGATATCCATTGTTTCATTATTCCCAATATATGGTAATATGATAATTATACTAAGCATATAAATGACACCATCAATTATGACAATAGCTTAAGCATAAGTTTTGAATACGTATCCCAAAGGGAAACAGGCAACACAATAGAGTCTAAGCCACAGAACTGAGTCATGACCTATAATACCAATCAAAATGACCATATACAATTCCATTCCATTGGAACAAATGTTAAGCAATCTAAAGGCCTTTTCTACCATTTTTTTTTTTTTTGTAATATCAAACCATATTTAACTAAAGTCAATAGAATAAAATATTTAACTTTTAAGAATACAAAATTTTGTGCAAAGCTTGAAAGGAGGTGCATTTGCCAATATTCTGGGGGATGTTACGAATCAAACTATTGTTTCTTACATTTCTGTACAAGTTAGAGAAATAAAGTTAGATTGACATTACATTTAATGCTAGAAATTATAGATAGATAAGGGACTCTTTTAGTGACAAATTATATGCTAAAAAGACTTAGAAGAATAAGAGCCTTGTCATTTGCTAGATTTTAGGGAGAGCACATTAACCAAAATTTGTCCTCCTTGTTCATTAAGATATGGGTAGAAAAATCAAGCAAGGGGATTAAAAACCCAAATTTTATGAGAAAAATTATGCAATAAAAGGACAAATATATTAATTTTTTTATTGTAGGAAAATGAACCATTGGGAAGTACTCATAAATGTTACAAAACTTTATTATAATAAAAAAGTGTAGGTATTTCCCCCTTACAGATAATTTTATTAGGTTTTTGAAAGAAGTAATTTAGAATGCTGGAAGTCAACTTAAAAATCATTATGGTATATTAAAAAACCTAAAATCAAATATGAAAGAACTTGTAAAATCTTAAAATTTGAAATCTATGACAAGGTTGATGAAAGGTGGAGATCTAAGTGGAAGCCAAGGAGGAATTTTTCCTCTGTAGGCTCCTATCTTATATTACACATTTATGCCAAAGTGTTTATAAATTTTTAGAATGACATATTTTTCCTTCTCCTTGGGTTTGAGACCAATGTAGCTCAATTTTAGGTTTTTTTTCTTTTTTTTTTCCAAAATGCCCAACAATGTTAAAAGGAATTCAAATTAAACATTCTTAAAAATATCACTAGAGAGATGGTTGAAAATCTATTTATATAACTTTTAGTTGTTTTAACTTGGAAATCTCAGTAGGAATTTGTCTAGATATATGATTTTGCCTTAAGTTTTTAATGAAGAAAAAGCATTATTAAGCCTAAGTCATAACCCCATCTCAATTCTATACTTATTATATAAGAGAGAATTTACTTTGTGACTAATTATCCAAAAATAAATGACTTATCAAGTCTTGCTTGAAATAGCAGGAGCCTACACAAAAAGTAAGAAATTTTATATGGAAACAACTTCTTTGAAATTTCCTATTGCTAGCAATATCTACCTACTAAGATTGAAAGATGATAAATTATTATATTTACAATTGAAGAAGAATAAATAAATTAAGACTAATAAAAAGGACAAATGATCACATTTAAAATAAGGATAGTAAGTGTAGGAATGTAGACATATATATACAGAGAGACTCACATTGCAATGACATAGTAGGTAAAATTGTTACAACTAATTCCTTTCCAAACATAATAATATAAAATTAAAAATATGTCTAGTCATACAAAACATTGTCCACATCCTTAAACCACTTCTTTATCTTTAATAAGGATGCTCCTTTAACAAAATAAATATCATTAATATCAACCTTAAATGAACATGCACCAAATAACAAAAAAAAAATTAAATAAAAAACATATATTCTATTTCACTTATTATCATCAATGACTAATGAACTGAAAGTCAAGTTAAAAGAAAAAAGTTACGAAAGCCCTTTTTTTTTGTGAAATATAATAACTTCATTCACTCTAATCATTAAGAGAGCATTGAAAATTAGATCCAAATTAGTAGTAAAAAAAAAAGGAGTCATGAACTTTTAATTAAGTACAAATAGCTATAATTACATTAGTAGCATATTTCTATTCAAGTTTTAACAAAAAAGGATTAGGTTATTTGGGTAAATATGATTAACTAACTCTAATCCTTTTACCCTTTAACATTTTAGAAGATTTTACAAAATCTTTATCTCTTAGCTTTCAACTTCTTAGAAAGATATTAGTAGACAAATTAGTTAATGTTTTTTTTATCTTTAGTACCTGCACTAATGCTTATACCTATCATGTTCCTTGGATTATTTATAATGGGATTCAAGCTCTTATTTTTGCAAATTTAGTTGTGGCTTATATAGGTGAATCCTTGGAAAGACATCATTGAATAATAAATCAAGTACAAACACAAATGGCAAGCAAAACTAAAACATAAGGAAAGAAAGAACACAAGATGAACACAAACAGAGAGAGAGAATTCTCTTAATGATGAAATAGTTGTAGAGATTTCTTACCTCTCATCCTCTTACATTAAGGCATTTCCCTTTTCAAGCAATCAATCCTTGTCCTTGAGATGAGGCACCAAGTAAGAGCAAAAAACATGACTTTTAGCTAAAAAAGCAATTGCTCTTGCTATAAATAAGTTAAAGAGGAATAAGGCTAGACCTTTGCCTAATCAAGAAGAAGGAAGATCATCTACAACAACAAGGCAATTGCCCTGCTTAATAATAGTGGGGTATGCTCATTGTTCTCTCTCTTTTAGAGGAAATAAAAAATTTAAAGAATTTTATTATAAGGATAGTTTCAGTGCTTATCCCCTTAAGTTTTTAATAGTTTAGCTTATGTCAAAAACATGTTGTTAAAGAGAGTTTAACTAAAGAGTTCTAGGGTAAGGCAATAAATTGTTAAGGAAAGTTTAACTAAAGAGTTTAAAGGTAAGGCAAGGAGGTGGTGATGCTTTAAAGAATATGGTTAAGAGCTAATCCAAGACTTAGAGTGGTATTTCAATGCCTTGCAATGTTGGGGAGGTGAGAAAAGATTTAATTATTTTGTAAGCAATGAGTCTTGAGTGATATATTATCTACTTACAAGCAACTAAATGACAAAATATCAACAATCAATTTAAAAATTCATCCAACCAAGCAACAAAAGTATAGGCTACATCAAGGTCACTTTCTTTGGTGTGCATTTTGCAATCGAACTACCAATTCCTTTACCTTTTCTTGATTTGTCTTTAAAAATAATAGAAATAGAGTGGTGGAGAAAAAAATTAAAATAGGATATTTAAATTAAGGAAAATAATTGAATGCATAAAAGGAAAAAAAAATTACATGAGATATTTTTCTCATGGGGCTTAATATGTAGCTTTTAACCCAATGAGTCAATGAAGTTTTAAAGATTATTAAGTTAGAAATCAATTGAAAGGGAAATTTCACACTTTTTCATCCATTATCCCAATATCCTTTCTATAAAAGAGTGGACCATTATAATATTTCTAGTAAAGCTTGCATACTAGAAAATAAAACCTTAGCTAGGTGGAATTGGTAGGAGATAGATTTTCTTGTAAAATCATCATGAGAGACTAGGGACATCTTACAATAGGATATAATAAGGTTAATTGCCTTAATGGATTACTTAATATTTCTTTTACTTTGCCTTTAAGCACCCTTTGGCACCAAAATGAAAAAAAAAAAAAACATACAATACCTTGTATATTGGTTGGAAAGAATGTTATTTTACATACTTTACATATAAGGTTATTTTACATATATTTTTTAAATAATCAAGCTAATACATTATTATTTTACATTTTTGCATTTCCACTTTGATGTATACACAAAAAATTTGAAACTATATATTGGTTGTCCATGAGAACACAAGTGTCATTTTATAAATATCAAACTTTTCTTATATTCTGTCACACTAGTTAAGTAAAAAAAGTTATATTTGCTAGTCATTTTTTTATTATGCATTTTTAATTTATCTAAACTAATAATCCAAAAATTATTTTCATTTTCATAACTTTCTTTCACATAATTTTAGTTCATACCTCATTAAGTTGTGCTAATATTAGTTTAATTGCTTTTATGCCTTTTGTCTTATTGTTTTGAAAAATATGAACAAAAAATAAATAAATAAAATTAATAAAACAATATAAAATATCATTATAAGAAAATAAATTAATAAAAAGAGAAAATTTAAAAGTATATATATTATTTTATCAATTTATCTGAAAATATCAATTATATTATCATATTAATTTGTATAATTGTATAAATCACTCTTGTATCTATGCAATTGTTTTTATTTTATTTCATCCTCTTACTATTACATGGTCCAAATCCATCAAAATCATTACTTATCAGAGTCTTAAAGTCTTTACATTTTCACTTCTCCTTAAGTCTTCTCTTCCCACATAAGCAAATATGTATTAGTTATACCATACTACCATTATCTATTATTGGATGGAATCTTAATTTCACAATTAATTGATTTGTTTGTTTCTTTTGATTTAATGATTGATTATTTTTAATCAATAATTAATACTTTATAACTAGTTTACAATGAATAATAATTAAATTGATAATAATTTAAGAAATTAATAAATCAATTATAAAAAGGAATTTATTAAATAATAACTATACTTGCTAATAAAAGCAAGAATTTAAGCAAGTGTTATTAATTTAACTAAATTAAGAAATTCTATGTGATAGAGAGAGGTAGCTTGACAGGCATACACTACTTAGAAACAAAGTTAGAAATAAAATAGTGGGAAACGAAACTAAAAATAAGATATATAAATTAAGGGAAATAATTGAATATGTGAAACAAAACAAAAATAGTGTGAGATGGTGTTGAATATTCTTATGGGACCCACTTGAAAAGTTTTTAACCTAATTTGTTAGTTGGGTTTTTGAAGGTTATTAAGTTGAAAACTAATTAAAAGGAAAAATTTATACTTTTCATCCACTATTCCGATATCCTTTTTATAAAAGAAAGGTCACTATAACATTTCTAATAAAGTTCTCTTACTAAAAAATTGAACCCTTACTTATGGAATAGGAAGGAGTTCAATTTTCTTGCAAAAAAGAAAAAAAGAAAAACCTTGAGAGATTAGGGATAATTTACAATATGATATAATAAGGTCATTAGCCTTGACAAATGACTACTTGATATTTTTTTCACTTTGGCCTTAAGCCCCCCTTTTGCATGAGTAATGGTAAAAACTCATTTGTCAATATGTTAATAACCATCACCCTTCCAATCCCTTAACTTTTTTTTAGGTTTATCTTTAAGGATGATAGAAATAAAGTTAAAAACAGAGTAGTTGAGAAGGAAACCAAAAATGGGATATGTAAATTGAGGGAAATAATTGAATGCATGAAACGAAGCTAAAATAGTGCGAGATGGCATCAAATATTCTCATGGGGCCAAGTTGACAAGTTTTTAGCCCAATTTGTTAGTTGGGTATTTGAAGGTTATCAAGTTAGTAACTAATTAAAAGGAAAATTTTATATATTTTTAACCATTATCCCAATACCCTTTTAATAAAAGAGTGAGACACTATAACATTTCTAATAAACTTCTCTTCCTAAAAAATGGAATCTCTGCCTGTGAAATAAGTAAGAGTTAAATTTTCTTACAGAACTATCACAAGAGACTAGGAACATTTTACAGTAGAATATAATGGGGTCATTGGCCTTGACAAATGACTACTTGATATTTCTTTACTTTGGCCTTAATCCCCCTTTTGCATAAGTAATAGTAAAAACTCATTTGTCAATAAGTTAATAACCATCACCCTTCCAATCCCTTTACTTTTTTTTTTTGGTTTATCTTTAAGGATGATAGAAACAAAATTAGAAATAAAGTAATAGAGAAGGAAACTAAATTGAGGGAAATAATTGAATGCATGAAAAGAAACAAAGATGGCATGAGATGGCATTAAATATTCTCATGGAGCCCACTTGACAAGTTTTTACCCCAATTCATTAGTTAGGCCTTTAAAGGTTATTGAGTTGAAAACTAATTAAAAGGACAAATTTATATGTTTTCATCCATAGTCCCAATATCCTTTTTATGAAAAGGTGGGCTACTATAGCATTTCTAATAAACTTCTCTTATCAAAAAATTGAACCCCTACTCATGGAATAAGGAGGAGTTTAATTTTCTTGTAGAACCACCTTAACATATTAAGGACATTTTACAGTTAGATATAATAGGGTCATTAGCCTTGATAGATGAGTACTTGATATTTCTTTTACTTTGGCTTTAAGCCCCTTTTTGTGTAAATGATAGGAAAAACTCATTTGTCAACAAGTTGATAACCATTTCTAATCCCTTTACTTTTTTTGGTTTGTCATTGAGGATGATATAAACAAAGTTAGAAATAGAGTAGTAGAGAAAGAAAATAAAAATAAGATATGTAAATTATGGGAAGAGGTTGTGATTGCAACCCTAGGTTGTTTGTTTGATTGCTTAGAGAGGTATGCTATTTTGAATCAGTTTAACTATGTGGTTCTTAATAAGGCTGATCGCATGATAGATATGAGTTTCAAACTCTAGGTTATGGGGATTTTGGATGCAATGCTATCTAGCAATTTGAAATTGGGGAATGAAGACAAGGACCTTGATGAGAAGAAGATTTATCGCACCACCTATATGTTCAATGCTAATATGCCTTCTGCTGTAAAGTGCCTTGCTAGCAAGTATTTGATAAATCCTATTATTGTCACCATTGGTACTGCTGAAAAGGCTACTGATTTAATATCTCAACATGTGATCATGATGAGGGAGTCAGTGAAATTTTTGAAGGAATAGAGTTTGCTTGATGATCTTGGAGAAAAAGGCAGCAATTGTTTGTTAACACCAAAAAGAATGTAGATACTATCACTAAGAACCTTGATAAAGCCCGTTATTGACTAACAACTTTACATGGTGGGAAGTCCCAAGAGCCAAGGGAAATTAGCCTCAAAGGTTTTACAACTAAAAGTATAATATCCTTGTTGCAATAGATGTCGCATGTCATAGGATTGACATAAGTAATGTTGCTTATGTCAATTATTATGATATGCCTAGGAATATCAAAATGTTTACTCATTATATCAGATAAGCAAGTTGTGCCCAAAAGATGAGTGTGGCTACAACATTCTTGACTCTATAGGACACTAATGTATTCTATGATCTCAAGTTAATGCTTATTCAAAGTAATGGTCATATGCCTCATAAATTGGCAAAGTAAAAGGCTTTAAAGTTCAAGCAGGGAACAATTCCTGACAGACCCTTAGTCAAAATGACATTGTGTTTGCCCACTGGGAACTTAGATGATGGAGTCTAAGTTTAGCATTGCATTATTAGTTATAACCATCAAGTTTATTATTAATGGATTAGCTAGGAAACTTAGGCAGGAGATCCAATGTTCTACTATGCTACATAGTCAGGTAATTTGATAATTATATAAAGCACATAAATGACACCATTGAATTTGACAATAGCTCAAGCATAGTTTCCTAATATATGTCATAAAGGGAAAAATGCAATGTAATAGAGTCTAAGCCACTAGAACAAATGTTGAGCAATCTAAAGTACTTTTCCGTCTTAATTTTTTTTCTTTTTTTTGTGTAGTGGCAAACCTTATTTAACTAAAGCCAGCATAATAAAATAATTGACTTTTAAGTATAAAAGATTTTGTGCAATTATTGGTTTGTAATTAACAAACTAAAAACCTACAAACAACAAAGAACAAGAGATATCAAAACTTAGATAAATATGTATTATTTGTATGTCACATCACATAAGTGCTCATTGTTCTCACAACATAATCTTCTAAGGATACCAAATAGAGATAGAAAACAAACATATTTAGGAAGATTGCTTTCCTAATCAACTGGTTTCTTTCTCATCAGCAACTTAAGAAGAATAATCCCAAAACTATATACCTCAAACCTCTCTATAAGATAAGAAGTATAAGCATACAATAGGTCTATGTAACCAATAGTTCCCATTATGTGAGTTAAAAAAAGGGATTTTGAAATGGATAAGCTCCTAGCAATGCCAAAATCACTAAAATGAGCCTCATCATCCTTGTCAAGTAAAATGTTGGTTGACTTAAAATCCTTGTGAATGATTTAAGAATTACAATCATGGTGTATTTATGCCAGTGCTTAAGTAGCACCAAGTGCTATCTAAAGATAAGTGTCCTAGTGAAGCTTCTTCTTTGTAAGACCTAAATAAACACACAGAAGAAATTAGAATTTATAAAACAAAAGTGTAGGGAGTTGTGCACTATAAAAAGGGCACTTTATCATTTTGCAAACTACCATGCTAATTAGGTCAAAGCTACACAATGTTAACTACCATGATCCTAGTATTATCATATAAGGTGGAGAGTCTACCTGGATTATTAGTTGATTGATCTTAGGAATTTGCTCGATTAAGTAATCGGCATTTAACCACCAAAATCATAAGAAGGATTACTAGTTCACCAAGAGCAATGCCAAGGATTAATGCTTTGTAGTGAATTGTTTCTACATAAATAAGAGAAAACTTGCCAATGAAAAAATAATTAAATTGCTATTGCCAAAAAAAAAAAAGAAAAAGAGATAAAAAGCACTAAAGTGACATTAAAGGACATTTACTAATCTAAACATACATGGTATTAATGTCATGTAACAAGCAAAAAAGATATTGCACTGATTACCTTTTCAAGTGAGACATACTATAGATATTTTACAATAAGATACAATAAGGTCAATTGACTTCGACAAATTACTACTTGATATTTATTTTACTTTAGCTTTAAGCTTTTTGCACAATCTTTATATATATACATATATATATATATATATATATATATATATATATATATATATATATATATATATATATATATATATATATATAAAAATTAATGACAAAATTTTGCCTTAATTTATTTTGCATGTTATATATTGATCCATTAGTATTGTATAATTATTTATTTTAGTAAAAGTGTCATTGATGTTTTCCAATCGATATATATTGGCATATAAATATATCGATTGGAAAACATCAATGACACTTTTACTAAAATAAATAATTATACAATACTAATGGATCAATATATAACATGCAAAATAAATTAAGGCAAAATTTTGTCATTAATTTTTATTTTTAACAAGTAGAGGGCATACTTGTTTAGGTTAAATATTTGTTATTTCTTAGTATTAAGTTTTAAGGTTTATTCTAAAAAAGTTTTTTTTAATAAGTAAAAGGTATATTTGTTTTAGTTAAATATTATTATTTTTAATATTAAATTTAAAGGTTAATTCTATGAAGAGTATATTTGCCTATCTCTCTTTATTTACTATTTTAGAATGAAGCCCTTAACCAAACTAATTATGTCCCTAAAAAAGGGATATATTTGAAAGAAAAAAAAAAGGTATTAGACAATTAAGTAAAATGAGAAATTTTTTTTTCTTAGTTTTACTCTAGAATTTGAGAAACCATGAATAAAGTGAGAATAAAAATGACAGAGAAATCACAAAGATGAAACCAAAAAATATATGTAAACTAGTGAGTCGACTTCGACATATCTTGATGAACCAATAAAATTATTTTTTTTACTAAATATCTTTTCAATGTTTATCTCCTTAAATATATCCACATTAGAATAATGACAAAGTTAAAAAAAAATCTTGACAATCCCTTCTAATATATCATTAGTGTTATTGTTTATATGTAAATCTTTAATTTGTTTCTTTTGCTAGAAAGCTAATTAATAAAATTAACTTTAGATTTGTAAGAAGGAAATAATATGTTGATAGTAACATAACAACTAGCAAATGGGAGTGAAGGAGGTTGAGCCATGTTCCATCATTCTGGTGGTTGGGGAGATGGTACGAGGCTTTAAGTAACCAATTACTTTAGGCATGGTTAATTGATCTGATGGTTGTTCCTTTTTGCATTAAAGAGCAAGCTCAAACATGCTTATTATAGCTCTAAGATCCTTACATGTAGCACTAACCTCAAAATTGATTATTTTCATAGGGGTATTGTTTGTCACCTTTTATAAGATTTGGATATAACATGGTAACAGATGTAAAGAATTAAACAAAATTAGTATAAACATATTATGCTTAAGGTTAAATAGAACATAAAGAAATTAAGTTTAAGTTTAGCATTGCACCATCAACTATAATCATTAAGTCTATGATTAATGGATTAGGTAGGAAACTTAAGTAGGTGATCCATTGTTCCAGTGTGCCAAGTAGTAGGGTAATATGATAATTATCCTAAGCATATAAATGACACCATCAATTTTGACAATAGCTTAAGTATAGGTTCCAAATATGTATCCCAAAGGGAGAAAGGCAACATAATAGAGTATGAGCCATAGAATTGAGTCTATAATAACAATCAAAATGACCATATACAATTCCATTCCATTAGAACAAATGTTAAGCAATTTAAAGTCCTTTTTTTTTGGGTTTTTGCATTAACAAACCATAATTAACTAAAGTTAGTAGAATAAAATAATTGACTTTTAAGGATGTAAAATTTTTTGCAATAATTGGTTTGGTAAGAGAAAACTAAAAACCTATAAACAACAAAGAACAAGAGATATCAAAATTTAGATAAATATGTATTGTTTGTAAGTCACATTATACTAATGCTCGTTGTTCTTACAACATAATCTTTTGAGGATACCAAATAAAGATAGAAAATGAGCCTATTCACAAAGATCACTTTCCTTGTCAACTGGTTTCCTTCCAATTAGATTCTTGAGAAGAACAATCCTAAAATTGTATACATCAAATTTCTCTATAAGATCAGAAGTATAAGCATACATTGGGTCTATGTAACCCACAGTTCCATTATGTGAGTAAAAGAATGGGATTTTGAAATGGATAAGCTCTTAGTAGTGCCAAAATCACCAAGATGAACCTTGTAATCCTTGTCGAGTAAAATGTTGCATGACTTAACATCCCTATGAATGATTTAAGGATTACATTTATGATGTATATATACTAGTGCTTAAGCAAATATGAGTGCTATCAAAAGATGAGTATCTTAGTCAAGCTTCCTCTTTGTAAGACCTAAATAAACATATAAAAGAAATCAAAATTTATAAAACATAAGTGTAGGGAGTTGTAACACTCATAACGTTGATTTAAAAAAACCTTCATAAGGTACTCCCAAAGTATAGATAAACACTAAAAAAAGCCAACTTATGAATACTAAGCTTGGCTAAATGTGACCCATTGCTTGAAGAGTTGAGCCTATAGCCATGAAGACTAAGATTTCCAATAAAGCTACAAAAAAATGGTGACATTAATGAAACTTTAATTCAAAAAAACATGATAGCAAAGCAACTCCAAAAATTAGAAAAGTAAATTCAACTTAGATTTCCCTTAAAGCCATATGTCAAAGTTTCTAACTTGTTAAGTGAAAACCTTGTAAAGTTATTGCTTGTCAAAATGACACCATCCAAGTTGTTGTTTGATACATTACTTCATGTATGTGGTTACAACAATGTTACCATGGTGGTATAATGTAGTTACATTTTAAGTGTTCAAAATAAGTAGAAAATTTTACTATATATTAGACTTACTAATCCATGAGACTAAGGCAATAGATCAAAGGCATCACATTACTTGATAGATTATTAATTTCTAATCTTCTACATTATTTTGCACAAAAAACTCTATCAAAGGCTAATGGCACCAAGAAAACAAAAATTCATTATACCATAGACTGTCATAACCCAAGTTAAGTGGATTTAAGGGATGTATTGCAAATTGTTAACCTAATTAATACCAATAAAAGCCAATTAATGAAAACAAAATGTAATTACTTAGAAATAGCATCAGCAGCACATAGTCCACATTTTCCCTAAAAGGACAAGAATACTAGAAAAGAAAGTTGCATATTGTGACTTGCAATGAAAACATGCTTTGAAGCTGACTAAGTTCATGAGAAATTGTCCTTAAGAGATGATTATTTGAAAGATTCCAAGACATAAAACCTTAAAAATTAAAGTTTGAGAGAGGGTCAAAACTAGCATAATAAGACATGTTGCAATATTTAATGGTATCTTTCATCATCATAATACTTTTTAGTTTACCAAATTCTACTAGAACAAAGACATTTAGTTGGTTTCTACCTAGATTAATTCTAGAAGAAACAAAATGAGTGAGCAACGAATACAACTTTTAAGGTTTGTGAGCTAGACAATAACAAAGTCGCAACATTAAAAGATTATTCAAGTCACCAAGTAAAGAAGTAATGGAACCTTTGAATTTGTCATTAGAAATTTCCATGAACAAAGTGGACAATACACCCATTAGTCATTGAGAAATGGCAAGAGTAAGAAATATTCAAAAGCAACTAGTACTTACAGAATATCCAAATTACCAAAATGAGAAAGTTCAAATGCAATAAGACCCATAATGTTGTTGGTGGAGAGATTCTTAAAAAAATCAGGAAAAGAAAATGTCAAATAATTCTACAAATTCATAAAGGAATTTACATTTATATAATCATATAGCCAAAACAACATAAAACAAGGCAACTCATAGAGTTATCTCAAAGCTCTGGTGGAATTTTTTAATTTTGTTATTTTTTGTTTTTGGCAATAAGTTCTATGGACCAAATCTTACAAGGTTGTCATGTTCTTAAGCTTTTCAAATGTGCATGGAATTGTTATGTTCAACTAATTTCCATAGAAATTCTTGACATCAAACCAAATTATTAGCAATCATATTATAATGACTACATACCTCAAAGAATGTGACAGAAATAGTATAAATTCTTTTAGGTTGTATAAATTTGTACAAGAGCTTAAATTATCAAATGTAAGCCCTTTAAGGTGATTGTTGGCAACATTCCTACAAAATAGCCTTATTAGTTATGCCAAATAAGAAGTAAAAGAACTAGACAATTTGTGATGACAACATATAAGTAAAGCAAATTAGTCAACTTTCCAAGTTATGGTGGGATATGTCTTATGTGTTGATTATCTTTCAATACCCTGACACAAGGCAACAATACTTTAAACTGATGCATGGAAATCAATTGATGATAACAACATATGATGCACTTATAAACATGTGGCAAAATACTATATGAGGTAATATAAGCATTAAGTGATAAGCATACACAAATGGGAAGCAAAAACTAGTTATAAAAAGTAATCATCCATGAGTTTTTTGTTCTAAATAATAAGCTTAGGGAGTAGTATCAAGATGGCTCCACAAGCCATAAGATTAAAACATGAGAAAATTTAAAATAATACTCACGATGTACTTTACTATTTGGAGATGGTTCCCTAATAATGCAACTATGAAATTCATAATGGTATCGATAATGCTAATGCCATAGAATTAAGAAGTAGAGCCAATGAAAGAGCTCATACAAGTTCATTAGCTTTGTCATATTGTCAAGCTTAAGAGGAATGGATCTTGTCAACTTGTTACCATGCAAATACCTACACATGTTCCCAGTCCAGTCAACATGCCAAACTAAAGATGATTGGAAAAAGGAACCAACAGCCACAGACACCTCTAGGTAAAGCATTGGAAAAACCATCAAAAGTAAGATTGTGATAACCTCTTATGCAATAATACAAGCCTAACAATCATAAAATTTAATGAACTTATTCAATGTACTACGACTTATGATGCCTGAGAGCTATAAACTTATAATTTGATTATGTAAGTCAAATTTCCCAAAATAAGAGGATTGAGCCCACTTAGCTTGTTACACCTTAAGTCCATTTGTTTTATGCAAAGGAAAAGGAGAAATGCATGTACAAAAGATTAATAAATGAACAACTTTATATTTTAAACAAAAGCTCTAACAACTTACAATATAGTAAGAGCCTACATAAGGCCAATCACTAATGTTGTATGCCCTAATAATTGATTATTTTGCAAGTGTATAACAACCGTAATGATGTTAGAAAACCATATAAACAAGCTATAATTACTTTCAAAGTTCAAGTAGCTAATTAGAAATTGTAAACATATACAAATTAGTTAATTGTAAGAACCTAATATTGAACAAAATCTCCTTTGTCAACCAGTTGTAGGACAAGTCCTTATCAACATCAATAGGTAATGCATGAGTATTCAATTAATGAGCACAAGGTAAAAGATATAGTACATATAAAGTCCAAAAGGAAGTGCAGTTGCCAATATCTAGGGAGATACTACCAATTAAACTATTATTTCTTACATTTTTGTACAAGTTAGAAAAACTAAGTTAGATTAACATTACATTTACCAATGTTAGAAATTACAAATAGATATGGAACTCTTTAAGTGACAAATTATATTTTAAAAAAAACTTAGAAGAATAAAAGCCTTCTCAATATATAGATTTTAAGGGAGAGCACTGGCCAAATTATTTCCTCCTAGATCACTAAAATGTAGGTAGAAAAATCATACAAGGGATTAAAAAAATAAAAATTTATGAGAAAAATTATGCAATGAAATGACAAATACATTAATTTTTTGAAATAGTAGGAGGCTACACAGAAAGTGAGAAATTTTACATTGAAATAACTTTTTTGAATTATATTGCTGGTAATATCTTCTCACTAAAATTCAAAGTTGATAAATTACTATATTTACAATTGAAGAAGAATAAATGAATTAAGACTAATAAAAAGAATAAATGATCACATTTAAAATGAGGATAGTTAACATAGGAATATAGACATATATATATATATATATATAGACTCACATTGTAGTGACATGGGAGGTAAAATTGTTACAATTAATTCCTTTACAAATACAATAATCTAAAGTTAAAGAATATATCCAATCATACAAAACATTGTCTACATCCTTAAATCACTTCTTCATCTCCAATAGGGATGTTCTTTTAACAACACAAATATCGTTAATATCAACCCCAAAGTACATGCACCAAATAATTAAAAAAAAATTAAAATAAAAAACACACATTCTATTTCACTTGCTATCATTAATAACTAATGGATTAAAAATAAAAATGAAAAAAAAAAGCTATGAAAACCCATTATTTGTGAAATATCATAACTTCATGTACTATAGTCATTGAGAAAGTATTGAAAGTTAGATCCAAATTAGTAAAAAAGGAAAAATCATGAGCAATAAATCAAGTACAAATAGCTTTAATTACATCAGTAGCATATTTTTATTTAGGTCTTAGCAAAAAAGGATTAGGTTATTTTAATAAATACATTCAATTAACTTTAATCCTTTTACCTATTAACATTTTAAAAGAGTTTACAAAATCTTTATCACTTAGCTTTTAACTATTTAGAAATATATTAGCAAATGAATTAGTTATTCTTATTGTTTCTCCAAGACCTTTATTTGTTCATATACCTATCATGTTCCTTAGATTATTTACAAGTGAGATTCAATCTCTCTAATTTTTTATTTTTTATTTTTTTGCAACTTTAGCTATGGCTTATATAGGTGAATCCACAGAAAGACATCATTGAATAATAAACTAAGTACAAACATAGATGGTAAGCAAAACTAAAACATAAACAAAGAAAGAACACAATATGAACACAAATATAGAAAGAGAATTCTCCTAATGATGAAAGGGTTGCAAAGATTCTTTTACCTCTCATCCTTTTACATTAAGGCATTTCCCTCGTCAAGCAATCAATCTTGTCCTTAAGATGAGGCATCAAGTAAGAGAAAGGAAAAAATGACTTTTGACTAAAAAGGCAATTGTTCCTATTACAAATAAGTTAAAGAGGGATGATGCTAAATCTTTGCCTAATCAAGTGAAAGGAAAACCATTTACAACAACAAGATGATCGTCATGCTTAATAGTGGTGGGATATTCTCATTATTCTCTCACTTTTAAAGGAAATGAAGAATTTAAAGAAATTTATCGTGAGGATATTTTCAATGCTTACCCCCTTAAGTTGTTAATAGTTTAGCCAGTGTCAAAAATAAGTTTTTGAAGAAAGTTTAACTAAAAAGTTCTAGGGTAAGCAACAAACTATTGAGGAGAGTTTAACTAAGAGTTCTAAGGTAAGGCAAATAGGTAGTGATGCTTTAAATAATACTGTTAGGAGCTAAAATGAGACTTAGAGTGGTACTTCAATGCCTTGCAATGTTTGAAAGATGAGAAGAGGCTTAATCTTTTTGTAAGTAATGAGTCTTAAGTGCTATTATCCATTTATGAGCAACCAGATAACAAAATACCAATAACGAATTCAAAAATTCGTCTAACCAAGCAATAAAAGCAAAGACTACATCAAAGTCACTCTCTTTCATGTGCATTTTGCAATTAGACTACCAATCCCTTTGCCTTTTTTAGTTTGTCTTTGAGAATAATAGAAACAAAGTTAAAAATAAAGCAATAAAGAAAAAAACTAAAAATAGGATATTTAGATTAAGGAAAATAATTAAATACACAAAAGGAAAAAAAAAATATGCAAGATAATTTTCTCATAAGGCCCATCTGAGTAGCTTTTAGCCCTTTTTGTCAATTAAGTTTTGAAGGTTATAATGTTAGAAACTAATTGAAAGGGAAATTTTATACCTTTTAATCCACTATCCCAATATCCTTTCTATAGAAAAGTGGACCACTATAATATTTCTAATAAACCTCTCTTCCTAAAAAATGAAAGCCCTACTCGATAGAATAAGCAGGAGTTTGATTTTTTGTACAACTACCACAAAGGACTAAGGACATTTTACACCAAGATGTAATATGGTCAATTGGCCTTAACAGATGACTACTTAATATTTCTTTTATTTTTTCTTTAAGCCTTCTTTTGCACCAAAAATTCATAAAAAAAAATATATATTGATTGGAAAGAAGGTTATTTTACATATTTTACTTATAAGGTTATTACGGGGAATAAGTCATGGCCCGCAAAAAGAAATCCTCCAAAATCAAAACTTGGGTTGATGTTTGCAATCACCCAAACTCTGACTACGATTCCCAACCAATGACTCAACCAAGAAAACAAGCTTATACTAAATCGTCCAACTCTTCTGACCCTAGCTTTGACCAACTTAGCCCAACAGTAAAGAAAACCTTTAAAGCTTTTCTTGCAAAACTCAATGAAGACAAATCCACAGCCAAATCAAAAAGAAGACCAACTCCGCCTTCCTCACTAAAAGCCTCTGAACATCAAAAGGCTTCTATCAAAGGCAAACAGGTGATAACATTGTCACCTCCCAAACAAATGATGGTTTCACCATCACAAAAGGAGGTATCTCTGGTTCTTCCACTCCAAATTGATTTTCCTAAATCAAAGGTGGTCATTTCTAAAGCCCTCCAAGTACTTGGATCAAAGATCCAGTTTGTCAATTTATTTTTCTCTATTTTCACTAAGTTTTTCATCATATTTTATTGATCCTATTAAAAGTGGTATCAGAGCCATTCAGTTTTTTGTGAGGGGGAGATAGGTAAGGGGAATACTATTTATCTTCAACCTTAGTATACCAAGCAAAACACCTGTAAGATAAGTGTGAGTAGATCATCCACTTAAGGCGTACCAGGCTACAAGACCTGATGAGGCAATAAGACTGTTGGAGTACTCTAAGCTAGTATTTATGAATCTCACAACCAGTTTCATCTATAGGTATATTTTGATTAGTGGTAAGTATGTTTACCTTTACCTTTTGACCTCAAACATCTAGTCATGATTCTAAAGCTTCTTCTTCTTGAACCATAAATCATGATGAAATCCTCATTGAAAATTTTGACAAATCTATTGAAAATTGGCAAATTCCCAAACTTGTTGAAAGATAAATCTACAAAACCTCCAGATTCAATATCCTCAAAAAAATAGACTATACCATCAAAATTGTTGAAAGAGATTGTCATCTCTTTAGATCTATTGAAACTGTTAAACTGCTTTCTCAAGATTTCATAAAATATCATCAAAAGTATTACAATTATTTGCATTTAGGCATGGTTCAAATAGGCATCAAACAACTTCTAGAGAAGGACTTGATACATCTATACTTGTTGTATTAAGTGATTGTTGTTTATTAAACTTTGATGATTCTCTTATTGGCATCATTGAGTCTAATCTTTGTTCTGGACCTGTTTATTTCAATTGCTATCCTAACTTTACTATCTCTTTGCATGATAGAAACATTTTAGATGTTTTAACTTTACAAAACAAAATCCACGACAATCATTTTACAGAAGGTTTTATACCCCTGAGTTTGATATATAGAATCCAATACAAAACTATGAAGTCTTCATTCCATACGAAAACTTTATACGGTCCTAACAACAAAGGAGAAACAATCTTATGGCAAATGAATATGAGAAGATCCAACCTCCAAACTCCAAAATACATCAAATGGCACAAAGTTGAGCTCCTATATACATGGAAAATTGACAACCCTATCATTCCTTAGCCTCCTATTAACCCCAACCTTAACAGGATTACCCAACATAATGATGGAAGTGTCAGTGTTTGTTTTGCACGACACTCCACCAGCTCTAGATCTACATCCTTTAAAGATAATGATCTCCAATACCGTGTTGCTAATGACCTGCAAAGGAGTAATTCAGCAAGGACTCTTCATAATCATACTAAGACAAAAAATTATGCATCTAGCCTTTCTAGTATTGATCTATGCAGACAGATACCCAGACCAATGTAAAATGAAACTTCACCAAGATCATAGGACTCTCTTGAAGCTTCAGCCTCCCAAGTTCAATTTCCTGACGAGTCTAAGGCAAACCCTGAACTTAATATTTTGGAAAAAGATTCACCAAATGGTTTTAAGATTAATAAAGATATTTTAAGAAAAGAATTTTGTTCCCAATGGAACGATGAAAAAAGAAAATGGTTTCTCGAAGCATTTCAAAATGAAAAATGATTGGTCATCCAACAAGATTACTATAACTAGATGACAAGAGAAATTAAAAAATGATAAGCTTGAAGACATTTGAAGTTTGGCTTCTCTTTTATAGGAGAAGAGAAGTATACAGGAGTTGAATGAGCTATATATCCAGATAAGCTATCTTTTGGTGAAGTTGGTAGACAATTGTGAATGGACTGCAACTTTTGGTGGAGTTGGCAAACAACTAGGAGTGGAGTGTAGCTTTTGATGAGATTGGCCAACATATTTGTTGTAAAGGTAAACTTACTTCGGGTAAATGAATTTCCCGTGACTTTACTTTATATTAGTTGTTTGTCTTTTCTTTTGCTTTTGGTAGATTCTTTGGCCGATGTTTGCTGTGTTTGTTGAGTCGATGAGCTAGCTTTATCAATAGGTCCATAGATATAGTCAAATGGATCATGATTAGCCAGCAGGTCATAAGAAGTGGAGGCTAAGTTGTTTTCCAAGTGTCGTTCAGTGTTGGCGAGGGTTTGTTTCAAAGAAGAAATATATTCTTCTTGAGATCTGGATCTTACCAACTAGGCCTGTGTTTGGGCTTTATAGGCCAGGAACTGAGAAGTGGAGGCCTCCATTTGATTGGATTTGTTTGGATATTGTTTGAACCAATCCAAAATACCTTGAGGATGGACTTTTGTTGGTAGACTTCAAAGAATTGCTATCAAAACTTAACTTCGTAAGTTTTCCCAAGTATTGGTGTAGCCGTTAGTGGATCAAGATGGTATTGGAAGTCCCACATGCAACACCATGACAAACTAAAATAATAACAAAATAAGAAAAGCATAAGGTATGCATTCTCTATTTGTGAGGGAATATTTATCAAAAAAAATTTGAAATTCTTCTTGTATGGGTTCAGGAAAGATCTGAATAATAAGGCCAAACCATGACCACCATTGAACAAACCAAAGGGGAAATTTGATGACAGTTTGGGCTTCCTAGAAAAACAACCAGGAATGTTTGAATAGTGAATTTTGGAAATAAATGACATTAAACCATGCCTATTTGTAATCTCAATAATTAAAATATTAGGCAAATTTGGAGTTTTGGTAAATTAATGACCTAAATGAAATTTGGGTAAAAAGGTGATTGGGTCATTCTGAAGGATGAAGGACCTAGATGATTTGTAGGATTAAGTACCCAATTTCATTATTTTGTGAATGATGGCAAAATTTGGTAGAGTATGTATCAACAAGGATGACTTCATAAAAACTATGGGATCGACAAGGATCCCAAGGTTTGTAAAACCAATCTTTGAAATGGTTTTTTGCACATTTTTAAGGATCATCATGGTGATATCCAACTTCAATAAGTTCAATAATTTGAAAAGTGGATTTTTAAAAACAAGTTGGTGGCAAAAGATTTTTGAGGGGCTTTAGAAATGACCACCTCTAGTTTAGGAAAATAAATTTGGAGTGGAGGAACCAGAGATACCTCCTTTTATGATGGTGAAACCGTCATTTGTTTGGGAGGTGATAATGCAATCACTTATTTGCCTTTGATAGAAACCTTTGATTTGGTTGTGAATTTGTCTTCATTGAGTTTTGCAAGAAGAGCTTTAAGGGTTTTCTTTGTTGTTTGGCTAAGTTGATCAAAGCTAGGGTCAAAAGTGTTGGATGATTTAGTAGAAGCTTGTTTTCTTGGTTAAGCCATTGGTTGGGAATCGTAGTCAAAATTTGGGTGACTACAAACATTAACCCAGGTTTTGTTTTTGGAGGATTTCTTTTTGAGGGGCATGGCTTGTTCCCTGTAAGTATTCCTTTATAAGAAAATTAGGAAAACTGTTAGAAGAACATTTGATGTATTCTATATCAAAATTGTAAAAACTGAAAATTGCTTGCCATCTAGCAAAAATTTGTTTAGAAGCAAGATTTTGAACATCTTTTTGTAACACAAACTTAGTTGCTTGGCAATTAATACGTAAAAGAAACTTTTGATTTAATAAATCATTTTGGAATTTTGAAATGCATAAAACAATGGCTAAAATTTCTTATTTAATGGTAAAATACTTTTGTTAACAATCATTCTAATGTTTTGAAGTATATTTCACCAGCTACTCCTTTTGATATTTTACCTATTTAAGAATCCCTCTATACCCTAGGTTGGAAGCATCAGCTTCTACTATTTTTTGTAATGAAGGGTTAGCTAGGTGTAAACATGGTAAAGTACTGATTTGGGATTTGATGGTTTGGACAAATTGTGTGAGATCCTCATTCCAAGGTTTTTAGGAATTTTTTTTAGATAGGTGTTTATGGAGTGGTTTAATGATAAGGTGAAGTTTTGGGTAAAAGTTAAAGACATAGTTGAGGCTGCCAAGAAATTTTTGAAGCTGGATTTTATCAGTGAGTTGGTTTAGGAATTTTTCTGCAAATGTCAGAGATCATGAAAAAGGGGTGATAATTCCTTGGGAGATGTAGTGTCCAAGGAATCATATTTTGGTCTGGAAGAGATCCATCTTAGACCTAGAAATAGCTAAGCCTACTTTCTTGGTTACATGCATGAAATGATGCAAATTTTTGATGTGTTTTTCAATGTTTTTAGAAAAGACAAGTACATCATCTATGTATATGATTATGAAATGCATACATGATACATAAATGTTATTCATAATGCGTTGGAATTCAGAAGGTGCATTTTTGAGTCCAAATGACATAACATTCCATTCAAATTGACCAAATGGGATAGTGAATGCAGTTTTGTAACGATCATTTTCATGAATTTGAATTTGCCAAAATCCAGATTTCATATCAAATTTTGAAAATATTTTTGGTTAGGAATGGGATACTTGATCCATTCTAAAGCATTGTTTAAAGGTTTGTAATTGATTACCAAGCACGGAACCCCACGTTCTAGTTCAACATTTTTGTTGACATAGAATGCTACACAACTCCATGGCAATTGGCTTGGTCAGATGATTCCTTTGTCAAGAAGGTTGTCAATTTCCTATTTACAATGTTTGACCAGCTCAAAATTCATTTGAATAGATCTAGGTTTGCTGGGAATCTGTCCTTCATTAAAATCTTTGGCATAAGGCAAAGTTACAATATGTTGATGTCTATACCAAAATGCATTTGGAATATTAGAATAGATAGTTTGCTCAATTTGAGTTCAGATTATTTGGATTTGGTTTTGGATTTCAGGTGTTTGTAACTAGGTTTGGAGTTACTTAAATGAAATCTTAGTTTTAAGGTGGTTTATCTGAGACTTTTTGTTTGAAGTAGAATATTTAATTCAGCAGATTTTTTAAGGGACAAATTTTTAAGGAGGTTGATGTTTCAAACTTATGGTTTTTGGAGGAACTCAAAAATGATAGGTTGGCCAAGGATTTGGGTATGTATTCCTTGGTGTGTTACACTAAAAGGTTTGATAAGGTTGAAGAATGGAGTACCAAGGATAACCTTTTGTTTCAGATTTCTTAGAAGGATGAAGGAAGTTTTTAGAGAGATACCTTGCTGGCAAACTTATACCTCAGGAAGCTTGTATTCTATGATTAGTCGTGGTTGCTTACCGATTTTAATCCTTCAGTAGTCTTTTCAAAGAACTTGGTAGGAACAAGTCCTTCCTGAATGCAACTGAGATATGTGTCGGTGTTTACTAAAGCAATGGTTTGTAAAGAATATTGGTTAGCAATAGTTAGTCTTATGTTGACTAGCCATTTTTTGGTTGTAACTTCTATTTAAAGAAACAGAAATTCAGTATTGACTTCTGTTGGTATTTCTGGTTGAGGTATTTGTGATTTGGTGGAAGAGGAACTGAGTAATTGTTGATGTACTATATCCAGTAGGGATATTAGTACTTGGTGGTCTTTGCTACATTATTGTTTGAGCTAAGAAACTTCAAACTTTAGAAAATTTATTTCGTATTTGAGATCATTTATTGTAACAGGTCTAGTTTGGGGTTGATCAAAATGATTAAGGATATTTTGTAAGTCATATGGTGCTTAAGTTTGTCGGAGTAATTCATATGGCTTAGAAGATGAAGGGGCTTTCACAAGTTTTTCAAGGAAAAGAATTTTGGCATGATCATTACCTAAATTGTTGAGAATATCGAGTATTTGTTCTTGATTGTGGGTTAGTATGGATATCTCGTTGTTTGAAGAATCTTCTGAAGTTTTGTCATCAAGTTGGAGACCCTGTTCTTCTTCGGAGGAGATCATGGATTCTTCTGAACTACAATCATTAAGTAGGGTTTGAATTTGGGTTTGGACTTATTCAATAAGTTCTAGTGTTTAGAGTTTGGTATTTAATTTATAGTAACAAGCTAAATGGCCAGGTTTTTTGCAGTTGTAACAAATTATTTTGGGTTTTTAATCAAGTTGGTAGTCTTGTTGGTTAGGGAGGTTAAAAGGCCTTTTATAAGGTTTTTGTGTCCGTTTGGATTTAGGCTTTTGTTAAAATGGATTAGAGGTACTAAGTTTGTTTACTTTAGGCTTAGGCTTGGATTTTCTTTTGGTTTTTTCTTTCTGATAAAGATGGTCATCAAACTAAGCACAAAAAGACCCAAGTTCCCTCCAAGTTTGCTACTTTTCACGTTTGATCTGCTTCTATAGACGCAGATCACTACAAACCTATAGTCCTTCTTTTTGGATGAAGCTTGTTAGTTCTCCATAAAATAAGGCGTTATAAGGTATTTGCTTATTATATAATTCAAAAAGTTTATTACGAACACATTCTCCCAAAAGTTTAGAAAGACCTGTCAAATATTTTCCTTTCCAAAATGGTTGGTTTCCATATTTTCACTGCATAACATGGGTTATGAAAGTATTTTTGTACCAGCAAAAATTATGTAAATATTTACATCTTAAGTTTGAAAGAAGTTTAATGCTTTTGTCCTTTAAGTGAGAAGGATCACCAATAAAATGTTTAGTAATTGTGAAAATAAGAGTGGTTATTACATCAGGATTGGGATTTTGATGATCATTAAAGATGGGTCGCCCTTCCTCATCACATTTAATCTTAGAGAGTATTTCCTGGTGGTTTGCTAGAGTGTGGATGTTATCCCACCATCCTTTGAGTTGTCCCGAAAATCCTACAATAAGAATCTCCATAATTCAAAAGTTTGACTATGAGTTTGGTAAATGTTTACAACTATAGTCATTTGTTGGAGAAGATTTAGGATCTGATATTCAAAAAACCCACCAATATTCCATTCATAGATTGAATTGGAGCAATATTTAGTTTGGACAAAAGAGGGTTTTTCTTCAAGTACAATATCAAGGGTAGTTGGTCTAGGGTAATACATTCGTGTAGAGATTTTGGATGGTTCCACTTATATCCTTTGAATTTTGAAAGAAGGATTGGAAGAAGAATCAGATGAAGTATCAAAATTTATAAGAACGTGAAGAGCTTTTCCAGAGGATTTTTTGTCTTATAGAGCCTGATACCTCTGAACTAATGCTTGTTGAAATTCATTTGAATTATTGTCAGAAATTTGAAAAGGTTTAAACACAAGTGCAGTTATTTGTTTAGGAATAGTCTTATCTTTTTCTTTTATTTTTGTAAAAGAGCTTGTAATAGATTCGATATTAGAAACTTGGTTTCCAATGGTTTATAAAATTTTGTTTGTATAATTATTTTGTTTAACAATTTTTTGAAAATCTTTTGGAGAAGGGTCTTCATCTTTTCTTTTAACTTTAAAAGGAGAAGCAGAAACAATAGATCCTTTATGTTTAAATTGGATTTCGCAAGATAGGGATGCATTGATTCTATTTTAGAACCATTCATCAGCTCTCACTATTGCATTACAGTATACATCTGTAATCTTTGTTCTTCTGTAAAGGAAGTCCAAGAATAGTCAAATTTCATTTGAAAACTATATTCATCAAACCAGTCAAAAAATAAAATCATTTTTTCTTCTCTGGTCATCCAGTCATAATAATCTTATTAGATGGCCAATCGTTTTTCATTTTGAAATACTTTAAGAAATCATTTTCTTTTTTCATGATTCCATTAGAAATAAAATTCTTTTTGAAGCTTCAAGAGAGTTCAATGATCTTGGTGAAGTTTCATTATACGTTGGTCTAGGTATCTGTCTACATAGATCAATACCAGAAAGGTTAGATGCGTAACTATTTATCCTAGTATGACTAGGAAGAGTCCTTACTGAATTACTCCTTTTCAGGTAATTAGCAACACGAGATTGGAGATCATAATCTTTAAAGGATGTAGATCTAAAGCTAGTGGAGTGTCGTGCAAAAGAAACACTGACACTTCCATCATTATGTTGGGTAATCCTGTTAAGGTTGGGGTTAACAAGAGGCTAAGGAATGGTAGCATTGTCAATTTTCCATGTATCTAAGAGCTCAACTTCGTGCCATTTGATGTATTTTGGAGTTTAGAGGTTGGATCTTTACATATCCGTTTGCCATAAGATTGTTTCTCCTTTATCATCAAGACCATGTAAAGTTTTCGTATGGAATGAAAACTTCATAGCTTTGTATTGGATTTATCAAACTTAAGGGTATAAAACCTTCTACAAAATGATTGTTGTGGATTTTAATTTGCAAAGTTAAAACATCCAAAATGTTTCTGTCATGCAAAGAGATAGTGAAGTTAGGATAGCAATTGAAATAAATAGGTTCAGAACAAAGACTATACTTAATGATGCCAATAAGAGAATCATCAAAGTTTAATAACCGACAATATCTTAATGCAGCAAGTATAAGTGTATCAAATCCTTCTCTAGAAAGTAGTTTGATGCCTATTTGAACCATGCCTAAATGCAAATAATTGTAATGCTTTTGATGATATTTTATGGAATCATGAGAAAGCAATTTAACAGTTTCAATAGATCTAAAGAGATAACAATCTCTTTCAACAGTTTTGATGGTATAGTCTGTTTTTTTAAGGATATTGAATCTATAGGTTTTGTAGATCTGTTTTTCAATAAGTTTGGGAATTTTCCAATTGTCAATAGATTTGTCAAAGTTTTTAATAAGGATTTCATCACGATTTATGGTTCCAGAAGAAGAAACTTCATAATCATGGCTAGGTGTTTGAGGTTGTAAGGTAAAGGTAGGCATACTTACCACCAATCAAAATATACCTACAGATGAAACTAGTTGCGAGATTTGTAGATACTGGCTTAGAGTACTCTAACGGTCTTATTGCCTCACCGGGTCTTACAGCCTGGTACGCCCTAAGTGGATGATCTACTCACACTTATCTCATAGGTGTTTCACTCGGTATACTAAGGTTAAAGAAAAACAGTGTTCCCCTTACCTGTCTCCCCCTCACAAAAAGCCGAATGGCTCTGATAAACAGATATAAAGTAAAGTCAAGGGAAATTCATTTACCCCAAGTAACTTTACTTTTACAACAAATCTATCGGTCAATCTCATCAAAAGCTACACTCCACCGCCAGCTGTTTGCCAACTCCATTGAAAGTTGTAGTCCATTCACAATTGTCTGCTAACTTCACCGAAACATAGCTTGTCTGGATATATAGCTCATCCAACTCTTGTATACTTCACTTCTCCTATAAAAGAGAAGCCAAACTTCAAACGTCTTCAAGCTTATCATTTTGTAATTTCCTTTACCCTTCCCATATCCCCTATAAATATCCATTCCTAAGTAAAAAATTGTAAGTTTTATCTTTATAAGTTTGTAAGTTCTTTTATAAATATATTTCAAAATTTCAATTTCAAATGTTTTCATTTTGATCTAGTATATTGGCTGGAAACCAATAATCATTCCTAGTAGGATATAATCCTGGAACGACTTTTGGTGGTACGCCCTAAGTAGATGATCTACTCACACTTATCTCACAGGTTTTTCGCTCAATATACTAAGGTTGAAGATAAACAGTGTTCCCCTTACCTATCTCACAACAAGCCAAATGGCTCTGATACCACTTTTAATAGGATCGATAAAATATGATGAAAAACTTAGTGAAAACAAAGAAAAATAAATTGACAAACTGGATCTTTAATCTAAGTACTTGACGTTGTTTATACCAAAGGTCGTTCCTGGATTAAATCCTACTAGGAATGGTTATTGGTTTCTAGCCAATATACTAGATCAAAACAAAAATGTTTGAAAATGAAATTTTGAAATATATTTATAAAAAATCTTACAAACTTATAAAGATAGAACTTACAATTTGTGACTTGGAAATGGATATTTACAGGGGATATGTGAAAGGTAAAAGAAATTACGAAATGATAAGCTTGAAGATGTTTGAAGTTTGGCTTCTCTTTTATAGGAGAAGAGAAGTATACAGGAGTTGGATGAGCTGTATATCCAGACAAGCTATCTTTCGGTGAAATTGGCAGATAATTGTGAATGGACTACAACTTTCTGTTGAGTTGGCAAACAATTAGGAGTGGAGTGCAGCTTTTGATGAGATTGCTCGATAGATTTGTTGTAAAGGTAAACTTACTTCGGGTAAATGAATTTTCCGTGATTTTACTTTATATTTGTTGTTTGTCTTTTCTTTTGCTTTTGGCAGATTCTTTGGCCAATGTTTACTGTGTTTGCTGAGTCGATGAGTTGGCCTTATCAATAGGTCCATAAATATAGTCAAATGGATCATGATTAGCCAGCGGGTTATAGGAAGTGGAGGCTGAGTTGTTTTCCAGTTGTCGTTCAATGTTGGCGAGGGTTTGTTTCAAAGAATAAATATATTCTTCTTAAGATCTGGATCCTGCCAGTTGGGCCAGTGTTTGGGTTTTATAGGCTAGGAACTGAGAAGTGGAGGCCTCTATTTGATTGAATTTGTTTGGATATTATTTGAACCAATCCAAAATTCCTTGAGGATTGGCTTTTTGTTGGCAAATTTCAGAGAATTGAAAGTCCCACATGCAGCACCATAGATATATATATATATATATATATATATATATTAATAATCAAGCTAATATATTATTTTTTGCAGTTTTACATCTCCACTTTGATATATCTATAAAAAATGTGAAACTATGTATTGATTGTATATGAAAACACAAGTGTTATTTTATAAATATCAAAATTTTCTTATATTTTTCTCACACTAGTTAAGTAAAAAAATTCTATTTGCTTGTAATTTTTTTTATTACACATTTCTAATTTATCCAAACTAATAATCAGAAAGATTATTTTCATTTTCATAACTTTCTTTGGCACAATTTTATTTCATACCTCATTAAGTCGTGCATGTATTAGTTTAATTGGTTTCATACCATTTGTCATATTATTTTGAAAAATATGAACACAAAATCAATAGATATAATTAATAAAATAATATAAAATAGTATTGTAAAAAAATAAATTAAAGAAAAGAGAAATTTTAAAAATATATATTATTTTTTTCAATTCATTCAAATGTATCAATTATATTATCATATTAATTTGTACAATTGTATAAATCACTCTTATATCTTTGTAATTGTTTCAATTTTATTTCATTCTCCTACTATTACACAATCCAAATCCAATAAAATGATTACTCATCATAGTCTCAAGGTCTTTACTTTTTGGGTTATCCTTTATTCTTCTCTCTTTACACAAGCAAATATGTATTAGTTGTACTATACTACCATTATCTATTATTGGATGGAAACTTAATTTCACAATTAATTTATTAATTTGTTTCTTTTGATTGGATGATTACTTATTTATAATCAGTAATTAATAGTTTATAGTTAGTTTACAATGAATAACAATTAAATTGATAATAATTTAAGAAATTAACTAATCAATTATAAAAACGAGTTTATCCAATAATAACTAACTAGCTAATAAAAGCAAGAATTTAAATAAGTGTTATTCATTTAACTAAGTTAAGAAATGTTATGTGACAAAGAGGGGTAGTCTATTAGGCATACACCAGTTACCTAGTTTTCATTAAATTGTTCAACTGGATTTTTGGAGATGGGCACAAGAGAGCGAGAGTGCTTAAAAAAGACAAAAGAGGTAAACTTAGATTGTTACCAAATTAAAATTGGAGTCAACAAACTAAATTTTGAGCATGAAAGAAATTTAATGTAATAAAATGGTAAAATCAAAATGAAAAAGCTAATTTTATTAGTAACGTCAAAAAAAAACACAAGTATACAAACTAAGCTAATTTTTAAGTAAAGGGTATACTTGTTTAGATTAAACATGTTTTAGTTTTTAATATTAAACTTTAAGGTTCATTCTAAAAAATAGCTTTTTAATAAGTAGAGAGTATACTTGTTTATTATAATAAGTGAAGAAGGAATGGATCCACTAATTTTGTTACTAAAAATGTTTCTAAACAAAGTGGACAGTACAACCATAAGTCATTAAGAAATGACAAGAGTAGGAAATATTTAGAAACAATTAGTACTTACAAAGTGTCCAAATTACCAATATGAGAAAGTTCAAATGTAATAAGGCCCACAATGTTGTTGGTGGAGAGATTCTTGAGAAAGATTGAGAAAAGAAAATGTCAAACAATTACGCAAATTCATAAAAACATCTACATATATGTAATTGTATTGTCAAAAACAACACAAAACAATGTGACTCATAGAGTTATCTTAAAGCTTTGGTGAAATTTTTATTTTTTTTAACTTTTTCCTTTTGGCCATAAGTTATGTGAACCAGAGGTTACAAAGTTATCATGTTCTCTAGCATTTCAAATGCGTGCGAACTTCTTCCATTTAGGTTATTTCCATGCATATTCCTAACATCAGACCAAATTATTAGCAATTGTATTATAATAGTTACGTATCTCAATGAATGTGATAGAGATGACACAAATTCTTATAAACTGAAAAAAATTGTACAAGAGTTAAGACTATTAGGTATATGCCTTCAAGGTGATTGTTGGCAACATTTATGCAACATAGCCTTATTAATTATACCACACAAGATGTAAAAGAATTAGACAATTTGTGATGACAACATTAAATTTTGTATTGTAGGAAAATGAAAAATTATCAAGAAGATACTCTTAGATGCTGCAAAACCGATATAAAAGTCTTGGTATTTTCCTCTTTGGGCAGATTCTGCTTTAGGGCTTCAAAATGCTAGAAGTCTATTTAAAAATTATTATGGTATATTAAAAATTTAAAATCATTATGGCATGAAAATTTACATATACTAATTACAAAATGAAATTTACCACGTCATCCAATAAATAAATTTCAGTAAAATAAAATAATATTGTTAACATTTGTAACACTGTTCTTACATTTTAGTTAGAAGCATGTCAAGTTACTTTACTTCCTAAGTGCTTATTTCATGGAGGTATTGAGACCCAGAAATTCTGGAGGTCTCAAGTTAAGAGCCTAGAAGAATTGAAAAGAGAGATATAGAGAAAAGAAATTGAAATATCAGACTAAAATAGAAGAAAATTTACCCAACCACCAGCAAGTTCAGTGGCTCTTTGAAAAACTTCTGCGTCTATAAAATCTCCAGTCATCCCTGCGTTGTTCACCTTCTCGGCGTTCCAATTTTTCCATCATTCGCTTTAACGGACATAAACCGAGGAAAGGCATAGATTGGTACGTCAAAAAGAAGTAATACAGGGCAAAGCCAGACGTGGAGCTACACCTTCCAAAGTGGGATCGGATAAAACCTGCCTGACATGAAATGCTGTGAGGATCTGTCACATCAGGTTGATAGTAAACCAATAGATAATCATCAGAAAAGCCAGCTGCTTTCAGTTTTTGGACAGCTTTGAGACCTCTTCTCTCGTCTCTGGATGTTAAGATCTCAAATGCTATCCCTTTATTTGCTCCTGTAACCACTGCGTACCTTCAAAAACAACAGTGATTCTGTGAATCTGTTGGGTTCAGTACAATAACAGTTTAAGGAAAGCCACGAAAAAGCAATATCAAAGTCAACCTCTTTGCAGCAATGATGTCAGGGCTTTTTGTGCTGGAGGTGATCGACCCTGCAAATTGCTGGTATGTATGGAATAAGAATGCAGGGTTTGTGTGAGGCCTCGCCAGCTATAAATAAGTTTTATAACCACACGAAAGCTCTAAATAAAATGCGCCTGAAAAAACAGCACAAGGACTCAATTTCATAAAAAATAAATTTTAAATTTTTAACTTCTGATTTTTTTTTTTTCACTTCAAATTATTAAATATGCTACTACAACATAACACATAGAATAGACAATATAAAATCTATATCAAAATATAAAGATATCTAATCACGTTTAATTATATTTGTTTATATTTTTTTTTTGTTTTAATTATAAATCTAGTAATTAAAAATAAAAATTCAGTAATGCTGCCAACTTACTTGAGAAACTTTTTGCTTAGATAATGCGGAAGGCCAGGCTTACACACATGAGACGCCCTAGACATTAAAATTAAATTCAAATTTATGAGGAAGAAATGCAAGATTTATAAAATAAAATAAAATAAAATAAAAAGAGTGCTACATGTATGTTGTATAAAATAATTTAAGATTCAATGGATAAGTTACCTAAACACACACATATATCCTTCTTTGTTTTTATTCAACGTTAAAAAGTATAAAACATTTGCTTTCTCAAAAAGAAAAGGCATCTATTTTTCTTGCTTTTTACCGAAAATAATTTTATCTTCAAACCACAAGTATTTAAGACTCAAGTATTTATAATTGACCTCACACCTCAAGCATTTGGCAAAGACTTTTAAAAATACTGGAACAAGAAAACTAGGGATACTATATCTATCTCCTCTGCACACAAAGAAAGCAATGGCTCTGATTTGCATAGCAAAATTGAACTCAGTATATGATGTTGTTATACCAAAAGTCACTCAAAGTTAAGTCTTTTGAGCAGATATTAGTTTTCAGCTAATATACAAAAAGGATTGAGAGCTTGAATGCTTAAGAAAATATGACGTAAGAAAACATGAAATTTTATTAAAGATAAATACTTACAAAACTTAAATGCTTGAGGATGAAATACTTAAAAGCATAAATACTCCTGAGGCTTAAGCTTGAAAAAAAAAAAAAAAAAACGATGGTCTACATTGGTTTACATAAATTGGCCTCATTCAAGTAGATATAGTATCCTTGGTTTTCTTGTTCTAGGGTTTTGTTTATTCTGATTTTGTTGTCAAGGGGAGATACTAAGAGTGAGATAGGCATAAAGGGATAGATACTAAGCATGAGTGCAGCATAAGGGGAGGAAATAAGTAGGTGTGGTCCTAACAATAAGACCTGTGGGAAGCTATGAGACCATTGGTCAACGCCAACGTAGGTAGGTGAATCCTTGTATCCCAATTTCCATTGTTTGTCCAATAGATTTCCATCACAAAGATCAACCTCAAGTCTTCCAAATATAATTGGCATCAACACTCAGAGCACAATTCAACAACTTGCCCATGAAAGGCAAAGTTCACCAAATTTACCAATCACATCTCAAATGGCTTTTCCAAACCAAACTTTTATTGACCATGAGCTCAACATTTTGAAAAAATAGCTTGTTTTAAATAAAGATATTTTTTTAACAAATTATTCTCAAGCCAATTATAAAAAATGTCTCTAATTTTTCAAACAATTTATCAACCAAAGAACTCAAATCAACTAAGCTTATTATAATTTTCTTTACAAGCAAGAAAAACATATTATGATTTCAAATGATTTAAGAAAAAGTATGCTCCTCATAATGAGATAATATAACCTTTCTCAACAAATTTTTCAAACTTTTAAAAGGACATCGATGTCCAAACCCAAACGCAATGGTAGGAAACTACAACTGGTCAAAAAAAATGACTTTGTTCATCCACTTGCCTACAAGATTACTTTTAAGCAAAAAAGCTCCCAAGTTTTGGCTTTTCTTTTAAAATTTGTAGAGAAAATAAGGATTTCTCTACAAATGATATCAAAAAAAAAATAATAATAATAATTATACCAACAAAATTTTATAAACTATTAGTAATTGGCTTTCAAATATAAAAACCATTGTTTCTACTCTACAATCACCAATAAAATAAGCTCAAAAATCCTTTTCTCAACCAACATTTAAGCCTTTCTTAGTTTCAAACAAAACAAAAAATAAATTTTCTCAAGCACAAAGGCAACGATTACAAGCCTTAAAGCCATCCATAAGAACTACATAAAAACTAACTTGCCAAAAGTCTTTAAGCTATTTGCACAAGTGTTGACTCTTATAAGCCATCAACAACATCAGCCTCTAATAATAGTCTAGCTATCGACAAGCCTTAATTTAGGTCACCAAGCACATAAATGTATTATCCTAAGCCAACAACCCTAAACCTTGCTCTAAAAAAATAAAAAAAAACTCTCATCCAAGCTAAGTACAACTTAATGCCATTTATGAGTGGAACATAGATGGCTTGTCCAAATTCCAAGTCGTTAATCTACTTTAGTAGATAACTATGGTATCAAGTGCCTACAAAACATAAAGTCAACTTTTTGACCTTACAATGACTAAACTCATAGTTGTCAGCTTTGCTGGCCAACTAAAAAGCTAGTGGGATAATATTCTCCTTACAATCGACCATTAAACAATTTTTCCAAACTATTAAACTAATTCTATAGGTAAACCCCTTCTAAATAACCAAGCTCAACCAATCCTAGAAGCAATAGCATTTTTAATCTTTGTAATTTTCAAACACTTCATTGGTGATCCTTTACATTTGAAGGATAAAAACACCAAATTACTATTAAATTTTAAGTGTAAGTACCTTCATAATTTTTGTTGGTACAAAGACATTTTTCTAACTTGTGTTATGTAGTGGGAAGATGGCAACCATTCCTTATGGAAAGAGAAGTTTCTAGCTAGGCTACCTAGGCTCCTTAGTGACAAGGTAAGATTTAAACTCCAAGCCCATTTCAATGTTCTAATTCTTTATCATACCTTGGCCTATGGTGAGCTTATAAACTTTATCTTAAAGGAAGGCCTATAAATCTATTCAAATCTTAAGATTAAAAAACAATGAAGCGTGAATAAAAACAAACCCAAAAAGAGCTAAGTTCTTTCTATGTCCAATTTGATGACTCTTTTTATCACAAAGAGCAATACAAATGTAAGAAGCCTTCTAAGACGGTTAAAAATTCTTCCTACTCCAAAGCCCAAAAGCTTCCAAAATGTATCCATAAACAACCCACTCCAAAAACCCAAAAACAAACCAAAAGACCTAAAAACCTTTTAATCTTAAAGCCCAAGGACCCCAAAGTGCCATAATGACTTGTCTTAGATGCAGCCAACCCGGACACCAAGCCTATTATTGTAGGCCTAAATAAGGTCTAAGCCCTCTAATTACCCAAACCAATTTATGAATAGGTCCAAAACCTATTCATAAACTCCTCTAATTATGATTTTGAACTTTCATCAAATGATGAAGAAGGTATCTAAGTAGATGAACTTGTTACCTTATCTACTTTAAGCAATGAGAAATAGGTAATTGTTCTCACAAAAGACCAAGAACTCATTTTGGAATTAATTCCATGGATAATCCATAAGCTAAAGCCCAATACCTTCAAAAGCTTTTATCCTAAACATCTTTAAGCTCTACCTAACACCTTTTACTTTGACAAGTTTAAACACCTTACAATCTGACAAACATTCTTAAATGTTTTAAGCAACCCAAGCCTAAACTTGTAACCCTTCAAGAGCTTCAACACAATGTCAACCAACTCAAGATAAAAATCAAAGAACACAAGCAACAAAGATCTATAGATCATAATCTACTAGTTTCTCTTCTTCAGCAATCTTATGATAAGTTTGTTAAACCAAGCACCCCTCAAGATGACTTAGAGACATCTCAAAATTCAAACTTTGATATGTCCAACCTAAACCAAACTAAATTTTTATTCCTATTAACAAAAATTACAACTCAAAAATGGTTTGTCAATATTACAATTCAAGTTCATGATTTCCAACTAACCATTATAGGCTTGTTAGACGTTGGGGCATATATGAACTACATCTAGGAAGGCTTTATCCCAACCATGTACTACAAGAAAACATTAGAAGGACTTAAGTCAACAAGCAATCACTCCCTTATAATCTTATACAAGCTTTCAAATGCTTACACCTATAAGTTAGGTATAAACATCATAATCTCTTTTATTTTAATTAGAAATCTCAAGTAAAAGGTTATTTTATGAACACCTTTTTTTGACCTTATCCAACCTTTCCAAGTCGCAAAAGAATGTATGACCACTCAAATCTTTGGTCAAACACTCAATTTCCAATTCTTACACAAGTTTCAAATTAAAAACCTCAATCTTTTAAAGGATATCTCAATCTAAGAATCTATAGAACTTAGTCTACTCCATAAAACCAAAACATCTTATCTACATCACCTCTAAGATTAGACATTCTTTAAAAAATTTAAAAATCAATTATCTCAACCCATTCTGCAAACCAAAATTCAAAACCTTCATAACTAGATAAAAACATCTATTTGTTTTAAAGTTCCTAATGCCTTTTGGCACCATAAACAACATTTGGTAGATTTATTGTATTCTAAGCACTTTGATGAATGACAAATACCCATAAAAGCATGCCCAATTCAAATGCATCCACAGTTAGTGGAATATTGTAAGCAATAAATGCATTATTAGGCCTAGTATGTCACTCTGGAGTTGTACAACATTCTACGTTAACAAGAATGCTAAAATAAAATGTGGAACTCCTAGGTTAGTCATTAACTATAAGCCTTGGAATGGATTAGATATTTAATTCCAAATCAAAAAGAGCTTCTTCAATGCCTTACTAAGGTTTGGTCTTTTCCAAATTTGATTTGAAATCTAGGTTTTGGCATATTCAAATCAAGGAGGCAAATAGGTACAAAACTACCTTCATAATACCCTTTGCCCAATACAAATGGAATGTAATATCATTCAGACTCAAAAGTATACCTTATGAGTTTTAGAGGGCTATGAATGAGATATATTCTTATCATTTTCAATTTTTAATTGTCTATATTGATGATGTTTTAGTGTTTTCATCTCATATAGACCAACACTTCAAGCATGTGGCAATCTTCATAAATGTCACTCACAAGCACAGCTTAGCCATATCCAAGTCTAAGATCAACCTCTTTCAAACTAGGGTAAGATTCCTTGGTCACTACATCCATCAAGGTACTTAAATCCCTATAGAATGATCAATCTAATTTATTGTTAAGTTTCGATATAAGCTTACTAACAAATCCTAGTTTTTAAGGTTCTTAGGAAGTCATAATTATGTTATAGACTTCTATCCCAAACTCAATTTAATTTTCAAGCCTTTACATGATAGACTCAAGAAAAATCCAATTCCTTGGTCTTCCAAGCATACAACTATAGTTCAAGCCATTAAGCAACAAGTCAAGGAACTTTCTTGTTTGCACATTTATGATCCAAAAGTATCTAAGATAGTTGAAACAAATGTCCCATAAATAAATTATGGTGGGATCCTTAAGCAAGTCAATGGTAAATAAGAATAACTTATTTGTTTTACTTCTAAGCATTGGAATAATTGTTAACAACATTATTCCACAACTAAAAAAAATTAACAATTGTTTTATACATTTTGAAATTTCAAAATGACTTGCTTAATTAGAAGTTTTCACTTCATATTAATTGTCAAGCAATAAAATACATTTTGCAAAAAGATGTTCAAAACCTTACATTAAACATATTCTTGTAAGATGGCAAACAACTTTAAGTATATTTGATTTTGACATTGAATTTGTATGTGGTTCTTCAAACTCTCTATCAAATTTTCTTACAAGAGAATTTTTGCTAGGCTTTCTAACACTATAATGTCTCAAAAAAAATCCACTAAGTCCACCATAAAACCTACATCTAAGCCATTTAAAATTTAGGCACAGATCTTTGAGCAAAAAACCATGGCCCAAAAATCAAGCTCCCACAATTCTTCCTCAAACTCAAGCATCAATCCAAACTACTAGCAACCCTTACAGACTTACCTCCTAAAGACCAACAAGCACTCAAAAATTAGTTAGTCTCTTTGCCAAACTAGCAAATACCCTCAAAATATGCTTTTTCAAAGTAGACCAAGCTAAAAACAAGAACAACAGGTGTTTCTTCTAACAAGAACACTAAACAAGCTACAAGTAAAGAAGTGGTTGCAATCTCACTAGCCCTTCTCTCAAAATCAATTTCAAAAGGAAAAGAGATGGTTGTTTTAGATACCATTCTTCAAACTATTTTTCCAAGCATTTCTCAAGCAAATTCAAAAGGTTTGACCTTATATTATCAAGTCTTCTTTTCAAAATAAAACTAATTGAAAGAGGATTTTCTGACATAAACCTTTAGGTTGTTGCCAACAAAATGTTTTCTTCAAATTGGTTTTACAAGCCCTAAGATTCTTAAAAGCCTAGATCATTTTATGAAGTCATACTAATCGAAACCAAATCAATCAAAATCAAGGGCCATTATAAACCTAATGATCCAAGCCAAATGACCTATTCCACTGTCCAAATTATTCAAATTCTCTAGCCTTCAAACTGGCTTGAATCTCTGAACCATTACCAAAAGTTTCTAGTTTTGCATTACTATGTCATCAAGCTTCCTTCTCAAATTTAACTATTAAGATTATAAACAGACATGATTCAATGTCTTTTACTACCAAAACAAGTCTCCCAAGCATTCTTAGATGTTCTTTTGGGAATCAAAAGCCATCATTACGTTTCCTCTATGGTTTAACCATTGGTGGAATTGGTTTGGTCCAACTACTAAAATTTTTCTAGACCCAATTCTAAAAGGTTTTAACATCTTTCAATCAAAATTCAAGTCACAAATCACCCAAACTTCTTTTTCCCAATAATTACAATTTTGTTATATTTTCAAGTTCCCATGGATTTGCACTTAGGAACTACAAATTAAGGATGATCATTTCATTAAAACTCCAATTCTCAATTGAATCTACAAAGTCAAGTTTTGACAATAATTTTTTGCTACTTAACAGCAGAAAGCTTATTAGCAAGGTGTTCTACAATAATTCTCTATGAATCCTCAATAGTCCAACACTATTGAGGTAAACACTTCCTAATTCCTTCAGCAGAAGACACATATGAATGCTCTCCTAATTAAAGCTAAAACCAAAAGGGAATATCTAAGTATATTGTCAGTTCTCCTCTAAAATGCTCAACAAGCCCAAAATGAAACCGAGTGAAGCTCGTCATCATCATATGATTCATATTAAAATCATAATCCAAATGAAGACATCTTTGGTGCCATCCATATCAAGCATAAAGACAAAGGCAAAAGACAAAAGTGAAATGCTTTTACTAAGGGTGAAAGACAAAAGTAGAAGAAATCTCTACTTTTACCAAAAATTAAAAGCATAAAGCATTTACTTTTCTGAAAGGAAAAAGCATCTACTTTTTATAAAGTAAAAGCATTTGCTTTCCACCAAAAGCAATTTTGTCTTTAAACTCTAAGTATTTAAGGCTCAAGCATCTATAGCTAGCCTCACACCTCAAGCATTTGGCAAAGGCTTTTAATTTTAAAAAATTCTCTCTCTAGAAAGCCTAGCCCCAAGCCTTTCAAATCTTTTGTAAATATTTTGTAAATAAGTGTGTTTTTATTTTTTTTTTTTCTTTTTATCAAGCTCAAGTCGTAGGAGTATTCATACTTTTAACCATTTTAAGCTTAGCATTCAAGCTTTGTAAGTATTTATCTTTAATAAAATTTCATGATTTTTAATTTCATATTTTCTTAAGCATTCAAGCTCTTAATCCTCTCAATATTTCAGCTGGAAGTTAGCACCTACTTAAAAGACTTAAGCTTGAGAGATCTCAAGTATAACAATGCCATGTACTAAGTTCAATTTTGCTATGAAAATTTCCATTGTATTAGATGTGAGATTAAAGTATATCTTATAACACACCTTATTCTCTAAATTAAACCACTTCTGGAAATCTTGTTAAGATAATGACATGTTTAATACCTTAACTATTAAAATTTAGTCACTATAGTTCATCCTATAACACTTATTCCTCTTCTTTTTTGGGGGGAGTGGGGATCTTTTACCCCTTTCCATGTTGTATTTGCATCCATAAACTTGACAAACTATTTTCAATTTAATGATTTTACCTTAATCTGGTACCTAGAGCACTTAAAATGCACATATGTGGCAAATTACTTATAATTAACACCTAACATGTCCATAATGTTCATGATATGAAAATCTAAGTATTTTGTGGTCATTTTATACTAATATTTAGCATGAAATTGATGTGTGATGGACACTTCAAAAAAAAAGAATAGATGTGGAAGTTAACACTAATGACAACAAATTTAAGGATGTTAAATGTGGATTAGGACATTCGCAAAGTTAGATTTAAGAGCACAAATATTGTTCCCATAGTGTTATGGTGACATTGTGGTAGTGAGTAATGACATTAGTTTTAAGTGGGTAAGGTATTTGGGGCCTTAGTTGGTATAGCAACATATAACATGCTTTAGCAACGCACTAACATGTTAACTAACATATGAGTAAACACTCAAATATATCAATATCTTATCATTTCAAATAAATAGATTTCCTAATACTCTTTAGGGAGATTATGCATATCTCACTTAATAGTTGGTCAGTGTAATTAGCTAATGTTAAGGCACAAATTAGAGTTAAGATCAACAATATACAAGCACAAAACAATTTGGCTAATAAGTGTTCAACAAATTTGTTAAGTCATCACAAGACATTGACATATGAGTTAGAGTTCAGGCCAACAACATGCAAAGCTATCCACATGCATAAGTTAGGTGTGCAGTTGACAAGAAGTTAGCAACAAACAATGCATGATCACAAACCTTACAAAAATATAAAAATATAAGTGGTTACTCTTATTAATGTTAGCATATGGTTGGTAAAAAATAAATCTCTTAATAAGGCTTTTAGAAACTCCTTAAAAATAATAAGAAAGGAATGTGTTGTTGGTCAAAAATTTGAGATGCATGTAAGTAATTTAGAAAAGCATATTATTTCATTCAAGCAAGCAAGAGAATGTGAAGATAAGATTAATGTTATAAAACACTTGATCTTGAGTATAAAATTAGAAAATATAGACTTTTTTTAAACCACTAATCTATGAAATCATATTAATAATCAAATCATATAAACATATATATTTGAATATGTCAACTACAATCTTATAAAAATTATGTAAGTAACAAAGAACTTACATCAAGATAAAAGTGAGGTAAAAATGTAAATTACATGACGATATACTTCTTTATATACAAGAAAAAAGTGAGGTGACAATATAAGTTATTAAACATTATATTTCTTCATATATTTTTATAAGAAATAGTAAAAACTAAAGAAGTTATTGTTAATATTGTACGTCCATCTCTCTCTTAGTACAATTGTGTACAAATACTTCTCTCTTTTTTTTTTTTTTTGGTGTAAATTTGACTAAACCAAGAGATTATCTTGGTGTCATGGGCAAGTATTTATATGAAAAAGTCAATCGAGTGACACACACCTGGTTATTCAGTCTACATTCTTCATTATTGTAATTTGTTTTTTTCCCTCTTGCTATTTAGGTATTATCTACTCTCCAAAAATGAAGGAATTTATACTGGGATGAGGATCTTTTCTCTGATTCAATGAAGTTCATCTCATCTCTACAATGGTGTCTTATCATAGAACCTAACCTTCAATTTGATTCGACCATATTATAATAGATCAACAGAAATTGCAAAAAATAAATTTAAAACATAAATTGGAAGCTTGATGCAATTTATTGATGGTACCATAAAAAAATTCTGAGGTATTATTAATATAGCACCTCCGGAGAAAGAACAAATAATCATACATAAATTGAATTCAGTGCATCCCTAGACTGTAATTCAGACAAATCAATCATATTAGAAGTGAGAATTGATCCATCTCTATTTTCATTAACTTGCATTTTCTGTTTCCTCTAAGCCAGTAAAATGTCAATTATGGGGAATAAGGCAAGAGCATTATGCCTGGCTTCAAGAAATAATGAGAAATTTAAAGGTCATTTATTTCTCATGAACAAGAGGGCTGTAAACAGGGAACCACATATTGCGTCTAACATACTGCACTGTCTCCTCCTGCAACCAGAATTTACATCAAAATTTGATTAGATAGTCTTTAGAACATCCACGTTAGCACTTATATTATTCATTTTCCATTCTATTGGGCGTCTGATTCTTTTTGAGATCCACAGCACTTGAATGCAACATACCTTTGACATATGCCTGAGCTCTCTGGTGTCTACATCACCATGTCCCTCAGCCAACTCTTCTGAAACAGCTGCTCGCAGCACAGCAGCACCAACTTCAGCTGTGATGTCTCGAATGCTGCATCAAGTATGACTATGGATCAATCTACAGAAGACCATGCCATTCAACAAGAAGAAGAGGAATAAGAAGCAACAGCAGCCAGGAAAAGACTTGTCCCTTTTTAGGCAAATCTATGCCAAGTCAAACAAGTTGCGGTTCTTTTATCACACACAACAAATATCCAGTTTTCATTTATACTCCAGCTTCTATGCCTGATATATGGTACTTACACAAGCAGGGATTATGTCAAAGCCCTTAATTATTAATGATCCATAAAATATTGGAGTCCAGTTGTGCGGGACAAACTGCAGCCTCCAGTCCCTGCATAGCCCCACCTCCCCACCCTCCAATCCCAACCCTCCTTCCCACACACCCTGCCCACACCCCCCCCCCCCAAAAAAAATAAAAAAAAAAAAGAAAGCACAAAAATCCTGTATCTAACTTGAACTGAAAAATATTACCCGCTGATAGATGGATACAATATACCACTTTGGACTTCCTCATCTTTCATGTAAGAAGCAAGGCTGTATAAATTGTATAATGTCAGTAATACATTGCCAAAGAAGCTTCGAGCCAGAATATCATCATCAAAAAGGAGATTATTTTATTTTTTAATTTTAATGTAACAGAAATGTCCATACCATTCTGCAGCTGCTTGCAACATCCCATCTGTTATAATACGTGCACCTGACAAGAGAGTTCCCAAGCCAATCCTGATAACATGTGATATAATTTTGTCAGGACATAGACATCATTGGTAAAAATGCTGATAAAGGAAGAGGACAGAATACAGACCCAGGAAACAGATACATATTATTTGCTTGATTCACGTGACCTAGTTTTCCATTGCCTGACGGTATGCACAAATATTTTTGGTAAGAAAAACCAATTTAGCCAAAGTCATAACCATACAGCATAAGTTAGGTTCAGCATGCAATGATCGGAAAATGAAGTAGCAGGACAACTGGTTTCATTATAAGCAAGATAAAGTACCAAGATCAACATTTTCAAATGGGCTTCCACTTGCAAAAACTACGTTTTCTCCAGCATACTTGAAAGCATCAGTGGCAGTGCATTCAGCTGTTCCACATAAAACAGGGGATGAAAACATATATATAAAAAAAAAAAAACACTAGCTGGCATTATAGATTGTCAAAGCTCGTTGGCTCGCCAAAAAACAAACCATTCATGGTGGGATTTGACATGGCAAAAATAGCAGGCTTAGTTGAGTCAGATTCTTGCATAGCCTTGAGCACCTGATTCATATTCAAATGAATATCAGGGAAGAGAAAAACAGACAAGTGGTAATCATGAAGACAACAAACAAAAATTTTGAATAACAAATCTCGCCAATGCATCTAAAAATTCTGCATTTGCAACAAATTAATGCATTTTTATAGGTTATGAAAGATGGTTCGTGGATATCAAAAACCAAAAATTGAATGAAAAAGCAGAAGTTGCAGGCAAAACAAAAAAGGACATCCTAGTGCATGTGGCCACCAAGTCAGAATGAAGTAACCTTTCGCTTACCCCAACACTCGCCCTTCAAAAGTGTTGCAGGCAAAATGTTACTGATTCCAGAGGAAAATACTTTTAAATCAGATTAAATTCATATATCCAGACAGTGAGCACATTTGGAAGCCATATGGGATGAACAAAGTTCTTATTCATAGACGACTTATTGAACTACAACACAACTGTAGCTGCTAATAGCAATATATGTTTTGCACCACTTATTATTATTCTCTTTTAAAGGTAAATTTTTATACCATAGAAAGTTCAGTTTCTTTTGTTTGCAGATAAGTAACAACGAAGGATGAAACCACAGAACATGAAAATTTGACTTTACCTCCACATTGAAGATCCCACCAACTCCAGATAAGCCAAGAAGCACATGGGGCTTAAGCTTTTTAACCTGAGCAATATATATATCTCAGCAAAAACAATTGTCAAAGCATAAACATTCTGCAGAACTTTACAAGCATTGACAAAGAGAGGGAGAGAGAGAGAGAGAGAGAGAGAGAGAGAGAAAGTTAAGATGTTCAACACTAAATGCTTCCTTTATATATATGGAATAAAAGACAAGCATTATACTCGTGGATGCTGTCCAACAAAAGCCCTGAAAGTCATACCACTTCAATTAGACTAGATCCCTCCCTTAGTCCCTCAACATCTTTTAAATCTTTGGCAAATGGTGCCACAGCTGGGTCAAGATTTTTCCTCTCTTTTGTGATTAGTCCCTGCATAGAGACAAATCTTTTGTTTTTTAACCAGAAATAATAATAATAATTTTGAGTACAAAATCATGAAATGCATGACCGATATTTATAAATTGACACTACAGATTCACCTTTTAAGTTCTAAGCATTTCAAATATTGACAATATTGTCTATCATTGGTCAGGGATGCAGGTAACCTTTTACATAGACAATCTAAAAATTCATCACATCTCTTATATTATCATGGATGTTGGCAAAATTGAACATAAAAATGATTTACTTAATTTTGCGTAGATGATTTAGTCAGATCTCTTAGATTCATGACGTATTTGTGGCATAAGCATTTAGAACAATTAGATCTCACATAAAATATAATTGATAATAGAGTATAATGTAGCCAGCCCCAATCAAATTTGGGATTAAGGCTGTGTTGTTGTTGTAATTATTGCACTTATTTCATGACAGTTCTATATTGTTAATCTTCTTATACAAAAAAATTGCCCCCACTACCCTGGGGTCCTAGATCCACCACTGTGAACTTTATTGCCATAAAGAAATGCATAAGCACAGGCCATTGTCATGTAACATTACTAGACTGCTAGAATAGAATATTAGAAGGTGTCTAACAATACGTCTTTATCAAGCACAAAAATATGTTTCTTCGCAGCTGTTTCACTGTTCCCAGACATTCTCGCAGCAGCCTGTGCAGCTGTGCTTAGCACACCAAGCCCTGCACTGCAAGCAGTATAAGCACAGAAAAATAACAAAGAATTAGCACACTCAGGTAACAAAACATTTGCATGCCTCCTTTAACCATTAAAGTAGATCACCTTCCAGCTCCTACTACAACTATCTTTTGGTTCACAAAGTCTGATAGTGGTCGGCCTTGGGCTCTCACGGTTCCCAATAATCCCGCAAGTGCAACACCGGCGGTTCCCTTTAGGACAGAAAGTAAGCATAAACCATCATAATTGCAGGTTCAACTCTGCACCCAAAGAATACTTCAAGTAGAGATAATGTAGCAACATAAAATAGCCAGTACTCACCTGTATGTCATCATTAAACATGCAAAACCTTCTACGATATCTTTGCAGGGTTTCAAATGCCCACTTCATTTGAAAATCCTCAAACTGAAAAGATTAATCTGACCAGTGACTTAATGGTGCTTCCAACACTACACAAGTACGCAGAAGTGATATCCTTTGAAAGAAACAGACCTGTACAATGGCCTTGGGCCAACGCCTGAAAACAGCTTCCATGAACTCATCAACAATCGATAAATACTCTTCTCCTTCAAGCCTAGGTTGACGAAGCCCTAAATCTGTCCAAATGAAAATCATATTACAATAACCTCACAAGATTCACCTAACAATATTTAGGACAAAAAGGCAAATAAAAAGTAACCAAAAAAGAGTGATGTGCAGACAAGATTTACTAACAAAGAGGATCTTCCAGTAGCTTTTGATTGTTAGTACCAACATCTAGCATAACTGGGAGTATCTACAAAACATTGGCACAAGACATTAAGTCAATAAACAAAAATAGATCTTCAGAGCTTCATTAGTATGCTGTAATTATTTATGTATCTAGATGATAGTTGAGTACAAAAACAGTAAAATTCTGCTTTGGGATAAAAACTTGAACCAATTAGCAAGCAGAGGAAAACCTGCGTGGACCAGAGCCATTGGCACAGCCATGCATTCAATAAGTCTGTATATGTGCTTCAGGAAGTTCATGCACGTAATCACACGCACAATATTAGAGAGGGAGAGAGAGGGAGAGTGGAAGGGAAAAAGCATACTCTCTGTGGATTGAAACCAGCAGCTGCAACATATATATCCAATTTGCCAATTGGAATACCTATTCCTTGAACCCCAAGGTCCCCTAGACCCAAAATACGACTGCCATCTGTCAAGACTATCATGTCTACCTGCAACACGAAGAAGTCATGTTGAGCCATGTTATCAAAAAGTGCCGCAAGACAAGTCCTTCAGAAATAAAATCCATACATGCCCAATTTCCAGATCATATGCATACAAGTTCAAGCAGCAGTTAAAACTTGAATTATGAAGCACTAAAGCTGATAACAATCAGCTTCAAGAATTGAAACCAAATTATGTATGTCTAGGTAAAAACTGCTCCATTTTTGTGAATTGTAAGATGTAATTATCCATATGAATACCTTCCACTGCTCAAGATGATAAGAAATTTTCACTCTAAGTAAACGAAAGAGTGTGCCATGTATTCTAAAATCCAAGAAAGAGTGCCCAAGGAAGGGCATTACATTCTGCATGCTTATATGAATTATGTAGAATACCTGTTCAGCTGGCCAGTTATAGATCATTGACATCATCTCACCCTTATCCTTTGCACTAAAATACATTCCACGTGGGCGCCTAAATAAGCCTGAATAATTTTGACACACTAACCCTACAGTTGGTGTGTATATAATTGGAGCAAAATCTTTGATGTTATCAATGAGTACCTAGAAAAGGGAAAAAAGAAAAAGAAAAAGAGAACAAAAAAAAAAGAACAATTGTCAATTTTTTATAAATTTCAGAAGTACTCTAAAATATTGAATTAATTAGAAACATCCCATGGAACTTACATGGTAGTACAAAGTCTCATTCCTATCATGCAACCTATTCAGGATCCTCCATTTTGCCAGAGATACAACACTATCTGGTTGGCCTTGAGTATTTTTCTCTAGTGATCGATAAGATTCCACTAATAGAAAAATTGAAACAGCACAATTGTGAATATATTTAAAAGGCATAGGTTAAAACACACACACGAAAATGTGATGGAGCATTCAACAAATATACCAACACAAATCAACATAGTGGCACATGTGAGTACAAAACTACACAAACTTTCAGGCCGAGATATTGACAAGGATATGCTTTGTGATGACACTTTCATCTTTATGGTAGGCATTAACAAGAATATCAACATCACACCATAACCACTATGGACTCATGAAGCACAATAAAATGCTGTAAACTCTACTCTGATCAGTAGGAGATAACAATATACACCCTAACTAAAAAATTCTCACTCTTGTTAGGAAGTCCAACATGGCACTATATAAACAACCAAATCTTTGGCACCCATACTAGTTTTTCCAACATATTTTTGCTTGACCAGACCCCCAAGTGCATCAAAACGTCAAAGTTCTAGCACACAACAGAAAACAAGCTTCAGTAGCTAATCAGTCATCTAGCTCCACATATTCTTATAATGTATGTCTGAAAAGAAAGAATAAGCATATTGTTACTGGAGTATTAAATACAAAAGGCTTCAAGGAGTAGATATTTAACTTACTAAAGCGATCATGTTGGTTCTCAAAAGAAACAACACGAGGTGGAAGGAGACCACGCAACCCCAGTCGATCTCTTTCAGTCAAAGGAAATCCAGTGTCCTGCACTTGAAAGAGAAAGAGCAACATAAAGAATTGCACCATCAACCAGAAGAAACCATCTGAGATCCACGCAAGCAGGCCAATAGGCTTCGTTCTTCTTATTGATTAGACTCAATCCTTTTGAATCATTCCTTTTTGTATTTTTGGTGACTCTAGCTGAAAGCCTATAACTAAAGCAATCTTATCTAAAGCTTACAAGAACAATAACAAAGTGAAAGGGAGAAACAGCGGCTAAATAAGAACAATAAAATCTTTAAACAAAATAAAATAACAGAACGATAAAAAAAAGGAAAATAAGTGTAGCAAGAAAGTTGCTTGTACCTTATTGTACCAGGGATCGTGGAGAATATCGGCGCCACGTTTGTGAACGATGCAAGGACCGGGGATTCCGGCCGAGAAGAACCGCCGGGATCGTCGCAAATTGGACGCCGCATGTCGCGCAAGTTTCCACATTATTTGCTTTAGAATCCAAAAGATCCAGCTCAAGAACTAACCAGAAATCAAAAGACTTCGGCGGAAGGCCGCCGCTTCACAGCATCTTCAATTCCAACCAAGAGCGCAGAGCTGAAGTCATCCCGTTTGAGCCTGCCCCAAGCTCCCAGTCCACGTTTGGGCTTTTTTATAGTGACACGGTCTTTTATTTTTTTTATTACTTTTTAATGTGAAAAATTGAACGATTTTCCTTCATGGTGAGTCTGTGAATTTATATATGTATTAGTGAAGTGAGCGACGGAGGGAATGTGCCAAAAGCGACGATGCAATGCACCGTATGGAGGCTTTTATTTATTTATTTATTTTGTATTAAATATATGCGGGAATTGCAAATATGTGGGAGTAGAGGATTGACGACGTGTTTTGAACAGTAGACGAGTCCACGTGCCCCCTCTCGATTTATGACACGTGGCAGGTCAGTGCATATGTTTTTTTTTTTTGGTTGCTTCGGCGACTCGGCGCCTTGAATCAATTCTAAAGTGAACTGCTGTGATTTTGTTCGAAGAAGATTTGATTTTGAACTACGGGCTGGTGGTCGTTCAACCCGGAGGAATAAATTCGAATAAAATGGAAGTCGTGCTTAGGTATGGTGTTAACTGGGTGGGTTTGTTGCGTACTTTCCACCCAAAAAGCGGAGGTTAATCAATCTTTTGTCTCCGTGATGCAAGAGGTGCTGCGACAGGTCCATGGAATTCATTCCCAACAGTCAAGAATCCATTCTTTTCCTGGCCTCTTTTATTTACTTGGCATGCTTTGTATGCGCAAGTATTTGAGCATTCCCAAATAAGCAACTTCGATCAAGTTGCGTGATTTCAACTAATTTAACACATTTTATATTCATATTTATTCATTATATCATTATAAATTTTAGTTATATTTTTTTAATTTTTTTTATTATTATAATAATTAATAATAAAATTTATCAAATAATTATAATTATATAATAAATATTTATTTTAAAAAATTAAATGCAATTGGATTTAAGTAAGGGTTTTTTTTTTTCATTAATGTGAGTAATTTTTCTTGCCGTATTTATTTGACCAAAATCCCCATGTCTTTGAAAATCAACACAAAAAATTTATAAAAATATCCACCTTAAAGAGTTATCAACTTTATAAGACAATTCTTAAAATCTTAATATTTTTTATTTACCAACATTATAGAAAGATCTACAAACTTGTTATGCACTAATCATTTCTCGGTCTAAAGAATTCTATAATGACTTTATACTACCATTAATAAATTGTGTGTATATGTTGCAAAAATAATAAAAATAGCAAGGAGAGAGAAATCAAAAAACTAGTTAAGTAAGTTCTATGAGTTGAAAGACCTTCTAAGTGTAGTTTATAAGATGTGAGTGTTGTTGAGTAACAAAAATTTTTAAGTAAGTGTAATGTATTAGTACTCATGTTGATAATATAAAAGGTTTTTTTAAGTTTTAATCTCCACCTTAAGAATATTCATCTAAACACAACAATTTGGCAACAAAGCTTGTGGTTTGGGATTGTAATTGTTGCATCGTTGATCCACGATTAGATTCATCAAGAGTTCATAACGAGACTCTATTTGTACAAAATTTGGGGTTGTGAAGTGTCTTAGTCTAAGACCAAGTGGTAAAGATGGATGTCATCAATGTGCGAATGATCAAGAAGCTCAATAGCCAAAATTATAGCATGTGAAAAACATGTATGGAATCATACTTTCAAGATCTTTAAGAGATTGTCAATGGTAGTAACACACCACTAAAGGATGTCATAAAACTAAGGAAATAAAATGTAAAGACTAGAAAAGCAATGTTTGCAATAAAGATAAAAATGGATAAAGACATATTAGAGCATGTCAAATACATTACAATGCTAAAACTGCTTGGGACATTCTAGCTTCACAATTTGCTAAAAAGAATGATACATGACTTCAACTGTTAAATAATGAGCTAATGTTTACCAAATGACGTGATATAACAATTAGCTAATTCTTTACAAAAATTAAATCAATTTGCCATGAAATTTCAAAATTGGATTCCAAATCCAAAATAAGTGAAGTTGGAATGAGAAGAATAATTATTCATGGCTTATGTTCGGAATATAAAATTTTTATTATTGCAATTCAAGAATAGTCTACCTAACTTTTAATTAAGGAATTAGAAAATTTACTTATTAATTAAGAAACTTTGGTAAGGCATATGACAAGAATTTCAATTAAATTAGAGAGGAGGCACTTTTTACTAGTTAAAGAATAAGACATTTTAGAGCCAATACTTGTACAAAAACAAAGAAGAGTAAAAATCAAAAAGGCCATATAGAAGAAGTTCCTTACTAGGGGGAGTTCATTCTTGTCAAAATTAAGATTTGTTGTGAAATGAAGATTCAAAGAAACACAATAGTAAGTGTGACAAAAGAGGACATCATGCATATGAATGTTAGCCCAAAAAGAAAATGATGCAAAGGAATATCATGACCTTTGGCGATGATTATAAAGCACCCTATAACAAAGACAAATGGGATTTTGAAGCATCATTTATTATGATGGAATGAAAAGGAGATATTTCCAATTAGATTCACCATGAAGAAGAAGAGATTGCCTTAAATGCCATTATGGATAAGGAAATTGAAGGATATGCAATTACAACACCAAACTGTAGCAAAGTAGACTACAGTAAGAATTGGATCTTTAACTTGAGATGCCTTAACCACATCACTAGTGATGAAGAAAATTTGCAAAAGCTATCAAAATATAAGGGATGAGATGTTATAATAATTGCAAATAATTCCAAGCTATCAATCACTTATGGTGGCAAGGCAAGGGTTGCACCATGCCATAAATATGATGGAGTCAAATTGAAGGACATATATCATGTCCTAAGCATAAGGAAAAATCTTATACCAATAGCTTAGCTTATTATTCTCGACAACATTGTAGTGTTAGGCCTAAATGACATTAAAATTTATAAAGATTTAAAAGTAATTAGCACACCATTCTCAAAGGAAAGGAAGTAAGATTTTATTTAGGTGATGTCTATTGAGTTAACATATGTGAACAAGACAAAGAAAAATGAGAAAGTAGATTTTTAGCATGCATGCTTAAGACATGTGAGTTATCATAAGTTAAAGGTAATGATGAAGATATCAATGCTTAAAGGCCTTTCCTAGTTCGAAGTTAAAAATGATATAATTTATACAGGATGTCAATATAGAAAGGCATATCAACTACTAGACGAAGATTCAAAATTCATAGCTATATAACCTTTGGAGATTATTCACTTATATTTATTTGGTCGAGTTAAACACATATTTATAAGTAGCTACTAATATATCATGACATTTATAATTGACTACTCAAGGTACATTTAGGTATTCTTTATGAAAGAAAAATTAGAAACACTAAGTAAATTCAAAGAAAAAGTTGAAAAGGAAGTGGGAAGAAAGTTCCAATGCCTACGCACAAACAATAGGAGAGGGTAACCGTAAAGTAAATCACAAAGTACCTAAATGAGCATAAGATATGAAGACAATTAACGTGTCTCAACATGCCACAACAAAATGATGTGGCCAAAAGGAAGAATAGACATCTCATAGAGTTATGTAAAAGCATGATGAATGCTAAGAACGTACCAATAAGATTTTGAGCCAAGTGTATAAAAATTGTAGTTCACATAATCAATAAACTTCCTTAAGTACAATTGGGATTTGTTTCTCCTTTTAAGAAGCTTTGGAAAATGAAACCCCTAGTAAATCACTTTCAAGTATTAGATAATGTTTACTATGTATTCATGTTTGTCACCTTCATAGCAAGTTTAATAAGAAAGTTGTGAAGTTCATCCTTGTGGAATATGATAGCAAAAGGAAACATTAGAGATGTTATAATCCCACAACAAATCAAATCTACATGTCACTCAATGTCATGTTTGATGAAGCATTAATATGATGATCACCTCAGTAAGTGTATCTACCTAATTTAAAATAAATAAAAGAGAAATTATAAGAGAATAATGATGACTAAAGAATTTATCACAACTAAGGCCTTCGAAGATGGATAAAAAGGAATCAAAACAAAACCCCTGGTAGACTTATATATGACAAGTATTCAATAGATGAAGAAGAACCTATGCAAGAGGAAGTTGAATAAGAGGTTTCAAAGGTAAAGAGATTAAGTCAAATACAAAGATTAAATCCAAAATATGTAAATGCAACTTTAGTTATAAAAGACACTATAAAAGATTCATTGTCTTTTACAGAAACTATTAAGAGTGGCCAATAGTAGAGGTAATAGAGGAAGAGATTTAAGCCTTAAAAGAGAATCAAACTTGAGATTTGGTGCCTAAGCCAAAAGATGTGAAACTTGTATCTTGTAAATGGGTGTACAGGATAAAGAGAAAACCTAATGGATTAATAAAAAGGTATAAGGCTTGCTTGGTTGCCTATAGATTCTCACAAGAATATGGCATGGACTATGATAAGACTTTTAGTCCAATTGCAAAAATCATAACCATAAAGGCTAATATCTTGATTTAGTAAAAGATAACTAACTATCTCATTATCAACTACTAAAGCAAAATATAAAGTAATGGCGACAACAACACTTGACAGTACTTAGTATTTTTCTTAAAGAATGTTCATAAATAAGTTGATTATATAGGATTTTTACACTGTGATAGTCAGTCATCTATACAGTTGGTTTAGAGTCTTATGTTTCATGTAAGGATAAAGCATGTAGAGATCCATTATCACTTTGTGATAAAAAAATTCTTATAGGGTGAGATTGAAATGAAAAAGATTATACAATAATTATGTATTAGATATTTTATTAAAGAACTTAGTGGAAGCAAATTTGATGATTTTTACTTGCAACTCAAAGTGACTACAATAAATGAAACTTATTTTGAGGAGGATTAAACATCAACACAAGAAACTTATAGAAATGTCCGTACTAACGAGTTGCTAACCTCACAAGAAGATTCTTGAAACCTTGATATTCATTATTTACCAACATTATGGAAGGATCAACAAGCTTATTGTACACCAATTACTTTTTGGTTTAGAGAATTATACACCAACCTTATGTTACTACAAATAGATTGTTTATGTCATAAAAATAACAACAATAAGAACAACAAGGGAGAAATAAAAAAGTAAATTAAATTATATGAGTTGAGTGATTTCAAGAATATCAATCTAAAAATTTTATTTAATTACAAAATTTTATTAAGTTAAAATTAGTTAATTAAATGTAAAAATAATATATTTTAAATATAAATTATTTAATTATAAAATTTTTAAAATTATATAAAAAAATTAATTTAATTTAAATTATTAAATAAAATTTTAAAATTAAATTATTTATTATATTTTAATAAATAAAATTTAATAAAATTATTAAGCTCGTATAATGCTAATCTTTAAAAATATCTAATTCAAAGGAAAGGTACTTATAATAATAAAAAACAAGAACGGTCAGATCTGGATGCTCTGCGCAATAACTCATCTCTTTGGGCACTTGTAATATTTTAAGATCAGCCGAAAGGAATTGATAGCAGCTGAGTTCGATTGGAGGACCGAACCTAGCCAAACACGTCGTTTTCACTGACATGACAAGACAGGTCTCTTTCATTTGTTGCCCCCACCCCTCCCTTTTTATTTCTATTGTAAGCCATACAATAGCAGCATATGGGCTAGACTTGGCGTAGGCTAATCAGCATCCACACCACATCCCGCGAACGAAATGAAAACATTCTTCGTAGCTTTACAGACACAAACCGGACTTCCCCTCTCCATGAAGGGCTCAAATTTAAAATGGGTAATCATCGTAGTAGATCTCCAGCGCGAGTCCTTGGTCTTTTTTTTTTTATTCCTACACCGGTCTCCTGTGTTAGTCTCGTGCACTCGATTCATTGTATGCATATTTATATAAAAAGAGGCTACCGCTAACAATTTACGAGCTTGTTAATGATTTCTTGTCAAATGCCAAGCTTTCACGCCTCCTCTCACCACACAAGGAAAACAAAGAAAAACCATGGTGTAAACCTTTCAAATTCAATGAATCAAGTCAGCCATAATTCCCAATCAAATTTTAGAACCAGTAATCAAATGCCTTCCAACAGATTCAATATTACAACAAAACATTGTTTGCTAATCCTGTCAGGCCGTAATTTCAATACTATTGGAAACGTTTCCACAGCAACAGACGTAGAAAGATTCTGATGTCCAAGAACTTGACATTATGACTCCCAGTATAACTCAAAGACATTTATTCCTTTCGTTTGGTCACTGTCCGATCACCAAAAGAGAAAAGAGCCAAAAAAAAGGAAAAAAAGGTTGAATGATTTCTGATTTTCCACATACATTTGATTGTTAATCCTGTTAAAAAAGAAAAGAATAAGTATATAAATTAAAACTTCGCTCCTGGCAACGACATAATCAACAATTCCTCCTTTGATGAATCTTCAAAAGGCATCACAAAAGCATGGGATCATTAATCATGTTACAGCCTTGGCAGCTCTCACAGAACTGCAAATACAAATCCCAAAATCTTCATGGTTTAAGCAATCCCAAGAGTCATTTTAACACCTTCCTTGAATGAAGTAGGTAAAATATCTAGTGTTTGAACCATCTTGGATATATCCATAGATATGTCAGCTGGGGATAAGACACCACGATCAACCTGAAAAATCAGCTATCACTTTGGAAACTATGAATCACCAAGAAACATCCTCATGCAAAAGTTATATTAGTTTATTGTATGCACACTGGTTTGCAGGTAAAATAAGGATACTAGTAGTAATGACACAGGCACCTCATTAAACAAGTGCATTTTTGTTGGATGCGTGATCAGCTGAAACAAAATAATAAGTAATGGATGACTAATTATAATGAACAACCAAATAAAACAGCCTGAAATCATTCCATGAAAGCATCAATTTCTAGGGGTTGGGGAGCAGTGGGCAGAAAACAAATTTGTGAATCAGAAATCAAGCTTTATAAATACCAAATAACTATTATAACATACTGATGAAGCAGACACTGGCTTGATCAAGGAGATGTCATATCCCTTAATGGCTGCCACAGCCTCAGCCATTTGAAGACGAGATACCCTATCTGGTCCACCAACATTTAGCAGCAATTGCAATTTCTTGCCCTCTGGCATAACCACCATCATCAAAATGATTGTATCAACTATGAAAATGCAGAGATAAAGAGCAGTAGAACACACCAAGAATAAGAAGCACAACAAAAGCAAAGAAATATCCAAACCAGCTACCAGAAATAAAATAAGTATACCAGTATGCCTTTGGCCAATGCTGAAATATAACAGCACAACTGCCCATTTTTAAATTTCTAAATAGCATTAACCATTGTGAACAACATCCTCTTTTGAATAAGGAAAAATTAAAGAAAAGACTAAGCATATTTTCTTACTGGAGCAAATAGCTGCAGCCTCCAAATTGAATGATGGACCATATTGATTTTGAGCCAAAATGCAAGCTTGGCAGTTTTAAAATAATTTTGTTTGTGTGCTTGTTTATGGCAATAAACATTGGTTTGGCAAATACAACCACGTGTCCAAACATGCACTTAATAGGGTCGTGAAAAGCATAAATTGTGAAACCATCAAAAAACTGTAATTCAACCAAAAAATGCATTTGATAGATTGTTACCAATCAAAGGGTATAAATATTGCATACCTGACAACCATCTGTTTGTCAATGACAGTATAATTCTCACAAGATCCTCAACATACACTGGGCAGCGAAACTCGTCGTAAAAAAAATCCACTTGTTCTCCTTTGGAGAGGACGCTGTCAAGCCACTGTATCAATTGGGCATAAAAAAATGGTAAAATACCTGGTAATTACATGATGTTGGCGTGTCATTGAGCAAGTCTTTCACATAAACAGAAAGTACAAATGGCAAGAGCACAATTTAATGCATGCATTTCCTCCGTGTACCTGAATGGGAAGAGATTTTGGAATTGGCAAAATCGTCTGTGGCCCAAAGATGATACTGCTTCTCAGAATTGCAAAGTTAGAGCATTTCTCAGAAATAAGTTGCTCTGCTGCAACTTTTGATTTACCGTATACATTAACCGGAGCAGTTGCATCTTCTTCCTTGTAGAAAGATTTTATGCCTTCATAAACTGCACAAGAGATAGGGGAGGGGAAGTAACATCAAAAAGGACGGACGTTCAGACAGCAAATTAGGTACCATGACATCAAAGACACACTCCCAACAAACTGGAAAAACAAACACAAGACATGCTGATATTAGCAAAAACAAACTACATTACAATAGATCTCGAGAACCCACCATAATATAAAAGGAATTAAGTTTGGCTGACCTTGATCGGTCGAAAGATGAATGAGAAGGGTGTTGTTTTCCTCTTTAAAGCTTAATAACCAATTCACAAGAGCAGACGGTACGTTTACAGATATAGCAGCGGTAGGATCCTTTTCGCAAGCACGAGGTAAGGACATTGCAGCGCAATTCACAACTACATGGGGCTGGATTGAATGATTAAAATAAATAAAAATTATGGCGTATTATAGGTTCTTATACCGAGGGAAATTGGAAAGAAATGGAGTGGAAAGCGGACCTGGCCGAAATTCTGTGAAATGGCATCGAACCCCTCACCGGTTTGCAAATCGAGGCGAAAAGCTTGGGAGGAAGGGATGGCGTGGAGCAAAGCCGGAGGGGTTGCGGAGTTGGAGTGGTGAGTGAACGCTAGATTTAGATTGTGAAGAGTGCTGTCTTCTTTCACCTGTGAAAACCCTTGTAATAGATGTTGCCCCAAGTAGCCTGTCCCTCCTACCACCAACACTCTCTTCTTCTCCATCACTCTGTATATATCTCTGTTCTGCTCTGCTCTGCTCTGCTCTGCTTTTCTCGTCTGAAAATTCCTTCGTGTTAGATATGCTTTTTGGGATACGTCAACCCTGTTCCTCTGTAATATATATAATATATCTATTTTCACGAGAAAGGTTTGCCACCTGGCATAATTTTTCATGCAATTTAAATCATTTTGGGTATAAATTAGGATTAGATCCAAAACTTCCACTGTACCATTAAGTTAAATTGATCGCTTTGGTTTTAATTAAATTTTAGGAGATATTTAAAATATTAATATTAATAATTTAAATATTTATTTTAATTTTTAAAAAATGTATTTAATTATTAAATTTAATAATATTATTATTATTTTATTTTTTAATTATAAAATAATAATTTTTTTTATTTTCTTAAAAATTAAAAAAATTTACATTTGATATATTATATTAGTTAATATATTAATATTTTAGATTTTACCTAATAATATCTAACTGAAATTTACATTAAAAACTTAATGCAAAAAAAAAGTAAAAATATAAGTATTTTTAATTAATGATATTAACAAGAAAAATAATTTTAAAAAAAGATCTTAAATTAAAAAATTTGAAAAAAAAAGATACAAAAGATCTTTAGATCAAAAATATTGAGTAATTATTGATTTAAATCTAAAATATTAGTATAATAAAATTATTTGTTTTTTTAATTATTAATATATTAAAATTATTAATTTTTCAAATAATTAAGTACATTAAGATTTTTTTTTTTTAAATACTAGCACACTAAAATTATTCATCTTCTAAATTATCAGTACACTAATATTTACCTTTCATTTTCCTTTTTAATCTACAACGACGATCTTTGCAGTTGTACGAAAAATTAAAAATTGGCCCGTTTATGGAAGATTGGTCTTATTGTCATCTTCCTCTCTAATGTGTCGTTTTGTTATTTTTGAGCTGTTTGATGTTTGGCAATGTGACCATGCTTCCTTGTATTTATCAATTATTTTGTTTTGTATTTAAACAATAAACTATTATTTTGCTCAATCTACGGGGGATGAAGTTGGTTTTTTTTTTTATTTTACAAAAATAGTCAAATTAGTTATTCATATGTTATTAATATTCTGTTAAATTTATAATTTGAATTCAAGTTTTAATGAAGTTGGTTCTTTAGGTGTTATTGACTTCCACACTTTTGGGTTATTTTCTTTGTCAATTCTTAGATGAATAAATTATTTAAAATAAAAAAATAATGACCTGTGTTGTTTATAACCAAATGATTTAATACAACACACGTCTCCTTTTATCCAGCAGACAGTCACCTGCGCTTCTTCTTACTTGGCATTACCAATAGGAGTCCACAAAGACGTCAGAGATCAGCCTTGTCCCTGCTGCTCCTCGGCGAACCCTGGCACTTCTCAACAAGCAGCTCAATTTTCTGTCAACGAGTTGAAAAAAATATATATATATTAATCTCAAAATTGCATTAAAGTTGGCAATACATACGTCTCTCTGCATTCCATTCCATTCCATTGTGGGGAATGGGGGAAATAATGAGAACAAGATGCAGCATATTTACTAGTTGCCTATCAACAGGAAATAATGTGAGAATTAGCATTTGTTTATCAAATATTTTGCAGTTGAGCAGCAGACACCTCTTGGATGCATTTGGATAAAAAATGAGCACAGTTCTCAAAACGAGGAACTGTACCACAGTGTAGGATGAACATTTAATATTTTTCGAAAGAAACAATTTCTGTTGAACGTAAGTCTCCAAACATCCAAGGAAGAAACTATAAATAAAGCCCGTACCTTCACTGATTTATTAACTTCTTCAATTTTGTTAAGGAGCACTTCCCCAGGTATCACACCTCTATTCTCAGTTGAAGCATAGCGTGGTGAGCCTGTCATCTGCACACAACAGACACTAATAAGTACAATTTGAGGTCAGACAACTTGACGGTTAAGGGTAATTATAGGCATTTTTGGGACAAAAACTTAGCCAAGCCCCACATTGAGTTGCACCCCGAATTCTCAATGGAATTACGTGTACTAGTTCTTAAAGTAGCATGAGTGCCCTCATGTTGTCATACAGCTGGATAGTTCAGCATAAACCAGAATAACCAAATAAAAAAAAGGTTATGTTATAAAAGAGAAGCAACCCCATATATATATATATTTCACTAAGAATTCTCATTCAAGCACGAAAAAAAAAAAGGAGCCATTGACATCCAAATTGAAGGTTGATTTCATATGTAAATGTTGTTAATATGTAAAGAAATCTAATATATATATATGGTAGAATGAAGGCAAAAATTTGCAATCACCTTCCACATCTTAGAAGGAGATTTAAAAACAGCTGTTCCCCCACTCGAGGATTCCATTCTTGACAAAATTTCTCCTTCACTAGCAAGAGTTGCTTGTTTCCAACCTTTTCCAGCATCCAGCATATTTTTAAAAGCTTCAGCTATTATGACCTGCAGATATGCAAAAGCTCATTTCCAGCAACATTATCACCACCACATATTGTTTGTTTCAATGGTATCGAGATCAGAAATGGAAGTACTCCACTTAGCCAAACTAAGTCTCGGCTTTAAACAAGTTAGAGTCAATCAATCCATGCCGATAGGCTTAGGTGACACAGAAAAGCAAGAATTAACAAAATAAACAACCTTTCTCAAAATTGCAGGGTCAGAAACACCTTGGACCTGTAATTCATCTACAGGTGCAGCTTTTCCATGTGCTATGCTTTCAATTCTAAAGGTATGGATCCCGTATATAGATTGTAACCAACCTATTAGACATTGGAACATACACATGTCACTAACCCTTTAAAATCATATATTCTCTTGAGTAAAATGTGTGTTTGCATCCAAGGAAATACAGAAGCAAATTGTATCAAGTGTATGTCATCAACTAAATATTACAGGCACTTCCTCATAATAAAACCCTACAATTTTCTACTCAAAATCATCCTGAAGAGAAGAAAAACTTGACAGCAATGGGATGAGAACTCTAGCCATAAAACCCACATGGTCATGCACAATGGCTGAGGAAAACATTAATGTACATGCCATCATTTTTTGACAGTATGCTGGAGCACCAAGGACTAGAAGACAGCCATAATCATACATGTAGAATAGGTTTGACAGAGCATCTATACAGGCAGCATCATTACCTTGTTCAATAATGATGTCAATCACCAAGGAAAGAGGAACACGCTTCTCAATATTTGTTACAGTCCAAAAGCGTACGAATGAAGGCCTTGAAACCTTCGCATAAAGGAAAAGAAAGTTATTATTAACACCGATGCACGAATAGTTCTTTCTCCAATCACCATAATGAAGACGAGGCAACCATGAATTGATTTTCAACAAAGAATGAAAAGAGAACTCGGCATACACACACCAACCATATAGACACACGAGTGCATTGGTGCACGTACATATATACCTTGTAAACTATTTCGCTAGGTGTAACATATAGTTTGCGTGATGAAATATCCTTTTGAAGCACGTATCTTCTAATGGGCAAATATAGCAACATAATGATGCCAACTCCCCAAGCTAAAACCAACAACAGTGATATGGAGACCCATATAATGGAGTCATACTTCATGTTACTTTCTGCAAGTTCTTCAAAGGAGGCTGCATACAGTATCTGCTCAGAACTAATTTCATCACTATCTTCCAACTCAGATTCAGGATGGGCAAGTAGCTGATCCACAGATGATTCATGCTCTGATAGGCCATCTGTATGTCCCATCAACATTCTTTGACCTCAGAAATGGTAACTGAACAGATAACACGTCAATGAATCTGCACCCAAAAGAAATTGCAAACTTCATCCTGTCAACCCCGACTATCATTTAACGAAATAGCATCGAAACGATAGCCCAGATGGTCAATTCAAAAATTCAAGCCTCTTTATTGGGATGATGTAAAAAGTAAACCCAATACAGGAAAACAATAGGCCCCAATCAAACACCAACTCCGGAAGCATCCTGAGAACTCCTAATAAAACTCAGCAATAACACTCCATTCATCTTTGAATTTAGTACATTAAATGTTTCTGCTTCAAACCAGTGGTTTCCAAGTGGCCATAACTGGGTCTGGGGCAACCGATTTCACAATTCCTGTTCACAACCTAATAGCAATCTACCAATCAAATGCCCATATTGTTTTTTTCGTTGCGCAAGAAATTTAAACGAAATTGTAAGAACATAGTTGGAAAAAACGAAAAAACAGCAGTTACCAAAAACATCAAAGTCAAATCAAGCAGAAAAAAAAAAAAAAACAGAAGTCAAAAACACTCGAGAACAGGACAGCGGCTGCCGTGTAACCGAACCAAAATTAGAAAGGGAAGCGGGTGGATTTTCCTTACCTCACACACTTCCTCCAAATCTTGGAATAAACGGTAATAATCCAGTCCCAACAATTTCAAATGCAATTTTAAAGTAGAGATCTAACGCGGACTTTTGAGGAGAAGGGAGTAGGTGTGCGTGTGTGTTTGGCAGTTAGCCCCTACCCCAACCCCTTTTATAAACAAACAGCCACCCAGTGCAAGCCAAACCTCTCTTTTACGGTCTTTCCTCGCATCCGCAGTCCACAGGAAAACGAGTTGAAACGCTGGCCTACTTAGTGACAAGTTCCATCTGGACCGTTGTTCAAACCCAAGAAAAAAAAAAATAAAAAAAAAAAGAGGTGCCATCTGGACCGTCAGACAAAGAGAAAGGGGCCCACGAGTAACTGCGGGATTCCGTAGCCCAGAGAAGGAACCTAAGCGACGCCCTATCAATGGGCCTACCACACCCCTATAAAATGAAGGTGCGGCCGTAACAGCGCGGAAAGCTGTTATTTAAGACTTTCGTGACTTCGGGAATACGTCAGGAAAAAGAAGAAAAAACCAGAGAAACAGAGAGCGGAAGGCTGCGGAGAGGGGACCCCTAGCGAAAGTATATTCTCTCTTCTTCTCCTTCGATCCTTTCACCTTTCCATTATTCCTTAATTCTCTTTTATTCCGTTCCTCCCAATATCTTCTCTGCTTTCTTCATTTATTCTCGTTACATTCCAAATATTATTCCGTATCCGAGGTACCTGTGATTCTCTTCATCCCCTTTGTTTCCTTTCTGTTTTTATTTTCTTTTTTTTCTTTTTTTTTATTTTAATTTTCGTTGTTGGTAATGTATTTAGTGGTTTAATCGTAACTTAAATCTAGATTTTAACTTTTTTTTTTATTTTTGAGTTTTATGTTCTTAAATTTAGATTTCTCTGTTGAACCTGTTTAACTTGTATGTGTGTATGTATGTCAAGAAAAAAAAGAAAAAGATTATTCTAACTTGAAGAGAAAATGGATAGAATCAAAAGGAAAATGTAGCCCCCTGTCCATTTCAGGTCAATTCGTGTAATGTAATTTGACCGTTAGGCAGATTGGCATGCCTCCTCATCTACCTTTTTGTTTAGCCTAATCCTGTTCTGCTTTTCCTTTGGTTGCTTTTTTGAAAGCAGCCCAATGACACTCCCCCGCAAAAAGAGAAAAAAATGATAATACGTTTCCTCTGGTTCGTAATTTTCTTATGCAGTTGAAGGTCTAGTAGGTCTCTGATCTTGTAAGGTTTTCGAGATCAAATTTCGAAGGGCATATACAGTTTACAAGTCTTAGTACTTTGAACCTAATGACTGTATGGATCGTAAAAGACAGCATATCGCGATTTTCACTACCGCAAGCCTTCCATGGATGACTGGGACTGCCGTCAACCCTTTGTTTCGTGCTGCATATCTAGCCAAAGATGGGAGTAGGAAGGTTACTTTGGTGATTCCTTGGTTGTCTTTAAAGCATCAGAAGCTCGTGTATCCCAATAAAATCTCATTCAGTTCCCCTTCAGAGCATGAAGCATATGTCCGTCAGTGGCTTGACGATAGGATTGCATTTTCACCAGATTTCAGAATATTTTTTTATCCTGCAAAGGTAATTGGGTGCAAATGTATTAGACTGGATAGGAAGTGGTTATTTGATGGTCATTCTTGACATTTTTCTTGGTGTAGTTTGCTGTAGATAAACGAAGCATTCTTGCTGCAGGAGATATCTCTGAAGTCATTCCTGATGAAGATGCAGACATCGCTGTCCTTGAGGAGCCAGAACACCTTACATGGTTTCATCACGGGAAAAGATGGAAATCTAAATTCCAACTTGTAATAGGTATTGTGCACACGAATTACTTGGAATATGTGAAGAGAGAGAAGAATGGACGATTTAAAGCACTTCTTCTTAAGTATATGAATACTTGGGTTGTTGGCATCTATTGTCACAAGGTATGTTTCTCCACTTTTCTATGTTTTTGGAGATAATATTGGACAGTTATCTATTGCTGTTTTTTTTTTATCATAATTCAAGTTAGCAAATTAAAGCACTTTTTCTTGGCAAACTAATTCTTTATGACTTGTAATAGACAAATTTTGTAACTCTGTGAATGACTTATGTGTACATGTTAATATAATATACTAGTAGTTAGACTATTTAAGATCACCTTGGGATGGATGATTCTTATTTAATGAAGGGAATTAGTTGATAATACTCAATGTGTCCATTTTCTGAATGTGTTTCCCAAGAAACTTGCATTTTTCTGGTTCATCTCAGTTTATATGTGGAATTGATCCCACAAGAGAATGGGTATGCCCTACTTAGCATGGTTCAATCGATATTCATTGTGTAAACAAGTATGCATCTTCTAATTTTCACATATGCGAGACAGAAGAAATGGCAGGTTAACAATAAAAGGTAGCAGAATATTAGTCCAAGTATGGATGCAATGGCTTGAGGTAGTGGGTCATATTGGATAAGAAATTAATGTTCAAGATCATGAGATTCCTGGGTGGCTGTCATTTCATTAGAGTTCAGCATGCTAAAAGAGAATTTTCTCCCATAGGAACACAAAGATTCCACATTATCTTAACTTTGATATTGCAATCTTGAAACTATTGCTTGCTGACACAACTACCTGCATTATGTAAGTTTAGGTAATCAGATTATCTGCTGCCACCCAAGATTATCCAAAATCCATCATCTGTAATGTTCATGGGGTGAATCCTAGGTTCCTGGAGATTGGCGTGAAAAAAGACCAGGCATTCCCTAAAGGTGTATACTACATTGGAAAGATGGTGTGGAACAAAGGCTACAAGGAGCTCCTTAAACTTCTTCATAGTCACCAAAAAGAGTTAGGTGGGCTTGAGGTAGACTTATATGGCAGTGGAGAAGACTCTGATCAAGTACAGGAAGCTGTTAAAAAGTTGGAACTAGTAGTCAGAGTATTTCCTGGGCGTGATCATGCTGATCCTGTGTTCCATGAGTAAGCTCCTGCCATATGTTCTGCTTCTTTTGTGTTCTGATTTTTTCTGCTTTTATTCCTCACACATCAAGAGCAAGTAGTGTTTGTATTATGGGGGTTCTTCACCACCCTATGGGCTGGCTGGCTTGATGGCATTGTGACTTTTGGTTGGGATGATAACACTTCACCCTACTGAGAGAATCTTCCCACTTCCCTGACCAATAACATAGTCAATTGTTGACAGTTACTCATCATTGCCTTAATGGGTGTATTTGACCCATATTATTTTCAAAGCCAAGAGCTAAGGAATTTGCAAAATTGGTTTATCTAGAATATTTCTGATTTTAAAGAAATTTTCAGAAGGCCAATTTTAATCTGCATATATCAACAATAGGTGTGGTGAGCCACATGAAAAACTGCATCAATGCTTCTCCTTTTGACAAGAAAGCTGCTGCTCTTGCTCATCTTGTCCTACTCACTTTAATTGTCATAACGGGTAGGCTCACTCCTACTCCCAACTGCCAATAAAGAAAGGTCGTTCTTGATCATCGGTTCTTTCTTATACATCATGGAAATATGACCCACCTTTATTTATGAATGATTTGTTGGATGTGCCTTATTGTTGTTCCATTGCAAGGCAGTTGAGTTACTCAAGGCAACACTTGACACCAGTAGCTTTGCATTTAGTAATTCATATTCCACTCGTTTTATTGACGAACTTCAATGTGGGACCAATGGGCTTGCTCATTCCTGTTGTTTATATAGAGTTTTATCACAATGCCATTTGTTGTTGCTTTCCCAGTTATAAAGTGTTCCTGAATCCAAGCACCACGGATGTGGTTTGCACAACCACGGCAGAAGCACTGGCAATGGGCAAAATCGTTGTGTGCACTAACCATCCTTCAAACGAGTTCTTCAAGCAGTTTTCAAACTGTCGAACTTATGATAACAGCAAAGGATTTGTTGAGGCCACACGCAAGGCTTTGATTGAAGAGCCTGCTGAGCTGACTGATGCACAGAGGCATGAGCTGTCATGGGAGTCTGCCACAGAGCGATTTTTGAAGGTTGCTGAGCTGGATCAAACAATGGCAAGGCAACCATCAAAAGGTCCTCTGAAGGACTTTGCTTCAATGTCTTTTAATTTGGGGAAGAAAATGAATGATGCATCAGCGTACCTTCATAATGTGGCTACGGGGTCAGAAACATCAAGAAAAGCTTTTGGCGCAATTCCTGGGAGCCTTCAACCAGATGAAGAGCAATGCAAGGAGCTAGGCCTTGCAATTCCTGCTGGCACACGTCGCCAGTACATGATTTCATAGAATCTTCTTAAAATGGCATTGCTTGAATCTCCTGACTTTGCTTGCTTGTATGCTTAAATAAAAATTATTATAATTTTGTGATCCTAGCTTGGAAAATATGGGTCAAATGATGTAGTGGTAGCCAGAAGTTTACTGCAGTGATGTACAACAGTGGAGGAAGTATCTTTCAGACATGTGGAAGCAAAAATGTTGGCATTAATTCAGACCAAAAAAAAAAAAAAACCGTTTGCAGTATCTGTAACAGTTGGCAGGCAATGATTTGATATATGTATAGTGTTTTCATTGTGTGTTCATTTATATTTATGGCTTTTGAAGTTGTAAAATAAAAAAAAAAAAAAGGTGCCCATCCTCAATTTACATAACCGTAACAACAACGCGGTCCGCAGATCTCTGGAACCTGGAAAGTCGGTGTCCTCTTTTATTTGGTGTCCTTTGCTTATCCCGCAAGGAGCGTCCTCCTTTTATTATTATTATTATTATTATTATTAGAGTCAGAGAATTTGAGTAGAGTCCTCAAATAAAGTAAAAATCTTTTGAAACCACACTACATGATTGATTGAGGCGTGAATGTGTAATCTATTTATCTTTTCTTGTAATTAGAAACTATAACACATGTTTTCAAAAAAGTTAATCTACATTTTTTTTACATTAGATATATTTTTTTTTAAATATTTTTTTAATTAAAATTGATTAGGTCTAGAATATAATATAAAATTAATATTAAATTATTTATTATATTTATTAAGAAAAATATTTTTTTTATATTTTATTTAAATAAAAAATTAAATTATAAATATTTTTTAAAAAATAAATTTGAAAGTTTTTTTAAGAAAATAAAAAAAAATAAATTATGAGTATTTTTTTAAGAAAATTTTAAAATATTTTTTCTCTAATAAATAAAAATAAAAATTTAAAATTATATATTTTTTTAAATATTTTTTTTATTATTAAAATTATTATTATTATTTATTGTTAAGAAGAGTGTCATGGGCCAAAATATTAAATGACAGCTTTAAGGAAAAAACACACCAACAATGTCCTCTAACAAGGAGAGTTAGAAGCAAATGAAATCTAGTGAAATATAAGAGAAATTTTTTTTAAAATTATTTCTTTTAATCATTACTATTTGGATTGTGTAGATTTTAAATATATATAAATAATTATTAAAATAAATTACATAAATTTTAATATATATTAAATTATAATTAAATAAAAAGTGTTAATAAATAAATATCAAAATTATAATTTTATTAAAATATTAAAAAAATTACAATTTAAATACTGAGTTAATTTCAAATATTACAAATTTAAGAGTTTACTAAAAAAAATTAGAATTTAAATTAAATAATTAAATATTTTTAAAATTAAATAAATATCGTTATATAAATATTTTATCAACTTTCTTTCATTTTATACCATACTAATATATTAATATTAGATTAACTAATATGTAAATTTATTATATATATATATATATTATAATTTATTTAAAAAAAATGAAAAGAAAGTTAAATTGTAAATATTTTTTTATTGAAAATACAAAAAGATAATTTGAAAATAATTTTTTTTAAAAAAAAGGAAGAACAAAAAACAAAATTGTGGGTATTTTTTTTTTACATTTCAAAAAATATTTTTTTTCTTTTATTTCTCTCTAAGAAAATGAAATGATTGTTATAATATGAAAAAGATACCTAGATGTATATTGTAATTTTAATTTTATTAAAATACTAAAAAAATTACAAATTAACTATTAAATTAATATCAAATATTATAAATTGAGAAATTTACTAAAAAATCTTAAAATTAGGCAAATGTCACTATGTAAGCATTTTTTACTCAAAACAATTGTTTAGAATCATTGATTTTTTTCTTAATTTCAGCAATATAAAAACACTAGATTTAACCATGTGCATTGGGCAAATTTTAGATATCCAATAAGAAATATTAAAATAACAAAATTCAAGTTATATTTTTAATAACAATTAATTAAACTAATTTTTTTTAATGTAGATTTTCAAAATAATTAAATAAAATTTAAATTAATTTAGTTATTAAATGTGATTAATATCTTAGTTAACTTAGAGATTATAAGTTTAGATTTATGTTAAAGAGATTAAATGAAATTAAAATTGAGTGATTTATTAAAAAGTAAAGTAAATTTCATTATTTTATATTAATTATAATTAAATTTATAATTAAAATTTTAATTAATAATATCATTATAATTAATTATAGATACTAACATTGTAAAAAAATAAAAATTATTTGAGTAAAAAATTTAATATCTGAAATGAGGTAGTTTGTTTGAGAAAAAGCTAAAATGAAAAATAATGTAAACTAAATATACTTGGATTTTATAATGTCAAAAAAAAAAAAAAGAGTAAGTTGGATGTATGTTGAAATCCTTATTTTTTTAAAATTATAAGAAATATTATAAATTAATTATTAAATTAATATCAAATACTATAAATTATGAAAATTTACTTAAAAATTTTTAAAATTAAGTAAATATCACTATATATATATATGAAAATCTAAATTTTATTAAAATATTAAAAAATTACAAACTAATTATTGAATGAATGTCAAATTAGAATTTGAATTAAATATTTAAATTATTTCTAAAATTAAATAAATGTCACCATGTAAGCATTTTACTAGTTTTCTCTTAGTTTAAGTAATATATATTTACATATAAATATATAGACATATAGATATAGTAATATGCACTATTATTGAAGATTGATAATTCAGTAAAGTTGTCAATGCAAGCTAAGGAAGTGTGACACATGGCAAAAGTAGCTCCATTCATTTTGGCATGAAAGGTTGTTGTAGTGTGTTAGTAACAATAATAATGTAGAACAAAGCATACAAAACAACAATGGATCTACATTAAGAGTTGATATATAAGAGTGATCAATTGTAATCTTTGTAATGAACTGCAACATAATAAAAATTAATTATTTTGTAATAATTATTTTTGGAATTAATTAGAATCTTCTTTCTCTTGCTTTTCTCTCTCTTACTTCCTCTTAACAATTTCTTATTGTGTTGCTTTCTAATTAGATTGGACTTGAAATCCTTTCTCCATTCTTTTAGATTTCTTATTAATAGATATAGATCACACCAATCTTTGGTATAAGAGTAAGCATCCTTAGCCAATTTGATTTCATGGCATTAGGTACTTGATCTCAAGATGCAACTTTACAAGAGTTCAAATGTATCAAAGAATTGATGAAGGCAATATGGCCACCATAAATGGAAGCTCAATTAAGGAGAGATGCTAATCTTCAAACGAGAAGGAAAGTCAACAAAAAGAAATGGAGGAACTTTGTGAACTTTGCATAAGCATGGTAGTTCATAAACAATTCTTGAACCAAGGGTCTTCAGCTAGGAATCAGTTATATTTATAAGCAGTTATGTATGTATTTTCTAGTATTTAGTGGATAAATCCTTATTGAATGGCTTTATAAATATGAAAATTACTTTGAATTTAATGAAATTCTAAAAGAATCTAAGGTCAAAATAGTAACTAGTTATCTTAGTGATATAACATTTTAATGGAATTAAAACATCATGAGTAAAAGATCAAAAGATGATTTTTCCCTCTTAAATTGAGTATGTACAAGTTATTTTTTATAGATTTGGGGTTACTACTTTTAGAAATCCTTTATCTGAATTATTGGCCTTAAGGCAAACATGTTCTGTGGCATAATATTAAGATCAATTTGATGTTTTTATGGGAGGCTTCAATTATTTGAGGAGTATTGAGTTAATGTATATATGTGTAGGTTGAAAGATGACATTCAAAGCCCCGTATGCATGTTTATGCCCAACCTTTGTATATTCCTTAGCTTTGGCAAAGCTCCAAGAAGCAACTATAATATCTAAATTATCCAAGGGAAGGACTAATTGGGTGGGGGATCTAGTTTGTCACCCCCAAAAGGAGGAGTATTGGCCTCACTTAGCTCTTGCCAATCACCATGATTATTAATATTGTTAAGGTAGACAACCAAAAGCTAAATTGGGTGTTTAAGGTAGCTAAAGTTAAGGATGGTGGTATTATTAAGAAAAGAAGGGCTAGGGACTTATGTTATTGGTGTTATAAGAAGTATACTCAAGGGCACAAATATATGTATAAGAAATCATTCATGTTGCAAGTGGAAGATTAAGCTATGATCGTTGAATTGGAAGAATTCTTGGCTATTGAATTCAAAGGAAATAAAGAAGAGTGGTTAATGCAAATCCTTGTGCATAACATTGTTGAAGTAGAAGGTTAGGAAATAAGGACAATAGGAATTACTTGTCATACCAAGTTTAAGGCTATTTACACTTTAGTAGATTTTGGTAGTACCCATAACTTCTTAAACATGGAAATGACTACAAGGTTAGGTTATAAACTGACCTTAATAAATAACTTAAGGGTTAAGGTGACTAATGACAACATTATTCCTTATAACCATATGTGTAAAGGGTTCTATTGATATTTTTGGGGTACACTTTTTGTAACAAATATATACATATTGAGTTTGGGGGGGCTGTGAAATGGTCTTAAGGTATAGTGATTAAAGATATTAGACAAAATTATATGAGATTTTAAGGAGTTTACCATGGAATTTGTAGTGTAAGGAACAAGGCATATGTTAAGAAGGTCATTGGGAATTACAATGAGGAGACTTTTTTTCTAAATTAGCTAATAAAACTCTTTAATAACCAATGCAACAAGTTGTCATCTAATTATGTAGCCTGTATGTTAAGGGTCCTAGAAAAGTGGAGATGGGTACTATAACTACCATGAATGGCACTGAAACTTGCCTAATTATCAATGAATGATTAAGTCAAACATTGCTTTTCCATGTTACAATGATTTTTGTTTAGAAAATCTTTCCTTTTTTTTTTTTTTAGAATTGCTCCCTCATGTTAACATTATTTGATAATTATACTTTTTTTTGTTAATTGTATTATTTAACTTCTAGTCTAGCATCATGGTCATACTAGTTAACATTTTAAGTCTCACATAGTGCTTAATTGGAAGTCATATGATGGACTCCCATTTTTTTAACTAATAGTATCAATATAGAGGAGCAACTTTTAGAAAAAAAAATGGATGATCTTAAATTATAAAATTTTTTAGCATGGAGGAACAATTTTGAAAAAAAAAAAAAAGAAGAAGAAAAATCATTTAATCAAAAATTATTGTAATGTGGGGAAGCAATTCTTGATTTAATCCATCAATGAATTATTGAATTTATTTGCAAAAATTTTTGAAAAACCTACAAAATTGCCTCCTTCAAGGGTTCATGACCATCAAATTCCTCTATTTTCTAACACATAACTAGTTTGTTATACCATATCAATACCTTGGCCCTTAAAATGATGTGATCAAGCAAATGGTGTAGGAAATGCTAAATTCTAGTATAATATAGCACAACAAATCCCCTTTGCTTCCTTAATAGTGTTAGTAAAGAAAAGGGACAATAGCTAGAGATTTTGTATGGACTACAAAAGATTAAATCAATTAACCATAAAGGATAAGTTCCTAATTCCTTTATTTGAGGACTTGTTGGATGAGTATGGTGGTTTAACACATTTTTCTAAATTAGATCTGAGGTTTAGTTATCACTAAATAAGGATGTATCCAAATGATATACATAAGACAACTTTTAGCACTTATGAAGGGTACTATAATTTCTTAGTCATGCCCTTTGGCTTGGCTAATGCTCCTGTAGCATTTCAAAGCTTGATGAATGACAATTTTTAAGCCTTATTTATGCAAATTTATCATTATTTTCATTAATGATATATTGATTAATAGTTAAGGTCTTAATGAGCATTTGCAGCATCTTAAAACTCCTTTGATATTGTTGAAACAACATCTCTATGCCAATAGGTTTAAATGTTTCTTTATGGTGAAACATATGGAGTATTTAGTCTATATAATATTCATTAAAGGAGTAGCAATTGATTCTAAAATGGTGGAGATAGTATCCAAATGACTTACTCCTACTCATCTTAAACAACTCGAAGGATTCTTAAGCCTCACTAGTTATGATAGGAGATTTACCTTAGGGTATGGTAAGATCTATAAACTTATTAAATGACTTGTTGAAGAAGGAAGCTTTTATTTGGTTTAAGGAAGCTATTACAACATTCAATTCCTTAAAAACAAGCTTAAGTTAGTGCTTTAGTCTTAGCACTACTCAATTTCTCTAAGGAATACATAGTTGAGATTGATGCTCCTGGCTTAAGAATGAGAGTTATCTTAATGCAACAAGGATGCCCCATTGCCTACAAGAGCAATACCTTTGCTTTTAAACATCTTACACTGACTCTGCATGAAAAAGAATTGATGGCCATCATTTTAGTTGTAACCAAGTGAAGTCATGACATATAGGGTAGGCATTTTAAAACTATCTACTTTAAGTTAGCAAACATGGTTGGCTAAGTTAATGGCCTTTAATTACAAGATTTTGTCTAAGGAGGGAAAGCAAAATGTCATAATAAATGCTTTATCTAGGCATTGACAAGTTACTAGATCTAGTAATTGTATACTTTTTCCTTTGTGTCCATGTACTTTTTCTAGAGAACTCAATCAACTAAGAGCATCAACCATCTGTTGGTGCAACTTATCTCTTAATTAAAGTAAGGTCAACGATCTAATTCTCTTTGGAAAGCTAGGCTAGTATTAGTTAATGATCCATCCTTGAAGTAGCTATTGATTCTATTATGGCATGAGGGCAAGCAAGGAGGCCGCTTAGGAATTATTGCCACTGTCAAAATGTCATAATCACTTTTCTTTCGGAAGGGCATGGCTAAGGATGTCAGAGGCTATATTTGAGAATGCGACACATGTTAGAAATGTAAGTTTGATCACTCTACATATCCTAGAAAAGTATTGGATTGAACTTCATTATTAGTTTACATGAAAGTGGAACTAAGGAAGTTATTATAGTGGTTATGGAAAGACTTTTGAACTATGGTCATCCTGTCTTTGTCTCACCTTTATACTACAAACTTAGTCACTTAGGTCTTTCTTGACAATGTTTTCAAGTTACATGGTATGCCAAAAGTGATCATCAATGACTGAGATCTTATCTTCCTTAGCAAATTTTATCAGGAATTATTTAGGCTCCAAGGGGTCCAGTTGCATTTGTTCTTAGTTTACTACCCTCAAATAGATGATCGATTTGAGGTTATCAATAAATACTTAGAAACATATTTGAGATGTGCCACTTTAGCTAGCCCTTCCAAGTGGTGCCATTGGCTACCCATGGTTAAGTGGTGGTATAACACACTTTATCACTAAGCCACTAGGTTCAACATCCATGTTCCATACCTTCCTAAGTATGTGGCAATAGTTTCGTTGAATCAACAATTATAGTCTAAGGGGACCACTTTACAAATGTTAAGACACCACCTGGCAAGAGCTTAAGAGTGCATGCATCAGTTATCTGATAAATATTGCACTGACAGAGGGTTTGCTGTAAGGGATTGAATTTATCTGAAACTTCAACCCTATAGACAATCTAGTGTGGTTAAGCACTCTAACTTGAAACTAGTGCCACGTTTCTACGGTTCTTTTTCTATACTTTCAAGAATTGGCAAAGTTGCTTATAGGCTTGAACTTCTTTCTAGTTCCAAGGTTCACCCTGTCTTCCATGTCTCTTAGCTTAAACAAAAGTTGAGATCCAAGAACACTACCTGCAAAGACATTCCAATCACTTTGCCTGACCCTCTTGTCTCTGATATTTCGATTGCCATTTTAGATTGTCAGATGATGAATTGCGATAATCGTGGAGCTACCTAGATTCTTTTACAATGGTCTAATCATCCTCCTTCTACTGCTACTTGGGACTATTGTATGACATTTAACCAATGTTTTAAGAACTGGACCAGACTTGTCGGTCGGACCAATAAAATTGGCAACTAGTTCGTAAAACAGTCCGGTTCTTCCTTATAACCACTCATAATCAAAACTGATATAAAAACTAGTGGACTAGTCAGTTCAACCGGAAACCGATGAACCAAATCTAATTTTCACGATCGAACCAATTTGGTTTAAAAAATCATTTTTTTTTTTTTAACAAAAATGGTTTTGTTTTTCATCCAATTCCATTTTCCAACTTTCCCATTTTCGATTGTTTGCCTTTATCATCATCGGGTCGAGGACTCCTTCTTCAAACTTCGATTCATATTTTTCATAGAGAAATCTCTGATCCAGGATAGAATAAGATCCATTTTGCATCATATCTGATCCTGTGAAATTGATTTGATTCTCATTCTTAGTTGCCCAATTGCTCGTTGATACTCTCTCCTCCATCAGCCGTGTTGCCTGATTCTTCAAGAAAGCTCAATACGCTCAACTGGCGATCTAGTTCCTCACAACCTACACATTTGGCACACATACAGCGAAGCCCATATTTTGTAAGGTTTGTGGGATAACTTCATTTTACATCCAAGGAACCATGGTTCAACCTCGCTTTATTATTTTATATATATCTAATTTATTTAATAATAAATATCAATTTTTTTAATTAAACCACACTTTTATCAATAAATCTTTAATTTTTTAATTTAATTATCATTCAATTTTTAAAACTATGCATTTAACGTCACTTTCCAACCTTTTCCTTTAAAGGCAAAGGTTTTGGGGAGTGACACGTGGCAGAGGCAGTTCATTTTGTTTCGGTGGGAATTGCCGCTCAGGACTCACTCACTCACTCACTTCTCTCCACCTTCTCCTCTCCTCTACTCTTCGGCGGTCTTTCCTCTCTCTCTCTCTCTCTCACGCACACATACACAGGGCCCCAGACCTGTGTATTGCAGTTTTGAATTCAGTATCTGTTCAAGGGTTAGTTCATCTGTATTATATGGTGACGTAACTTCCTTCCTTCCTTCCTTTTTGTTTGTTTTTTTTTTTTTACCGTTTGAACGATGATATAGTTTTTTTAAGTGTTACGAACGAATTCATCGATGTGTCAAGTGTTCTTTCATTACAACGTAAAAAGATTCAGACTTTTTTTTGGGCTCTGTTTGTTAGTTTGTTTTGTTGTAGTGTGCTTTTGCTTTATTGACATGGAGATTTGTGTTAATGTTTGTTTGGCTGGCTGGATGGGCTTATTTTTTTTTTCTTAAAAAGAAAGTTCAATATATAATACTTTTCCCCCTTATTGGGCTCTGCAGGAAGATGACAGTATTTGTGAGCTTGGGGGAAAGTATGGGAACAAGAAATGGTCTGAAATAGCCAAGCACTTGCCGGGGCGCATTGGCAAGCAATGGCGAGAGGGGTACTTGGCTACATCCTTCTGCATGATTATGTTTTGAATTAATGCAGATTCTGCTTCTTTTGTCATTAGGAAGACTACTGTGGTAATAACAATGATGTGTGTGTGTTTCAGGTGGCACAACCATTTAAACCCTGACATAAAGAGGACTGCATGGACCAAACAAGAGGAAATGACTCTCACTGTGGCCCATTCAACTTGTGGGAACAAGTGGGCTGAGATTGCGAAGTTTCTGCTGCAAGGAAGGAAGGTATCACTACAGAACTTGTGCATCCTGCCTCTCCCTACCCTCCTTTTTTCTTTCTGCTTGCAGGAGAACCCTTTTGTGGTTGGCATAACAAAGATGGTTTGGGACCTATTCCAGAATTTTATGAGATGCATAAGTACTTCTGAAAGTTGCATAGCCTGGCCAAGTAACCTAATCTCAGTGCTGTAAACTGTCTATGCGTTCTTGGTAAACTGAATTTATAATAGGTCTTCAATAGGCGGCAATGCACTCTCTCTATTTTCTTGGGGAAACTCCTTGTTTGATCTGGATTTGGAAGCTTACCTTAATTGGTATCTGTTGGAAATTTTCAGGACGGAAAATTCAATTAACAATCATTGGAACTGCTTAGTAAGTAAGAGATTAGATTCATTTGCAATTTGTGGCATTCGTCAATATGCTCATAAGACAAAAGTTGAAACTCCTTGTTAAAATTTAGATTTATTATAAATAATATATTTAATCTATATATAAAATTTATAATTATCTAATCAAAACTAAATTTTTAGAATATGATATTTATTAACAAACTATTTCTTCTATAAAAATATTTATAACATTTGATAATATTTTTTTTATGAAATAAAAGACAAATAACAAATATAAAAATTTTTAAAATATTTTAATTATATCACTAATTTTATTTTTATTCTTAAAATTATATGTCTTTCTTTTATAAAAGATTAAGAAAGAATATGTGGGAATGAAATAATAAAATGACACCAAGTGTATTAAAAATAAAATTATTTGTTAAATTTTGAATAATTAGTTTACTTTAACAATATTTCAAGAGATGGTGAAAATAAATTTAAAATAATAATAATAATGCAAAAAAAATTAGAATTACTATTTTCACAAATAAAAATAAGTAAATATTGTCTATTATTTTTTGAAATTAAATTTGACATGAATTTAAAAACACAATGAGAATACAAGAAAATTATAAAAACTTAATAAATAAAAATTTTAGAAATTTAAATAGTAATTATAATTTTCTACTTATTATTATTGAAAGCCTCATGAATTTATTCCTAATATAATAGTATCAAAGCCAAAAAAAATAAACATTCATTTACTTTATTTCTATTTATCATTTCTTGCTAGAATGAGAAAAAAAATATCTATTAAATATGAATTTTGATAAAAGTAATATTTATAAATAGAATAGAGATATATTAAATAAACATAATATTGTTAATATTTTACAAGAAATGATAATGGTAGAAAAATTTATCAATTTGTAAAAAATTCTAATAAAGCTATAGCAAATAATCTTTTAACAAACTTAATTGAAATATTAAAATGATGATTTGATAATTACTTAATACGTAAGAAAATAAAGAATGTACTAGATGCTACCAAACAAGTTTTCAACAATATAATTATAGAAGACATCTTTAATATATAAGTCAAGATGGATTTAAAAGAAGATGCAACTAATATTTTACTTTATATTACCTTTAAACATTTTATAGGAGATTAGAATTAATTTCAACAAAAAAATTCTAAAAATACTTCTCAATTTTAATTGTCCTATTATGTAAGATTTTATATAGTATAAATATATGTTTTTAACCAAAGTTATCATTAGATTAGATTGTAATTATTCCTTTTGGAAAGAATATTTTATTTCTAAATTACCAAAGTTATTTGCTCATAAGATTAGAATTAGGAATAAAAGTGTTTATGATGTAATACTTTAACATATGGAGAAATTATCACTTATATAAATAATGAAATTTTATAATTATGTATAGATTTTAAATTAAAAGAAAAAAATAAATAATGAATTACTTAGAAGTAAAAAGGGATTGAGACAATTTTGTTCAATATGGTTATTAAATTATTTTAACCTTTTAAAAATAAGAGAAAAGAAGGATAAGATTTTCAAAAAAGAAAAAAAGAAATTATAGTACAACTAATAAACCATTCAACTCCATTTATAAACCAAGTATGTGTTGACAAAAGGAAAAACTAGCTTAGACTACAAAGAAACAAACAATTTGTTATAAATATGTGAAAATAAAACGTTATAAAAGTTAATGTAAATTAAAAGAAAATGTGCAAGCTTTCAAAGTAGAAGGAAAAATTAAAAACAAAATACTCAATTTGATAAAAGAATTATCATATACAAATGAAGATTTAGAGAAATCTAATAATGAAATATTAGAAATATAAGATCAATCGACTTTTTATTCAAGTAACAATAGTGAAGATGATAACAAATTTTGTACTAGTTATAAATGTAAAAATGTTATTCAAAAAGATAGAGATATATTGATATATATAGTTAATAAAATACACAATTTAAAAATTAAAAAAAATTAATAAAGTTGAAAGAATAATTTTTAAAATCCTGCAAGCTTATCCTTTAGATAAAGTATATGCTTAATTTCTTTTTAATAGTAGTAAGACTTTTATAAAAGATTTACAACAAGAAATTAGAAATTTAAAACTTGAAATATAAGTATTAAAATATGATATTGATATTATAATGCAAAGACTAGATATTAATAAAAAAAGAGATAAATCTAAAAGAACTTGATACTAAATATTTCAACTAGAATTTTTAAATGTTATAAATAAAAATGAATTTCAAAAATGGTAAGTAAAAATAAATTTAATAATAAATAATAAATATTATATATGACATTAATTATTTTAATAGACATTGATGATAATAATAATTATATATAAGAGGATATTATTCTTAATAAATATTACGAAAAAACTATGTAAACATTAAAAAGTGATAATGAAAAAAAATTAAAAATTAATTACAAATTATCATTAGCTAATATATGTGAAGGAGAAATATGTTTTAAAAATATTTTTATATTAGTAAAAAATTTAAGTTAATTATTAATTTTAAGAACACCATTCTTAATACAAATTTATTCTTTTAAAATAAATTCACAAAAAAAATAGTAACTATAATAGCAAATAAAGAGATTTGTTTTAAATTTATATCTAAAACAAATATGTCAAAAATTAATTCATGAAAAATTAATGATATTTAAACAATTAATGTTAATTCCAAAGTTTAAAAAAAAAAAAAACACACTTACATCTCTTAAATCATAAAATAAATTATAAAAGAATTGAAGAGGATATCCAAAAAGATGAAAATTAACAAATTGTTAAAACTTTTTACAAATAATGAAAATAAAGTTTAGAAATGTCAAAAATATTTTACAATAGAAAAAGGCACATTGTATAATTACTCTATCAAATATTTTAATGAAATAAAAAATTCTTACTAAAGTAAGACCTATATAGTTAAACAAATAATTATTAGAATATTGTAGAATAAAAATTAATAAATTATTAATCAATCAAATAATTAGACCATGTAAGTCATTCTAGTCATATTTTTCTTTTTATGTTAATAATCAAATATAAGTTGAAAAAGGTGTACCTAAATTTGTAATGAACTACAAATCATTAAACAAAGTACTTGAATGAAAAAAATACCCATTCTTAATAAAAAAAACCTTAATTAAATGATTAATAGGAATAATTATATTTTCAAAATTTAATATGAAGTTTAAATTTTGAAAAATACAAATGGACGAAAAGGATAATTACATAATTGCACTCATTGTATCCTTTGGACATTATAAATGGAATATTATACTACTTGGATCCAAAAATACTCCATTGGAACTTTAAAATATTATGAATGATATATTTAATTTATATATAAAATTTAAAATAATTTATATAGCTAAAGCATTACTATACTTAAAATCTATAACAAAATATTTTAGTCATCCTAGGAAATATCATAATATTACTACAAATAATAGTTTAATGGTTTTTGCAAAAAGGATGAAGTTATGTCAAGTCAAAATTAGATTTTTTTTTGTAATATAATAATTATTAAAGAACTATTACTCTTACTTATAGATTTATGAAATTTGTTAGTAAATGTTTTGATGAAATAAAAGACAAACAATAATTATAAAAATTTTCAAGATGTCTTAATTACATCTTTAATTTTATTCTTAATCTTAGAATTATTTGTTCTTTTTTTTTTTTTTATAAAAGATTAAGAAAGAATCATCTCGGATGAAATAATGAAATGACACAAGTTGTATTAAAAATAAAATCATTAGTCAAATTTGGATGTCCTTAATCCAAATGCCTTTTTAATAATAGAAATTGATGCATCAAATTTATGATATAAAGAAATATTAAAATAAAGAGTTGATGATAAAGAATTTGTATTGAGATGTCATTCAGGAATTTGATAAAGATCATAAATTAATTATTAAACCATTGAAAAAAGTTTTAAGCATTATTTTATACATTATGTCATTTTAAGGTGATGTTTTTGATAAATAATTCTTATTTCATATTAATTTTCAACCAACAAAGTTTATTTTAGGATAAAGATGTTAAAATTTTGATTTTCGAAAAGATTTTCCTAAAATGACAAGCTTTACTCTCCAACCTTGATTTTAAAATTAATTTTATTAAAGGTAATTATAACTATTTATATGATTTTCTTTGAAGAAAATTTATCAAAAACCATAAATAATTATGAGGATAATTGGTGATAAGGTCACAAAAGAATTCTTCATAAGGGTTATATATAAAAGTCTTTATACAGGATCATCTTTACAAACAAGTTTATTGTTCTAGCTTAACTACTATTAGTAAATGTCAAACCTTTTAAAAATTATCAAAAAATACCTTACAATTAAGACTAAGAGTAGAAGGGCTACTATTATTACTAGAACATCTCAACCCATTCTCTATCCTCTCTTATTGAACCAATTTTTATTACTACAACCTCTTAACCAATTTCGCCTTTTTCATTTGTTAAACAAAGTCTCTTTCTTCTATAAGATATGTTGTTAAACTTAAAACAATTCTTATTTGTTTATTAGTAAAAGAGCATTAACCTTTAGATTTTAAACAAATTATTCCTAGAGTATTTTCTTGAGGCTCTTATATTCTATCTAAAGAGAAAAATAAAATTAAATGATTCTATGAGTTCATATTTGTAAATACTAAATTAACTAAGATTATTCATACTAAAGACCAAAAAGGTCCCAATTACATAGCTTTCTCTAAAAGTAAGATAATGAGAATTTTAAACTTGAATGATAAGGTTAAAATGGTTTATGCTCAAGAAAATGTGGCTTTAACTTACTATTACAAAAGAATTTCTTAAGAGTTCATACCTTTAACATATAATTATCATTATTATATTGCCACTTAGACTAATGTCATATTTAAGAAACTGGAGTTATTCTTGATTTGTACATTTCCATCATGACATTTTAATCGACCTTCCCAATTGGTTTCATGACCAATAGAAAACTTTTGGTTTAAACCAACAAATCTTTTAATATGAGGTACAAGCAAGATATACTTATTACTCAAAGCATTGAATGGCAGATTATTCTCTTGACTATTACTTCTCCATCACATTTAAAATATCATGAATTTTGAGTTAGAATTATTTAATTGAAGAACAATATCATGCTCCTTATTTTTCCTTTATTAGTAAGGAAAGTTAGTATCCAATGGTAGTCTAAAGTCCCTACTTAACAAGTTAGATTACAATTTGTAGTTAATTATCACAACTAATAATAATAATAATAATAATAATAATAATAATAATAATAATAATAATAAAGGAAAAATACATTTTATGGCACTCCTAACAAAATAGGTAACATTTCTTACAACTAAAGCAAAATTCAAGTCTCCTTAACATCAACCTCCTTTCCTACAAATTACAAGAAAAAGTTAAATGATACATTATCACAAATATTTGATTAAGACACATAAAGCAAAACTGCTAACTCATTCTTCAACAATAAGGACCTAAACTATGGACTAGATTTAATCATATAACTTAACGAAAAGGAAACATAACTTAAAAAAAAAAAAAAAAAAAGTTTAAAGGCAATAATGTCAATTGATGTAAACAGTAACGTTATTACCAAATTATTAAAATGATGATGTAAGAGTTTATGACATTTGAATTTCACAATCTTTAAAGTCCAAAAATTAAACTTATAAATAAATTATTCTCATAATTAGAAGTTAGAGCAAACTAGAGTGGGAGAGTTCTTAAAAGCTTGTATTTAACCTACTCACTCCATGAAGCATATATATATTGATAAAATTCTTGTTTATTAAGTTTTTATAATTTTCTTACTTATTATTGGAAAACTTATGAATTTGATCTTTATATAGTGGTGTTAAAGCATGTTTCTTGGGTGACAAATCAGATAACTAAAGTGTAAAGATACTAAACTAATGAAGAAGCTAGTGATGAAATAAATAGATATTATAATGGGTGTATGTCTTATAAGAAAAAGGTAAGGCATGTTGTAGGATCAATTAATAGTAGATTAATTAGTGTTATAAAGCATAGGCTAAGATGGTGGCCAAAAAAATTATTCACAATAAATACAATAGATTATTATAGACATATTCGTCAAATGAAAATATAACATGGCAAATATGATATATAAGAGGCTAAAGGAAAATTAGCTCACCTTTTAATATGATTACAATGTTTAGAATTAATTTACTTTTAAATTTATTCAATCTAGATAAAGTATATTGCATTTATTTTATGATTATTTCAGTAGCTTTGGTCAATCAAGAATCCATTTGTAAGTCCTATAGTAGAAGAAAGGGTGATTCTAGTAAGTGGTCTTAATACTATAAGAAATTTTTATGTAAAGACAATAAGTAATGTCTAGGTTAATTAGAGTTTTAAGTAACATGGTCTTTATTTGTTCTAATTAGAATCTACCGGTAGATATAATGGATTATAACAAATAAACTTTAATGATAATTTGAGTAAAACAAAAATTGCAAAATTAAAATATACTCAAAATAAAAAATAAATATTTATAAAATATAAAAATTTGATAATTTTTTAGTAATTATAAGATAAATATATAGAAAAAAAATACTTATCATATTAATTCAAATATTCAAAGAAAAAAAAATTTTATAAAGGAAAACTCTTTAGTATTTTATAAATCTAATCATCAATTTTTACATATAAATTTAGTATAATTAGCTATGAAATCATTACATAAAATAGGAATAAATACATCTATATTAAATATATAGATACTAAATTATTTTGTATTATTGTTTAATCATAATATTAAAAAAGCTCTGACTGTAAATTTATTAATTTCTAAAAATATGTTACTTATATCTATAAATATAACATTAATATATAAAGTTTATTATAAAATACTACATTCAATTCTTAAACTAAATGTTTTGAAAAAGATACTTAAAAAACAAACTCTTTTAATAGAAATAAAATCTACCAAATTTTTTGTCACAACTCTAAATTGATTAAAAATTACTTTTCAAGAAAAATTGTACGTTATAAAATATTCAAATACTAAGGCAAATAACTCCTATAACAAAACCTGCACAAATTGTTAAAGTTGATAAAAATAATGTAACAATAATATTTTCTTAATAATATGTCATTCTAATAATATCTTAAAATTTAAAAACAAGAAGCTTAACTAATGATATTCCTTTAACTTCTAAATCAACTATTATAGAAATAGATTTCAAAAAAGTACTTCTATAATCTTATTATACCATTGGATTAAAATTTAATAAAAAAAATATTTTATTGTTATTTTTTATGCATAATAAAATGCAATTAAATAGTATAAAAAATAAAATTTTTATACTTAAGTAAAAACTAGTAAGAAAAACTTTTATTCAGAAAATAATAAAGATCAACGAATTTTCTTTTTTTAATAATTTATTCAAAAGGGAAAAGACATATAATTCAAAAAAAAAATATTACGAAAATTCACATAATGATTTTTTAGTGCATTTCAGGGATTCTTTTGTAACTTTCTTGCCACTAAATTTAATAACTGTTTATGATTTTTATAAAATTCTTTAAAAAAAAAAAAAAAAAAAAACTAGATAAGATTAAATTAATCTAGGACCAAACACCATGCACGGATCCGTTTAAACTTTTTTCGTTGGTCCATTCAGCGATCACAGTTACGCAACACAACACAACGGTCTGATTTTGGTTTTTTAAACGTGAACACGACGGTCTGCTCCTCCCCATTCAGCCAGAACAAACAGGAATGGCGGTTGGACAGCAAGGTGACTTTCTTTCTGTTTCCTGTTTTGGTTGTTTTTAAACAAATGAACTTTCCAACACCCCCCGTTGCATCTAGAAAGGATTGATCATCTGAAATTCTGCTTTTTATGGAGCTTAACAAGTGATTGCCAGGAAACAATTTTTAAGCTCTCTTAGACTATGTAATCTGCCAGAAAAAGCCAATTACAATTGACTTGTGCCCTAACAAGCCCTCAAATTACAAGGAGGAAAAAAAGAAGGGAAAAAGTTAAAAAAAAAAAAAAAAAAAAAAGCAAAACAAAAGAATCAAACGGATGGACATGCAATGACACGAACTTAATTCAAGTTCACCTAAGATTTATGAATGTTAGGCTTTTATCATTGATCTATAATGTGCTCTTGAAAGAACAAATCCGGCTCTAATTTCCTCAAACGAATATTCAATCTCTTCAACTGGATTAGTGCAATACAGAGCTGGAGGTGCTGGGGTTATGGCTGTCTGCATTGGAACTGAAACTGTTGACGGTGTTGTGGGCACAGGAATTGGCATTGTCTTAGGAGTCCTATTTTCCTCATTTGCAGCAGTTGTCTTTAAAGGAGTAGTGAAGGACAGACCATTTGTTGGAATAGTCTTCTTCAGCACATCACCATTCGGCACAGCTACTCCTTCCGGCATATTGGCTTTTGATGCTGCTGTAGAAGCTATGGGCGAGAATGGTTTCCGCAGCATTGGTGACTCTGGTTCACGAGAATTTGCAGCACTGAGAGAGTGTTTTTTAATGGTTAGTCCAGTGACATCCAGCCCTCTTCTACCTGCAGATGGTCATTGTCATGAAACAAATGAAGATGGTGAATCAGCCAAAGGACTTTAAACTCGTCAAATAAAATGCAAAACATTCCAGTTGGTTTCAAGCCTGCACTTACCAAACAAATAAATAACATTGGAGCTGCTTTTGTACTATCCCCTAGCAAATAAATGTCCAAACCTTACTTACTATTGCCCGAAAATTATTGAGTTAAGTTCCAGTTGAGCTTAAGCTCATCTTTTAATGGTATATACAACATGTTGATCTTATAACATGTCTTTGTACAAACATCATCTGACAGAACCAACAAAAAGAATTCAAAGAAATAGAACCTACTTCTTCAACAATTAGTAAAATTGTAAAGAACCAGTTGATGTTCTTCCCAGAACCCAGGGAGATTGGCAAGCCGTTATTGCTCAGTTTCAATTATATCATCTTCAACCAAAAAAAGAAAAGGAAAAAGGAAAATATTTAGCAATGATACTTGATACCAACTCCTTTGTAATCTGCAACTTTACACACCTTCGGAGGACTTACCAGCTGATAAATTGGAAAAGCTATCATCTTCGAGGCAATTTAAACGGTCACTTTGGTTCATCCAGTCAACCTTCTTACTAGGACGGAAATGGGTGTAGCTTTGCTGGGGTAAGGTGCATCAGGTTTAGGAGTTTGAAGCGTTGAACCTCCAAGGGAAAGTCTTTTATTGTTAGCACCACCAGTTGAAGGTCTAGGAGTTTTTTTCACACCCTGAGACTTGGAAGGGCTTGGTTTTGACCCATAAAGTGCCTCTTGCTCTGCTATGATCTGTCCCTGCAGTTTCTTCTGATCCTATATTGAGGAAACATGAGTAACAAGCTCAGTTAGCATACTCTCAATCAATTTGAAAGCACCCATGATGAATCAGTAACCAGAGATGTGATATAATTGTACTAGCTGACAAAGTTAGCTTAATATAGGTAACTGCATGCTGTAAGGATTATGACTGAATAAAAGGACAAGTCCATACCCGCTGCCTCCGCCTTTCTTCTTCTTTCTCCTGCCGTAATATTGTATACTCTTCAAGCATGGAAAGGAGACGAATCTGGGCAATGGTGGTTGAAGGAAATGGTTCAACCAAATATTGGGTAAAAAAGAAGAAGAAAATAAATAACTAAAGAAATGGGTGGAACGAAACTTTAAGAAAGGAAAACTGAACTTACACCATCATAAAAGAACCCAGTGTCTCTCTCCTTTTCCCATGCCATGATTTTTGAGGCCAATGCCTCGACCATACCTGGAAAGAGGAGAAAAGTTTAAAAATGAAAAAATTATCACTGGACAATAAGAAGGTATCTGCTGAGATCCATTGTGAACATAATAGTGCAGATAGTCTGGTCAAAAATTCAACTTTTCATGCACGAATAAACTAAAGAAAAGCAGCCAATAAAGAAGTCAATAGAATGAAACATCATCAAAGACGAAGAAGTTGTAGCCAATAGAAAAAAACTTCAGTTGATACTATCACATAATCTCCTCTAATTAAGTCTGTCAACCACAAGAAGCAACATGCACCTGGAAGTTTATTAACCAAAGAGCGAGCTTTCTCAGCTCTCTTCAGAGTCAGATGAGTGCCCTTTCCAGCATTATATCGGTTCTCATCCTATGCAACCATGAGCAACAATTAGCAAGAAACAGTATATTTCATGTAGCACAGATACAAAAATATAAAATAGAGACTTAACCCTGTTATACTCCTCAAGCCAAGATTCCTCCTCACAGGCACCCAGCCATTTCTCGACTTTCTCCAATATATCTTTCCTGCTAAAAGCTTCTTCTTTAACGTTAGCAATTTGGAGTTCTATCTGCTCAAGGACACTAGCAGGGTCCACATTCCCTAAACCAATGAGAATGACACAAATATTTTGTCAAACTGATACAGAAATGACAGCAGTTCCCTATATCATATATGCACCAAGACTAATACCAGATTCTAGGGCTTCAATGGCATATTCTAATGCAGCATCTGCTTCAGGAACCAAATGTGTCTTTCTACAGATCTCCTCCAGTTCTGCCCTCTTTTTCAGGACAAGATCTTTCATCTTGCTTGATTTTAGCTCCTCCAACCGAGACACTTCTTGCTCAACCTGCATATTACATGTATTCTTGTGAGATACATACTTGCAACCTGTGGAAAACTACAAACCAATAGGCTGAACGGGAAAAAAAAAACCAAAAACAAAAAACCAAAAAAAGCATGATTCCAAATTGTCACTCACATGATTAATAAATTCCATGGAGAGAGTGTTTGGCTCAGTTATTTCATCTTCTGAAGCAGCTATGTTACAGGTAACATTCTGAAATATTTGCTGTTCTTCAATAGGAGTGTCCATCAAATTCCAGAGCTCTAACATTGTAGTTGCAAGATCTTGGAGCTGCAGCAATGCAAGGACACAACATGGTGAAAGGAAAAATTATATTGCAAACCAAAAAATCAGGGACTAAGTCTACAGCTAATATTACCTTCTGCATTCTCTGTATTTTAACCTCTCTCAATTTTTGTATTGCAGCAGCAAAATGCTGAATTGTATCATTACTTATGCTCCTTGATCCTTCAGCATCACCAAAACACTGATCAATCTCATGGACAATTTGCTCGAAATCCATACCAAGAACTGAGCAAAGTGAGTTCAAAGTATCCAGATGCTCCTGGACCTGCTTCAATCGCTCGCTCTGTAAAAAGAAAGACATCAGTAAATAAAGAACATCTATGGGCAACAAGTAGAACACAAAGATGGGATCAAAAAAGAGAACAAGCATACCTTCTCCTTTTGAAGTGCAAGCAGCTGTCTGTGCAACTCTTCAAGCTTCCTCAAAGACAGATCAGTCTCATCTACACACATCTGATTTGCAATCCCATATATTTCATTTGAGATCTTCTGTATGTCATCTAAAACCTCAACGAACTGATTTCTTCTGTCAGATTTCCTCTTCCGCATCTCCTCCAGTTGAGGAAAAATTCTTCCAAGCTCCTCTTTCAAACTTCTAGCATTTTGCTCTGCCTGCAACGAAGATTTTTTTTTTTTTCCCAAAAACAATCGAAGAAAAAGTGTAATGAAATCCCCAGGTCAAAATGATGTTTCACTTTCAAGTAAATCGTATGCCAATTACTTTAAACTACCCTTTGCACAACCTTTTCAACAATTGTACTTTTAAATAGGACAAACCAGTGAAATGAACATGAATACTCAGTTAAGAACAAACAAAGGGAATGTCGAATGAGCCCAGATATTCACAGGTACAAACGAAGAGAAATGTAAGCATTTCCTCAAACCCACCTGCCTAATATGCACGGGACGTTCTCCCATGGCAGAACAGATGGCTGCGAGTTCTGCTTCAGAATCGGCAATAGCTTGTCTTAGCTGAGCTCTATTCCGGTTTGCCTGATCTACCTTTCTTCTATATACTTCCAGGCACTCTCGTTCAAGCTCAAGCAGCATTTTATCTCTATCGCCATCTGACTCCCCAACTTCATCCCAGATTATCTGAATTTCGTAATGAAAACAGGAAAAGCACTAACACTGAATTTTGTGGCAAAACACAAGAACAGAACACAAAGAATTCTTTTGTCTTAAAGGGGGCTTTCTTAACAGATACACGTACCTGCAACTCATACAGAAGCGACCCACAAGCGGTTTCCACTTGCAAAAGGGGATGATCATTTGGTAGAGTCGACATGTCGTGAGCCTATCTCTGCCGACAGCCTTAATAATAATTATTAAAAAAAAAAAACAATGTTCCCTCACGCATTCAAGAAATGGAAGAGAGTGAAGGATCGAGAAACGCGCCAGAATGTCGACACTTACAAATTGAGAGTAAAGGGAGACTCGCCGGCCGGCGTAGATCGGAAATTTTGGGCTAGAACTCTGCCGGAGGAAATGGACTTGGCGTCGGAGGCCGTTGAAGACGTCGAAGATGGCCGACGTTGAAGGTCGCCTTTGGATTTGGGAGTTGAGAGAAAGGGAACAGAGGCTGGATGGATGGATCGATGAGATGAGAGAGAAAGAGAGAGAGAGAGAGAGAGAGAGAGAGGAGGGGAACTTGGATGGCCAGCCAGATGCGAGAAACGGGACTTCACTTTTCAAAATTCAAAACAGAATTATTGTATTTTACTCATGCTGGGGCCCACTTTTGTAACGGAAACTTTTAGCAATTCCTCCCTTTTCTTTTGCTTTGCTTATGTACCGTTACAATGACCTGATCCACATTTTGATTACTAGTTTAATTAATATGTCATTAATTTAATTAACAAATAAGTAGTTGAAATATAAATTAATAAAATTTTTATCATGTATATAACATATACACTATATCTATATTTAACATGATTTTAGAATTATAAGTGAATAAAATAATATTCTCATAATTATAAAAATAAAATTATATTTATTTATTTGATTTTTTATAATAAATATTTATTTTAATAAGATATATATATATATTATAAGATAATATAAAAAAATAAATTTTAATTAAATTAAAATTTAATATTTTTAAAATATTTAACTTTAAATTTAAATTTTTTTATAAAATATTTAGATATATAATTTTAAAATAAAAATATTAATAAATTTGATCTTATTAATATATATAATTTTCTTGTTGATTTGTTTAACTGTTTAATAAAATAAATCAATTCATAATAAATATTTATTTAACATTTAGTTATACTTTTATATTTTATCATTAATTTATGATATTTAATTTTTTAATGTTATTTTTTTTTTTTTTTTTTTATAATATTTGTTATTTATTTTTAGTTTTTGCTTGAATAAGATTTTTTTTATAAAAATTAATATTAATATATAATTTATTAATTATAAATTAGTGAAATATATTATATTTTATTTTTAAAAAAAAAAATTAAATAATTACATATTAACATATATAATTTATAATTTGTACAACAAAATCTCATAATAATAGATTTAATATTACTAATAACATATTAATTATTATATTATTACTATAAAATGTTATTTTGAATAGAAATTATTTAAAATGGTTCATTTTGATTGATACAAATTATTTACAAAAAAAAAAAAAAAGAAAGAAAGATAAAAGAGAGACATAAAGATAAGTGAGAGAAAAAAAAAAGATAAAAGATATGATAAATAGAAAAGTACAAAATAAAAAAAGAAAGATAAAATAAAGACAAAATTTAAGTAAAAAGAATATCAAAATAAAAAGAGAAAAATAAAATAAAGAGATAAATGAAATATAGGTGATAAAAATTATTGGTATAGACAAAATTCAAATGATAAATTAAAATTATATTTTTGTAGTTTTTAAAAGTTATTTTGTTTGTTAATCAATGATTTTACAATTTAAAAAGAAAAGGAAAGGGAGAATCAATTACAAAAATAAGTTTTGTTATTTGTCTAAAATTAAATCAAAAATTAAAATATTATAATAATACTAAATATATCTAAATAATTATATTTTCTCTAAAAAAAAAATCAAAAACTATAAAATTTTATAATTAAATCATAATATCATCTAAATAATTAATTTTAATGTATTATCTTCATTTATTGAAAGTTAACAATTAAAAAATTAGTTAAAAACAATTATAACAAGACAACTATATATTGAAAAATTTTTTAAATTGCAAAATATTATATTAAACTATTGAATGTTTTTAATATCCTTTTTAACAACAAAATTAAAGTTCTGAAAATTTTTTGATAGACATATTTTGTGAGAATTTAAAGGAGTAGGAATTTGAATTTCCATTCTTCCCTCACATTTTGTAATCTTTTCCTAGAAAAAAAAATTGTCAAGTGACTGCTCTAACAAATTACCTTACATGTGGTTAATTATAAAAACAAAGTTGTAATAAGGGCATTTAAATCCAATAGGACATGGACTTCTAATCATATCAAATATGTTAAACAGTGTCGTTTAATGTTATAAAGAAATGTATTATTAGCTTCATCGAGAGAAAAAAAAAAAAAAAAAAAAAAAAAAAGAGATTCTATTGTAAACTGAACACATATTTCTAATGTCTCGCCAAAACCATAATCATAATTGATGATGAATCAAGACTAATGTTTTGCGATATCGTTATGATTTTTTTCTTTTTTTTTTTTTAATGTAGAAAAATATGAATTGACTACCTCGTTAAGCCAACTTGATATTAGTGATATAGATACGTATTGAATTCTAGACATCACTGATTTTTTTTTCATTTTTTATGGATTGAGTCAATTGACTAAACAGTCGAACAAGTCAACGTGTGGGACCCGATTGAGTGTTTTTTTTTTAATTTAATATTTTTATTTGAAAATCTTATACCTATATATTTTATCAATAAAAAAAAAATAGATCTAAAGTTAAATATTTAGAATATCAAATCAAATTTTAATTTAATTAAATATTATTTTATTTATAATATCTCTCTCTCACACTCTCAAATGGAATAATCACTAGTTTGGAAATAGGTGAGGAAAAATCCGGCATAAGGGCCACTGAGAATTCTCACTATTTTGGGAAGAAATGATGTGAAAATCAGGAAAAATTGGAACGCAATAGTAATATTGTGTGGATAAATAATATAATACTCTCAACCTACTCCTAATTACCCTCACCAACCCATATGTAATCTACTTTTTTTTTTTTTTCAAAGTTATTCCCTTGTTAGTGTAAAACGTGTGGAACATGACTGCTAGATCGCCGATTCCTTTGCTCTCCGTCAACGTTGACGAAATCTTCCGGTTAAGTGATGAAAAATAAATAAAGAGATCAGAGATTTATTTTTTAAGATCAATTTTTAATAATTATTTTGAGAGTATTAACTTTTAAAAAATTAAAAATTTTGATGTATATTATTATTTAAATAAAAAAAAATATATATATATAAATAAAGAGTTTAATTTAATAAATTATTATTATCAAATAATTAAATTTATTAATTTAAAAATAATAAAAATTAATTATTAAATTATATAAATTAAGAAATTATATCTTTTTAACGTTTTCAAAATAGTTATGTTCTCAAGGTTAGCTAACAATAATTTCCAAAAATTAGTCTATAAAAACTCTCATGTGTCATTCTTAATAAGAAGATTAACAAAAATTTTAATTATAGTTTGATTTTTATGTTTGACAAAATATTGATTCAAGATAGTTTATGGTTGAACATTAACCTTTTCCATAAAAGTAATGTTAGATAGTTATTTTTATGCAACAACATTCTCTCCTAATTTTTTCTTCAACCAAGAGATATGAAAGACAAAATGTATTTTGAATTTACTAATAAGTTAAGACAATAAGTAACAGGATTAATATGTTTAAGAATTTTTTATGATTCAAAAAAGTAAAGAGATAATTTTATTGATAAATGAATAGTGGTAGACACTCATTGATATGATTAAAGCCAAAGATAGACCTAATCTTCCATTGAAAAGTCATGCTCATTATGATGCATATTAATGTCTTACTTCATGCAAACTTAGACTGCAACAAGATTATCTTTTAGAAGTTAAAACAACTTGTCCATACTTTGTAAGTTTTTATCAACTTAGTCTTTGTGAGAAGACTCAGCTGTATACCTTGTAAGAGTAGGCTAGTCTCGAGATAAATAACTTCAAATGGAGACATTTTTATTGAAGAATGATAAATGATACCACCAAACAACCCAAGATAGTCATTTTATTTAGTCTTTGGCTTGTTACTAACAAAGCAAATAAGGAAGTTTTTCAAGCATTTGTTAACTATCTTATTATGTCCATCTGTTTATGGATAATAACCAGTGCGTATATTTAATTGTCCCTTGTAAAAGAAATCACTCCTTCCAAAAATTATTAATGAAGACTCTATCTTGATCAATAATAATAGACTTAGGATCATCATGCAACTTCATAATATTTTCAATAAAAACTCAAGCAATAATAATAACAATATAAGGATGACTAATAAGACAACAATGAGTATATTTAGTCAAACAATCCATAATAACAAAAATAGTTATTTTACCTTAGGACAATGGAAATCTCTTAATAAAGATCACAAAGATATTTATCCAAACTTCTTTCAAAATAGGCAGAAGTTGAAGAAAACTCAAATATGTAATAGATTTACTCTTATGACATTGGCAAACATCACATTTAGCTACAAAACTTTTTTATTTCACCCTTCATACCCTTTCAATAAAATTCATGACAAATACACTTATAAGTACAAAGAAATCCTAAGTGTTTAATAATTAAGGATGCATGGAAGTTTTGCAAAATTGTGTTCTTGTAATGAGAATTAGGAATAAATACCATAATGCCCTTGTAGTGCAAGTTTATAGAATTTTAAGTGTAATTAGTGATTGAATTAAAATCTTTCTACAATTTCTTAATGATTTCCCAAGTTTTAAGATCATCTTACCACTTATTCCTAAATTTTGCAAATGTATTATAAGTAGAGATAAATATTGTCATCAACTCAATAGGCTCTGAAATAGTAAATAACATATTAGCTATAAGATTCTTGTTTTACTTCTTATAAATAGTCTCTTAATCATATATTAACAATTTAGAGATCCACTTCTATTACTCCATAAAAAAGATTTGTTGTTTCGATAAAAATTTCAAATTTTTGTGATCAATTTGAATTTGAAAATACCTTCCAATTAATTAATGATGTTATTTTGTAATTATATGAACCACAACTAATATCTCTTTATCATAAACAAACATGTTAAGATATTTTGGTGATAAAGCCTTATTGGTTAAGACAATAGGACAACCTTCCTGTATCGATACTACACCAAGTTTAACTTCAAAAGTATCAGATTTAATAATAAATATCTTATTAAAGTTAAGTACAATAAGAACTGGTGTAATGATTATAATATGTTTAAGGTGATTTAATGCTTCATGTACTTTCTCATTCCATTTGAATGAATCTTTCTTTAAAATAGATATCAATTCATCACTAATCTTCCTATAATCGCATACAAACTTGTAATAATAGTTAGTCAATCCTAAAAAGCCATTAATGTCTTAATTGTTTTTAGGGCTGACAAATCTAGCATCTTTTGAACGTTGGAAGGATCAATTATCACACCTTCCTTAGAAACAATATAACCAAGATATTCCACTGCATGACTAACAAAAATGTACTTTAACTTCTTAATAAATAAAAAATGTTCATGCAAAATAGTAAACACTATAAGTAAATGTAACACTAAGCTTTAAAAGATGAATTATACAACAAAAAATCATCAAAAAAGCTTTCAAAAAAACTTATGCAATTATGGTCAAAATATATCATTCATTAAGCTTTGAAATGTTAAAGGAGCATTAGTAAGCTCAAAATATATAATTAAGAACTCATAATGATCATCATGTGTCCTGAAAGTTATCTTCTCAATATCCTTCTCATAAACTTAAATTCGATGATAACCTAATCTTAAATCAAGTTTAATGAGTAATTAGGCATCTACCAACTCATTTAGTAGCTCATCAACAACATGAATAAGATATTTATCATTTACAATAATGTGGTTAAGTGTCTTATAGTCCATACATATCCTCTAAGATCCATCTTTCTTCTTCACTAGGAAAAAAAGAAGAGTAAAGGCTAACACTAAGCTTAATGATGTTAGCTTCCAACATCTCCTTTACAATTTTTTTAATCTTTTCTCATTAAAAATAAAAGTGATATTATTACTAAAGTGGATAATACAATAAAGAACTCTTTGTAAGCCTAGTTGACAAAAGCTTAAATAATGAACTAAAGGCTCATTAAGTTTTAATTTCCTTAATTTTCTTTTTTTATTATATTAATTTATAACACGCTATATTACTCCTTATTTATAAGGAATAAAATCAGCCAACTTTGCTCAATTTCCTAGTGTGGGACTTTAGCCACCAACTTAACAAATTTTCATCATGGCTCAAGTCTTACATGCAACCATAGTAACAATACTCCACTTTCTTCATAAACTCTCAAATCATCATAGCACGTTAATTAAGTCCAAGCACTACTTGAACTTAACAACTAGAAGAGGCTTTGTAAACACATTTGTAGGATTATTTCTGATAATAATTTTCTAGATTGAAACTTTTTTCTCAGTACTTGTCTCTCGAATGAAGTGATACTTTACATCAATATGCCTTGTTCTCTCACGATACATTTGATCCTTAGTCAAGTGTATTACACTTTGACTATCATAATGGATGGTAACAATATCTTAACATAGACTAAGTCCACAATACAAGTCTTTCAACCATAAGGCTTCTTTGATTGTCTTAGTCATTGCCATGTATTTTGCCTCAATAGTAGACAAAACAACAACATATTGTAGAGTAACTTTCCAACTAATAGCAGAACCACAAATACATGATACATAGCCTATAAGAGATCTTTTATCAAGATTAGCAACAAAGTTCGAATCAATAAAACCAACCAATGCATCTGAATTTTTACCAAACTCCAAACATGTGTTTGAAGTACCTTGCAAGTATCTGAGAATCCATTTCATAGCCTGCCAATATGATTTGCACAGAGAAGATATATACCTGTTAACCACACTAACTACTTGTGAAATATCTAGACATGTGCAAATCATCACATACATAAGATTGCTGACAATGCTTGAATATGAAACTCTTTCTATATACCTATTCTCTTCATTTGACTTTAGCGATTGAGCAACTGATAATTTAAAATGACTAACAATGGGAATACTGACAAATTTGACATTTTTCACACCAAATTGTTTTAAGATATTCTCAACATAATTTTTTTGGGTCAAATATAACTTATTACCTTAATGATTCCTTTTGATTTCCATGTCAAGAATCTTTTTTGCTACTCCTAAGTCTTTTATGTCAAATTCACCATTCAAAATCACTTTCAAAGTGTGAATCTTTGACAAATTCTTGGCAACAATGAGTATGTCGTCGACATAAAACAATATGTAAATGAATGAGCCATCATCTAACTTCCGAAAGTAAACACAACTATCATGCATGCTCCTAGAGTAACCATGACTCAGTATAAAGGAATCAAATCTCTTATACCATTGTCTTGGAGACTACTTTAATTCATATAAGCATTTCTTCAACAAACAAACATGGTCTTCCTTACCTTCGACTTTAAAACCTTGGCGTTACTTCATGTATATTTACTCCTCAAGCTCACCATATAAGAAAGTTGTCTTAACATCAAATTGCTCTAACTCCAAATCATACATGTCCACCAAAACAAACAAGACACGTATCAAATTATATTTAACAATAGGTGAGAAAAATATTATTAATCAACACCTTGTACCTGACTAAAGCCTTTTGCAACTAGACTTACCTTGTACCTTGCATCTTTGACACTAATATACCTTCTTTCTTTTTGACAACTCATTTGCAACCAATGATTCTCTTTTCTAAAGGTGGATTCATAAGAACTCATGTGTCATTCTTGTGGAGAGTATATATTTCTTCCTTCATTGCAACCAATCACTTAATGAGTCAACACCTAAAACTACTTCTGAATATGTAGATGGCTTACCATTTTCATTAGTCTCCTATGCAATAGAAAAAGCATAAGCAACATAGTTATTAAATTTTTGTAGCAGTTGAATCTCTCTTCTTGGTCTATTTTTAGCTATGGAATGATCCTCCTTTTATCTTCGAAAGAATTTATAATATATAATGAATCTAATTGAATGTGAAGACTTCATTGTTGAACATCTCGGTTCACAACTTCAAAGTCCACTTGCTTGTATGCATTGTCACCTTTACCTACATTAGAAGACATATAAAACTCTCCTTTCGGATGTAACATAAAGGATTCATCAATTGTAACGTCTCTGCTAATTACAAATTTTGGTGGGTCAAGGCACCATAAACGATACCCTTTACTCTAGATGCATGCCTAAGGAAAATGCATTTTTTAGATTTAGGTTCTAATTTTTCATCATTTACATACATGTATGCAACACTTCCAAATATCTTCAAATTAGAGTAATTAATAGGAGTAATTGACCAAACTTTCTCTAAAGTCTTGAACTTTATAAATGTTGAAAGTGTATGATTAAGGATATGACAAGCTATAGAGACTACCTCTGCCTAAAAGTTTTTTAACAAACCAACATTGGAAATCATATAGCAGGCTCTCTCCAAAAGTGTTCTATTTATACGTTTAGCAACATAATTCTGTTGAGGAGTCATCTTGATTGTACAATGACAAATAATGCCTTTATTTTCACAAATTCATTAAATTCACTATCACAAAATTTCAAGTCATTATCTATCCTAAGCCGCTTAATTTGCTTCCCTGTTTGCTTCTCAATCAATTCCTTCCACTTCTTTAATGTTTGGAAAACATCATTCTTGTACTTAAAAAAAACCCAAACTTTTCTTGAATAATTATCAATAAAAGTCAACATGTACATGACACTACTTGACAAAACACAAGATGGTCTCTAAAGATCTAAATGAATATTTTTCAAAGTGCCTTTTGTCTTATGAATTGCTAGAGACTTAAAACTAACATGTTTCTATTTCCTAAAGATGTAATGCTTACAGAAATCCAACTTCTCAATATGTTGTCCATACAAAAGGTCTCTTTCACTCAACATAGATAAACCTTTCTCGCTTATGTGCCCTAACCACATATGTCATAATTTTGTAATATATGTCTCTAAATTAGATGATGTAGAGATCATAGTAGTACTTACAACTGTAATTCCATGTAGAATATATAAATTTTCAAATATGCAAGTTTTCATGACAACGAGGACACATTTACTGATTTTCAGAACTCCACCTTTATCGGTGTACTTGTAGCCAAGAGCCTTAAGTGTTCCCAAAGAGATGAGATTCTTTTTTAATTATGGAACATGTCTGACCTAGGTAAGTGTTCTCATAGTACCATCATGTCTTGATTCTAATCATACCAATTCCAACAATTTTGCAAATTGCATCATTACCCATCATAATAACTCTACCTTTAATAGATTCATAGGTGAAAAAACCAATCTTTATTAGGACACATAGGTACATGTAATCAAAATCTAAGATCCATTCAAGGGCAGACCTTAATTTATCATTAATAAAGAAAATAATTCCTTTACTCTTATCTTTTACAACACTAATTTAAACTGACTCATTACTTTTGTTCTTATCCTTATCCTTGGTTTTCAGCTTCAAACAGTCAGTTTTGATGTGCCCTTTCCTTTTACAATAATTGTACACCAAATTTTTATAATTGGATTTAGATCTATTGGATTTTTAACTTTCTGCATCCCTTTCATCTAATCTACCTCAAGTCACCAAGTTGTTAACTTGATCACTACTACTCTACCTAGTTATATCCTTATCTATAAGAAATAGTCTCTTTACCATAAAGTATTACTTCTCTGAAATGCTTAAATGAATGGGGAGAAAACACAATAATAACAGGACTTAATCCTCATCCTTAATATGAGCATCTATATTACTCAAATCTATAAATAAAGAATCAAATTTATCAAGATACAACAATATAAATGATCCTTTAAACATACAAAGTATATGCAAACTTTACTTTAAATAAAGTCTATTCTCCACTATTTTCTTCATATACAAAGTCTTTAAATTCTCCTATAAATCCTTAATAGTTACCTCAATAATTACTTCTCTTAAAATCTCATTAGAAAGATTTAAGATGATACCTAATCTGACCTTTTTGTCAAGATCAGCAAACTCCTCATCTAACATCTGACTTTTTCTACTTCCCTAGCAGCGCTATGTTGACATCATTTTGAACTATTATGGCCTCCATCTTTAGCTGCCACATTTCAAAGTTAACACTTCAATCAAACTTTTTAAAATAATACTTAGTTATTGTTATAATAACTATTTTCCCAGTGAACTAAACCAAACTCTAATATCAATTTGTTAAGGGATAAGCTCCGGGTTATAACCCTTAAAAGATAATAACAAAAATAAAAAAAAAATAACTAAAAACAAACAACACTAATTTGACCTAAGTCCACAGGTGAGACCTATATTTATAGGCGAAAGTGGGAACAAATATTATTAAAGTGGAAAATATAAAAAACAAAATTCTTTATGAATCTAATTAACAAAAATTCAAATAATGAAGGAATTTTAACTCTTTTAATTTTTTTTCTTCTATTGTATTGATTTACAATATGTTATATTACTTGTTATTTATAAGAAATAAAATTAATCAACTTTACTCAATTTGTTAGCCACCAATTTAACACATTCCTTTTAAGAGCTACTTTTGTTGGTACCTATTCATTACAGTATTTTAAAAAAAAAATTTACATCCATTTTGTTCAACTCAAAAGCCCTTTTTCTTAATCTCTTTTTTACATTCAAATGTTCTTTTGTCATATCTTTTTTTGGTCAATATGTTGTTGTCACCTGCTACTGTGTCATTTCTCAAGATCAGCTAGATTTGACGAGCGATATTAAACAGTGGAATGATTATTGGAGATCCTCTGCTCGCTTGGCTTTGCTGGGTTCTTACAGTTCAGATTTTTGCATTTATTTCTATAAATAGTTCGATTGATTATACTTCAAAGAGGTAGTTTATTAAGGTTGTCTAATGCAAACCACTTTCACATGAATTTAGGTGTTCGTGTTCTTGTTTATTCTTCAATTTCTTGCCAATAAGTGGGTTTCTAATAATTCTTAATTCATTGTATATTCATCATGGAGACATTCCAACTAAAATGACTCTACGTAATCGTACGCACACACACTCCCTAATTGAAAATAAATATGAAGTTTGGCACAATGTTCATGTTTAACTTTAAAAATTTCATCTCCTAATATCACGTTTTAGATGGTTCAGCCATCTTAATCTGCAACTTTGTAGTTGCTGTGGTAGTCCATTAATTCATACTATTTTGCTTTCTATGGCAGCAATTTTCTTTGGGGCCTTCACCCTCCTTTCTCTCATTTCACTCCGGGTTTAACTCAGCTAATCATTCTAAATTGTAAGTTTGTGAGTTGTTCATATACTATATAGTGTACTTGAAAGTAGTCTTACTGTTGCTTTTTTTTATTTTTCTTTTGCGCTTTTTGAATGAGTTACTTCCCTGCCTTATTTAAAAAAAAAAAATTGTTTAATATATATTCACAAAAAAATGCATGTTACATTCAATACTTTTCTTAGTTGCAAGCCTTTTACGTAATCTTTGGTTTTATGTGTAATCAGATGGATAATGAACAAAAGGATGGTGTTAATTGGACGACAAGTCATGATGTTACCTTTGATGACAAGGTCGGAGAATCTGCCACATCAAAGCATATTGAACACATACGCAAAAGCATTGCAATAATGCTTTTAGACCAGAATATTCACCCTCTTACAACTTACTTGGATCATCTTCCAAAGGAACTGAGAGTAAAGCTGTCCTAATGGAAACGTTAGAAAATCAATATGAAAAGCCTAACCTGGGGATTGCCAATGTGTCCAGAGTTTTAGAAAGAAGCAATAAAATTGTCAAGGAAGGAATTCACATTCCAGAGAAGTCTCTTAAAAGTTTTAAAAGTGGTCGACCTCATGTTTATCGGGAGAAAGAAATCTATCAACAATTTAAGCGCATTGGAGTGCCCCCTTCCTTTGTTCTATCTGCATATATCTTCTTATCAAAGAATCAATGGGCATCAAGACAATTCTTTGGTATTCCTGATGAGGAGCAATTGGAATTGGTAAAACTTCTAATGTTGGCTACTTGGTAACTTCATTATGTATTCACTGTTTCTTTCTTCTTCTTTTTTTTTTTTTTTTGGTGATCCCTTGCTGGGTTTGACAATTTGTGTCTGGTAGATGGTAAAAGTAAGTATTTCAATGTTGGATAGACTTGGGATGTTTTTATTTAGTTACCTAATTAAGGTGTTTCTTAACTTATTAACAGTTAGAAATTGGAAGTGAAATTTTGCATAGTACGTAAGATAGACCTCCCTCTCCTTGTCCAAAGTGTACTTTTCAGAAAGGTTGTTTCACTCAATTTGAATTAGTAGGTTTTTTTTTTCTTTTTTTTTCAAATATGGGTGTATGGAATGTGCTATGTGCTGCACTTTTTTTTTTTTTGTCTTTTTCAATTGTAATAGACCTGTCGATAACCCTTTTCTGTCTTGGTCTAGAATGGATCAAGCTCAGTGTGTGTGCCTTTCATCTTTATCAATTGAGCATTTGAGACATAGATCGTGTCCTGATACGAAACAATCTTTCAGGATTTGGAGCTGCTATAAAAAGAAAGATTCTGAACTCTTTTTTGAGTGCTTTTTCATTGTTTTGGACCTGTTTGGGATAGCATCCTATGCCCCCTTTTCTTCGTTAGACTGAATTCACGTCTCTTTAGCACATCCAGGTCCTTGTCATCCACTTAAAACTCGCATGTTTTTGCAATTTTTGGCTTGGGGTAATGTCACATTGAATTTATTCGCATTTATCCGAGAAAATGATGGCCGATTTGATTAAAGTAACCACCTACTTCCAATAGTCAATGCATTTTTGGCTTGGTTAACACACATTCAATTTAGCACGCGCTTTATTGCTGAAAAAACATGGCCCTTTGCCCAATGCTATCTCCACGTGGACGGTGAAATTGCACTCCGGGGGTGGCTGGCTTGAATAGAGTAAATGGAATATGTTGATTGACGTGGTTGCGTTCAAAGCGCCAATAAATGAGATTGAATCTTATTTTGAATTTATTTTAAATATAATTTATTCATAATACAATTACACTAGACAGTAAATAAATTTTATTTAATATAATAATATTTTTTTAACTATAAGATTTAATAAAAGATATAATTATTATTTCATACATGTAAATTTTCTATCCCTCTATTTTCTCACCGTAACAAAAGATCTTTGATGCTATGGCTTTTCTTATTTTTAATTTTTCCAAACAACTCATTTTTCTTCTTTACAACCTTCTTTCTTGCCATTTTCGTTTACATGGCTCTTTTGAATCCAAAGACTTTGTAAGCGCGGCGGCAGAAATAGGATAATCACCGTTCCAGGAAGGCTGACTATGAAGGAGGAAGCCGCCAGTCGTGGAACGAGAAGCTTGTGTTGGACATTGCCAATTCACGCCCGCTGCTCAACCCCCCGGAGTGCAGTGCAAGAATGGTTCCACTAACAAAGTCATCGGGACGGCGAGCATCAATGCAAGAAGGTATGGCAAGTAAAGATTGTCACGCCTTGGATGCATCTTGATTTGGATCATATGCCATACGGTGACATCAACTCATTGGCCTTCCTCCATTGATTAAGCATCATACAGGAGGTGTGAATGTCCTTATTTGACATCGTCAAAATTCACCCGAGGACACTCTTAGTTCTCCAGGTTCCAGGTTTTTGGAGGGACGCTGGCATCCATAGAAAGGATCAACCATCCTTATTGTTTTGACATGGCCAAAATGATTCGTCCCTCGTACTTCCTGATGACAATGCCAATACCAGGAGACCACCACCCTTGGACAATAACGATGCATCAGCGTTGACTTTCATAGTTCCAATCTCAGGTGGTCTCCAATGGCAACTGGACTTTTACTTGACATTACATGGGGTGAGGGTTCATTAGCAGCCTTAAAGTCCGCTAATAGCTTCAACCCCATATCCAAAACCTGGGGTTGTTGAAAGACCCTACTTTCAAAGATTTGCAGTTTTCGAGCCCTCCAGACTGCACATGCTATTATAAAAGTTATCCCTAACCGATCTGAATCAAGACTCTTCGCTAGAAATGCAAGCCATTTCCCAAAGATAATGTTTTGGCTGATCCCCGACAATCATGCCAAGGGGTGAAAAGAAAGCGTGGTTGACTGATTCCAAGGCTGATTCCCAGTTCTGTGACTCCAGCTCGCATTTTCTTCTGAGCAGATTTCCTTTTGGGGCAAAAAAATTCCTGCATTGGCAGAAGTTGTTGCCATAAGGTATTCTGGTAAGTTTCACCAACATCAGTGTTGTACGAAGAGGGTGGTCTAATAAGATAGGAGCAGAGATGTGTTGACAGTGATGGCCGGCGGAGTGAAGAATCATCATTTACTCCAAAACTAAAAAAAATTAGCAGACAAATTCCGGATCTCATACAATAATAATCAGAAAGATCATGTACATTACCTACAAAGAACACATACAAATTACACATGGTAATACAATAAGGTTACTCCAGTAAATAATAACAGGTAGATCTGCCTTCCAACAAAAAAATATGCAGATGCCAACAAGATATGCATGGTGTATGGTGCTACACAACACTGGGAAACCTGCTATTTCTATGCTTCTTCATTGCCACTTTGGTTGCCAGCCTTTAGAATGTTTAATTTGCAGAGAGGGCATATTGCATTGATGTAAAGCCACTTGTCTATGCACATGCAATGGAAATGGTGGTGACAAGGAAGTTCACGAATTTCAGTACCATTCTCATAGGCAGAGAGGCAAATGCAACATTCCTGTGATGTAAACCAAGATTTCTGTTAGAGCAATTAAATTTAAATAAAGAACCAAAATGGAAATCTTTGCGTTAAGAAGCAGAGCAATTTGACAATTCCATGGGAAATGAAGATTCTGGGATACAGGACCAACATGTATTCCAAAGATAAAAAGACAAGGGGTTGCCCAAGGGTTCAAACAATTTTTCTATAGCCATGTGTGCCATTAATCACTATACATTTCTTGAGATCAGAAAAACAATCTTATGCTATTGTAATAATACTTACAGCATCCTCAGGGGAGAGGCTTTGTTCAGCAGGTGTGTCAGTGTTACATTCAATCATCATCCCTCCCAAAGATTCTTGAACTTCACTGTTAACTTTATCAAAATCCCCTATTCTACAGAACTTGAACTTTGGGAATTGATCAATCTCTTCCTTCGTAGCTCCCTCCTATTTTCAATATTAATGGGGATGCAAAAATCAGGCAAAAATATTAACTAACATTGAGATACCCTCCTATTTTCAATATTAATGGGGATGCAAAAATCAGGCAAAAATATTAACTAACATTGAGATAGATTAATAAAAGCAAATCAGTCAACTTTGCTCTGAATGCAGAAAGGATTCAAGACATCCAATTACAAATGCTTGTCCATTCAAGCGAACAGCAAGGCATAGTTTCTTATTACATAATTTATAATGGAGGAATAATTGGACCCCTGTCAATTATTCCAGCTATATGACAACAGCATTTCCAAAGAGATAAAGAAAGTACAGGAAGTTTAAAGTCCTGCGTCAAAGGTTGGCTGGGTTGAACTTGAGCAAATTTAAATTTCCATCACTCATAAAACTTCGGTATAGCATAGAGGTATCTCATACATAAGCAGACAGGGTTCGAATCCCCCATTCTCATCCTTAAGAATCAAAATGAAAAGGTAAAAAAAAAAAAAAAAAAAACAAAAAGGACTCATCACCTCCTAGCTTTCAGGGATAGCTGAACAGATTGTTCAGGATCATCAATCATATCTTTTAGATTGGAGATGAGTTCCATTTCATCAGTTTCAACTCTCCAAAATTTACCCAATACAACTTCTGTTCAGGATCATTAACCATATCTTTAAATTGGAGCTGGAGATCTGTGCTGTCAGTTACTCCAAAATTTACCTAATCACAATTTTTGTATGACATAAGAAATGACCACAAGGGACAAAGACGTATCTGGAACCCAATTTCAATCAGATCGGTTACTTAATCTGCATACAGGCTCTGCCTACAAAGACAAGCTTCCCCGATCCTAGAGTTAAATAAACACTCAATCATGTGTGTGTTGTCCACATGGGGGAAACAAATCACTAGCAATGTTCCAAAAAGGGAGAAGATGAAAGCAGATTACCCTATCTGACATGGCATATAAGATTCCAATTATACAAGGAAGGCAGCAGCAAATGGCAAGGCCAATGAGACATGCAACAGCAACACAGACAATTACAAAGAGCACATCAAAAGCAAGAAATGATATACATAACCTGCAAAAGAAACCAATAAACGTGTCAATAAAGACTTACAAAAAAAAAAAAAAGAGGGACATGAGTTTAATAAGTGAAACTACATTATAGGGAATTTGATTCAAACCAGTAAAGCTGAGGTGAATCACGAGCCAGATTTTGGTCAGTTGCAGTTACCCAGTAGAAACCAATGATCCACCAGATGAATGAAAACATTGTATTTGCAGATTCCAGATGCTTTGCCACACTGCAACCAATCATAACGAGCAATTCCATTTTTTATAGCCTCAATTAAAGTCAACGAAGCATCACTTCTCATTCTTCTATGTAATGAATTCAAATTTCACAAAAGGACAGCCTAGACTTCGGTTCGTGCTAACAGGCATAAATCAACGGAAAAGAAAGCTTAAAGATTGCAGACCGAAATCTCACAGAACAATTAATGAATTAAAATAAAAAGGTTGAAACTTTAAATTTTTTATCATCTCGTACTTGAGACAACCATGAAAATAACAAATCGGAGTTCAGAAATCTACCTAGTATTGTCATCACTGCCACGCTGCGAGGTTCCGTATTCAGAGGAATTCCCACCATCTCTTCCGGATCCCGAGCTGGAATCTTCACCTCTCCAACTCCCATCAGCACTAAATTCAAAATTGCTCTCTTCTCGCCGTCCTCTGTACTCGGAAATCACCCACCCGACATGAAACAAACACTGCAAAGCATACCCAATTATCCAAAGCCTGAGCGGCACATCCAGCTTCTCCTCCGCGCTCATCCCCAGCACCGCCACCACGATTGCCACGAGCGCCAGATTCCAGAGCACGTCCAGCACAATCACCGGCTTCGAGTAAGCCCAGTCGCTTTGCCTCTCCTCCAGCTGCTCGGCCGCATTCTCGCGGACCCTGGCGGAAGGCTCTTGGAGCAGCATTCGCCGGCTGCTGGCGTGCCGGAGGAGCCTAGCAGCCGCTACTCGGAGCGGCGGTGGACGATGCCGCAGGAGACGGCGACTCCGGAGGAGGTGGTCCGCTAGAGAGTGAGTAAGTAGCGGCGATGTGTCCACCGAGTCCGCCGGCAGAGACAAGCGAGACGGATTGGGAGCATGCATCTCGCGTAATTCTGACAAAAAAATAAAAACAGAACCAAAAAAAAAAAAATAACTCCTCACTGTTTTTGTGTTAAGTTCGTGTGAAATTTTTTTGATTGGTCTGATTGGGTTTCTGTTCCATTTTTCGAATTTTTAGATTAGCCGCCTGAGCTTTTCTGAATTTCTCAGACACTGAAAGCTGCCATCTTTGTCGCATCTCCGATCGGTGTGACTGCCCGAAGGATTTTAGCAACCAAAAAACAAAAACTCACAAAGCGACCTTGACTTTGTCCTTGATCGGCGGACGCGTGCCTTGCTCATGACAACCACAATAATAAAATAATAAATCCATTTTATTTCAATAATTTCAACGTAAATTTTATTATTTAAATGCAATAAGTTTATGTCGAGTTGTCATCTGATTCTATCGGTTGTATCACTCGCTGATTTTCCTTTCAAACTTGACAACCGTATTAATTTCACTAGTTTCACGTTAATTTCATGTATCATGATACGTGGGGCCTACAGGGTGACGTGTTTGACATAATGAGGTGGAGTTTAGTAGGTCAAGACAAGGAGAAATGTGTTGAGTATTATTGGGCAGGCTTGGAGGGCCCATTAGCAACTCACAGCTCACAGGAATTATCCTTATTACCAGTCTCCCTTTTTTTAGAAGTTTTAGTTTCTCTTGGAAGCTTGAACTCAGGAGCCGTTGTATTCTCTACGTGTCCCTTTTAAGTATTCCCTGAGAACTAATCCCCTTTCTAGTCTTCCTTATTTTCAAGGGACACTAATCATAATAACAAAATTAATAAAAGTTAAAATAAATAATAAAATTAATAAAAATAAATTAATTATAATTTATAATTATAATTTTAAAAATTTTAAAATTATTAAAATTAAACTAATTATTTAATAATATTAAAATTAAATTATATTTTATGATGACATAGACTATTTAAAAAACTTCAATCATTTTAAATTAATTTAAAAATTTAATTTATTTATATTTATATTTAAATATAATTATTTTTATTTAATATTTTAATATATATAATTTATAATTAAAATTTTAAAATTAATTAAATTAATTTATAATTATTAATAATAATTTTATTAATTTTATTTTTAAATTAGTTGTGGTGTTGAAAATTTTCAAATCCCACACTAATAATATAGATGTGAAACCGATTCAAACTGATTTGCCTTTGTAGGGATGGGTGGATACGTGGTTCTTGTACCAAACGCCGCCGTTTCAAATTAGGGCAAAACCTAACCTCCACCATGACTATGAGTGCTTTCCCTAGTGTAAGGGTTTAATGCTTTACACTTGGTGTCTGCTTTAAGCTTGATTCCAATTAGATAAGAAGAAGAAGAAGAAGAAGGAGTAGGAGGAGGAGGGAGATGTTGGACATAAATGTGTTCAGGGAAGACAAGGGCAACAACCCTGAACTCATCCGCGAATCACAGCGTCGCCGTTTCGCCGACGTCGATATTGTCGACGAAATCATCCGTCTTGACAAGGAATGGAGGCATCGTATGCTCCACCACCACCGCATCATCCCCTCTGTTTTAATTACTGCGAAGAGCTTACTTAAACAATGAAGTGCTTCTCAATAAATACACTTGATGGTCTGACCCTTTTTGTGCCCTTCTTTTCCAGGTCAATACGAGCTCGATAGGCTACGGAGGGATTTTAATCTGATCAACAAACAAGTTGCTAAGCTCAAAATTGTAAGCCTTTTCTTTTCTTTTTCTTCTTCTTCATTTGTTTATTTGTTCGATGCGTGTATTTAACAATTTGATATAAATTAAAGGTCATTACTCTTTGTAATTTGCAACAAGTTGCCAAGATGTGTCCTCGTCGACTGAAATTGTGCTCAAAAAATCAAATTTGGATTAGTTGTCAATAAGTTTCCCTTTTTTTTTTTTTGTGTATTTATGTTCTCCTTTCTTTAATTATTGTCACGAGTAAGGCGGGGGAAGATGCATCTGAAGTGATTAAAAGTTCAGAAGAAAACAGGCAATCGTCAGCCAAAAAAGATGCTGAGGTGCAGGAAACTAAAGCAGCATTGTACTTAAAATTGGGAACGGTTGGGAATCTTGTGCATGATTCTGTTCCGGTCAGTGATGATGAGGTGAGTTCATATTTCCTCCATTCTATTCCTGATGTAATCATGGCAATACCATTAATGTTCTCCTTGTACTGTAGGCAAACAATTCTGTAATACGAACCTGGGGTGAGAAACGTCAGGAGCCGAAGTTGAGAAATCATGTTGAGCTTGTTGAGCTTTTGGGGATTGCAGATTTAGAGAAAGGTACTAGAGCATATTTGTTTTTCCCAATGCACTCCTAACAAGCTAAATTCTGTAGTTGTTTAGTCCTCAACAACTTGGTAACTCAGATTTACTCTGTTTCTCTTGATATTTTCCCAAGTGAAACTATAACTCTCCTACACTTAGATGACCAAAATGATTGTGGTTTTGGATTAATGTTCTTTTGTTTTTTTTTTTTTTTTCCTGTTCTATGTTGATTAACTTGCATGATGAATTTTTTTGTCATTTGCTGTCCTTATATTTTTTGGAAGGACTTCGTCATAGTTGAAATTTAGGTTATGTCATTTTTTATGCTAATGCCATTGTGATTGAAATTACCAGGTGCCAATGTTGCTGGAGGCAGGGGCTACTACCTGAAAGGTGATGGCGTACGACTTAACCAAGCATTGATCAACTTTGGCCTGGAATTTTTGGAGAAGAGGGGCTACATGGCCTTGCAGACTCCCTTTTTCCTGAGAAAAGATATCATGGCAAAGTGTGCTCAGTTGGCACAATTTGATGAAGAACTTTACAAGGTAACTTATGGCCAAAAAGTTTGAATTGTTTTTAGATCAGGAGAAGTTGAAGATTTTGTTTCAAATTCCATCTTCATATATAACCACAACTGGAGACACTCCAAAAGGATTAGCATGGCCCCTTCCTCTTAAGTTGAGTAGTGAATGATTGAATTTTGCTGTCTAAGTGCTAACGCTTGGTTGTACTATAATGAATTTGGTTGACTTATCTGTAATTCTGCATGGTTGGCATTGTAAATTCTTCTGATTGATCCTATAAAATTATTATTATTATTGTTGTTGCATAGGATAAGTACTTTTGGGCATATTACATCAAGGCAGCTCTTGCTTGTTGCTTTTTCTGAGGAGATATTGTCTTTATACTGGAATTGAATGAGACTTCTTCTGCGTGCCTTCTTGCCTGCATTTTTTCATCCAAAAACCTGTATACTTCTGTGCTTAATGAACATCCTTCTTTTCCTTCCTGCACCTGTCATCTGTCTGATAGGAAAAAGACAAAACAAAAGGATCAAAAAGATTGAGAAAAGACCAGAAAATTTGACTTTCTGCTGAAGCAAGGCTGCACAAATCACTCACTCCATGCAATAAATTAATTTATAATTAATCAAGGGAAGAACTTGAATGTTATCATTTTTCTGTCTAGCCTGAGTCTTGCCATTAAGCATTTGGTTTTGTGAAGGATTAGGTTGAATGATAAGAAAAAGAGACAGTAGCTAATAGAGAGAATATTAATGTCTTGTTCTGTGTCTTATAATTTTAAGTGCTGATCTGTGAAAGGCAAAAATCTTATTGGCTCTCCTTGTTTTATACATGAATTTCTGCTTCTGTTCATGGTAATTACCATCTAACTCACTAGTCAATGACTTCTTGATGCAAAAAAAGGCTGATTGAGCTTATGTTTGATAGGTGACTGGTGAGGGAGACGATAAATATCTAATTGCTACAGCAGAACAACCATTATGTGCCTATCACCTTGATGATTGGATTCATCCCTCAAAGCTGCCAATCAGGTTGTCATCACTCTATATAGCCACTTTATGATTGCTCTTCATTCAAAAAACTGTATAGTTTATCTCATTAAGTTGATTTACTTTGGCAGATATGCTGGGTACTCATCTTGTTTTCGGAAGGAAGCTGGTTCACATGGTCGTGACACCTTGGGAATTTTCCGAGTTCATCAGTTTGAGAAAGTGGAGCAGTTCTGTATTACTAGCCCCAATGGCAATGATTCTTGGGACATGCATGAGGAAATGATGAAAAACTCTGAAGAGTTCTACCAGACGGTATGATTAGAAAGTTATATATTGCATTATGTGTTAATCAGGGGAACTTAACCATGGCAATAATGTGGTCATATGCATAGTTTCCTGGTGACATCTTCACGTGCAGCAATAAAAAAAGATATTACTGGTGTGATCAAGACTAAAATAGTGGTAGGAAAAAGTGAAACAAGGATGAAAAAAACTAGAAGCAAAGAAGTGTTCTGACAGTTTCTGTGTTATTAAAACAGCTGAAAATCCCATACCAAGTAGTGGCAATAGTCTCTGGTGCATTGAACGATGCAGCTGCAAAGAAGTATGACTTAGAAGCATGGTTTCCTGCCTCGCAAACTTACAGAGAATTGGTCTCTTGCTCAAACTGTACAGACTACCAGTCAAGAAGATTGGAAATTCGATATGGGCAGAAAAAGGTAGGCTTTTATTCCTCTCTGAACTATTTTTTTGTGAGTTTGTAAGGATTAGGATTTGGACCTCATACCTAAAGGAAAAAGGTCCAAGCAATTTCACAACTTTGTCACTATTTGTTAGCTATTTGTTCCAATTAATAAGAATTTATCTTCCCTATTAGAAAAAACTTTATGATTATAGGTTAAAAAGAAATTATTGAAATGTGTCTCTATCTACTGTTGGTGGCAACTAAGGAAAATTTGGGCATGCTTGATTTTGCAATCCTCCCACGTTCTTGAATGGTTCATCCTACTGTTGTCGAAGCTCAGATTCTAATCATAGATATTTTAGAAATCTTTTAACTTTTATTTGCAAATAAAAGTGATAAACTTGATTGTTGCTGCATTAGTCTGCAGATTACTCTTCAATTTCTGATGGAATGTTTCTTCCGCCTTTCTTTTTTGTTTTTGTTTTTTCATTTCCTGGTACTCGTTGCAGAACAATGAGCAGGCAAAGCAATATGTGCATATGCTGAATTCGACACTTACAGCAACAGAGAGGACCATTTGCTGCATCCTTGAGAACTACCAGAGCCAGAATGGCGTGGAGATTCCAGAAGCATTGAGACCATATATGGGTGGAAAATCTTTCCTGCCTTTTCAAACCAACCCCACTCCGGATGCAAAGGGAAAGAAGTCAAAGGCCTAGCCTATTCCCCTCTCGCTTTGAAAGACTTTTTTTACTACTTGAATTTCAAAATTTTAAGAAATTTTACAGAAAGGTGAGAGAGAGGGGGTGGCATGAAATTCTATCATTCACTATAATTATAATTTCCGCATTGCGAAAGATGTTTTGATATTGTGATCATTAGCCTGTATGGTGCATTTTAGTTCACTGGATTTGAAGACACTGTGTTGCCACTTGCCAGGGCCTTCAGTAAAAATTGAAAACCTTGCATTTATTTATATTTTTAATGGTACAGGTGAAAGCTAGCCCCCGCCTTTTCCGGTTTTGCTTTAAAAAAAAAAAAAAAAAGTGCTGCTTTTATAATGTTAAACTGGTATACTTGAAAAATTCTTGCTTTTATTTAGCTAAAATTATTGTATAAATATAGAAGCAGCCAAAAACAATGATATTCATATCTCTTTATTTCAGGCAAAGCGTCAATTATGCCCACTGAAACTCAAATGTTTGTCTGTATGGTTGAAAGGTTGAAAGGACTCTTTAAAAATATTTGTTGTAACATTATTAGTTAGAGATAAGAAAATATAGTTATTTAAAATAATTTTAATTAAAATTTATATTTTATTAATAAAATTTTATATAAAAATATTTTATTTTATTTTTTAAATTTAAAAATTTTTTTCTTATATTTTATTGTTTTAATTTTTAAATTTAAATATTTAATAATAAAATTTTTTTTATTTTTTATTTAAATTATATATTTATTTATTTATAAATTTATTTTTATTTAAAAAAATTAAAATATAACCCTTTTTTTTTAAGAATTTGATTAGATAAAAAACAAATTAAATTTAAGAATTAACTTAAAAAGTATGACATGATATAAATTTATAATATGTATGACAAAATATAAAAGATAAATAAATAATATAATATAAAATAATTAATTTTTTATATTTTAAAAAAGTTATATTTAATTAGGACCGTCAAATTAATGAGAAAATTGTTGTTTTTTAGATATATATATAAATTTTTAGATTGTGAATTTTATTGATGGTAATAAAATTAATTTAAAATAGAATAAGATGGAGAATTTGTTTCGGTTTGCTTGCTAATAGTAAATAAGATAAAAATGAAATATAATAAATAAAATGGAGAATTTGCTTTGCTTGGTTCATCGATTGTATCTTTCACCATCTCGTTCGTTCTATAAAGCACGACGTTTACATAGTTGAAGTCAGTGGAGTAGGACTCTACCGCGCTACCAATGCTCCTTTCCCATGGCGGAGTTGACCGAGGTCTGTATTTCCCCGTTCCCCACTTTCTTTCTTTCTTTCTTCTTTTTCGCTTTCCATTCGTCGCGCCCTCTGTCGCGCTTCGTGCTTGCTTTTTTTTTTTTTTTTTTTTTCTTCTTTCTTCTTGTTGATTCCCGTTCTGAGTTACTATTGGTCTTGTTCCAATACTCTCACTCTTTTTCTCTATTTTGTCAATTCGGATTCTGATTGTGTTTTTTCTTTTCTTTTTTTTTTTGATTGTTTTTCTTTAATTTTATTTCGAAGATCATGGATTGAATTTGTTTATGGTTTCATCAGAAATAGTTTAATTTACCTAGTAGACGCTCTTCGGCCCTTTTAACTGTCCCAAGGACTCGGAGAGTGGAGGGTTCATGATTTGCCGCCATTTTTAGCTCCAGAAATTTCATGGAAAAATGTTGCATATCGTGTTTAAGACGATCAGATCACCAGTCCTTTGCTTCAAAGCCTCAGGCAATCGTCTTAGTAACTAATTCGAACTCATCAGCTTACTTACTCGGCATTTGTTGTTTGGTTGTGTGTTTGTTTCCCTCACAGTGGAATGTGGTTTTGTCAATTTACTGTTATGCATTAGTTAGAGTGCATTACTGAGCCACACTACCAAATTTAGACAAAAAAGTTGGGTTTTTTTCGTTTTCCTATCCCGTAGCCTTTTTTGATTTTTTTTTTTCTTTTTCACAAGCATCAGCAGTTTGTAACAGAAGTTGCTGAGGAACACGAAACAACATGCTGGGGTTGTGGACTACATCTTCTTCTTCCATCTTACTCAACTGTTTTCAAGTGTAGCTGGTGCGGAGCTGTAACTAAGCCAAATGATAAAAAATGTGACAAGTACCTTTGGTGGATATGCTTGCGTGACCGGTGCCTAGTATCCATTCTTCTTGGATTCATTCTCTTTGTAATATGTATTCCACCTCTCTTTCGCTCTCTACGCTTTTGTGTGCATGTGTGAGCGATGGAACAAGGGGGCTGCCAAGAGATAAATTATTGTATTTTCCAAGTCTGATTGTGATTCTGTTGTTTGCCACCTTGATATACTCATGTGGACTTCATCTTATCTTTTTTTTCTGAGATTACTTGTTCGTCAAAAAGCAGGTTTCTAAAGCATTTCTTATCATTACTTTTTTGCTAGCTTTCTTCTAAGTTTATCATTTTGCATCTGGAGGCTCTCTTCTCATTTCTTTTGTGCTTATGGGCTCTACTTATACCTGTTGTATTTAACATCTCCCTAATTTTGCAGTTTCTAGTGTAAGGCAAACTAATATTTCCATTTGTGAAGGCCAAGCTTCTCTTTCTCTAATCTTGTTGTTCTCATTCTCATTGCTTTTACTTATTGCTTCCTAGAGTTAGGGTTCTACTTGATCTATCCTTAAAAATGTTGTATTGAGTTGGTTGATAGCTTTTGTTGATTCTTCACTTTCAAAAGTCCTTACAATATCAAATTCTGTTCCTGAAACTGCAGGCGGTGGTGTGTGGGCAGTGTATCCTACTGTCTTCTCCATCGGCTATTTCTGTGGGATTTTCCATTCAATCTTAACGGCAATCTTATCAATTATTACTGTTTCCATGTTCAGTCTTTCGGCCTTCAGGTGTGCTGGCAAACCACCACTTATAGAGTGGGGTAGCTACCCAGTTGTGGGAAAAGATCATTTGGAGAATTACACCTTCTGTCACTATTGTTCAAAGCCCAAGTCCCCTAGAGCTCATCACTGCCGTTCATGTGGAATGTGTGTGCTGGACATGGACCATCACTGTCCTTTTGTAAGTTGTAATTATCTTGCAAAATTTATGGACATTATGTTTTAAGTCCTGTTCAGATTTGGTGAAATGGACACTTGCCTTTTTCAAATGTTCTGGATGTGTCTATAAGATTCCATTACTACTTTCTGGTGCTCATCATAATCAACCATTGAAATGATAGTTCCAACATTAGATAAGTTGGTAGTTTGCTAATGCATCTGAGTTCAGTGTCTTTTCCCATTTGGGAATGGACTGCCATTATACTTATACAATTCTGTGAAGATGTAAATTTGTTCTGAAAGCTAATCAATTAACAAGGAGTTGTAAGTTGCATAGTATTCAATTGGAACCTAACTTGCACACTAGGCATTGCTTGACAGATTGACCACTTTAGATTTAGTTAAGTCTGAATAATGTCATTTTCCATTAGGTTACTGTCCTTGATCCAATGTGGTGCTCAAACAAAGTTGTGATTTCACAGTTACAAAGCATAATAATATTTGCTTTGGCTAATATGGATGGTGAATTTCCATATTTGAAGAAGTTGATAGGGTGAAATCCTAATAAATCTAACTAAATAGTATATTCCACAGTAATAAACCTAGCTAAATGGTATTAGCATCTAATGTATTGTTTAGAAGGACTTTCTGTTGTATATGAAATTTCTTGGCTGTGCGCATCACTAATGATAGCTGCATCCTCATTTCTGTCTTCCTACTATCTCTGTCAAGGTTGATTTGCTGAAATTCTCATTGCCACCACCAGCTTTAAGCAGACCAAGGATTGATATGCTTGTTCTTTGAATATTTATTAGTTACCAGAGAACATTATGAATTTTCAATGCTCATGGTTTGCTGCTAACAACAATTGTTGGAGTTTAATATATGATCTATTCTTGGACTTCACTTGACAGTTTAAACTTTTGGGTAGAATTGTTTCTTGACAATAATATACCATGCCTTTATGTTCTCCATACAGATTGGGAATTGCGTTGGTGCAGCAAATCATCGACACTTTATTGCCTTCCTTATTTCAGCTGTCATCGGCACAGTCTATGTTTCTATTATGTCTGCATACTCAGCATTGCATATATGGCCACCATTGCCTCGTCAGTCTCTTTATCGCTTAAGGGGGATTAACAGCGATCTTGACTGGAGAACACTGAAGGAAATTATTTATTCAGTTGTAAACTCAGCCATGTTTCTCTCCACAAGGGGGCTTATTCTTGTTTATCTGTTTCTTTCTAGTGTTTCTGTGGAGATTGGGTTAAGTGTACTGCTGTGGCAGCAGCTGTACTACATATATGAGGGGAAAACTTACTTAGGCCATTTAAGTTCGCAGGGAAGTGATGAGGGTGGAGGAAAAGATTGCAAAAATATTTTTCGGTTTTTAGGCTGTCCATATTCTGTTTCAAGATACTTGCGCACCCGGAGGTCTACTGAAAAACTTAAAAGGTGACCAGATATTTGAACGACTGGATGCCATACTTTGTTTGTCTTTAGGATCTAGGGAACAGTTGGGCCTGCTCTTTTCTCCAAAAACTTAATAAACTTCTTTTTGTGTCCTTTGGTGGGCTGATATTCACAGACAGGTTTCAGTTGACTCAAACTGCAGAGTAATAGTTGTTAGAGAATGGAGCAGACTGCAAAAGATGAAGGTAGTCCTAATGATTGTATTCTTCATCGTGGCTCTCATTATGGGGCAGGATGTAAGCAACTTTTTAGCTGTCAATGGCAGGTCTAGAGATCATTTTGCCACCTCAATTGACAGATCTGAAAAATGACTGGATATTGAAGTTTAAACCGCAGAGAATAATGAGGATACCTCACCACTGCTGCAGGATGATACCATAAACTCTAAACCCAAAGGTGTATATGCCTTAATTGGTTGCATCTAACATCTTGTAAAATGCATTTTTACCAGTATTTTACGTTCATCTTTGTATCACATCGTGTTAGTTTCCAGATATATGCTGCCTTTATCTGCCAAATGGTCGATCTCATTGGTTGTTGCCGATCTTTTTCAAAGTTTACTCCATGTTTTGTGCAGTGCAGATCTAGCTTAGCTAGTAACATTTTTAAACGAAGCATATGCTTACCCAACTAACAATTCCATAAATTTCACGTCCTAGTTAACAAAGGTAGAATCGGGAAGGAATATGAGGTCAATTCTGAACTATGCACGTACATTTTGTAGAAAGTCCTCTACTCTACACGCTGCTGTTTGTCGTCTGAACAATAAACTTGAAAAATGTGGAACGAAAATAAAGGATGGCCTGGCTGCAATGTAGTTATGCGTATCTAAACAGGGAAGTATGCAATCAATGCTCTTGTTGGTCGGTATTGTTTGCTGCATATTCGCAGGCATTAGGGCTACCTTCTACTCATGAACACTACCCTCCTAAGTAGCAGTTGCAGTCGGACAATCCAAATGTAGGCATCCTATCATCACTGAATTTTAAGGGCCTAATGAGAGACCTCAGATGGCAGCCAGAGATGGAAATAGAGAAAGAGAGAGACAATCGTAGTGAGCACATTGGAACAGATTAGGTTGAGCCTGAAACCCTTGGGACTTTAATTTTCCAATTTTGAATTATTTTTAAAATTATTAATTTTAAAAATTAATAACTAAATTTATAAATTATAATAAATTAGTTATTTAAAATTTATAAAAAATTAAAAAATAATTTTTCATATTTAAATTTTTTAAAAAATAAAAATAATATTACTAAAATTTGTTTATATATTTAATATTAAATATTAATTTTATTAATTAATACTAATTAAAATAATTAAATCAATTAAATTTTAAATTTTCAAATTTTTTGATTCAACTATTGAGTTGATTTTTAAAACTTGATACAGAAACATCCAGATTTATCTAAATGATCTGTTAATGATCTTTCTTCAAGCATACAAATAAACTATGTATGAGAAATTTAGAACATCCCAATATAATTGTTAACAATACAAAATGTTGGAACCCCCTTATGAATTGGATCCACTCTCTTCCAATATACAGTCCTTTTCCAGCTCCCATGAAATGGTCTGCTAAAAGCCTACCCACCAACCATGAATCGGCCTGGTGTCTCCTCTCTTAACTAACCACCAAAAGGTCAGAAGACGGTCAGTCCCGGACTTTCGAACTGGATGGATGGCAGCTGCATCAAGCATACAAAAATTGAGTTTGTTTTCCCTACACAATCGACCATCTTGCATTCTTCAGTTTTTTTTTCTTGCATGCTCTGGAATGAGACGTTGACGCAGCTCAGCACCTGCACCAGCCAACTCTGCAGAGTGCTCTGTATGAGTAGTGCAAAGGCCGAACAAAAGAAACTGGGTGAAATGAGGTATAAAGGTAGCATTTTGTCTCACCTTGAGCAGTAAAATTGAACAGAGGTGGTAATGCTCGCCCATTAGGCAAGCATGCACTTGGGTCTCTCAAATCATCAAAGAATGGGTGAGCACATGCCTCCAACTGGAAACCAACAAATAAATTAATTAACTTGATTCCCTCCCCAGTGCAAATTTAAACTTGATGCATAGCTACCAGAAGGCATAAGCTCACAGGACAAGATATAATTAACCTACTAGGATTTTGGATATGAAAGAAAATTAACTTCAGAAAACTAGTTAAACTTTGTCAAACAAATAGTCTTACGGCCGTGCAACGTAAATTTGGTGAATACTGGAGCAGCCTTGACACAAGATCCACTGCTTCAGGAGGCATTCTTTTGTGAAATATCTGGAACACGAAATCCAAAAGAAAAGAAAAATAAATAAAAAGAGTAACAACTGCACTGTCACAGAAATGGCATAGCCAGTATGTACATGAAAAAGAAAAACCTCCTGATAATTAACAGACCTTGTACCATGGGTGAGCTTTAATCTGAGGGAATTTGAATTCTGTGTAGTTTGGGTTCATGCATTTAATTTCTTCTCGGGTTGGTGTTCCCAGAACCTGATTTAGGACTGCCAAATGAGAGACAAATAGAGAAGTTGACCAAAAACAAGGATGATAAAAGAAACCACAAGAGTGTAGACCTTAATTATTTCCACCAGCTGGTCAATGCCACTTTCTCCAGGAAACAATGGCTGCAAAAGTTGTGAAACCCAGTACTTGTCAGAGTTGTCTTATTAGCTCAAGATCAGATGAATAAATCATAAATGAAGAAAGACATAAACCACTAAGAACTTCACTGCAAGAGAACCCAAATAATAGTAGACAAACGTTGCATTGTCTAAATCCCCTCACTTTAACCAAGACTAGATGTGGAATTGCTAAATTTACAAAGTACAAATCATTTGGGAAAGCAAATAAAATAGATAATACATGCAGATAAAATCGAAGGTGGGTGTGCAACCAGACACAGCCCAGGCAACATTAGTAAGGAAAGAAAAATTTTCTATAATACACAGAGCTGCATGGAAGCACAGGTTCAATTTTGCCATTAAATTTACAGCCAACTGCCAGATAATTTGCTACCATATTCACCCACCTGTCCAAGAAGAAGTTCAGCCAACACACAACCAACGGACCACATATCGATTGCAGATGTATACTCCGTAGCCCCAAAGATTAGTTCTGGTGCCCTATAATACCGCGAGCAAATATAAGATACATTGGGTTCACCTGGCACCTGAAGATGGAGAAAAGAGGAAGAATGAATTTCCACATATCACTGCCATACTTCTAATTCATACAGGGGATAAAAAAGAATAAAACGTACCAGCATCTTTGCACTCCCAAAGTCACATATCTTTAGCTGGTGAGTACGAGGATTGACCTGCAAAATGCAGCACAGCCTTAGATATCACAAACAAGTTAAGAAATCTATGGATAAGGAATATCTACAGTCAGTGTCCAGGTCCTAGATAAAAGGCTGAAAAATCTCACCAGCAAATTCTGTGGCTTAATGTCACGATGGCACACACCAACTACATGATGTAAATAATTAAGTGCCCGACAAATCTACAAAAGTAGAGAAAGGGGTGGCTTGAGCAATCATTGCACAAATTAGCTAAATAAGGGGAAAATAATGCATGGTAACAAGCTCTACCTGGTATGTGTATAGCTGCACAAATATAATGGGCATGTGGTGTTTCATCTTGTTATAGTGCCTTGAAACTCGGTACACAGTCTCAGAAATATACTCCAGAACAATATTGAGATACAGTCCATCTTTATTGGTAGTTGAATAGAAAAAATGCTTCAGCCGAACAACATTAGGATGATCAAGTAGGCGCATGACTTGAAGTTCCCTATTCTTGTATCTTTTATCCTGCAGCACCTTCTTTATTGCAACTGCTTCACCAGTTTCGAGGCACTTAGCCTACAACACAAGGGTGGAATAACAACATAAGGTGATATCATTATCTGCACACGAGCAGAAGAAGCCCTTGGATATGAGAATATACAATGCACCATCAATTCCATTTACCTGATAGACTACACCAAAAGAGCCTGTGCCAACCACACGCTCTGCCATATATGAGATTGTCTATGACCAAAGAAACTAACATTTAGTACCATCATCAAGATACACATCCAAGAAAAAGTATGAGTTAACAACCATCTAATTTTGTAAAGTAGACATGCAAAGGACATAAGAAAACTCAACCTCCATTTTGAAAGTTTCCACACAGCATCACTAATTTTGGATTGGAATGGAAAATTATGATGCCTAATAAAACATCTCTACTGAAGTAATTGTTGAACTCTACTGGTCAAACCATGGAAATAAACAACCCTCCCCCCCCCCCCCCCCAAAAAAAAAAAAAACAGAGAAAAAGGAAAACATGAACAGAGTGCCAATTTAGCCTTTTTAGATCACATTCTAAAAGTGAATTCTAGAGTGAAGATGTGAAAATGGGATTCCTTGCAGTTTAACAACAAAGAAAAATAAAAACAAATGACCAGCAGCCTAGGCAATGCAATAAGTACTAGAAGAGTAGTAAAATGACCTGCTTACTTATCAAAATAAATAAATAAATAAATAAATAAATTGACCTGCTTGGCTTGTCCATTATGACCACCCACTGTAGTCATTATCATCTGGCCAGTTTCCGTTCCATTACTACTCACAACTGCAGCATCCATATCCTACAAAATGCAGAATAATAAAACTTAACACTGAAAAAAGAGCAGGAAACAATTTGCCTCAATGATTTCAGCAGTAACAAAATTGAAACAATGAATCCTTTGCACAGAAATCCCTGGTCTAGTTGGGTGGGGGATAACTGCCCACAGGAAAATCAACCTTTCCATCATTGGTGCCTCTGTCCTCTCTGATCCTCATTTCATGCAATTCTTTGGGAAGCTGATCATAACCAGATTTTTCAGTTCTAGCCACCAAAGATTGGTTGGATGTGCTTGCTGCAGCTTTCATTGATGTATAAGCCATATGCTGCACCAGATTCGTCGCATTTCTTTCAATTAAATGTGATTCTCCATTGGTACTTTGCTCTGTTTCTAGATCAACTTTTGCTCTCTTTGTCCCATAGTCTCCACCCTGTACAACAATAACAATTAACTAAAGAATTCATAAGTGAAAATTTTATTAATATAGTGCTTATCACTTTCTATCTCTCAAAATTTTACTAGCCCCAATGCATGTAAAAAAGTTTCTTTACCACCATGGAACTAAAGCGAACAATACACTTGCTCTTAAACATCAAGGAGGAATCCAAAGGAAGCAACCATAACAACCTATTTTGCTATTAAAAAAATAATAAAATAATTAAAATATGTATTACAAGTGTATTTTTCACTCAAAATCAACTCCAAACACCTCAAAGCTACATAGAAACCCTGATTTCGTCCCCAATTAGCTAATTTTGGGGTTGAAATAAGATTTTAATAAGTATTTTAATTATTTGTATTGTTTTCTTCATTTGGTTAATGCACTAAGTTGACAACTCGACTAATTTTTGTTAGCAATTGGATTTAATTGAAAAGAAATCAAAACATTAAGAACTAAATTTAAACCACTAACGCATTTACAACTACTTTGAAAAACAATTAAAAAATTTAAAACCAAAAATATGCTTATCCCGTCATGGCAACATACAACTATTTCCAGAGATTTTCTCCATCGTGGAACGACTTACAACCCTACCATCTTTTAGTTTTGCTTAAACAAGAGAAAAAAAAAAAAAAAAAAAAAAACAAAAGGCAGATTAATTTACACTCAACCATTCTGATACCAGAAACAATAATTCCAAGCTGAACAATAAGCAACCTCAAAATCAAACTCTTCAAATGGCCAACAACTACACAGATTGCAGCTCAAAAACTAATAATTCCAATGGCTCATATCACTTACTTCAATGATCAGCCAAAAAATAGGTAAATTTCAACAAAACAGAAAACTTCAAAAGGCAAAAGAGCAAATACTCTCCCGCAATCCAAAAACCAAACTGAAGAAACCCAGCAAAAACCAGTCAAATCCCAAAGAGACTATTAATAATTTTACAGCTGCAGCAAACACAAACAAAATAAAATAAAATAAAATAAAATAAAAGAGTCCCAGTTCAGCCCTACAAAGCATCAATCTTTTACATCGGATGCCTCAATTAAGCATAGAAAAATAATAAAATAATAAAATAAAAAAATCCTACACCCATCTTTTTTTTTTTTTCATTGTTTTTAAACTTTATCTCATTTTTCAATAAACCAACAAAAAAAAAAAACACACACACACACAATGGCGAGAAGAAATAAAAGAAATGGAAACTCACGGGGTCAGAGGAAATAGAAGAGCGACCAGAAGCAATGCTCTTTAACCGACGCATCACATTCATTATTTCTGGTAGACAAAAAACCCAATCCCGCTTTCAATCTCCCCAAACCACCCAAAACCCAAAAAACCAAAAAAAAAAAAAAAATCAAAAATTCCCCAAAAACAAGCAAAAAGAAATGAGCTTCGTCAATTAGAAAGAATGCACAGAGAGAAAGAAAGAGAGAGAAAGAGAAACACTCAAACTTCTGTCTCCTCCGCGTTCAACAGGACGAGAAAAAGAAAATAAAAAACGGCAATGCAGAAAAATCAAAAAAAAATTTAAAAATTAGCAAACACCAAAGCACAACGCAACTTTTCTGGGTTTACAATTTCTCTCTCTAGAAAGTAGACACAGACTCTCTCTCTCTCTCCCTAGCCCAACGCCTGTCTCTTTCATTCTTTTCTTCTTTCTGTCGTGATTATGTTTCTTTTTTCCTTTCGGTCAGAGGTGGACCGAAGACCAATCATTCCCAGGTCTCATTTTTATCGCATTCCAGTCAAACGAAGATCTTGGGTCGTTGATTGGTCCTCCCGGAGGATCCGACGGCCAATAGCTGGCATTTATTATTATTATTATTATTATTATTATTATTATTATTATTATTATTAAGAATAGTTCAAAGGTTTAGGTTGGTGACTCGGAGCTGCGGAATTTCCGACATACCCTTGATTTAAGGAAAATGGGATTTTTTTGTTAAAGAAGATTCAAAATTGCGGAATATTCGGCGGCTTTGACACCGCCCCTCCTTTTGGATTCCACAACCACGCAAATAACATCACTTATTATTATTATTATTATTATTATTTAATTTTTTTATTATTAAATTCAAATAATTTTTTTATATAATTTTAATATTAACAAATTTAAAATTTATCATTATCTATTTAAATATTTAACTTTTTTTTTTTTTTTTTTCTAAAGTCAATTGTTGTGGGAAAGACTCAAATGTAAAGAAACATATATATAGATATATGTATACCTTTCTTGCCTTGCAATTGCAAGGAATTCCCCCCTTTGCTTGAGAGGCTATGGAGAACTATTTATGAATCTATTTCCGATAAAGCCCCCTTCTTTCATGTCAATTCAGGGCTTCTTGGCTTTCTGCTGTAACAGAGGTGGTAATTCCCAAATTGCAATGTGGGAAATCCTTAAGCTTTTGTTTGGGAAGAAAGGGAGAGGGAGAGAAAATTTGAGGGAAAAAAAAAAAAGAGAGAGAGAAAGGTTTATTCTTATTTGTTTTATGTTTTGAGGATTTGGGAATAGAGAAAAAAATTCAAAATTTTATTTTTTTTTCTGTCCACCAGATTCATTGTTCCCAATCTTAAAAGAAAGGTTATTGATTTATAAAATAACTAGTTTATTCAAATTAACTTTTTATTCACACTAATTTTAGTATAAGGACAAAATTAACATTATAATATATACTTTTTTTTCCCTATTTTTTACTATTTTTCAAATAAAAAAATTTAGCATATAAAAGTTTCTCCTCACATTTCATTCTTTTCATTTATTATCCCTCCATTTGTCTCTCATGCTTTTTTTTTTTTTTTTTTTTATCAAAACATAATGTAAACATTCAGCCCTAGCCATGTATCCCAGGCTTCCCTTCCAGTGCTCCATCGGGCTGCAAATTTACAAACCCTTACTTTGAGTGCGTCAAGTAAGTCAGTCCCTTGGCGGTGGACCCAACCCATGGGCCTGGCTCTTCTCTTCAAGCTTCAATAATTGTATTTGTTTCCTTGCACACGCTACCACAAAAATAAGTGTTTTATGATATGCAACATATGTTACAAAAGATTGCAAAAAAAAAAAAAAAAAAAAAAAAAAAAATGTCACTATAAGTTTATACAGAAATTTTTCGTAAATGTTACTTAAATTTCACTTTAATCAACATCGTTAAGTGTTATAATGAAATTTTCAAAATCGTTGGTGGAAATAAAAGTCTTTAATATATCATTTTAACCTGTTCAAGTTCCAGGTCGGCGACCGTTATGAATAGACAAGGAAGGTTAGATGTTGGAAAAGTCTTCTGGGAAGGCGGGGTTGCATGTGACGTGGGTGGTGGTGACCAACCGGAAAGAAGCCCTACAATTCAATGAACCAGACACGGTGCGTTGGTGCTGCACGAGTCTAGCTGTAGCTGCAGCCCATTGGCTCAGATTGTGTGCTTCCTTTCTGGATATGTGAAGAAGTCCTGTCAATGAACCTACGTTGTTTCCCAAAACTCATCTACTTACTTTTGATCACTGTTTCCTTACAGTTTCCCCCGCGTGCCTAATGTTTTTTTTTTTCACTGTTCTCTTCCTTTTGCCTTTTTTTTTTTATTATTTTTTTAAAAATTATAAATTTATGAATATTTTTAAAATTTAATATATATATGTATATATAACATGCGATTCATCTATGATCTTTAAAATATGAATCGATAATATGCTGAATGGACCACGTGAAATTTGGCTCATAGGCACTGTTCCAGACGAGCCTACTAATTTTCAGGTTCACGTCTTTTCAAATTACCGCACGTTGTCCACAGACCTGGGGTTGCCTTTTCCTTTGTGTGATTGTGTGTATGTTTGTCTATCTATCTATCTATCTACCTATCCATCCATCTATATATATATATATATCGAGACACACAGACGTACGCACGGGGACGACACCTTTGAAAACAAAGCAAACGAACGTGCTAAAGACGGGCAGGCTTGTCAACTAGTGCAACCCTGAACTCGGTAGTTTGGCTCAAACGCGTGGTAATATGGGGAACAAAGCCGCAGATGCTAGGGAAAGGAGAGCCCCAAGAGGCCACTTTGTGGTATATGTAGGCATTCATGAGCTCAAGAGATATGTTGTTCCATTGTCTCACTTGAAGAATCCATCTTTCCAGCAATTAATGCACAGCTCCGCAGAAGAGTTTGGGTTTGATTACCAGAAAGGGATCGTACTCCCATGCAATGAATCGGACTTCCTCAGGGTCATGTCCTCTGTGGCTGATACCCCTTAGTCCATTCTCCATTGTTATTACTTGTATTAATCTCTTTATTAATTAGTACACTCATTTTCCTTGGCTATTTCTCACATTTTCTCTCTGCGTAGTAAAAAAAATAAAAATAAAAAGAAAGTTATATCTCATTCCCTAGATTTATTAGACAACCGAGCTCTACAAATGGTAGATAGCCACCAACGATATTGTAATACAGGTTTATTTATTTATTTATTTATTTTTTATGGTGAATGTAAACGTTGAAAAGAACAACTAATAAGAATAATGTTAATTAATAGTCAATTAATGCTAATCATGGTCTCCAGTACCTGTTATGGATTGGTGGTTATTGCCAAATGCATGCGAATTTGTCTGGGATGGTTCCTGGTTGTGCAGGTGGAAGGGCCATTTCTTACATCTTTTTTTTTTTTTTTTTTTTACCTCTGCATGGCCATCCTTTGCATGAACATCAACGTTTTGAAATTCAAGTAAATCATGGAACTGAAACAATTATAGAGTTAAGGGTTAACGTGTTCGACTAATTTGAATTGGATCAACCAAAATTTAATTAACATGTGTTTTTTCTTAGTCATTGTAAACAATGGCACATTTGTAATACAATATAATTAGTTATAAACATAAGCCAAAAACACCCGTTGCATAGAAATTTCCTTTTTTATACGTTTTAAAGTTTTTTTTTTTTTTTTTAGGGTTGAATGATTCTAACCTCTTTCTCTCCATTATTCAATATTTGGCTTTCCTTTAGAAAATATTAGGCTTTCGTCTAGTAGTCACCTATCAAAAAATATATTTTAAAAAAAAAAAAAACTCTCTCTCTCTCTCTCTCTCTCTCTCTCTCTCTCTCTCTCTCTCTCTCTCTCTCTCTCGCTCAATTGCTTTTCATATAAATACATGGCCGACATGGACCTGAAATAACCCAATATCCACTAAAATATCTAAGGGGTTATCCTCGTGTTAAGAATAATATGACCGAAAGGTTCATATTTTTCAAAGATTCGTTAAATAATTTACCCATTTTTTCATTATCTTATTCCAAATGACTTAATCTCAATTTCTAAATTCTAATAAATGAGGAACTTATCCATATTTGTAAAAGGTATGTGCACTGCACTATAAATTTTTCTTTGGAATGTTCTCTTTTGTTTTGTAATCTTCTCCTTGGCATAATGGATAAAAGAGAAGTTAAAAAAAAAAAAAAAGAAAAAAGAAAGAATATTGGCATGGTTGGCTTCAGCAACAACAATACATTTTTAATCTCAAATTTAATTAAAATTGATTATATAAATTTTTTCTTCTCATCTTATTCAATTATAAACTAAATTTGAGGATAGCGAAGTACGATAATGATGGGTCAATGGCCATTGTAAAACTTGTCAAATAGTTATAACATGAATCTTTCACTTAGTTTCGATTGCATTGAAGAGGAGAAGTTAACTACAACTACAACTCAACGTTGCTAGGTTCATGTTTAATAAAATGCTATCAAATGTGTTAGTGTTGACATCTCGAAAACTCACTCACCATTCCAAATGTTGTTGTTATTGTTTTTGTTTTTCTTTTTCAATGTGATCTTTATGGATGAACGTCGTTGCCGTGATTTTCAATTTTTTTTTGTGTTTTCACAAATATAGTATAAATTTTATAAAATAACAAATTTATATTATTTTGTAACAAATTTATATTATTTTGTAACAAATTTAGCACACCGTAGAGTCTTATTGACAAAAGTCGTTAAACTCGTTTACGGAGTTTGCTGACAAGAAAACAATTAAAAAAAAAAAAAGAAAAAATTGCTAATGTGGGCATAAAACAAAAAGTTGATGCAACTCTAACTTAGTAATAGGTTGGTTGGGCTTACAAGCTCAAAACTCAAATATTTTTAAATCTACGTAATTATGTATTTTTTTTTCTAAATAATTAATCCTTTTTTTTTGTTCTAAAATACATTCCATTTAAAGAAACATTTTCTTACAATTTACCAACACTCACTTACATAAAGGAACCTTAAAATGTTTAAGTAATTAACTATTGAGGAAAAAAAACCCAAAAAAAAAAATCAAAAGAGTATTGAGAGTGAGAGAGAGGAACCTTTGTGATAGAGAGAGAGAAAATGAAAAAGACTTTTAATCATTTAAGAGAGGTGGTCCTTAAAAATTTGAATCATGTTAGAGAGTAGATATATGAAAACCCAATCTTAGGTGACAAGAGTTGGTCCACAAAATTCAATTTTCAAAGGAGGGGGACCATTAGCATAGAAGAGATCAAGTAGTGTGTTCCTTTTAACTAAACAAGTAAATAACTTTTTGCTTAAAATACAAATTCTTAAATACATTTTACAATTTGTTAGATTTTGTTTTCTTAAATAAATAGGGTTTATTTGATTGAAATGAGTTTGTTAGATGATGGTTTATTTAATTAAAATGGGTATGTCAAATTATGTTTTTTTCACTTAGATTAAGATTGTTAATTCTTAATAGGTGTCTTCAATAGAGTTTATGGTTGAGATCAGCATTCTAGTTTCTTTATTATATTGAGTTTGTCAAATTTAGGGTTTTATCTTGTGACTATGTCATTTTTGGGATTAAGGTTATTTTATTACAAACTCTTTATCATATTAGGGTTTTTAATTTTGTAAAAAATTGGATTTGATAGATTAAGGCATTTTGATTTTACATATGTTGGCATTACCAATGATGTGCATGAAATGCTTATTATGTTTGTATTGCCTCTCAAGCTAAAGTTTCATAATGTAGGATATTGGTTACTGTAATTATCTATCATGGTGGGACAATGGATCTCACACCTCAGACTCAAAATGTTAGTGGTGAATTAGACATGCATGAATCCATTACTCTTTGTCAATGTTAAGCATAAAAGTTATGGTAAAGAATTTTAGATACAATAATATTATCAATTACATGTACAAGTTTCCAACTTAAACTATTGAACAATTAAAGCCACTAAGCAAGAAAAGTGATATGTCATTGTTAAAGTTGTTGTTTGAGATGGCTAAAACATTAGAGCATAATGTTTTAATCTATGTTCTACAAGGATTAATGAGGCACATGTTGTTAGTGACCCTAAAGCATTATGTGATATAAGTGGAGTTGAAGGAGTATTTTAGGGTGTGGGGGAATGATAGTATAAAGGTGAATGAATGGGCAATAAATGAAGTAAAGGAGCATGAAGTTGCAAATGAAGGTTTATATGGTGTATTAACACAATTTAATCAACATAATGCCACTAATGGTGTTGTGCAACCATAGCCAAGTGATGCACCTAGGCATAAGCATGAGTAGTAGTATGATGGTGACATTGAAGGTAGTGTGACTAAGGAGGATAGCTCAAATGAAGATGATCTTAACTTCATTCTTGTTAAACAAAGTGGTATTAGTGATGATCTTATGAAAAATGATGAAGAATATGTAGAAGCAACGAAGACAAAAAAAAGAAATGAAGAATATTAGAGCAAATGGCTACAAAATTTTTTTTGAACCAAGTGACAATGTCAATCACAAGAAAAAGAATATACTTATGGATGATTTTGAAGGCACCAATTAGCATGTTAGCTAGCATAATGAATATGAAAAATATGATGCTGATATACATATCACCAGTGATAAAGATAATTTAAAGATTAAAACTATGATAATGAAAAAAAAAAAAAAAAGGAAAAGGTTTATAGTGTATAAGTGTAATTATGACTATAGAAATTTAGAATTCCATACAAAGAAGGACTAAAATAATTTAAGGTATCCAAAGGTATGCAATCCTTAATAAATAAGAACATATTAGTTGCAAAATAAGGGCGATATGTACTGTAATTTGTAAATGGAGGATATATGGAACTTAAGGAAGGAAAAAAAAGGCCTTGATGCTTAAATCTAAATTTGACAAACACACTTATTGTCAAGTATAGAGGAACAAACAAGTTATTGTGGAATAGTTAGCAAAAGAGAATCTACATAAGTTTTAAAAGACCCTTAATTGGCTTGTAAAGGAAATGATGATTGATATTAGAAAGACACTTGTATTGATTGTGACTTATATGCAATGTTATAAGGCTAAACGGAAGGCAATCAAAATATTATAAGAATCCATAAAAGAGCATTATAATAGGCTAAGGTCATGTAAAGTAAAGAAAAAAAATTAATCTAGATAGGTTATTTAAGCTTGAAGTTGACCTACCATCATAAATTTGAAACTTGTATTCTATAGGTTTTATATTAGATTTAGGGCACTTGACACTAGATTTTTAATAAGTTGTAAACTAGTGATAGGTTTCAATGGTTGCTTCCTAAAAATCTTTCTAAAGGGAGCATTTTTAAGTGTTGTGAGAAAAAATGGAAACAATTAGATATATCTCATTGCTTGGACTGCTTTGACCAAAGAAGATACATATAATTAGAAGTGGTTTCTTAAACTTTTGATTAAAGAACTTATAATAACAAATGATCTTGGTTGGACAATTATAAGTGATCAACAAAAGGCATGCCATACAGTTTAAGCAAAATATTTTAAATTATTTTGATTTAAAATTATAGATATTTAAGGCCTTATAAATCATTTTTCTTTGCATTATTTGTTGTAGGAACTCGAGAATAGTGCATTTAAGTTAATGTCATTAGCTAAGTATCTTTCTTGTTCTAGACATGTCTGTGCAAATTGGTACAAGAAGTTAAAAGGACATTGTTTAAAGCTATGCTTTCAAAAGGCAATAAGAAGCTCCACTTCCTATTAGCTTAGACTTGCATGGGACGAGATAAAGGAGTTATATTCCAAAGCTCATGAAGATTTTATTAAAAAAATATGTATAAGTTTCTTAAAGTTTTTGTGAATAAATAACATAGTTTCAGGAAGATAAATAATAACATCACTTAGTGCTTTAATGATTACATCTTGAAAGCATAGACTAAAAACATAATCATTATACTAAAAGATATAAGGGTAGCATTGATGGAGAGGATTAGAGAGAAGAAGAAGTTAATAAAGCAATCTTATGATGTAATTTGCCCTTAAATAAGGAAGAGATATAAGCAAATTAAGTTGGATTCAAGGATATGTATTGTTTAGTTAAATGGGACAATGGAGTTTGAAGTGTTTTGTTATGATGAAAAATTTATAGACCTAAATAATTTAAGTTACAACTATAAAGAATGGGACTTAACTTGCATTCCATGAGAGAATGGCGTGGCCTGTATCAACCACCATAGGAGAAATCTTGATGATTATATAGATCCTTGTTATAATAGAAATGCTTACTTTGATGAATATGGAAAATTAATTGAGTCATTGAATGGTTATCAAATGTGGCTAACTATTGAGAATGGTTTAATGTTACTTCTTGATTTAAAACTACATCAAGCAAGCTAAAGGAAGCATGAAGAAGAGAAAGAGATAAGTCTCTTAAAAGGTATAGACATATGTTGAAGGTTGGAATTGAAATACAATGTTAGTAATGCGTGAAGTTTTAGGCATAACAAAAGATGATGGCTAAGAAGTGATATTCTAATGCCACTTACTATTAAAAGTGCAAGTGTTATTAATAATTTTAATTTTAATTTTGTCATTCTTGTTATTATCGAGTATAATTTATTGTTCAAATGTAGTTATGATTTAAGTCAAGGAAAAGGAGATGCCAAAGAAAGGTTGCTAATAAAGCTGAACTAGCATAAACAATTAAGAAAACATACCACTGATCTTCTCATGCCATATAGAGTAACTCGAACTCATGTGAGGACAAGTAATAAATAAAAAATGTGACTGCAATTGTTCATAAGAACATTTGATTTCTTATCATTGTATTTAATGCATGGAATTTTCTCACACATTTTATATCATAATTTGAATGTTTTTCTTAGCTTTTAGGTTAATTGGTCTTAATGTTTTAGGTTTTAATTGTATTTATCTAGTCTTTGTTATTTTGTTTTCATAAGTGAAAATTTATTTATTTATTTTCTTTTACATTTAATTGTTTTTAACAAATTTTATACCTATTTAAACTAATTAGAATATGTTTTGGGAAAGTTTAGAGAGTTTCTGCTTTTAGTAAGCAAAATTCCATCATTTTATTGTTTTGACTTTTGTCGTTTGTTTCAAGTTTTTTATAGACTTAAAAATTCAAATTAAAAAAATGTTATTGATTGAAGTTCTAACATAAGTCTCAAATTTTCTAAATTGGGGTCATGATTCTAAATTTAAGTTTGTTTAGGCCTTGAGATACTATTTCAAAAATAAGGGAAAAAATTAAAGTCCAAATCCTACTTAAAGTAAGATTCCTATCTAAACATTAAGTATTTAAATGAGTATAACTTAAGCTTTATACATCCAAGTAAAGTGATTAAAAAGACTAGATTAAAGTTTATTTTTAGTCCTACAATTACTATGAAGACACCTAAACCCAGCTCAATTATTTAATGGTCCAAAAAATTGTTTAAAAGTTATTACAAAATCTATCATATGTTAGACTAAGTTAGTCTTGAATTCAACTCATAACTTGAGCTTTAGATCTTTGTTTTGGACAATAATGGATGCATTGGATAGCTAACAAAGAAGGCTACAAATTTAATGAAGAAGATAGATTGTAATTCAGACTTTATTTATTTAAGAATCAATTTAAAATAGAATATGAGAATTCTAAAAAATTAAGGTAATTTTTAAAGGTTTTTTGGTGGCTATTATGTACATTATCTAAGATATATATAAGTATATTTTTTAGCTACTAAAGAGGGGAGAAAAGTGGTGGAGAGAGAAAAAAAAAAGCAAGTAGAAGACCAAAAAGCAACAAAGATGAGAGACAAAAGTGCAAGACTTGAAGACTGCTAACTTTCTTACTTTTTTTTTTCTTTTTTCCTTCTTTTGTTATTGATTTATTTTAAAATGTTTATGAAAATTTAATTGTTTATTTATGTGTTTTGATTAATATGAGTGACTAAATATTTTATTCTAGGGTAAGGATGTAGTCACAAAATTCTATTAACAAACTAATATTCTAGTTGTTTTTATCATTCTTAGTTAATTCAATTTAATGATTTTGATTGCATTTATGTTAATAATTGATTATTATTTTCATGTTTAAAGTATTCTACGAGAAATTAAAAGTGGAAGTAATACTAGTTCATAAAAATATTAAACCTAGATTATGTAATTTATAATTAAAAACACACCTTTATGATCATTATTAAGAATTTTACAAATCTTAATGAGCTTATGTTAGTTTTTATAACCATGAAAATAAATATAAGATTAATATGAGTATAGTTATTGAGTTTTAAATGTAATCATCATATAATTTAAGGAATTTAATCATTATTGTTAATAAGTTATTAATTCTAATAACCAGGTATTAAATTTGTTAATGATATATAATTGATAAAATATGAGTCATATAAACCTTGTTTAATAACTTTCATTTATGTTTAAAATTGGCTTTTAAATTTTCAATTAGGCAACCCTTGCTTTATTTAGTTTATCTAAATAATATAAAAAATTTGCATGATTTGGTATTTAGATTGTATTTTTGTTTCTATTTTTATTTTTATTAATTTTTTGTTTAATATTATTGACATATTTGTTTCTAACATTATAAGGTTGTTTAATGTATGCCACATACATATGGGAAGATTATTTTATTTGATCCTAAGATAAAATGAACTCTACATACATTAAGGAAAGAGTAATGAGTTGAGTAAGTACAAGCAATAATGAAAGACAAATTAATCAATGAAGATCAAAATCCCAGAGTGTTAGGTGATTATGCCACGCATGGTGCCCAATTTAGCATTGTGAAGCCAATATTAAATGCCAATAATTTCAAGATCAACCAAGCCTTATTCAAATGGTTTAATAAGATTAGTTTGGTAGAGAGCCATAGAACTTGAATGTACATCTTGCTAACTTTTTGGAAATTTATGATTCTATCATGATTAGTGGAGTTAACAATGATGCCATTTATTAAACACTTTTTCCATTCTCCCTTAAGGATAAGGCAAAGATCTTATTAAAATCCTAACCTCTTAATTCTTTTATAACCTAGAATTCCTTATCATAAGCATTTTTGAGTAAGTACTTTCCCTTAGGTAAGATGGCAAAACTTAGAAATGATATTATTAGTTTTGTTCAATTTGATAATGAGTCTTTGTATGAAACTTGGGAAAGCTTTAAGTAATTATAGAGATAATGAACCCCCTATAGTTTACCTAACTAGTTGTTGGTGCAAACATTTTGAAATAGTTTGACACATTTAGTTAGAATTACAATAGATGTAGTGATAGGAGATGCCTTAATGGGCAAGTTAGCATAAGAGACATATGAGCTATTAGAAGATATGGTTTCCAATAATTATCAATGGTCAAATGAGAGGGGTATGCCCTAAAGAGTTCTAAGTATATATGAAGTTTATGAGATAAATATGCTTAATGCCAATGATCTAGCAAGAAAAGGCCTTTTATTGAAGAAAGTTACAAATGATCTTTTGGCCAAGGTACCTTCTAAATCTTAATGACCTGGTAAAAATGTTTAGTAAGTTTGATAATATTAATGTTGTTGCTAATCTTAATGCTATGAATTGTGATTGGTGTAAATGAGCACACTTTAGTTTTAATTATGTGTAAGTTCAACAAGCACAATTCATGTTTGAGAAATCATCCTAATTTATCTTGGAAAGATTAAAGAAACCAAGGCAATAGCTTAAGGCTTTCCAATCCTCTTAGTTTTCAATTGAGACCTTAAGAAATGATGTAACAACAAAAGAGCAAACCAACTTGGAAGTTAGTTATTGAAAAGCTAACCAATGCCACTTCAGTAAGGTTTAAGCAATTGGAATTTAAATTTGATTAATTAATTACTTTTAACTATAATTTGAAAGTTCAAATGGGTCTAACAGAAAGTGTGATCCAAACTTGTGGTCAAGGAATCCTACCTAGTAAAACAAATAACAATCCAAAGAAGCAATACAAGGCAATCACCTTGAAAATTGATAAGCAACTTGGTCAAGTAAACAATCCACCACTATTAGTCTTATATCCTTCCTATTCCTTTTTCTTAGAGGTTTAAGCAAAATAAGATTAATAAATAGTTTGAGCAATTTCTTGAATTGTTTAGGTAACTATATATTAACATTCCTTTTGCGAATATTTTAGTTCGAATTCTTGCTAATGCAAAGTTTCTCAAGGAGATTATGTCAAACAAGAGAAAATTGGAGGATTATAAGACAACTGCTCTTATTGAAAAGTGTAGGGTAGTTATCCAAAATAAGCTTCCTCCAAAGCTTAAGGATTCAGGGAGTTTTTCAATCCTTTGCATAAGTTCTGATGTTGATTTTTCAAGAGTTTTGTGTGATTTAAGTGCTAGTGTCTCACTAATGTCTTTGTTTATATGTAAGATGCTTGGATTAAAAAAGCTAAAACCTACAACCATTTCCTTGTAACTTGTTGACTGATCATTAAATTACCTTGTAGGTATTTAAGGTAAAGAAATATTTTATTCTTGTTGATTTTATTGTGTTGAAAATGGAAGAAAATAAAAAGATTTCAATTATATTAAGCCTTTTTTTTGTCATGGTTAGAGTTGTTATAGATGTTAAAAATGATATGTTAACATTGAGGGTTAATGATAAAGAGGTAGAATTTAATTTGTCTAAAGTTACTAGATAGATATCCTTTTTACATTAATTATGTTTTGTAAAGACAATAAAAGATGATAATTTGGATTTTTTATTTTAAATTTTTTATGCAAAAATTAAAAATCACATTTAGCAAGTGTTACATGATTTGGTTTTTCATCTTAAAATTGAAAGCATTTTTCAAGGTAAATTTAGTATCTACAAACCAAAGAGAGATGTTTTCCCCTTTTGATTTCTAATTCTTAAATACTTACTTAGTCTCAAATTCATTATCCTTATTTTGTCTTGTATATGGATTTCTCATTTCACTCTTTACACTTCCTCTATTATTTCTCTCACTAGCTTCTTTGAGTTTTAGTGACTTTATACAAAATGTAACAAGAAAATTTACGAAGAGTTATTTTGGACTTAAAAGACAATAACAAGAAGAAGAAGTTTCCAAGTTACGATTTGTTAATATCATCTAATCCATTAAAAATGACTCTAAAGCATCATGGCTCTCTAATTCCTAGTTATTAAGCATGATCCCCTATATGAAATCCTAATCTTAGGTAGCATCTCTCTTTCTCATGCATAAGTTTCTTGATCTATTTTTGTTGATATTGATTCTTCTATATTTAGCTACCACGGTGTTTTGAATTAACTAAAAAAATTGTAAAAGATTGATTTAAAAAAACATAATAGGTGTAATTGAAAAAAATAAAAATAGATCATAAGTTTAACTATTAAAGCAAACAAATATTATGAGCAAAATCTTGTTTTTTTTTTTCTTTTTTTTGCCTTAAAGAAAAATGTCCATTTATTGTTATTGCTTTCTTTCATAGTAAAGGCAAATCTTTAGTGATGCAATTTAATTTGTTTTTCTTGTATGTTTGGAGTTAGCAAGTCATGGTGCGAGATGATTTGCTCTAATGAGATGCTTGGTTACTATGAACTGTATGGCTCTCTTGATATGTTAGGAAGGGAAAATTAAGTTATGTCTTGAGATTAGGTGGCCAAGTCCATGACCAACATCATGTTATATGGTGGTTTAAACTCTCTACTAACTTGAAGCCAACATTATCTTAATCTTGTTTTCAATCACTAGTTTTGTTGGAGTACTTGTTTTTAATTCATAAAACTACACATTTCTAAAAAAGAAAAAATGCTTGAATTTTGGTGTTTATCTAATTGATGGCATGGGCTTTATATTTTCTATAATTTTAAGTGAATTGCAAAGCGCCATTAATCTTCGATAGCTTCCTCTCTTGTTTGATTTTCTCAAAAGCTAAAGTAATTGACATCATTTTAGAGGTTTTGGTAATGAGTAACAAGGAATAGACTACTTTTTTAATTGTCATTAATTATGTATTTGATAATGATATAATACTTAATGTACTAATGTTAATGTTGACTTTATTATTATTAGTACATAGTTGTACAAACAATGAATATTTTTGGTATTTAGGGATAATTTTTTAATTCATGTTTAATATCAAAATATAATGCTTGTCATTTATTTATTGTTAATAAATTACATAGTAAAATAATTTTTAAAAAATTGTTGTTAAGAAGAAAAAAATTGCTAGTAACCAAAAAAAAAAAATCAAAAGTAAACAACAAATATTATAAAATAGAAAATAAATAGTAAAATCAAAATATTAAATAGGAAAAATCAACATAAAAAAATTTCATAGTATGATCAAATTAACCCTAGGATTTTATAAAACCATTTTTTTTTTTTGGGTTCAAAGTAAAGTGAACACTTTTTTTTCATCCAAAGGTAAGGAGCAACTCCTTTAAATTCAAGAAAATGACATTGTGGCAAAGAGTTGAAGTCAGGACCATTGCACACCCATTAGGTCCTATTGAAGAACTAGTAGAATTTTATTAAGGGAACAAGTCAACTTATGTAATGATGTAAAACACATTACAAAAGTTGTTTTTTATTATCCTATCAATTATGATATAATTATTATTTTATAATTTATTTACTTACTTTATAATATTTTAATATAATTAAATAATTTTAAACCATTAATACATATGTAAACCTAAAAGTTAAAGTATTTTACGAATTATAAAATTATAATTTTTCAATATTTGATATTCTTCTCTTGTGAGAAACATTATATTTTTTAGTAGATTCCATTAACCTTTTAAAATGTTTAATCGAGTGTTAGCTTTTTGGTATAGTTATTTTTCCGTGCTTCCGTCTCATGTCAGGTGGTATTAAAGCAAGTTTGGCTTATGTTAATGTTATCTTATGGAACTGGAAACAACCTCTTCAATGACAAAAATTGTAAAAGGAAGAATTTATTTAAAGTAATTTTATAGGATCATAAATATAAAAAATCTTGTATTAAAGATATTGCTCATAATTAATTTGTTCATAAACATGTTCTTAATTTCAAAGGTATATCTTTCTTTGATGGGAATTTCTTTGTTATAGATTTTTTTAGATGGTCAATAGAAATTGATGTCTATTTCAAATACAATGATATTTGTAAGAAAAAAAAATGACTCTTATGTATTCTAAACTTCAAGATATTGTAGTGGAACGGTAGAATGATACTTAATATTTTTGATTGAAATGTGGTAAGCCTAAAATTCAATCATGGGTAAATATAAAAAAAATTATTAATACTTGAATTTTATGGTGATAATAACTTTGATGATATTTTAGATTTGGTTAAAAAATAATTTATTAATTTTTTTTTCAATTGAAATGGTGAATTCACCTAATAATGATATTGTTAATCAAGTACCAAATTTTGATTTAAAGAAGAAAAGTCAAATTGTTGACCAAAAGGAGATTCTTTGAATAAAATAAGAAAAGTTAATCATTGATGATGTTGTGGTTGAACAAATTGACTTCTTGTATGCTAGTGAAGATTCCAATTATGAGCATCGAGTGATTACTCTATTAACAACAAATCCTTTCAAATTAGCTAAGTTAGATGAAGATTCCATATCTCCTAAGATCTTGTTACTAAATCAAAGAATGATTTAATAACTCATAGATTCTAAAATTTTGTTAATATTTTACTTATTATATTTATTGATTTTTTTTGAGTAAATAATTAAGTAAATAATTATTTGACATCATTATTTTTCAATTTTATTACTTACACAACAATCCACAAAATAAGTTATTAGATCATGTTGAAAATACTGATTTAGTTTAAATATTTATTTTTTAAGATAAAAGATGTTAATTTCTCTTTGTCAACTCAAATGTGAGTTTTTTATCCTAATGAAGAGATCTGACATATGACACATTACCAAAATTATTTTTATTATCATATTAATTATGTGAGAATTATTATTTTATAATTTATTTACTTATTTTATAATATTTTAGTATAATTAAAAATTTTAATTAAATTATTTATAAATAATATATAAATTATCAAAATATTTTAAAATATTTTTTAATTAGTTATTAAATTTTTTTTATTTAAATTAAAATATATTTTTAATTAAATAATTTTAAATTATAATTATATATATATTTAAAAATTAAAATATTTTATAAATTTTATAATTATAATTTTTTAATAATTTAATATTTTTCTTTTAACAGAATTGTTATATTTTTTTACTAAATTTTAAAAATTTTTTAAAAATTTTCAATGGGAGTGTTACCATTTAATATAGTTATTTTTGTGAACTTGTGTCCCGCATCATGTAATCTCGGTGCTAATTAGAGTCCTAAGTTTGCCAACCAACCAGCAGCTTGGTTCTCCTCCTTATCAACATTTAGTGAACCGAATGTACCAATTTTGGTAAATTAAGTCCCTGCAAAGCTCCACTGGAATCACATGCGATGATTTTGTTGTACCTTTTTTGGCAGTGCTGATAAAGCAAGTTGTGAATCAACTTCTTGCCTAGGTGTATAAACCCCAAATTACTGGACCATTTCCAAACCACAGTAGACCCCCTTGGTTTAGCTACAAAGGGTGCACATGTGCCAATAAGCAACGCACGACCCCATAGCCAACCACCATTATGATCTCGCAACAGCCCACCTGCTCTCGCAAAGCCAGAGTTACCTAGTGATGCTCCATCGGTATTGAGTTTGATCCAATCCCCATTTGGGGCATGCCAGTCCACCAGAACCTCTTCCTTCAGTTCCCCTGCAATGCATTGCGCAAACTTTCACTCATTTGCGCAAACTCTATGCTGAAATGGGCCAATCTCTTTGGTCTAGGCCCATTAAGCAGGCTTTTATTCCTGGCAAATGACGAGCTATTATTTTCTCTTTTTCATTTTAAAAAAAAAAGTAAATAACTTGTTTTACTTGCACAGAAAAAAAAAAAAAACAAGATACTTGTATTAATAGAGTTAATCGCATATGAGATTTCTTGTTCTTTTATTCATTAATTAGATGGTTAATTAGACTATCAACCATACATGGAAAAACCTTCTCTAGTTTTCTTAAATCTTTCGTTTTTCTATGGTGTATCTATATCTAAAGTGATATGTGAACATTGTCTTAGAAGAAAAAAAAGAATAATGATAAATAATATTTATTAGAGTTCTATTATAGAAACATGTAAAATAATTATAAAATAGACACTAATATGTTATAATAATTAATTATAATTATAAAAAAAAATTAATTATAATTGAAGTTATGATCCTAATTTTTTTTCTTTTTGTATTCATTATAACAAATAAGATTTGAGTAGCTCAGAGACAAGTTTTTCTTTGAAATTTGTAAGATTGGTGTTATGGGCAATATCATGTATTTGCTTGGCGATGACGATATATCTTTTTTTATTATTATTATTTTTAATTTTCTATTAGCAGCTACATGCCATGTGCCAGAGGGACGAACAATTCATAACCCACGTATGTTTTAGAACCTACCAAATACTTCCACCCTCCCCCACACCCACCTCCGCCCCACCAACACCCCCCCCCCCTCCCCCCAACTCTGCCTTTTGGCCAGAAAGAACCTTAAACAGGATACCAATCACCGCGAAAAAAGTAGAAACTTATTGTCTATTACTGTCAAGAAATTGGAGCCCTTGTGACAGGAATCAAAATCACAAAAGAATCTCTCGAGGTTACATCACCAAAGTGTCACTTCTCTTCCTTTGCAATTTTAATTGAGGAGGACAGAGCCCTTGGCTAAGGGAAAATGAAAATACGAGAAGAACAAATGGGCACTCGAAAAAGATAACATAATTCTTTGTACTACGCACAAAAATCCATCAAAAAATGTACACACAGTCACACACACGTAGAGGAAAAAGGGGTCATGGTTGTTCAGACAAAAGACTTAGTCGTTGAACTGTGTGGTCCAACACATTCAATGCGCCAAGTGTTATTATGTCACCCCTCTCCCCAACCCTCTTTTCTATAGTATTTATAATTCTCTCCCACCTAACTTCAATTAGTGTTTTATCACCTCCGTTAAAATCAATGCAATAAATGTTTCGGTTGTTTCAAGAGTGTGCACTGTGTTCCATCCATGTCAGGCTGGCACATTTACTAATAAACTTATCCTTGTGTACTTTACACTTTACATGGGGGTGAATCAAATGACTCAAATTAATTCTCACCGCACAGGATTTGCTAGCTCCTGTCCTTTGACGCAAGACACCTTGAATTAACTTCAACCTTGAAAGCTACACGGAATGTGACATTGGATTAACTTTCTCGCTGTTCAAGCAGCGTAATGTGGCTATTTGAAAGTTCTGAAAGTTATTGTTTGACGATTTCTCATGGCTATTGTTCGAACACGTAGGTTGAACAGTTCGTTAAAAAATATATAAAAAAAATGAAGAGAGAAATTGGAAAGTCCAAGAAACAATCTGGGGAATTCGCAATTACAAGAGACCTTTTTGAATGGTTAGACTTAGACTTGAGTCGTGCAAGGATGGCTAATCTTTCACAGCCTCCATCACTATTTTGTACGTTAAGTAACATACGCGTGTCTTCCCTCCGGAATGCTGTACCTGTCCAAAACCGGAATGCATGGGTACGTATATACAACGCAATGAACTCCGGAAATCAACAAGGGTACATGTAGCAACAGCAAAGGTACGTGAATTATCGACTCAAATCGATTTGATCTGATCCAAAACGGAAGTGGGGACGTGTTGGGAGGTGGAACCCACAACCACGTGATGTTGGAGACGATGGGTTGGCGGAAGTGGGGGCCTTAATTTGGACGACTGAGGAAAGCGAGTTTAGCTATGGTTGGGGACGAACCTGTTACAAGCTTGGCAAGGGCAAGTAGGAGTGGGGAATAGAATTAGAAGAGTGGTAAGCGGTCCAACTGCACAGAGCACACCCATGGCCCTTTTGTGGGTAGCCCTTCATTGTCTTGACTTTGTTGCCTCGGTCCACACCTACCAATTTAGACTACCCCGTGAATTCTCGCGAGCAACTACATATATTTGCATGAGAGAGATGTACACAGTTATGTGTAATTGTAAGTAATAAGAAGGTAAATCTTTGCGTCAAGCCATGGAGTTAAAAATTTTTGTATATTTTTTATAAATTTTCTTGTTGACGATGTAATTCAAATTAAAAATTTATTATAATAAAAATATTTAATTAAATTTAAATATTTAAATACTTTTAAATGTATGTAATTATATATATATATATAAACTCTTTTTTAATTATTGTGTATATATTTTTATAGTAGTGATAAAATTATAATATTTATATTATTTGTTAAAAATATTATTAAAATTATTTTATCTTAATAATAATATAAAAAATTATTGTGTTCTAACACTCCTACCAACCTTTTATTTTTACTCGACGAATCGAAGTAAAACCAATATAATCTATGCATGCATGAATACATTATGCCTGGATATTAAAATGATTATCGTTAAGAGCCCGTAATTAACCATTAAACGCGTCATCCATCCAAACCGCGTCAAGCTCTTTCTCCATCAGGAAGATTCAGCCCTCAGCCAGAATCGGAGAAGCACTCGGACCGAGAGAGAGGCGAGCGAGTCATTCCAGGAAGAAGCAAAACAGAGCGGCGTTGCCATCCGAGACTCGCCTGCCAGACAGGGGCCTCCGAGACAACAACGTGTCCTTGTACCATTGGCAAGTAAATATCCAACAACAACCGAGGCCAAGCCAACTTCCCAGCATTAAATGCTGGTAACGCTTTCTCCCAACAGCTTCTGCACTCTCATTTAATGCACGAAGAGCGCAGACAACCCAGCCACCTCAGGGCCTTTCAATTTTCAAAGAAAAAAACCCTCTGTGTCTATCAATTTTTTATCGCCTCACGCTCCCCAGGCCGCGTAAAAGGAATACTAACAAGACACCACCAGTCCCACCAATACAACAATAAGCCAAACCATAGTGTTCGTGAAATGTAAACAAAACGATGAAGTTACCATTTATACATAAGACGAATGCAATAACCCAACAGTAAGTTAACAGGAGTCTGATTCTACAAGGAACAGAAATGACCTAAAGTAGATTATTGTAACTTCATTAGAAATTAGAAAACACAAAATAGGGCTGCCTAAATTTCCAACAAAACCATCGATTTGCAGGACCACTTTTCTTTGCTTCCATTTTTAAAGACTAGTTGGAGCCAATTATAATCGAAGGGTTGACCTGAGTCAATACCCGAACCACCACCCTTGCCTTACACTCAAGTACACTCCGCTGCTTGATGCACTTCGAACGAATATCGTTATCACCATGCAAGGAGTCCACGCGCGGTTCGTTCTTGACTCAATACCCTCATTCTCGCTCCCCCCACCCTCTCTCTTATCTCACACACCATCGTATAGTTCTCTCCTTTTCCTTTGCACTCTCGACCACCACAAAACACAGACACCCTAATGACCAAACATAAGTCCACGCAACAGATACAACAAGAAGCAACAGCGATAGCAACGTTAAAAGTAAGACGAAATTATGGGCTCTAATTAATTGATCAGCATTCGCACTGGAGAGCTGCTTTGATCTTTTGGACGGTGCAGGAGATGAGGTTGTTAACAGTCTCCACAGACTCTACCGTGAGCTTGGCAGTAGGGAGACTGTTCACCAGGATTTGGAACGCCACCGTCAGGAGGGACCCGCTCCCTCTGCGTGGACCACCACCACCACTGCCAGCATTGTTATGACTAGTTAGGCCGTCTGAGGTTGGGATACCGCATGACACTGGGCCGTCTGGTACGACTGCGAAACCCGAGGGAAGAAGCGCCACGTAAGCGGAATCACCACCATTCATCACCACGTGCATGGCTGGAATGTCAACGGGGGCGTATACCACAAGCGACCCAGCCGCGTCTACGCATGTCTCCTGAAGTATCAGCATGCTACTCTGACTGGCGTTCATCGCCTGCAGTACCCAAGAAAAAAAAAAAAAATCCATATTTTCTGACACCGAATAAACAATCCCTGGACTCGACAGAATTTCAAGGTGGTGCCATTCACAGCCACGTTTTTAACCGCAAGGTAAAATTTTCCACGCGAAAATAAAATCAGCAAGAAAAACAAAAAAAGGAAGAAAAGACCTGGACCAAACAGTGGCCTTCGTTTTCCATATCAGAAAGGTGACAGGTGTTTGTATATTTTGACTTTTAAAATCTTACAGAACATGAACTGACCCTATGACCCGTTACTGTCTGTTCAGACAGATACTTTATGGTTTTGGGCTTGTCCTCTTCGCAATTAACCTTTTTTTTTTTTTTTGTTTTTTATCCTTTCGCGACAAAAGTACTTGATGTCACAGAGTGGGATACACGAGACTTTTACCTCAAAGATTATGCTTCATGTGATCCTCTTCTTTTCTTAGCTTAAAATATAGAAAAAAATAAAAACAAAATATAAAATATAATACGAGAGAGGGATACAGAGGGATTACGTACACTGGCTCGGAGGAGAGAGACGCAGTTGCCGTGATCCTGGCCCTTGGCGATGTGGGCCATTTCTTGCATGGGTCCACCATTGGATAGTATGTCCCACTCGCTCCTGAATCGTTCGTTGCGCAGGAAATCAAATAGTCTCTGGGGAGAAACCGGTAGCCAGACTGAAGTGGCCGCACTCAGAACAATTCCCGGTGGCTCGCCGGGGTCGTTGACGCTCTTCCTGGTCATAACCCTAACGTCTTCATCCACATTCCCTGAGTTGAGCTTGTTCCATTTGTGGACTGTGGAGGCGCAGACCCCGGCGCAGAAATTGTCGGTCATTCTTTGAGCCAGCTTCAACATGCTTCGTCGACCATTCCCACTTATTGCTACATTAACATATAAACTTTGATCTATTATCAATCAATACCCATACAATCCGTATGCTGAAAATATTGGCAATCCATAAAACAAAAATTAAGTAAATAAACTCAAAAACAAATTTAAGTGGGAATATTCAATATTATAAAATTAACCTGTGTGGTTTCCATCGGGAACGGCAGAGGACATGAGAATGGCTAAACACTCGCATTGGCGTTGAAGGGTGGTGACCCAACGTTGGGCACCGAAGCCCATGCCGGAACTTATTAATGGCCGGTACATCTGGTGAATTTGAGCTTCATCGTATTCTGCATGCTCAACCCAAGTAACCTGCAATTCAATAAATTATATAGAGTTACATGCTAACATGCTTACAACAACGTTTGACATATAGAACTCTGAACAAAAGGGCCTAGAACTAACTGTCCAACAAAGGGTCCTTGAACATTATTTTGATATTACATTCAAAGTTAATATTTAAATGTACAACTAACAGGAAAATTTACATGTACATCTGATGAAGCTACAATCTCTATTAGGTTTCTCACTGTCGCAGTTGAACGCATGCTTGCACCTACTACTATTCAATTAAACAAAGTAATAAATATAAAATCCTTATTTTTTATATAATTTTCGCTGGCAAACAATTTCTTCTATAATTTTAGAATGGAAGAGCCCGTTCATGAAGAGGGGCCATGGCTATAATCTAATTCATAGAAAAGCACGGATAGAATTATATTTGAGTATTATGCAATTGTCAGTCAAACTATAAAGATGTAAATTTCTAAGTTGGCTTCTATATTATATTATTTTTGGGAGGTCCACGAATCCCATGATTCGTTAAAGAGATAACTCGTTGTATTTAATTATTGAATGAAAACAGGAGGCAAATCTCGGAGAAATGGCTCAAAGGCTGGGCTCAATGAAAAAAATGGTATCTGCTGTATTTGGCATACAAAGGCACAAGATAAATGGTATATAAAAAGGCCTGCCAGATTTGAAGGAACAATGAAGAAAGTAGACAGCGATCTCGAGATGTGTACTGGTGTTGGATGCAAAACCTGGACGCTCAAGCTCATATGGCAACAAAATAGCCAGTCAAAGAGTTTGACCATAAGGCTTTCCATTGAATTAGAAAAGGTCCACATACACACACACACACACATATATATATATATATATATATATATATATATATATATATATATATATATATATATATATATATATATATATATATATATATATATACATGTGTGTGTGTGTGTGTCTGTCAATTTGCTGGAACCAGGTCATAGAAAGTTGCATTTCCTATGGAAAGATAAGAGGGATGTTAATCGAGACAGCATCAAAGATTGGAATAGAAACATCAAATTTATTGTTTATTCAATCAAAGTTGAAGATAACTAAGCATCTACTCGTTTAAGTATATGAAATCAATATGTTCCGGGCACCAAAATGCAAGCAATGCAGGGTTCCATTGGAAAAAACAAAAAAATAATAAAAAAAAAAAATTGGAAATCTCGCTTTGCAAGTGTACGAAGGTAATATTTTTAATGATTTAAGCAACTCTAGCTGTTGAAACTTGAAGAATAAACAATAATCTCACACACCCGAAGAAGAATCCTGGTGTCAATATAATAAGTATATTGGAAGGTTCAGAATCGTTGAAACACTAAATGAGAGTGTGACAGTGTGGAGATACGGTGAGTAATCACCAGACAAGCAAAATTCTTAGATGCAAGAGCTCTAAATTGGCTAGGGAGTTGAAATGCTCGTGATTTTAGACCTTGTGTTCCCCCACTCTCCCCCAACAAATTTAAATCTTCTCTCCGAAAAGACGAACTGTTGCAGTTACTTCAACAAGCACATTAAAGACTTAAAAGAAAGAACACCCACCTGGAGAAATGCAATAAATGTAATGCTATTGCCATTACGAAAAACAAAACAAAGCTGCAAACTAGGTAGTTCCAGACCAAAATTTGTACGCTAGTGATCATTCGCTCCTTCTTTCTTTTCAAAAAAAACAACAAAAAAAACAAAAAGGGAACAGGAAAAAGGAAAAGACGCTAGTTAGGGATCATTAATTACCTTGGAGTACCCGTTAGGCATATCTTGCACCACGCAGCCAGAAGGAAGCCTCCTGCAGCTCAGATATGTCGGCGTCCCAGAAGTCTCACGGATGGTGTCGATGGACACATCAACAACAGCCCAAACCCCTTCAGCGTGCTGCTTGCAGAAGCGAAGAAAATTGACCTCACGAACCGGGACCAAGGGAGAGAGGAGTTGAAGCTCAGCTTGCATCTGAAAAATAATCAATTTAAAATAAACTTAAGCATTAAAAAAAAAAAAAATTGCTTACTTAGGCAACTATTAGAGACCACCCTAAAAATAAATAAAAATAAAAATAAAAATAAAAATAAACCCCCTTTAGCTTACCAACTGAAGTGAGCCATTCCTAGTTCCCCCCATTCCACAGGATATGACATCAGTGGTAGAGGTCGTGGCGATCAGACAGGGAAACATTTCTGCCCATCGATTCTATTAAAAAGAGAAGAATTCCAGAAATTAGTTTACAACACAAATAACACCAAGACTCGCTTAAACACAAACCCCCGCAAGGTCAAAATTAAACTGAAATTTCAGTTTACGCAATAAACTCACAAATTTCCAACTAAATAATGACTACACAATCGAGAGAGAGAGCAGAGCTCACCGAGTCCATCATCTCAACAAGGGCCAAGCTGTTGATGATCATCATGCCACTTTCTCTGGAAGCTTCTGTGACAAAGCCATTAGGTTTCATACCAATACAGGGAGTAAAAGTTCTGAAGTACTCCTCCCGGTTTAACACCTCCCTACCACCCTCAGGGCCCCTGATCCAAAGAGGCTCATCAGTCTCTGCCATTTTAACCAGCTCATCCATGGCAGCCAAAGCGAGCTCCAAGAACATAGATCTCTCAAGTGATCTATCCAGCCCCGTCACACCAGTTGTTGTTGCTGACCTACCTTGAGTCACCACTGGCAAAGCACCCGAGATGCCGCCTCCGAAATCAGGAGCCAGAGGCAAGGTTGTGGCGACCGTGCATAAACCACCAAAGCCATTACTACCAACTCCAAGCTCCAGGCATGAATTTGGCAACGGAGGACCAATTGAAGAAGCTAGAGAAGAAATAGGGCGACCCAAGAACTTGCCAGCTAGAGCGCACACTCGGTCTAGCTCGTCTTTTAGCCGGACATTCTCAATCCTCAAATGCTGCTCTTCGAGTGAAATGTCACCGATAATTGCAGAACCACCGCAGCTGGAGCAAATTGGGTTTCTCATAGCATCTCTAATGGACATGTTTTCGGCACGAAGCTTGTCGTTCTCTTGCCTGAGTAATGTGTTCTCATGGCGTTCCAACTGGGTCTGGTGAAAGCAATCAGATGGATACATATACATATGTGTGTGTCAACGTCACTCCAGAAATTCTACGTGCCAGTGAAGAAAGCCCAAGAAGGACTAAGCATCCATAGTCATTGATTGCAATTTACCTTCATTTGCGTTCGGCGATTTTGGAACCAAAACTTGACCTGCCTGGTTTCCAAGCAAAGCCTTTTGCTAAGTTCCAGTCTTTGTTTCTCATCAGGATGAGGGCACTCCTTGAACATACTGTTTGAAAAAAAAATAAAAAAGAAACAAAAAACAAACCAACACACACACACAAACACAAAGGCAACAGAAGCTCAAATCCCATGAATGAACTGGCAATTGAAAAAATTGTTCAGACATGAGAATCCTCGTACGCTTCAAGTTCTTGGATTTGCTGCGGAGTGTGTCGGTGGTATCTTTTCTTTCTTGGAGGATTGTCGGCAGCTTCTTGATCATCACCAGAAGCTCCATCCATGTTATCGCTCCCAGATCTGCTCTCATGCTCCTCTTCTCTACTTCTCCTTCCAACGCTCGGCTCGAAGTTCTCGGCCACTCTAGCCACATCGCCCTGGCCATCTATATTCGGCTGTTGCTGTGGTGAAACCAAAGAATACACATGTAATACAGGGTAAAAGAAAATAGAAAGAGAAAAGAGTTCGATTGGGGCGTACGAGAGCGAGAGAGAGGCCAGGAGAGCTGAACATTGATTTAGTTAGAGAAGGAGAGAGAACGCGTGGCTGAGCGAATGCACCAGTAGGCATCTTGTGGCTGCCGTATGGTATATCAGCTACGATTCTTGCACCTCCACCACCATCACCGCCACCACCACCAGGACTGCCGTTTTCAAAAAAACCCCCAAAATTCATTAACTTTAAACTTTGCTCTCGATCTTTCTCCCTTTTCTATTATTATTATTATTATTATTATTCTCTGATTTCTTCCAAGTCAGTCAGACCCAGCAGGAATCCTAGAAATTAGACCACGTTAACCTAAAGTAAAACTGCAAATACCGACAAATACTGAACTGGGTATTAGATGAAACTTCTCCCGGAATAATGGGTCTCAAACAGTACTTGAGAAGACCGCAACAAATCAACGAAAACAGAAACAAATGAGTTCGGAAAAAGAGAGAAAAGTAATACCAACAACAAGAAAGAGAAGAAGTTGAAGAAAAGAGAGGCAAGGGAGACAGAAGGATTGTACATTGATTATCCAAATGTCTCCAACTTCCACTCCCTCTCTATCTCTCTATCTCTCTCTTCCCCCCCCCAAACCGCGTGTTATAGAGAGAGAAAGAAAGAGAAGGAAGGTAAGCAAGGCAAAGCAAAAATCCCTTTGGCCTCCTACCCTGCTTACAGCTCTTCGTTCTCTATCCCTCTCTCTTCTCCCTCACCCTAAAAGAGCTCAAAACTTTTTCTTTCAGAAATTACAAACAAAGGCCTTTCTTTAATGAACCATTGGAGAACGGGGATAGCCCTAGCCAAGGCAGCTGTGGGTGTGGGGGGCCTAGACTGCTATCTGCCTTGTTCCATTGCATGCTTTGCTTGTCTGGACCGCTGCACTGAATTAGATTCAAACGCGCTGAATGAAAATATATAAATAAACAAATAAATAAGAAGAAAGAGAAACGACTCAGAAGGACAAAAAAAAAAAAAAAAAAGAAAGAGAAAGCTAGAGAGAGAGAGAGAGAGGCATAAAAAAAAAAAAAAAGGGAAGATAAAACGCAGTATGTGGACTATTCAAAGCCTTACAAATACCTATGAATCCATAAAAAAAACAAAAGGTTCGGTTGACTCCCATCTCTTCAGTGAAGCGTCCACACACACACACTCTCTCTCTCTCTCTCTCGGACCTCGGACCGCGAGAGCTGTAAGAGATGAATTAAAATAAAATAAAATAAAATAAAAAATTAAAAACCTTTTCCTTAACCTTTTTAAGAGCGCAGATGGAAAAGTATCCAATTTTGCTTTTTACGGATGTTCAGATCCCCATGGACGTGAGAGTCAAAGATACATATTTGCTCCCTTTTTCTCTCTTTCCACAAAAGTCAGAGGCCTCGCAGGCGTTGCCGTCTGTGTTGGATCAAACCCGTGTCCCTTTTTTCAGGGATTTTATTTTATTTTTATTTTCCTTTTTTTTAATTAAATTGTGTACAATATATTTAAAATTTATTTACATCATTAAATTAAATTAATATTTAAAATTAAAATTTAATATATTAAAAAATTTATTAATTTAAAAGGTTAATAAATAAATTTATTAAAATATAAATTAATAAATTTATTATAATCATTTAAATTTAACTATTTTTAAAAATTTATAAAAATAAAAAAAATAAATTTTAAATATAAAATTATAAAAAATATAAATAATAATTTTTATTACTATATTAAGAATAATAATCTAAATTTTTTATATATTTTAATTTTTAAAAAATAAAAATATTATTATTTTTCATAATTTTTTTTTTTTTTTTTTTTAATCATATAAAAATTTTAAAATATATTTTTTTATATTTTAATAAAAAATATAAAATTATATTAATACTTATTTTTTAATTTTTATTAATAAAATTATATTATTATTTTTATTTTAAAATTAAATTATTTTATTTATATTAAAATACTTTTATTATTTAATATATATATATATATATATATATATATATATATATATTAAATTCATTTGATTTAAATATATTATATTTATAAATATATTATATTAATTAATTTTATAATTTAATTTATTTATATAATTAAATTATTTAAATATAATATATATATATATATATATATATATATATTTTTTTTTTTATTAATATTTTATATATAATATATATTAAATTTTTTTATAATTAAATATTTAATTTTAATTTTAATTAAATTAATTAATTTTTTAAAAATTTTTTATTTAATAATATATTTATTTTTTAAAATTTTAATTATATATATGTTCGTAATATATTATATTATTTTTTTGATAAAATTAAATTTTATATTGTTAAATAATATTTTAAAATAAAATAAATAATTATTTTATAATATATAGAATTTAAAAAATAAAATAAAAGAAAGAAAATTTTACCTGTCAACAGAATCCGTCCATCTAAGGCTCTGGAAATAATTTTCTGGACAAAAAAAAAAAAAACGCTGTCTTTAAAATTACTAATTTATGACGACAATCTAATTATTTCCAAAATGTACTAACCTTTTAATTTTCTCGCCAGATTTAACGGTGGGCCATGTGGATGATGTTGACGAACTTTTCTTCCACATTGAATAATCAAACGATAGAAAAATATTGCTTTACTCCACTTTTCTTTCACACTATTTTTCTTTTCCATCATTCTCTCGGGAACCAATCAAAGACTGAGAGTGCGACTACTTTCCATAGGCTCCAGGAAGATTTAGTATGAACATTGATCTTGAATCATGAAACCATCTCAGTGTTGTTCACGTGCTTGATCATCGTTTGATTTAAAAAAAAAAAAAAAATGATCTTGAGTCTTTTTTTTTTTTTTTTTTTTTGGCTTCCAACTCTCCAATTTAATAGCTTTTTCTTCTTAATGAATGAAGAGGGATGCGCCACCCATTATAACCATTTCACAGAAGAAAATTTTATTTCAACTCACTTTTTAATGAGATAAACTAACACAACACAAAAAGAGAAAAAAAATTTTTTTTTTTTTTTTTATAATGAGTTGTTGACTTATTAAAAAAAAAAAGTAAATCAAAATAATAAGTACTTAATTTTTAACTCAAAACAAAAAATCATCTTAGTTTTTAAACTTTTAATGTAAGATTTTCATTCCAATAATGTTGAATTACAAATTAATTATTATCAATTTCCCCTTCAAGATGCTAAATGGTTGCCATAAATGTTTGAATTTGCACGGTAAAGCAAACAAATCAATCATTCTTTGCAAGTTCATGATAACTCACCCATCTAAAAAACAATAACAAATTCCATTTTGTTTTTTCTTTTTATGTTAATACTAGCTAACAATCATAAGTCAATAAGGTTCGTTTTAGAAAAAAATGCGTTGACCAAGTCTTGATTACGCAATTATTGTTTTCATTATGGGGTTTAAGTTGTATAGCAAGAGAGTTATAATTTTCTCACCTTATCAACATCCAACTCCTCGCCGATGATTCAAACCCAAGACCTTGTAATCTAATATCTACTCTATTTTTTAAGTAGAGGTCAAGATGTTCTTGACGAGTTTACGCGTCGACCCAACTTAAAGTCTTGTGCAGTATCATCATGCATGAGTTGTCTCGTCAACACGTTGTCTCAAATTGATGGAGAACACACCCGACTATTCGTAACGATCATAACTAAACTTTTTGAATTAATCTTGTCAAAAAAAAAAAAAAAAGAAGATTTTTTGAAAACTGATGATCTTAACAAATCACTGCTTCGTTGTCGGTCGACTGAACTACGTCAGGAGATATTACAAACTCACACGAACATTGGAGCTCTCAATGGGACATGGGTTGACAATTATATTTATTACATAAACGAGTTCTTCTTACATGAATGCATTTGAAACAATGCTAATAAGTTATTCCATTGTTTTCTCATATAAACATAAGCAATTTTTTAGTTTTCCTCTTTATTTTGCTCATACCTTCTGTTTTATTTAAAGGATAGAAGGAAGGAAAACAAGGGTTGCGGATGCTTCTTGTTTTTTTTTTTTTCTTTTTTGGGCCCATTGGAGACCCTAATCAATTCTAGGCTACACATTGCGGGATAGCCTTTGCATTCAAATGGATCTCTCCGTCCATAATATAGTTCAATTTTGATCTAAGATCTCTCGAAATGACGCTAAAAGACTTGACCATCTAGCTAGACACCCATTTTAAACAATAAACTTCAATTTTGATGCAACTTTAATTTTTTGGACTAGCAACGAAGATGATTATACCTTAAGAAATAAGCTGATTGAGTACTTAAGGAACCAAGAATATTCGAATGATTTTGAACGATGATCAGCAAAGAAAAGCTACATTTCAGTTACAAAATATGTAGGACTGCGATCTACCGGCCGCATAACTCCATAGATTTGTCTATCACATCATGAAAAGTGTCTTCTATTATCTCTTTCATGCACATTAATTTTGATCTACTATCAAGCAAGATGACACTGTGAGTGATGCAATTTAGCTGCCATTGAAATGGTGCTTCGAAATTAGTCAAGCCCGTATAATTCTATGCCTAAAATGCAACTATTTCTATAACTTTTATTATTCTTGTTTATTACATGTTATGTTCACAAAATTGATGTCGCCGCCTTCTCCAGATTGATTAAGGTTTAATTAAGCTCAAGACACAAATAGTTAGTTTTCTTTAAATGCTTTAACCTTCTTTTAGATGACATGTTTTTAACTTAATTAGATTGACAAATTTAATATATTGCCTACAAGTTGATTTATAGCATGAGCCTATTACAATAATAATGATAAAAAAAAATCTAGACTATTAGTTATAGATTTTGAGGGGTAATTTTGGAAGGAAAGGGGAGTGAGGATCTAAGTACCTTTGACCTTGCCCTCCTTCTTGTTAAGGGTTTTCGCCTACTTTACTTGAGCCACTTGGCTTATGTTACCATATAGAGTTAGAGTTGGTAGAAGAGTGTTTGCTTGTGCCAAATTCGGAGTTAGGGGTTAATGCCTAGGGTGATGACTATGATAATGTTATGTTCATTAAGGATTGCTAATTGGGCTTGGTTAGTGCTTTAGTTGCTCTTATCATCAATTTATGAAGTTAAATTTAGTGGAGTGGAACTATTATGATGCCATTAGTGATAGTATTATGTAGATTTTATTAATGTTCATTAAACTACATAAGCCCTTATTATAGTGTTCATGGAGCCTCGGATAAGCAACCGAAAGGTAAAGATAGTTTATTAGTTTATTGGCTTATCAAGTGCGCATAGAAAGGAAGCACATGGTTTTAATGGAGATAGTTTGATTGATGTTATTGTTTGTTAAATAGGCATTATCTTTATTTGAATAGCTATTATTTGATTCATACTTACCATAGTAAGATTTTTGAATTTCAAATTTGAATTATGCTAATAATTTTGCAAAGTTCTTATTGTCTGTCAAATCTATATTTATAAAAAGGTGTTAAGTGAGATTTTGAGTGATTTTGAAAAAAGATGGAAAAAATCATGAAAATTCAAAGTCGATTTAGGATCAATTGACTTATGTCATTAACCAAATAACTTAAAAAGATAGTAAAGAAGTAGAAAAAAAATTGAGAATTTGGGTCAATTAATTGAACCAATGTCAACAGTCAAATAGACACCAAAAAAGATTTCAAATTATAAAGAGAAAAATTATAGATAATTTAGATTGGTTAACCTAATTAGTGGTTGCAATTTACTGGAGGCAACTAAAAAGCTGAAAGCATTAATGTTGCAAAGGTTATAGAGAATTTAGATTGATCCGTTTGGTAATTACTACAATTAATTGATGAGATTGAATAACTAAAAGTGTATAAGTTAAAAAAGTGATGAAAATTTTAAGTTAGCTCACTAATCCTAGTGTTTTAGTAAACTAATACCTTAAAGATAAAGTTTTTTTTAAAATTTTTGGAATTGATTTTATTTATAAAAAGAGATAAATGTTTAATAACTAGGTTTTTTTTTATATATGTTTATAAGAGGGTTGTATAACTCTTTTGTAAACAATGAGAAGAAAACCTAGAGGCATTATATTAAGCAGAGTAAAGGATTAAAGACAAAAAGTAAGAGTTTTTAAAAAAATGGTTAAGATTGAGAAAAAAATTAAGAGTGCTTTAGTGAAATACAGTAGAGCATTAGTCTCTAAGTATTGAAGAACTAATGTGTTCAAGTGAAAGTTATGGAAACTTTGTTATAATTAAGGTTAAGATGACTTTATATAAATGATTGTCTTCACCTTACAAAATAAGAAAGAGTTAATGAAGTTAAACTTCCAAGGAATAAACTTTAAGGAGTGAATGTAGACTCTTAGTTTACATCAAACTATTATAAATTGTTATACATGCTCTCTTATCCCTTATTTGTTTTCATTTTCAATTAATTATAATGTTTACTTTGTTATTTATTATTATCTCTCTTTAGAGTTGAGATTGAGTGTGGGTTAAGTGATTAAATTATACTTTAATTACTCTTATGCCTAAGGTGAAAGTGTTATAAAAGCTTATAGATTTTGTTCCATTAGTCTTTGTAATGTATTTCATAAAGCCATTGCAAAAATGATAACTGTTTGACTAAAGCCCCTTCTTCCTACTGGGTTGCCTCAACTCAAACTAGTTTTGTCTTTAGGAGACAAATCATTGACCATTTAGTTTAACTTCAAGAATTTATCCATACACTTTGAGGATTAACACTGAAAAAATGGTAGTATGGTCTTAAAGTTAGACTTAGAAAAGTATACAATCATATGAATTAGGATTTTATTAGAAGTACCTTATAAGAATTAGGTCTTTTAAGTTCTTTAGTGAGCCTAATAATGGAACATGTTATTACTTTTGGAATGTAAGTGTTATGGAATGAGACCCTTTTAAATGTTTTTCAATTTATACAGGGTCTTTATCAAGGAGACCTTTTGTCTCTTTACCCTTTTATTCTATGCATGGAACAATTGTCTCATTTAAATGAATTGGTTGTGCAAGATAAGGCCTAGAAACCCTTTTCTTCATCTTGCTACTTTACTCATTTATATTTTAATAATGATTTAGTCTTGTTTAGGGATGCCATTATGAAACAAATTTGGGTGATTCAAAATTATTTTGATAAGTTCTCTTCTTACTTAGAGCAATGCATTGTCATTGACTAATTCTAAGGTGTTCTTGTCCATGAATATGCCAAGAGAGGTGGCATGGAATATTAAACAAGAGTCAAGGCTTATGGTCACAATAGATTTGGGGAAGTATTTATGGTTGTCAATTTTGCATAATAGGGTGCCTAAAGGCACTTATTAGGTAATTCTAGAAAAATTTTAGTCACACTTGGTAAGTTGGAAGTCTCAATAGTTATCTTTTTGTAGAAAAGCTAACATTGTTGAAGTTTGTTTATGTTGTAATTCCTATTTATATCGTATAATCGATGCCTTTGCCAAACATAATTTATTCATATATTAATACATGGAATCAATAAAGGTTTTTTTTTTTTTACGGGAGGATATGAAGGATCATAAAAGGTTTCATCTTATCAAATGATCAACTATAGAGGTTTAGGGTTAAGAGACTTTTGGCTATTGAATCAAGCTATGTTAACTAAATTGGATTTGTATCTCGAGTTATTAGAAGTGACTATTATAATGGCAATTCAAGGCATGTCACCTTTGATTATAAAAGTGTTTCATCCCATACTTGGCATGGAATACGACTATTAGGAATCACAAAAATATTTATTAAATAAATACACATAAAAAATATAGATTTTAGAAGTGATTCCTAAAATTCAATCAATTCTTGTTAATTTTGATTACAAAAATTAGTCTACAAGATATAATTATTATTGAAGCTATCTTAATTCTTCTTATTTTAATTCATTTAATGAGTCATTACAAACCACTATCATCTAAATGCCCAAACTTTAATGGTGATTCATATTGACAATTAGAGATAACTTTGTAAACTCTTTTAAGGGGAGAAGTTAGAGGTGATACTATTGTGCTAGGTTCAATGTCTTTAAACCAACTAATTAAAGGGGTATGTATCAGGATCTTAACTCTTTAACCCTAAATAAAAGACTTATACCAATATTTTATAAATTACTTTAGTTCTTATATTTTTTAAATATCTCATATTTGATCCTAATGGTTTCTTATACTTTTTAATTAAGTCTAACTTGGTCTTCATTTCATATTTTCACAATTGTCCTTTTATGTATGACTCAATAGGATCTTAATATATTAGCAATGAATATGAATTATAATTCCAAAGGATTAGATAAATTAAACTCTTTTAATTTATTATTAATTCACATATTAATCAATTCATATTCTTAGATCATGATTAACATCTAACTATGCATCATGGCCACCTAAATGTTAAGGCTATTAAAAGGTGGTGTAATATATCCCTTTAGTGTATAGTCTTTTAATATAATTTAATCATTTCATCATATTAATATTCCAATTAAATATAAAGTATAAATTAATGTATACTTTAATTTATCTAATTATATTCATTCTTAAATATAAACATTCATTTTATAAATGAGATCATTACTCATTATAAATATTTATTACATCTTAACCAAGGAATTTCTTAAATCAATTTCCATTAAAAATGGTGGAACATTCTTTCATAATTACTTCAAGGTAATAAATTTTTTATTAATTACTTAATTATTTCTATATAATTTATATTATACCCAATGTAAGTCCTCACAAGCGATCCTTGTTTAGGACAATACAAAGAGTATATCAAAGCATAATAATTCTTATATGAAATACCTTAATAATCTCAAGTCTAAGAATTACTTACATAACCATTACATGAACAATTTCTCAAACACATATATAATATTTCATTTGAGAATTCTCATAACAGATCAATTAAATAAATTTATTCATCTAATAAACACTTTTATGTTTGTTCAAATATTCTTATATTTCAATCCATGTGTTAGTTTTACGACTTCATTAATATTTAATTTCGATGCCACATCAACTAAGAATATTTAAAAATAATTTTTTAATATAATAGATATCTCATACTTATAATTTAATAATAAATATTTTTATAAAATATATTTATTTTATTAATTTTATTATTAGAGTTTACTATCAATTAAATTATTTATATGAATAATACTAAATATGAAAAATATCTTTATTAGTAAAATTACATGCATGAAATAAGGTTGGGGTGTAGAATTGGAAATGGGAGGTCTGAAGCTTTTGGTTGTATAATTGGTTGCTTCCCAATCCTTTATTAGAGCATGCAATCTCTTATATTTTCTCCTTTGAGTTGCAAATGCTTATGAGTAATCATTGGCTATTTTCAAAGGAGTGAAATTGGTAGGTCCTTAGGGATAAGTTATCCACTGAAGCTCAACTTTTGTTGGCCGCAGTGCGCTTATTGGCTGATGACGAAGTTGAGGATGAATATGGTTGGGCGTTTTCCTCTGATGGTAACCTTATGGTGATGACTGTTTACAATGACTAGCTTGTACGGCGCAATCCTCGAGGCAAAATGCATTTGGGAACATATGGAAAATTATGGGTTCGAAGCCACTAAGATGCCTTCTTTGGCGGGTTAGTCATTCTACGATAATGACTACCCATGAAAGGTGGGGAAATGGCTTTGCTTTAGGTAATCTTTGCATTATTTGCTATAGGCAGCCTGAAAATATCTACTCCGGGATTGCAGGCAGCTTGCTTTAATTTGGAAGGAGCTAGTGCACCTAGGGAAGCGTGCTCAGTTCTTCCATCTGTCGGAAACTTTCGGTGGTCAAATTGTCTTAAGTGACAAGTGATTTTTGTTGTTGCTTGTTGGTGGTTCAAGCGTAGGCGTAACACCTAGGCCATTGAAGGCAAAGTTGCACCCAACTCCCCACTATTCCACATCCTTCTTGTCTCTACTGCCCAGGAATATGTTGTTGCATAGGAGGCTCCAAGGCAGGGTCTGTTGAGTATTGATAAGTGTGAACAATTTATTGGCTAAAGGCTTCCAACTTAATACCGATTGGGTGGCAAAAGGAAATCCGGGCCTGGCAGGAGCTAGTGGGATATTTCACGATCATCAAAGCAGTTGAGTTGGTGGATGTGTCTATAATATTGGTTATGCCTCTGCTTTAGTGGCAGAAGTTTGGGGTATTCTCTCCACTGTGCTTGGACTTGAGGCTTCCCTAAAATTGTGGTGGAAGTAGACCCTCAAGCTGCTTTGGCCTTTGATTAATAATGGTGTCCCCATGTCCTATCCCCTGCCAACATTATCAATGAATGTGGAAATTTGCCCTAATGTCAATGAGATGTTGTACTGCAGCATTGCTATAGAGAAGCTAATTGACTAGCTGATTGGATGGCTTCCTTTGTTCTCTTGCATTATTACGATTTGGTTTTTCTTAGATCAACCTTCACCTCAGATTAGATAGATTCTCCTTGAGAATATTGGAGTTAGTCTCCTTTGCATGATTGTAGCTTAGCTGGGTTGTCTACCCTCCTATTTCACCTCTCCAGAAAAGATAAAAAAAAAAAAAACACAAAATTGCGAATTAAAATTAAAATATAATTTTCATACGATTGAAAATTTTTATGTAAATAAAATTATAATATAAATTTTCTAAAAATAAATATAATTATTATTAATTAAAAAATACATGAATTTTCATGCAATATATGATAATAATTCTTTTCAATTATATGATATACATAATTTTATTAATGATACTTTATAGTATAATTGGAATAAAAAAAAACTACAAAAAACTTAGTTTGTTTCATTACAAAATTTCCAAACAAATAATTATAATTAAACTCAAAAAATCAATTTTCTATGTTTTTCAGTTAGTACAATTTTTTTTATTTAAATTGACTTTAACTGAAATCCAAAGCTGAAATTTGCCATTGACAAGTTAGGTCAGTGTTAAATAGTAATCTCGTCTTTAATAATTTAACATACAGCAAAAGTTGGGGAAGTGGGCCCAAGTTTCAAAATGTTAGTCAAAGGTGGGCCATGATTCTTGTAATTGAGCCTATGCTGGCCCACCAAGCTTGCAAAGAATTATATGTGTGTATAGGCCGAATCAAACTTATACAAGTCTAAACCTAAGATGGGCTAACATATCTAGAAATTAACATCGCTTTCTCCTCCTACTGTACTTTGATTTAAATTAACCATAGGAGAGACAAGAAACAAAAGTGCACCCATTTGATGCATGTAGATGAGGGCTTGGCATCTGCATTGTGTACGTACACAGATAACAGCCAAAGTGAAAGGGGAAAAAAATAAAAAATAAAAAATAAAAAAACTATATTAAAAAGAATAAATGTTGTGTCAGGGAGATGCTGAAACTGAAGTATAAATCCCTGTTTTCAAAAAATGTTCAATTGATGGAAAACACCATTAAAGCTCTTTTTCTGAAATATTTTTACCAAGGGCAATAATGAAACTATGAAAAAAAAAAAAAGAGTCTACCATTCAATATAGAGACTGCTGCACCAATATGGTTGAAGCTGCTATAAACTAACACAGCAATGTCTTAAAATTAGCATATTTACATACAAATTTGCTACTTTACTGATAATCAGTTTAGGCAGGAAGTCCACAAAAAGTATGTTGTGTACTCTCTGGCCACTTGGGAATTGCCCCAATAGCACTGTTCCCCTTAACAGAAGATAGGCCACTCACACATCTTTTCAACTAGAAGTACCTGCAACATAACTAGGCACCGCCTCTCAAATGGATGGCTAATTTATTCAATATGAACATAAGGAAAAATCATTCTATGCCAACTACTATTAACATAACAAAAGAATAACAATATTGTTCTCCATTTAAGTTTCTCAATAACCTTTTTACAAAGCTTTCAACACTGAGGATGCATTGTTAGGAAATTACCATGCATAACTTGGGTCATTTGATCTGCCAACAACCGAAGCCCCAACTCATTTTGGTTGGGTAGGCATGAATCTCCGGCAAGCTTTTTCCAAATTATAGTGTTTCCATCCACAGAAATCAATTTGTAACATGATGCTCTTGCCACATCTTGGAAGTTTGCCCATTCCTTGTTTTGTTTAGCCAACTGCACAGGAGGAACAGGGATGACTATGTATCCTGCTAAACAAAGTAATCTATCAACTTCCATAAAGTATTGCATCTGAAAGGTCAAATTTCTTCATCATGAAAGTTATTGTTGAGAGATAGCATGTGCAAATATTCACAAGTTGCATATAGAAAAGTAGGTTAGCAAACTAACTAAAGGCTGTAAAAGAGATTAAGGAGCGGAAGCATTCAAATTAAAACGCAGGAAATGCGAGTGCCAAGCATGGTAACAAGTGCAGGAATTCCTCTTTCCAAAGCAAACAGTATCTGTGCTTCATTTGAATCTCCTGGTGCAAAAGAGAGGGCTAAGATCCCCCACTTAAGCAAATACCCTCCGTAACTAGCAACCTACAAGATAACCAACCAACAGATTATGAAAACAAAATTCTCAGTGATAAACCCCATATCAAGTGCAGTCCTCAAAACCCCACCTTTTATCGGAATGTGTTGTCCAAGTTTTTCAATGGTATGTACTGCACCCTCCGGAAACATTCCATCACCACCGTAGAAAATGAAATAATCCTCTTCCTCTTCCTCTTCCTCTTTCATCCATCCCTGGTGACCTTTCTCATCTGTAATTTTGTTATATGACATATTGGAGTGTTATATCTATACATAAATGATATAACCAACAATTATAATCGACTCTGTTAGCAATCGACAAGCCCAAGTGATTGCCTTATGGGATCTATCAAACGAGAAACCAACCAAAGCAATGAAATATACTGAGCGCTTTTATCAATGGGTGTGATAATCTCAACGGTAAGGCTCCCTGGCCAAGGAACCGGAATCTTGTACGCATTGGACGGCGAAATCAAGTAGAGAGGGGTATCGTCGGGGAGCGAGCAATGACGCTCTCTATAGAAATTCACTACCCTACTGAGTTGGCTGTTGTATCGGGGATCCTCACACAACATGTGATCAACGGAATCGACAAGACAGGCCTCGATTGGCTAGGGATGTTAAGACCAACCTCGATTAGTTCGATGAGGTGGTTGCATTGTCGTGGATGAGATGTGGAGAAGAGCAGAGCCTGCCTCCCGACGGCAACGAAAGACTCGCTGAGAGGGGTGAAGCCTGGAAGGAAAAAGAGTAGCACAAGACCAAAGAATGTAGCAGACACGAGGTCCAAGAGCTTGTATTGCCAAGGGCTCCACTTCGATGCGGGCAGATTCGGGTGACCCATTTGTTGATTCTAGATCTCATCAATAAGTAATCACGTTTCGAAATAATAAATTTCTGTACACTCAAAAACATTCCTGTTTACCAAATCTAGATTGATAATGAAGCAGCACAACGTAGAATGTATGTTCCATTTGATTGTTTCTCCTACAGGATATGAAGTTTTGGACAACGGATCTTTCAGGATTGGAAATGAAGCATCTGAGTTTGCTCCACCGAGCGAGAAAGGATAGATGAGTCTGTTTGATTGGCGGGGATGGAGAGGGGGGTTGGGAGAAAGGGTGAGTTTTGGGCGGAAGCAGCTTATGAAGAATGGGCAATTATAACTTGTAAAATTTAAGCGCCACTTGAATAAAAATTAAAAAAAAAAAAAACATTGTTAGCTCTTTAATTCTCTACTTGCGAGAATGCAAATATTTAGTAGTATTTATATCAAATATTCACATAATATTGACATGTGATAAAACGTATCAAAGAAAATAAGGGGAATGTAAAAGTCAATGTGCATGCTGCAAGACGAGAGAAACTAAATGTCAGTTACAATATTGGCAAAAAATTGGATCCAGAAGCACTAGTGACATTGTTTCTGCATTACAGAAATATTGGGAGAATAAGTAGTGACATTGATTTCGAGTGAGAAAGGTATTCAAAAGGTTTAGTTAATGGGCCAATATGCATAAGCAATAACGTTGTTGAAGCTCTAATGCAGGGTACACATGACTCACTTAAAAGTTAACTAACACTAGGGTATGGATAAGGGTTTAGACTAATGACACCCAAGTTAAAGGCAATTTGGCCAATAAGTATGCATGAAATTGACTACAACATTACAGGAGTTGGTGGGGTGTACAGGATGAGGTTTGAGTCAAGGACATGCAATCCCTCTAACACATGAGTTGGATGTGTGTCAATGGGTAGATGGCAACATGCAGGCAAGATCTCAAACCTTATGAAAGTAAGGAGATCATGGGTAGCTATCTCCATGAATGTGGGCATGTTTTTATTAGGCAACTTTTATGCTAATAAGGCTTCTAGAGACTCCTTAAAGGTAGAAAGTGAGAGGAAAGCTACTAGCCAAAATATGAGACACTTGAAGGAGGCAAATTATGTCATCTAAGTAGGACAAAAATGAGGATAAGGTTAATGTTCTAAAACACCTAATCATAAGGTACAAAAATTGGAAAAAGTTAACATTTTCCAAGGCCATTAACCCATGAAACTATATAATCATTAAGGCATGATTGGCTTGGTAGTCAAGTTATGCAAACCTATATAGTTGGGGGTGTTAATTACAACTTCATAAATAGGTATAAACAGCTAAGAGCTAACAACAATTGAGTGAAAGGTAATAGTGAGGTGCTTAGCATTTGTATTTTTTTTTTGTATACTTTTATGAGAAAAGTAATAAAATGTTAGGAAGGTTTTTATAAAGTTTTGTGTGCCTATTTGCTCTTCATATGTGCAATCATGTGAAAAGTTGCTTGTGTTCTTGTATATGACTTAAGTTAAGGCAAAAAGAGTATCTTAATGTCATCATGAGGCCAAAAATTTGAGTGAAAATTAGCCTTGTGACAACTAGTATCAGAGTAAGACTCGACCTATGGCTAGTGGATCGAGTCTTGATGTAATGTGGAAATAGGTGATCAAGATCAAAAAGGCTCTTGGAAAAGTCCATGAGGAGCAGACTCTTTTAATTTTAGCAAGGCTCAACGAATTGGAACAATTAGTATGTTTTTTGCAATCCAATTACAATAGTTTTGATTTTACTTGAATCTTTCATTTTGGTGTAATGGAATAAAACTTTGCTATCTTAAAGAAGGAATTAGTAGTCTACCTAATGGAAGGGTAAAGGGTTTGAGAATGATGAAAGTTCTTGAGCCTAAGGCCTTCGAAGGTGATCATGATGTGAAAGCGATCAAAAACTTCTTGTGGGATATGGAGTAATACTTTAAAGCTGCCCATGTGCCAGATATGGAGAAAGTAACTCTTATCAGCATATATCTTACCAAAGTCATTAAGCTATGGTGGCGGACGAGACTTGATAATGATGCTAGCATGGGCAGACCTTAAATTGAGACATGAGTCGTACTAAAAAAGGAATTAAAAGATCAATTCCTACCTTATCATACATCATGAGTTGTAAAAAAGTCATTAAAGAGATTGAAACATAATAACACAGTATGCGATTATGTGAAGGATTTTAGTTCCTTGATGTTGGACATACGTAATATGTATGATAAGAATAAGTTTTTCAATTTCATCTCAGAGATCCAACCTTAAACAAAAATTGAACTAGGGAGGCAAGGTCCTTCCGTATTTGTTGCCACTGATGGCTTGGTTGATTTTTGAATCAATACTTTTGATTCTTTCAAAATCAAACAACTCAAAGTTAAGGGTAAAAAGAAAAAAGAAGACTTAAAAATGCAAGCAAGAAGACAACATTAAGGGGAAAGGAAAAATTGTTACTCCAAACTAAGGTAAAAGTAAAACAAATATTGGTTATTTTATTTGTAATGGTCCATACAAGGTGAAGGAGTGTTTAAAGCAAAAGACAACACAACACAAGTTTTCTCATACTTATTGGTAAAAGGCTACTTCTTATTAAAAGCAAAACATGGTTGATTCTCATCCATGATCATTGAGCCACTCAATAAAGCATTAATGCAATTTTTGCTTACATAAAAGATTTTAATCCTAGAATTACAAAAAAAAAAAAAAGATAAAAAAAAAAATTGTTTAATGGCATTATAGAGAAATCAAGTTTGTCAATTCACTGACCAAGGGTTATCTAAATTTCATTTGTCGTTTCAACTACATCGTATGCCTTTAAATTGATAACCTTCATATAATTGCTACTTTTGCTTAGATTCAATCCAAGTGATCTTGGCACCCACTGAGTAATGAAGTTATGGGTTGTACCAGAATCCACCATCACTAATAGCTCCTACTTGCCTAACCTAACTTTGGCATAAATTAGACTGAGTTATGTAGCACACTTCATATAGACAACATTAATCAATTGAATTAGATTGACTCATAAATGATTATCTCATCCAAACTAGCATCACTTCCACTCTTTTCAGCCAACAAGGCACTCAATTGTTATAAACATTTGGCTACTCATATTTATTTATAAAGTTGTAGTTTAACACTCCCAATAATATAGATTTGCATGATTTGGCTACCAAGTCAATCATGCCTTAGTAGCGTTGGAAAATGCCTCACTTCCTAATTTTTGTACCCCATGATGAAGTGTTCTAGAACACTCACCTTATCCTCCATTTTTCTTCCACTTGGATCGCACAATTTGCCTCCTCCAAATGTCTCATGTTTTGGCTAGTAACTTCTCCCTTTCTTGTTATCTTTATAGAGTCTTTAAAAACCTTATTAACATAAAGGTTGCCCATTAAAAAATGTCATATTAGTATAGATAATTAGTCATGATCTCCTTACTTTCGTGGGGTTTGAAATCATGCTTGCATGATGCCATCTTCCAACTGTTTACCCATTGACGGACGCCCAACCCATGCATGTTAAAGAGATCGCATGTCATTGGCTCAAACTCTAGTCCATGCACCAACTCTTTTGAAGTCATAGTCAATTCCCTACACACTTGTCAACCAAATTACCTTTTACTTGCGTGTCATTGGTTTGAACCTTTACCTTTGTCTTAATGTTGGCCAACTCTCAAATGAGTCATACATGCCCCTCTTAAAGAATATTAAGGTTTCTAATTATTTGGCAAAAGGATATATTAATGTACTTAAACTATCATACACTGCCAACAACTTGTGCCAACGACATTGGCACACATTGTCATACTAATCAATGCTCCAAACACCTTTCTTATTTAAAATGAATGTCATAACTTATTGTCTTAATACTTTTACAACATAGGAACAATGCCACCTGTACTTTTGGGTCTAATTTTTTGTCAATTCCATAGCCTATATTTAGTCTCTCCTGACTTGTAGTTATACACATTGACTCTCACATTCATCTTGTTTCTTTCGATGTGTTCATCACACATTAATGTTATGCCAAGTTTTGGTACAAATTACTACTATATACTTTCATAATTGTATCAAGTAATTTAAGGAATTAATAAACTTATTACAATTAATAAAGTATTCCTTTTATTAATAAAAAATACATATATTATAATAAATATTATAAAATATTATTTTTAAATCTTAATTTTTTTTTAAATGGTATAGGTCCATTTAGTTTATTAATATGTATAATCTATATAATTTATATTATTTTCATGACATAAGTCTATCACATGACATACTTTTTAAGCATGTTAAAGATTTTTTGAGCTTAAAACATAAGATAGATGGAAGAATTAGGGGTAAGAAAAAAATATTTTTAAAATTCTATCCATTTATTTGTTTTGTATTTTTAATTCCTCTTAACTCATTGATTCATCCACTAATTTATAAATTTATTGTCATTAATATGAAAAGGATCTTTAGAATTCCATTATCTATTTGTTACATATTTCATAACACATGTTCAAACTCCCATAGCTAGTGGAGAAGTGAGAAAAAAATTACATTTTATTTTGTTCTATGCTAGTCAAATTAATAGTGCAATGGCTATATTTTAAACAAATTGGTTTCAAACAAACACTATACCACTAGTTTATCGGTTCTTACAGTCAATTACATTGATTTTCTTCTTGGTCGGAATAGTATCTAAAGAGGATGTGAAGTTTTGAAAATTTATTAAGTGCAAAATAATGATAGAAGTATATTTTGGGTTGACTAGTTCTACTATGTCACATGTGAATTGAAATATTGTTTCACCTCATGTGTGTGTATATATATATATATATATATATAAGTAATTGTATATAATTAAAAATGTGAAATATAGATATTTCTTGCAACCCAAAATTTTATAATTTGATGATTAAAATTAGAAAAGTAATTTGTTATACTTTTATTTAATAAACTTTTTAATTGATCTTTCACAGATATATATACTTTTTTTTTTCCTTTTTTTGAACTTATAATCTAGTATAATATATTTATCAAATCAAAAATATCTTTCTCAAAATAGGAATGAAGATGTACCACTGCACGGGTAGGTGACGGATAGCAACTTTATAAGGGAATCTCGTGATGAACATTTTTTTAAATGCAAAATTCAAGCTGCTATGATACGGTGTGGGTTTTCTATTGAATACTTTATCATCGTAACAACTAAAAACAATAATTGAAAATGTTATCATAATAGAATTTCAATCTTAAATTCCATTAAAGGCATATAAAGACACGTTTCAAAATAAAATTTCCATTAATAACATCCCCTTAAAAAAAAAAAATCAAAAGCACAAACAATTCAGCTCTAAATTCTAGAGTCAATATATATATATATATATTTGTCTTTTCAATAAATTAAAGATAATTTAATTTTTTTAGACATTTATTACATGCCACTTAAGAGAAAAAAGAAAAAATGCGGAAAGATTACGTCGAAAAAATCCATAAAAGGTTTAGGAGTGATTCTTGGACATATCCTATGAATAGAGTAAAATGGCAAGTTTGCTTCCTCTTAGACAACTGGGGATATGTGGAAGGCAACCGCCATGGGGAATTGGCCACTGTTTCCCACAACTCCTGCATTCCTCAAAATCCAACCGAACCCTTTGGACAGCCACGCCATTCTTGTTTGTTTGACGATGTTAGATGACCTTTTCACTGTAACGTGCAAAAGCTGGGAAATCAGAGTTTCCCAGAAGCCCTGATATTTGTATTCATGCTTAATTAGATTAGCCTCCGCAGCATGGCTTGAACATCCCGATCCAATTCACTCCTAGTGGGTAGAGAACCCATTGAAAAGTGACATTCCTTTCATCTGCTCGTCAAGCATACAGAATTTAGTAGTGCGAGTTGAATTGTGGCGTTTTCGGTTACGGTATATTACTAGCAAGACTTGGACTCATCTCTGTTTTGGGCTTTTGGTGCAAAGCCCAATAATGGACTTTGATTTGCGAGCCCCCGTAACCCGCTGATTACGGTCATGTGAAACTGTGGATATGATTATACTGGAGCGTGTAAAACCACGTTCCGCATTTTGCGGTTTTGGACCACGAAACTTTTTTATACCCCCACATTTATTAATTTAAATTAAATATTTATAAATTTAAATATTTATAATTATTTATATTATTATATATTTATTTTTTAATTATTATGTATAATTTTTTTAAAATTAATAAAATTATAATATTTATATAATTTATTAATAGTATTATTAAAATTAATATAACCCTAACTGTAATATCAAAATAAGTATTTGTAATTCAAATTAAGAGAAAATATATAAATTTTATTAAAATTATCATATAAGTTATTGAAATAACTATAAAAGTTGTTAAGATTATAGAAATTACAAAAATCACTACTTATTATCATTGACTATCATGGGTTGCCATATGCTCCATCAAAAGTCCTCATTTTTTTCATCGTAGGACATCTCTTGCATCACTAGACGTCAATAATCCCAAATTTGGCCATTACATGCCTTGGAGAAGGTCTGAACGTTGTAGATGTACAAAACTCCTAAGATTTATTGTTATTTTTCGCTGCCAATTGGGTCATTGTTGCTTGTCATTATCACCTCAAACACAATGATCTCCACTCAAAAGTCATTACTCTACCTCCTCAACTCACCAACATGTTACTATCTTATCGGAAAAGCTTATTCTTCCTTCTTATCATTCTATCAAAGTTGAGGAGTTTTATTGAAAATAACTAAAGTGTAGGAGCCTAATTGATAATAACAAAAGTTAAGGCATCATATTGACAATAATAAAAGTTTGGGGACAAATTGAAAAAACCAAAGTTTTGGGGTTAGCTAAAAAAAACCATGAATTTTAACATGAACTACATGATACTAGTTTCAATTCTTGTTTTTGATGGAAAAAATTATAATTGATGGTATATGTAAATGAAAGCTTTGTTTGACTACAAATAATTGCTAAATATTGTAAAAATAAAGTTACAAAAGAGTTACTTAGTGAGAGTTGCAAAAGAACAATAAAAAGACAATTTATTTCATCTATCAAGGCTTGAATGATGAAAATTTTGAAAAGACTGCAAGAGTAACCTCATTAAAGTAGGCATGAGATATCTTGATGATGTCATTTCAAGGTGCGGACAAAGTTAAAATGGTAAAACTCCAAACCTTATAATGTCAATTTGAGTTTTTGCAAATGGAAACTTTAGAACTAGTTTTAACTTATATAAGTAAATTTCTTACCCTAATGAATCAAATTATAATATATGAAAAGTAGTTGAATGATTAGATAGAAGTTGAAAAGACCTTGCAAATACTCATATCAAGATACGAGCATATCGTAGTTACTATAAAAAAAGCACATGATTTGTCCCTTATGCTAGTTAATGTACTAACAAGCACATTGCAAGCCTATGAATAGTGCATGAATAAGAAGTGCTTTAAGAAGCCAAAAGTTAGATTTTTACCAAAAGTAATGAAGTGATCAATCAAAATAGAAGTAATGTTCTTTTTATGATAGAGGATGAGGATGAGATAGTAACTATCATAGCAATAAAGGTTGAGGAGGTTACTATAACAATGGTAAAGATGGTGAAAATCAATACAATGACCAAAGGATATTAGACTAGATGTATAAAGGTCAAGGTCGAGGTTAAGGAAGATCCCATGGTAAAGGAAGGTATGACAAATCTCATATTAAATATTACTTATTTCATAAGTATGGTCATTATGCTAGTGATTACAAGTCTTAAGAGCATAATTAGATAACTTGTTATGCATAAAAAGGAGATTTAGATGATGGAAATTAGGCCTTTATAATGGTTGTTGCAACTACTGAAATACCAAATTATAATATCTAGTTCCTTGATACTGAGTGTACCGATCATATGTATAGAAAGAAAGAACTCTTTGATGATCTTGATGAATTAATCCACTTAACAGTCAAGTTTTCTAATGATAACAATGTTCTAGTGATAGGAAAGGGCAAATTTTCATCAAGTTGAAGAACAAGAATTATAATTATACCTTAGATGTATTTTATATGCTAGATATGAAAGCAACCTACTTAGTTTAGGCCAAATGCTTGAAAATGGGTATAACATACATTTACCTAATAATTGTCTCTCAATTTTTCATGGGAAAGGTGCATTAATTTTGAAATCCCCTTTAAGGAAGAATTAGATATTTCAAGTTAACATTATTACTAATTTTAATACTCGTCATATTGTTATGGTCAAACATGAGTCTTGGTTATGATATCTTCATTTTGGTCATTTGAATTTTTATAGTTTAAAATTACTTGCATAAGAAAACATGGTGATAGACTTGTCCAAGATATATCATCGTAATTAAATTTGTGAAAAATGTATTCTTACGAAACAGAGCAAACAACCCTTTGTGATATGCAATTGACATGCAAGACAACTAATATAACTTATCTGCTTTAATATTTATGACCCAATGAGTGTTTCATCACATTGTAACAATAGGTATTTTCTTACTTTTATTAATGTTTTTATAAGAAAGATATGAATTTATTATATACAAAGAAAGTTTGAAGTATTTGATTGTTTTAAAAAGTTTAAAACTTATGCTGAAAAACATAATAGATATTATATTAAAATTTTAAGAATTGATGGAGGCAGTGAGTATATTCCAAATGTGTTCAAAGAGTATTGTGAAATATAGAGAATGAAGTATAAAGTCACAATTCTTTACATTCCATGGTATAATAATGTTCTTGAAAGAAAAAATATATAAATTATGAATATGAGTAGAAGCTTGTTAAATGCCAAAAGAGTTTCCAATCCATTTTAAGTAGAAGTTATTTTATGTTTTGTTCATTTGTTGAACATATCTCTAACAACATATCTCCAACAACAAGAATTTAGAATGTCACTCATAAAGAAGCATGGAGTGATTGTAAGCCTAATATAAGGCATCTCAAAGTATTTGGCTTTATTGCTTATTCTCATATTCTAACAAACATTAAGACAAAGTTAGATGATTAAAGAGTGAAGATAACCTTTCTTAGCTACATAAAAAAAAAGATATAAACTATTTAATCTTGTGATAAAAAAAGGTGATTGTGAGTAAAGATATGACCTTTGCTATTGATGAGATTTGGAACTTTGGTACTCAGGAGCAAAATAACTCTTAGAGATGTCCAATTACTATTTTGAGAGAAGCAAAAACTCAAGCTACAATTTTCATTGTAGATGAGAAAGTCTCATCAATTGATACATAGAATCTACACCATAAACTTGATAAGAGAATGAAAGATTAAGGAAAAATTATCAACAATTAGTTGAATTGCAAAATTATAAAGTAATTTCTAATAATATTATTATTGATAATAGGATTTGGTGCATTCTGTCATATTTGCAGATTGTGAACTAGTGTCATTTAATGAGACAATTTTAGAATAAATTGAGTGAATGTCATGAATGAAGAAATCAAAATAATTAAGAAGAATAATATATAAGAGCTTATGATTGTTTCAAGATGTCAAAAAATTATTGATGTGAAGTAGGTTTTTGAGATTAAAAAGAAATCTAATAAAGAAATAAAAAGATATAAAGCAAAATTACTTTAGTTGTGCAAAATTATTGAAAAATTTATTAGATAGATATTAAATTAGCTTTTTTCAATGGTTTTCTTAAAAAGAAAGTATTAGTCAAACAAATTATCAGGGAGTTGCGCAGCATTTTATGTCAATAAAAATGTTGAACTTTAACGTCGTGTTTCTCGCGAAATTGTTAGGATTGAGAGTATTACTAAAGACAGTTTTGGTATTAATTTAAATTAAAAATTTATTATAATAAAAATTAATTAAATTAAATTAAATTAAAATTTAATTATATTTAATTATATAAAAATATATTATTTATATTATTATTTATATATTTTTTAATTATTATATATAATATTTTTATTAAATTAATAAAATTATAATATTTCTAATTAATTTTTTTATATTTCGCTTCGATTATACCAAGCACTTTTAGGAGTAATTTAATTGAGTCAAAGCCTATTTCATCCATGAGACAATGAGCGGCCTATTTCTACGATCCCTGGCCGAAAAATTGGACTTCAATCTCCGGCTGAAAAATTGGATTTCTCACATATATATATATATATCAACTGACATTCTCGCATCTCCAATTTGCATTTGATGTTGTAACTAGTTGAGTTTACACTTCTCGACATTAGTTCATGAATAAACTACTTAATAAAATTCGTTACTCAGCAGTAAACCAAGTGAACATGTTTGATATAATGATCTGAATGATTGTACATTATACAGGTTTGATTTGTTATTAGATTTAATTATAACTTGTTACTGTAGAGTGAAGTGAAGTGACAGTAACAGACTTGTTATGACCATATAATATAAAATTACAGCTTTGGTTGACTAAATTGCAGTACGACTCGTGAGCCATTCAACTCACTTTAAACTAGCTTTGTACAGTATTGTTGCAATTATTCTTCTCACAAGCCACTCGTCTACGGGTCTACATTTTAAGATTTTGCAGCCTACGCCCGCAGCAGTTCCGTGCCATTCACAACTTGGAGACCAAAAGCAAAGTGCGCTTGCCCACTTTCCTAGTAACAAAAACCGAAAAAAAACAAAGAAAACGAATGCGTCCAACACCAAACACCTTGTAACTTTGCTACTTGTGTTTTAATAATATTTTTCATGATTTAAATGTTTTAATAGTATTATTTAAAATAATAATATATTTTGTATAAATAAAAATTTATGCAAAAAAGTATAATATAATATTCAAAATTTAATGATATTAAAATTAGACTTAAAAAAATTTATTTAAGGGTTAATAATATTTAAACAATAAATTTTAAAAATTAATAGGAAGATTAATAAATAATCTTTAATTTCTTTCTCCGCGTCAATTACTGAGACAGTAATCTCGTTATTGTCGGCCCATCAGAGCCATTAAGGAAATGTTTTAATAATGTTTCGAGTGGATAAGTTTGCAATTTGTCCACCTCAGCCCAACTGAATGCTGAGTAGGAATCCCAACATAGCACGAAACTACAAATGGTCTTTATCAGCTGTACAACTTACAAAGTAAATGTCAAGTTGAAACCTCTCTCTCTCAGAGTCAGTTCAGATACAATTTCAATTCATCCTTTTTTGTTTTCTTCAGGTTGTCATCCACACAACACATTCAGCATTGGGTTTAAGTTAGATCTCATTTCAGGGTTTAATTCAGGAGTCATAATAATCATGGGTGGCAATTTGTCTTGTAGTCTATATGATACAGATTGCGAAGGCCCTTCATCGAAGTTGAAGCCCTGGCTTGACGACATACCGGAAAGCTGCGTGGCGTTGGTTCTAATGCAATTGGAACCGCTTGAGATCTGCAAATTGGCTGGCTTGAATCGAGCATTTCGTGCTGCTTCTTCTGCCGATTTTATCTGGGAGTCCAAATTGCCTCAAAATTACCATTTTATAATGGAAAAAGTGTTTGATGAGGAAGCTATGGTGGATATGGGGAAGAAGCAACTTTATGTCAGGCTCTGTAGGCCAACCCCTTTTGATGGTGGCGCAAAGGTAACCCCCTACTTCTGATTTCTGGTTGCTGTTTCTTTGGATTTTGGCTTTTATTCGTCTCAACAATTGTGATAAATAGAAAAAGGATTTTGGCATGTGTGCAGGAGGTATGGTTGGACAAGAGTACTGGTGGGGTTTGTTTATCTATTTCATCAAAGGCCTTAACTATTACTGGCATTGATGACAGGAGATACTGGAATCACATTTCTACTGAGGACTCTAGGTGTGGAATCTCTTGATAAATATTTAATTTCTGTCTTTTTTTTCTTTTCCTTTTTCCACATTGAATTGATAGGCCCATCATATGCTGAGAAAATAATATACAAGAAAATCATCTGGAAAATCTTTTTGCAATTTTTTCTTTTTTTTTTTTGGTGGGGTTTTGGAGAGGTTCCCCTGATCGAGGTGAGGCAAGGGTCTTTGACTTAATATTTTGATGTCCCACTTTCAATTTGAATACAAGATCAATATTCTTGCCCCATTGAAGGTATCAATATTCCAATAATCAGCAAGCCACAAGGAGCAAAAGTGTCTGGCTCCGTTTCTTTTTCAATCCCTTTTCTTCGTTGTGTGATGGCTACATCTCTTAGTCCAACTAGATATGGATTTTGTGCTCTGAGGACCAGTTATTATGCAAATTGAGTTTTAATGCTGTAGAGCTATGGCTGCCTTCTTTATATTAAACAATTGAAGGAACAATTTGACTAACAACTTGTTCGTTTCCAACCAAAATTCAGATTCCAGACGGTTGCATACCTTCAACAGATATGGTGGCTAGAAGTAGGGGGAGAGCTTGAGTTCCAATTTCCAGCAGGGACATATAGTTTATATTTCAGACTCCAGCTTGGAAGGTCGTCCAAAAGACTGGGCCGCAAGGTTTCTAATCTTGAGCACGTCCATGGCTGGGATGCAAAACCCGTGCAGTTCCAGCTAACTACTTCCAATGGCCAACATGCTATGGCCCAGTGCTTTTTGGACAATCCTGGGAATTGGGTTCATTACCATACGGGAGATTTTGTTGTTGAACGCCCGAATGAATTGACGAGGATCAAATTTTCTTTGACACAGATTGATTGCACTCATACTAAAGGTGGTCTCTGCGTGGATGCTGTCTTTATATACCCCAACGGAGTAGACCCTAATGGTGAGAGCTGTAAAATATGGAAGCACCCAGCTTCATAACGAAGAAGATCTAGGTCCATGTTTAGGCGATGTACTGGGGCTCTTGGTGCAAATTTTGTTTTAAAATATTTGGCAACTTTTTTTTATGGGTAAAGTTATTTTTTCCCCCTTTTCGAATGATATGTGAAGCCAAACATCATGTAAGAAGGCATGTTAATTATTATTTTTAAAGATACATTTTATTTTAATAAATAAATTATTAAAATAAAATTTATCTTTATTTTAATAATCTATGCTATAATTTATCTTTATTTTAATAAAATAAAACATCATGTGACATCATGTGTGGCAGGGATATGCTATAAATTTAGAGTTGGGATGATGTGGTGGTTGGTAAGGATTTAAGAATTGGTCTCGTTGTGAGGATGGTGTCGGAGACAGCCTATGTTAGCGTTTCACATTTGAATAATGGTTGCTTTTGAATTCGTAAAAGATGGAGAAATTAATAAAGTTGTCTACTTCGTGCCCCCCTCCAGCGGCAATATTTAACCGAACCGTCATTGGTTTGGACAATAAGATCGACAGGTTTGGTGGTATCCAAAGCGGAACATTAGGTAAAAAGTAGATCACATGTAAATGGAGGGGTGGAGAGTGGGAATTGCATGGATTCCCTTACTGTTTTAGACTTTGGAGAGGTATACTATCCAAATTTTGGTGGGCGGGTTTGATGGTTCTGCTTTTTGTAGATGACATGCTCACGTGAAGTCAATGATTCTGTTCTTCGTGGAGAAGTATGGCTCCTAGGCTTGTCGTTACTGTACCTGGATGGGTCCATTGGTCCGCCTTTCTATGCACCTCAAATATATATATTTTGTATTGCTGATGTCGTTATTTTCAATTTGATTTGTGTTAATTAACTTTGCTTTTTTGCACGTTGTTTTATGTGAATTATCTTTGAGTGTAAAGTTGTTCTTGATTTGATGTGATACTATTTTATGCCAATCAAGCAAAAAATATTAAATAAAATAGATGACCATGCTTGTTGTGGTGGTGTGATTATAGGAAATTAATATATCACTAATATATAATTACAGTATATTGTCTATTACATTAAAAATTTAATTATTTTTAAGTAAATTGTGGAAAAAATAAAATTATTTAGGTTTTATTACAATAATATAATAAGTGATATATTAATATTAATTTTTATATTAATTTTATTATATATAATTATTGTAAAAAATATATATTTTTTATAAATACGTAATACTTTAATTTTTATTTAGGTCAAAGTATCAATATTTTTGGATTAACAAATTGACACATTTTTTTTAAAATAATTTTTTTAAAATTTTTAAAATAATTATAATTAAAAAATTAAAAATTAACGATTAATATTATTAAAATATAACAAATAATAATATCAAAATATTAAATAACAGATGTAACAATATAACTAGAGAGATTATTATTTAGTATCATTTAGTTACGGAACGGCTACCATCTTTGGACTTTTCCCGTGCCATTCATGAATGAATATAAAACCCCACAAAATAAAAGCATCAAATGTCAATTAAATAGATATTACAACCACTGTAATTGAACCAAACTCTGTAACATCTAAAAATTAAGCAGACAAAGAAGAAGATCAAACCAGTAAAGAGATGTCATCATCTGGAAAGTCATGGGCCAAGTCTGGTGCGTATAGACCTCTCGGCAAAGCACTGGCGTGTCTTACTCCAGATCTCAATTCAGTGGTAAAAATGAATGCTTTGGAGGAAACAATTACCGGGTTAAATTGCTTTCTCTTGTAGACGCAATGAAATCTATTTCTATAAAATCACATCTAGTTCAGCATTGTGTATGTTAAACGGCGAGTGAGAGATTGAAGAGAGACATGAAAATAATGTATTTCATGCTTACAGCATCCGAATGGAGATCCTTACGGTGGTATATGCGATGGGCACACAGACCTCAAATAAATGGAATTTGACATATCTGTTTAGCAGGAAGAACTCCACATGAAGACCTTGGCTCACATCCCAACGACCCCACCACCATACACAATATCTCAACGACATCATAATTTTCTTGAAATTTATCTATAAAGAATGACAACAAAAGCATCATGTTAAATAATAATTAATTTTAAAATTATTTAAAAAATAAATAATAAATAATATATTATTACGATAATCTATTAATTAATAAAAAATATTATAATTAAAGCATGTATAAAACTATTTTAAAGAATAATTTGTGTTTTGTATATAAATTGTTATAATATAATAGATTATTCTTTAAGATATAATAAAATTTTTTATTATTATATACTTTATATTATAAAAATAATATTTTTAAAATTAATTTTACATCATAGATCTTTTACAAAAAGTACACGAGAGAGAACTTGTTAAATTCTCTCATGGTTAATTTTAAGAGATAAAAAAAGAGTCATTTTTATACAATATTTTTTGTAATTGCTCATAAATAAAAATAATGAGTAAAAATTATATTTATAATTATTAATTATTTTAACATTCATAATAAATAGTTTAATAGTTAAATAATATAAGTGTAATTATTATAAAATAATTAATCGATAAAATCTAAAAATATAGTAATTATTATTTAGAAAAACACTAATTACAACAGAATGATCCCTGTACTGCAGTTGAATATATTCTAACATTTGCATCGCAAAATTTAAGTCTTTAGGAACTATGTCTGTTCCTTTCTCTCTCTCCCTCTCTTTCTTTCTGGGACGGTCTGTACGTGGGTTGTTTGGCAAATACGCTGATAATATTTGCAAAGGCATTTCCTTTTACCCGTTTGAAGATTTTTTTTTTTTTTTTCCACTCGGCGTTTCTTGATGCATGACATCTGTTAATATCTCTAAAATTTTATTACTTGCGAAATCAGGTTTTGAGGTTGAGAGGAAAAGCCCAAGCGAGCTTGTTGTTTGAGTTAGTCCCGGAAAATGGAATCCTGCCGTAACTTCTTGGATTAGCTTGACCACGACATGTCAATAAAGAACATATTTGAATTTGTCCATGCACACGTTAAGACAAAAGTACAAGGACCCTGGGACACCGATAGGCATGTTGCAATACAAAGTTTATATTAAGACATGGAAAAGCACAGTTATGATACATTCACGTCAGGGATCCCTGTTGGAGAATTATTCATGGCTCGAAAGTCCTTCGTTCTAAGATAAATATTGAAGCTGGGCATGGTTTGCCTTGTCTTCTTTAGTGGGACCATGGTGGATTTACTTTTTTGTGTCTGTGTAATTTAATTAATGAAATGACCAAGCCTGAGAAATAGACACATATGGGAGCATCTTATTTACAGTGGTTGACTAGGCCTTTGCGACCACAATGGCATGACCCATCTTGACCCTAATGTTAGCCGTCACAGGTGACTTGACCTTGGGTTATCAACTTGGCATTGTGGCTTGCATGAAAGAGGAAGGGCTGGAATTAAAAGTATAATACTTTTAACTCTATAATTGGCTTTGTGTAGACTAGAGGTCAACAGGGTTACACTGTTTTCTGTAAAAGAAATGCTGCCGCTGACATGATTGCTGCTATCTCTTTCCAACTTAACAATGAATAAATCGGTCAATATTGGTGTTTTTGCTTGATGTTTTGACGGATTACAATAGTTTTGGTATTATAATAAAAATTATAAAAATATTATAATTTTATTAATTTAATAAAAATATTTTATATAATAATTAAAAAATTTATTTAAAGATAATATAAATAATTTATTTTTATATAATTATAAATATTTAAATTTATTTAAATAATTATATCTAAATTATAATTAAATGAACTAATTTTTTTATAATAAATTTATAATTTATACTAATATAAATATTCTCCTTTAATCCTAATTTAATAATATTTTTAATCTTAATATTTACTTTTACTTAATAAATATTTTATTTTTCAATGCATTCATAAAATTATTAATTATTTGATATTTAAATTTATAATAAATTATTTTAATTTCTTTTTTATCAACTTGATATTTTAGAAAATAAAAATGAGTAATAATGTATTTATTTTATTGAATTTTTTTGGCAATTAATTGTATAAATATTATCAACAAGTATTTTTATAAAAACTTTAACTAAAATATAAATTTTACTTTGCAAATTATGAAACCAAATAACTTAATAAACAATTAAAACTACCACTATATATTTTACTTTACAAGTTGAAAGTATAATAATAAATTATTTCTTAAATAACTACAAACAAGTAATATTTTCAAAGTTAGAATAATATTCATAAATGCTTCTACGATTATCTACATCTCCACCCTAATCATTGTCAAAATAGTCTATAAGAGCATGACTTTCAGTTGAAGAATAAAGTAGGACATTATCATAAGTTCCTTTTATATACCATATAATCCTCTTAACAATTTGTATATGAGATTGGTGGAGAGACACAAAAAATTTACTAATCAATCCAACTTCATAAGATATATCAAGTCTCATACATGTCAGACATCTCAAACTCTTAGCAATTTGTTTGAAAAGTGTAGAATCAACAAGTGTTTCATTGTCTTTTTTTTTTTTAGATAATCTAATATCAACTTTTATAAGAGTTTTCATGGGATTGCAATCATACATTTAAAACTTCTTTAATACTTTAATAACATACATCTTTTGACAAATAAAGATTCTATCATCTCCTTAAGTTACTTCAATTTCAAGAAAATAAGACATTAGACCCAAATTTATTATTTTAAATTCATGTATCATTAACATTTTAAAGTCTTCAAACATTTTAAGATTGTTGCTTGTAAGAATCAAATCATCCACATTTAGACACATCAATAGCATATCACAAGAATCATTGATTTTCATATATAAGAAATGCTTAGAAGGACATTTTTGGAAGTTGGTTTTAGGGTAAAAAGAATCAATGCATTTGTTCCATACTCTATGGGCTTGTTTTAGGTCATAAAATGTTTTCTTCAATTTATACACCTTCTTTTTACTTCCTTTGTTCACAAAACTCGGTGGGTGCTTACAAACACTTTCTCTTCAAGAGGACCATTGAGAAACATTAACTTTACATTGATTTAATGAATTTTCCAATGATTATGTGCAGCTAAAGTAATTATAAGTATGACAGTGTCCATTTAAGCAATATGGGAGAATACCTTGTGATAATTATAGTCAGATCATTGTTCAAATCCTTTGCAACCAATCTTACTTTATATCTCTTTATTTCTCCATTGTATTCTTTTTAGTCTTAAAGACCCATTTCACATCAATAATTTTTCAAACCTTATGGAATAGTGGTAAGCTCTCGTGTATTATTCTTCTCAACACCAACTTTGTATCTTGAATTGCTTCATCAAATGACATTAGTTTGCAATTTGTAAAAATGACAAAATGCACTAAATCCCTATCACCGTCAATAACATTACTAGGGATTACCTTATAGTCTTGCAATTTAAATAATTGTTGGCAATTTCTCCTTAATCTTTCATTGTCCTGTAGAGCTTATGACATAAGATTTTGTGCACCAACTAATGAGATTTCCCCATTTATAGTGGGGATTGTAGTTTAAGTTTTCTCTTCTCCTCAAATAGTAATTGGATGTCTTCAAAAGTTATTTTGTGCCTTAGCATCACATTTTTGAACTTTATATTTAGCAAAGGTCACATTTATACTTACAATCACCTTATTTGTCATAGGATTAAATAACTTATATCCTTTTTTTTATATAACCAAGAAAGATTGTCTTTACTTCTTAATCATTTAACTTTATTCTTTTTTCTATTGAGACATGAGCAGAAGTAATAGAATTAAACATCTTAAGATGTCTTACACTAGACTTAAAACCACTTCATGCTTCTTTTGGAGTAACATTCTAAATACTTGTAATTGAAAATCTATTTAATAAGTAGATATAACACAAAATCACTTTTAGCCAAAATGGATTGGAAACTCCTTTGGCCCTTAACAAGCTTTTCATCATATTCATAATTGATTTAGTTTTTTCTTTAAACAACTTCATTATCTTATGGTGTATGGGGAATTATAACTTCATACTTTATTTCCTATACTTCATAATACTTCTTGAACTCATTAGAAATATACTCATAATCTCTATCAGTTTTTAAAATTTTAATATATCTCCCACTTTATCTTTTAACATAGTCCTTAAACTTTTTAAAACAATTAAACACCTTAAATATTTTTTGCTTGCAATACACTCAAGTCTTTCTCGTAAAATCATCAATGAAGGTAAGAAAATATTTATTGTTACCATGTGATGAAATACTCATCAAACCGTAAACATTAAAGTGGGTAAGTTGAAGTGGTTATCTTTCATACTAATTCCTTTATAAAGGGTTGTCTACTCTATTTTATAAGAATACATTCTTTACAAATTTGATTAGAATGATGTATCATGGGCAAGCCTCTCCCATCAAGAATCAAGAGATACTTATCACATAATTTATGTTATACCCATTTTTAAGCAATTGACTTAGATTAAGTAGGTTGCTTTTATATTTGACATAGAAAATACATCTGAGATGTAAATATGATTTTTATTCTTCAACTTTATGAGAATTTATCCATTTCTCATCATTGGAACACTACTATCATTAGTAAACTTGACTGTAGAGCAAATTAACCAATCAAGATCAATAAAAAGTTTTTTCTTTCCACACATATGATTGGTATACTTGGTGTCAAAGAACCAAGTATTATAGTTTAGTGTTTTAACAATTATAGTAAACATCATAAGTGCTTGATTTCCATTATCTTAATCTCTCTTTTATGCATAATGAGCTATTTGATTATACTCTTGAGACTTACACTTACTAGCATAATGGTCACGATTATGACATAAGTAACACTCATCATAAGATTTGTCATACCGTCCTCTACCATGGCTACTTCCTTAACCTTGACCTCCATACGACTAGTTTGATCTCCTTTGGTCATTGTATTGATTGTCACTATCTCCATGGTTATTATAGTGAACTCCTCAACCTATATTGTTTTACTAATGACTACCACATCTTTATCTTTATGATGACAAGAACCTTGCTTATAATTTGATTAATCACTTTGATTGCTTTTGGTAAGAGCTTGACTTTGAAGTGCTTACTCTACTAACTTCTTATTGTACCTCTTATTCATGTACTATTCATAAGCTTGTAATATGCTCATTAGTACATCAACTAATATTTGGGACAAATCATGTGTTTCTTTTATAGCAACCATAATATACTCATACTGTGATGTAAGTATCCACAATATCTTTTTAACTTTCACCTAATCATTTAGCTACTTTTTATATATTCTCATTTGATTCCTCATAGCATGAATTATACTTATATAAATTAAAATTGGTTTTAAAGCTTCAATTTGTAAAAGCTTAAACTGATGTTGTAAGATTTGGAATTTCACCATTTAAACTTTTTCTTCACCTTGGAATGATGTTGTTAAGATATCTCATATTTGCTTTGATAAGGTTGCTCTTACAATCTTCTCAAAAATTTCATCATTCATCCCTTGATGGATGAAATAAAATGTCTTTTTATTTTTCTTTTGTATCTCTCAGTGAGAAACTCTTTGTATTTTTATGATATTTATTGTGAGTTTTATAACTTCATTCTCCATAATACTCAACAATTCATTGTAGTCAAATAAAACTTTAATCTACACATATCATTAGTTGTAATTTTTCCCATTCAAAATGGGAACTAAAATAGAGATTATGTCATTAATATTGAAATTCATGATATTTTTAATCTAACTAATAATTTTTGTTATTTTTAATATGTCCTATAATGTTTTTTATTTACAATCTGACTCCTTAACTTTTGTAATTTTCAATTAGACACTTATACTTTTATTATTTTCAATCAAACCCTTTAACTTTGATAAAACGACAAGAAGGAGGAGCAAGCTTTTCTAGTGAGATAACAACATATTGGTGAGTTGAAAGGGTAGAGTAGTGACTTTTGAGTAGATATCATCAATTTCCAAGCAATAATAACAAACAACGATGACACAATTAATAGTAGAAAATAAAGGCAAACCTTCAAAGTTTTGTAGATTTACGATATTTGAAGTTTCTTAAAGGTGTGTGGTGGTTATGGGTGAATCTTTGATGATGAAGAACATATGCTTTTGTGGTTTTTATGATTTTGACAACTTTTGTGATGACTCTAATGACTTCTATGATAATTCTAATGAGATTTATATGTTTTATATCAATCCAAATCAAAAATATCTACTCTGATACTAACTCTCGAATTGAATCATCTTTGATATCACTAATAGGGTACTATTAGTCTATATTTGTAGAAATACTATAATTTTATTAATCTAATAAAAATGTTACACATAATCGAGAAATATATTTAGAAATAATATAGACAACTTATTTTTATATAATCAGATATACCTTATCTAAATAGTTAAACTCAAATTAAATTTAACTAAATTGACTTCTATTACAATACACTCTTAAACTAAATTAATATCAACATGCCAACATTGTAAAATTGCGTCGTATCTTTATTCTTTAGGAATAGGAAAATTGGTTGCAAAAGTTTGAGTTTCCTGAGCCAATCTCTTGCATTGGCAGATTTTTCATGGTCAAACTTTTGGTAAGATTTAAAGACAAGAAATTGATGAGTTATATTACGTAGAGCACCACTATATGGTAAGCTTATGACTCAGTATTCCATATTATTTCTTAAATATCACTTCCTATCTTTTCTCTTCTATGAATGGTTTGATCTTCACCTTTTTTCTACTTGGGGATTTAGCGCAAGATAGCCTAGAGTGTTATTGAGAATCTAGGGTTTGGGGAATTGGGGATTAAAAGTAGGGATTGGAAATTGGAAATTGGAGATTGGGGATTGGGAATTAGAAGTAAAAATTGAGATTTGTGGATTTAAAATAAGAAAAAGAGATAGAACTGGAATGAAGAGCGTAACGTGCTCGATGAGGAGATTGATGTGGAGCTTGCTAACTAGTTCTGTTACAGTAGATAAATTTTAAACACCACATTGGTGTTTATTTACTGGTCATGACCTGGGGTTTGGATGGAATAACAAATCAGTTTTGGCTTCGCTAAAGCTGAGTGTCTTCCGTTAAATCCTCGTCAAATTTCGAGGCATTTTGTCAATTACTGGACGACCCTACTTTTCGTGTGGATAAAATTTGTACTTCTTGTTCTTACTATTGTAGTGTAGATGTTATTGGTATTCAACTGTCCATTAAGTTTCCAATCTCAAAACTGCAACTTTTGGGCGATTCTCATACATGTCATTGATGTATTATTATTATTGCCCCTCACAGAATAGCATAATGAACTATAACAATGAGTTGCTATTTTGTCTGGGCAAGAAAAGCAATCTTCAGAGTCACCCCACAGGACAGCCATTGGCCTAGAGCCTACACCACCAAGGAATTTATCTCAAAAGTTCAAACAATTATTTAGATGACATTTTGGCATTACAGAACAGATGATGGTCCCTTCTTCAGGCTGTCTTGGACTTTGGTCGCGAAGGAAGCAACTGAAAAACATGGAGAATAAATAATCAGTTTAACATACCACACAATCCAAAAGCAAGTTCAACAAAGTAATTTTGGACTAAAGAAGAAATATTTAGGAGCACAGGAACAGATTGTAAAGAAATGTGTAAATGACAAAAGAAGAAATAGGAAATGCAAGTTCAATAATATTTGAATGTCTATTATGCTTCTAACCTACAATCATTAATGAAAGAAAAACCCCTATCCCTTTACTTTGTAAAGGCATTCCTTTGATAATATTTAGACTTCACAACTGGTTTCCAACGGCTGGAAACCAGATGGCATACAAAGATGTATCTGAGGTGGGGCAATTCAACAATGCATAGTTTATGTACCTGATAGCAAGAAATCAGAGAGCTACTAAAACCAAAGGCTCCAGTTACACGAGGATTAACTTTCTTGGGTGCCAATTGAAGTAGGCCAACTGCAACTACAATATCTAGGGCTGCTTTGACCAGAGATAGTGACCTCTCATTTGATTTTTGAAGTTTAGCGCAGTATTGCTCATCCTGCAGTCACAAAATGGCAACTAACAAATATTAACAGAGAAATCAAGGTAGTTGGGTCAAAATGTAATGACAAAGTGATATATACTTGGTATTTATCCTTGTTCTTGAGCTCTTTCTCTAACTTTTTCATTGATGCAGAAAGCCTCCCAAGCTCCCCAACCTGGAAGTACAACAAGTTAAAAACATCATTAGAAACATGATGATAAGCGCAGCCCTCCCCCCACCCCCACCTCCTTTCCCCTCTTCTCTTTCTTCTCATCATGTGCTGGAGGACTGTGGATGGAGTGGATATAACAAAAATAAGGCATTCATTGCAATAAGAAAAGAGGGAAGTTTAAATCCAAAAAAAAAAAAACAAAAAAAGAAAAAAGAAAGAGGGAAGTTACATAACTCAACCAAGGTAGTACATATTGAGGATCCCAAATAACAGTAAAAAGATATCCGACCAATCAGCTCAGCTTGTTCCTTGTTCTGTAGAAAATAAGATACATAGGTTTCATATACTAATTTTTGTCATGGATTCCAATGATGAATGTTTAGATTCTAAAATGGAAAGGAATGTTCCATACCTTGTAGATGCCAGATCTACCGAGCCAAACAATTTGATCAAGAAATAAGAATGTTGACAATAATGCATTTTTGGACTGCAAATGACAATTAACTTGTTCAGGCCAGATAGAATATTTAGATTACAAAGGAAACACGTAATTACTAGTAAGAATACATACCTTTCCCAACAAAACAAGAGGAAGGGGAGTTCCTTGAGGAACTGGACTAATTAGAGCATACAGATCATTGACAAACTGCAATCGAATGACGTTAAATGGTTTAAAGCAGCACAAGATCAGTACCACAACACATTAGTTTAACTAAAGCATGGCTAATAAACCACAGTACAATTAATCCCACATCAGCAACTCTATTCATTTTGTTCATCTTTTTTAGCCAACCAGCAAGAAAGTAATGCAACCTTTTCGGTGAATAATAAGCAGCATTCTTCTGTACAAAGGCGAAGAAAAAATAAGGGCTTGATGGCCTAAAGTAGAAGGACCAAGCTAACAAACAATTCCTAGTAAATTCAACTTCAAACCAGCAGAATATGATTAGCAATTGCAACAAAGCCTGACCTTGAAAAGACGGAAAACTTTCCGGGCCAAACTGGTAGATTTGTCAACATTCTGAGCTGTACCAGGCTGTCCATTGCTGAGAAATTTTGAACCATATTGAATTGCCCTACATATCTTATCTCTAGCCTCAGCTTTATTCAAGTACAAGACTACAAGACCAAGCTCAGCTCTAGTTGCATCCAGTGCACTCATCTTTTAGCCTGAAGACACCTGCAGTGTTTTTACTTGTTCATCACAACAGGTGAAGAATGGCCATTAAAAAAAAACACAGCTTCAAGAAACCCATGTTCAAGAACTTCAATCACAAGAGAAGGAAAGGTTCAAAAATAAAGAAAACTGTATTCTCCTCAACCCCACAACTCAAAACGCAATTCAGCATCAGTAGGCATAATTCTTAAAGCCAAAACTTTTAATGCTAAAACAATTAAAAATCATAACTTTTCAATCATTTCAGTATCATCCATCGCATCTAATCAGACAATAAATCAATACAAAAGAGATAAGCAAGAAATGTAAATCGAAACATTCAAATTATCACACACTCCTGAGGAATTAAGTTACAAACGAGATTCAAATAAAAAACAGAAAAGGCATCGACTTAAATTAAAAAAAAAAAAAAAAAAACAACAGACGAGGGAGCTGCAATAGGAAAAACATTAGGTGTGGCATAGAGCGCGAGTTTAAGATAGTACCGACGGGAGTGCCCAACTGGAATTGGCCTCCAAAACCACAGTCTTACGACTCTCGCGTTCCGTCTCTGCTTCTATCTCTTATATAATGTAAATATCAGGGTGACACAGTTTTTGATATATACCATAGAATAAACATGTAGTAACTTTTGGTGATATTTCCTTATATGTTTTTTTATTTGATCTTAATTTATAATTTTTTTTTTTATAGAATAAGTTGAATCAGATTATATATGCAAGAACCAACCTAACTCAAATCCTAATAATAATAATAATAATAATAAATTTAAAAAATTGTAATTTAAAGTATAAAATATAGCAACAAATAATAATGCTAATATCCTCGCGATAATTTTTTTTTTTAGTATGCAACATGATAATAGTATTTCACTCGTGGGTTAACACAACTTGAGTCCATGAAGCAATCCTAAGAAAATATTAAACACACACTTTTTTTTTATTAAACATGCATTAAATATCGTAATAATATATTCAAGCAAAATGACTATGCTAATAATAAATTCAAAATAATACAAACTTGAGAAATTGTCAAGTCACATTATTGGATTAATAATTTTATTTTTGTAGTTATTTGATGCACAAAATATAATCAAAATTAAAGATAGAATCCTAAAAGTATAATAAATAATCGCCATTGTATCATTTTTCTTGAATTTGTCACGCATCAAGAACTTATGTAAGTGAGATTTTCTTTATTCACATAAACCAAGTGAAATTCAGTTTCTTGAATTGAAATTATTCTATTGAAAATTAAAAAAAAAAATATGCAACCCCTTATCCTTCAATATTAGTAAGACAAATAAGTATCAAATAATATTCCTATCTATTCCCACTTCCCAAGCTTGTCAAGCTGTTGCTGTTAGTCGATTACATCAAATTCAAGGTAAGATTCTTTATGAAACACTCCAACACAGTAGTCAACGTTCTTTCTTAGTAAAAGCAAAATACAAGCATCCCTCGTCTTTAAAAAAAATACGAAAAATGTGAAAGAAACCTTTATTATAGATATTTGATGATGAAAGTGATAGCCCCATCGATTTATATTTTAATAATAACTTATTATGAAGGGAATATGACTTAGTAACTTTAGAACTAAAAATATTTTCATGAATGACAACGTTTCTCTCTTTATTCAAAAGATTTGTTTACTGGTAATAGTGTTTTCTTATGTAAGCAGTGACGTTGAAATAAATAATTGAGTTGTAACATAAGACTTTGGATCATTCAAATTCAAGATATTGTAGGATCTGAAACTTTGGCCATATAAATAGGACTTTGTAATATCAAGAAGGTAGAGTGGGTTTAGAAACTCGGCATTGAAAACTTTCTAGAGGCCCTCTAAGCTTCAAAATGTGTCGTTTAAGTTTTTTATTAGTGCTTTTTTTTTTGTATTTACAAACTTCTATTAATAAAATTTTAGGGGTTTTTTTTTTTTTTAGGGCTTCCTCTTCTTCTTTTTCTTTTATTCTGCCATCTTCATCTTCTTGTATTATGCTTCTATCTTCATCTTTTTTACCCCAAGGATTACAGATGGAAATTATTAAATATTTGTCTCAACATTAGTTATATTTTTTTCGATGTCATCATCCTAGTAATCCATGTTTAATGGTATCAAAGCATAGGCGACATGGAAGAAATATGTGTCCATTTGCATATAAACTTCTTTTTAACACAATAATTAAACAAAATGGCTATTTAATAATTATTCAAGAACATGAAGGTATCCTTCCACGAGAAGAGAGAGGTAAAGGGGTTATTGACATGCATAAAGAAAGAGAAAAAAAAAAAAGATTAAACAGTGAGAAAAGTCATTCAAAAATGTAAAATCATTGGTTAGCCCATAAATGCATAAGGTGGTCCTGATGCTAGATGAAAGACTTTAAACAAAACTTGCAATCAATATCTAGGTTAACTAGAACTTTGAATAAAATAGTTTCAATAGTTCCTAATCAAGTCAATGAACTTGACGTAATACACTATAATAAACAAACACTATAAATTATAAAAATTAAAATGCAAAGTTGAAATATGTCAAAAGAATCTAAGAAATATATTTATCAAATAAAAACTTTTAATAATTTATTTAATGATTACATAATAAATAAAATAGAGAAAATTTATCATTTTAATTTTAATATTCAAGAAATAAATTTATTAAAAAAACTTTAAAATCCTATAAAACTAATTATCAATTTTTACATATATGAGTAGTACAAGTTGCAATGAAATCAAAAGTTTTTATATATATGATTAGTACAAGTTACATATATGATTAGTATCAATTTTTACATATTGCAATGTTATCACTTACTATAGCCTTACCTATATACATAGTTGTGGTTTGATGGGTTCATCAAAAGTTTAATATGTGATATACACTTATAACTTTCTTAATTATTTTCAAATTGACCCTATCAATAGTTTTTATACTATATCTTATTTTATTAGACTTAAGGTGTGAATTGTCCTATCAAAAAAGTTTTTTAGATTCCTTATTAAGATAAGAAGCAACACAAGGCTCAAAGATTCAATTTTACTTGACCAAATTGTATCTCCTCTCCAAGAAAATAGCAATTTGCCTAAACAAGCCAACACTTGGTTGAACTTATTGTAATTTGAAAAATTGGGATAGTGCTAATTTAAGATTGACCACTATATATACGAGAGAAAAATAAACTATGATACTTTTAGTGAAATAAGTGACACTTTTATTAAAATATACAACAATTTTAATAGGACATGACACTTTTGTTTAAATATATGAAAATTTGAGAATTATATGGAATATTTTATTGAAATATATGACATGTTTAGTTATCACAATCAACACTTTTACTTAAAAATACAATAAGTTTGGAAAGAGTATATGACACTTTAATTGAAATGTATGACAAGTTTGGGAATTATACAAGGACTTTAGAAACCTATATTTCATTTGTATAGTTAAAAGTTTATAGAGGAGTCATACTTGATCTAGTGGTTAGAAATAAAGAATTGATAATTTAAAAATTAAAACCTCCACTATTGTAGACATATAAATAGAGAGAGAGAAATGTGAGGATACCTTTTTTCATTTTTTTTTTTTTAGTTAAGATAAGCTACTTTTGCTCTTTCTTTCTTTTTTTTTTTTCTTTTTTCCAATTAGTAAATTTCCTTTTTATTTTTTGCCTGGATAAACTATTTTTTTTTTTCTTTTGGCAAGTAACTATTGTATCCTCACGTTATTGCTTCTTCAATTGGCTACCACCTGCTTATTCCCATTATGTACTAAGTTAAGTGTCAACTACGTAGCCATTCCTTTAAACTAATTAAGTTTATGAAAATTATCATTTAAAGAAACATCATTATAACAATAATACCTACAAATTTAATGTCAATTATCATGTAATTTGCCTTTAATATTATTATTGTATTAATCAACTATTGTTTTATAAATTATAGACTTACCTCTTCTAATGAAAAACAAAGGTCTATGCAAATGTCCCAAAGAATAGAATAGATTTTAATTATTGATGAAATAAAAGTGTATGTGTATATATGCAAACTCAAACACCACAAGAATGCAAGTGAACACATAATGTTAGGATTTACTTAACATAGTTAGCCTTTTTTAGTATTGGCATAAATAATGTGATAGGCTTCCCATAGTTTAGTAATGTTGGGCTTAAGATGCTTTCACGTATGGGGGAATACAAAGTAGAGACAAATACAACCATCTATTTAAGAAATTATAGTTTTTAAAATGACATTTGCTTTTTGCTTTATGAAACTACATGTTATTACTTTTTGATTGGAGATTTTGAGAACTAAAAGGGCAATTATTGGGTAAGCAATTGGAAAACTCAAAATTAAGATAGACAACATTAAAACTTCTCCTTCAATGCCCACTTTGACTTTACATCAAAATGCACAAGGGCAAAGAAAAATCAGATTTAGTACATCCAAATGTTCTTCGCATAATTATTCAAAGTAGATAATGTCCATGAACTCTAATAATATTTAACTGAAAGAAAATACTTTGAACTCACTTTTACAACTCCTATGAAAACACAAACAGAGAAAATCGCTTCAAAATCTTTGATATAATTGTGATCACAACTCCCAAGTTCTAAACTCCACTACATAGTCAATATATTTTCTTTGATTCCTCTTGATTTTTAAAAGGAGACTAATTAAATCAAAGTAAATATATGAGTTTTGTATTCCCCTTCCTATTCAAAAACCCTTTTCTTTTTTCATAAAGGACAAGAAATAAAGCATCATTTACTAGAAAATGGTTGATTCCAAATGTAGATGCAACTAATAAAGTGAAAAGTTAAAAACAAAAACAAACAAAGAAAGAGAGGAGAGAATGAAGAACCAACCTAATATTAAGTTGCATATCACACTTGACCAAATCATTTTAGTAATCACAAAACCATAGAAGAAAAAACCACATAAAACTCATAGTTATGGTTGTGATCATAACCTCAAATTTCTTAAACCCTATAATAAAGACAACTTATTTTCTTTGGTTCCTCTCTATTTTTCAAAGCAAACTGATAGAATCAAAACTAATTATTGGAGTCATCATTGTTCATTTAAGAACCAAAGCAAAAAACACTTTTCTAGTTAGCAAAATTCCTTTTTATGTCCTTTCCACATTAGTCCCATTATACACTTTACACATGAGTCCCATTATGCCCTTTTTTTAAAAGAACTTGTCACAATTCTCTTTTTACCCCTTTCTTCCTCATATGCTCACTAACTCATTCGAATATGACATGTCATGTGTGGCTATATTGCACCTCTTGCATGAGGGCATGTAGTTGTCCTGTACTTGTAAAACAAAAAAAAATAAAAATAAAAATAAAAAAGTATTTTTAAGACATTTTAATAATCAAACACTTAACTTTTATTTTATAGATTTTGAGTTTTAATCTAGATAAAGAAGTATTAAATTTATAAAAATGAAGAAAACTAATATCTATATTTAGCTCATGACTCCTAATAAAAAAATAAATAAAATGGAAAAAAAAATCAACAATTATTCTTCAATTTTATTGCAATTTCAATAGTTAGCAACCAAACGTAACTTTGCTAAAACATATGTAAGGAATAGGCATAAGTTGACAATTAGGTAACAAATATTTTTCACACATAAGTTAAACATATCTTTAATGTGAACACTTAGTTTGTTAATTGAGGTCAAAACTCCTTAAAACTAAATTCTAGTTAACAAAAGTGAAATTAGTCTAAACTTGATGTTGATGTTAAACTTGAGCATAAATAAGGTTCACTTTAACTTAACTAGAGAGCTAATGCCAACATTTTGTTTTAATTAACCTAATGTTTATTAAGTAACAAAATCTAATAAAAGTTACATGACTCAACTGTAAATTCATCCATATGCAAACATATTTTTTTTTTTTTAAGGTTAGGTTTAGAACTTTAGTTGTTCAATTTGAGATTTGGATTAAATCCATGACATATAGGCACAAAATATGGGCTCATTAGGCCTAATTTATTTTATTTATTTTGCTTTTTCTTTAATCATATATGGATTTCTTAACTAAAATTTTGTTCAATTAATTTGCCAATTTTTTCTTGTTATTTTTTATTGTCTTTTGTTCCTATTTTATTGTTTGTTGTTAACATGGTACTATTTGTTGCTTGTTTTTATTTTTTTATCATTAAAAAATATTTTATTTTCTTTTCAAGAAAAAATATAAAAGACTAAAAGGATACACCCCAACATTTTGAACGAAATAATAAAATAAAAAATTGAATCTAATAATAATAAGTTTAAAATTCAAATAAACTAATAAAGTATTGAAATATAATGAAATAAATTTTAATTTTTCAAGGCAAAACATTGAGAGTAAAACTTGAAAGGAATAAAATTTGATTAGAGGATTAATGAAGTTAATGTGAAAAAAAAATTCAAAACTTAATGAGAAATAATTTTATAATTAATGAAGAAGAATGTGATTTAAGATTAGAAATTTAAAAGATAGAAAAATTAGAGCAAAAATGGAATAATTTTGAGGAAATGAGGTGAAAATGAAACTCAATCTTGGGAATAAAAAAGAAAAGGAATATATGGATAAAAAAAAAGGAGAGAGAATGGGTATGGAAAGAGAGTGAGAGAGGTATATGTGTTATAATTGAATTTGAATGTCAAATGATATTGCAAAAATTTGATGAAGAAAATAAAAAGGTGAAAAAAGCAAGCAGAGAGAAAGGAGACAAAAGGAATGAAATAGTGTAAGAGAGGAGAGAGAGAGAGAGAGAGGAGGAGGAGGATGGATGAGTGTCAAGGAAGAGAAAAAAATGAGAAAAAGGTATTTGTACTATAATTAAATTAAAAGATTTATAAAGAATTGATGAAAAAAAGAGGGAAGTGAAAAAAGCAACTTTAAGAGGAGTTATTACTCCTAATAATGTGTTTTATATACAAAATGTTAGAAAAATTTAGTTTTGAGTAATCATTTAAACGTGTTTAGGTTTAAGCTTATATTTGAAGCTAATAATTTTATCCTTTTCAAAGGGGGAGTGTTTGTGAGAAAGGGTTATCTATGTAGTGGTATGTTCAAATTGAATATTGATATTGATAATAATAATAAGAATATTACTAGTTTTACTTATGTTGAGCATTTTTTCCTTTGGCATAACAGGTTAGGACATGTGAATTTCAAAAGGTTGCTTGATATAGTTAAGTTAGATTTATAGTCATATTTTGATAAATTTAAAAATAAATACAAAACATAAATGCTAACAAAAATAACCAAAAAATAATTTCTTATGGTTCAAAGAACATCAAGTACTAGAGAACTAGTACACAGTGATGTGTGTGACTTACATAATGCACCAAAATTATGAGCAAAAAAATATTTTTTGACATTCATTGATGATTACTTTAGATTTTATTATTTTACTTGTTGCATATAAAAAATGAAGTATTTAAAAAATTCTAAGTACATGGAACTGAAATTGAATTGCAATATAATGTTATCATTAAGTATTTATGAAACTATTGCCCTTTACACATCACAACAAAACAGTTTTGTAGAATATAGACATCACATGTTAATAGAAATGGTAAATGTCATATTATTAAATTCGGACTAAAATTAAAGTTTTTAGGATGGAGTCTTACTTACTATATGTCATATTCTAAATAAATTTTTCAATCTTTTAAAAATAGTGGGGATTATTAGTGTATTTTCAAAAGTAGACAAAAGAAAAAGAAAGACAAAGTCTCATATAGAGAAGAAATAAGGCTTTTAAAAGGCTTATAAATTAGGATAAATGACATATATCTAGTTAGCTTAAAAGAAATACCATGGAAAATGTCACACACATATGCATGTGTGGCACATAGGAGTATTTTAGACATTTTTATAGGCATACTTGATATGTGCACATAAAACGTGAAATATTATTATAATAATTAATTTTATTTTTAATTAATTAAAGTTTAATAATAATCATATTTTTACATATATTTTTTTATTATAATTACATATAGATACTAAACTATTTAATATTTAAGAGACATATTTATCTAAAATTATTATATTTTATTTAAATAATTAAAATAATTCTTTTTGTCAATTATATATATAAATAGTAATAATTCAAAAATAATCATATGCTTCAGTAGGTATATTTTTTAAAATAATTATATAACTATATTTAACTCTTATAAAACTTTATAAAAGTATCATATTATTTGTGTTTTACTATCAAAAATAAATTTAATACCAACAAGTCTATTATAAATAATATTTTTATTATTTTGATTTTTTTATTTTATTTTAAAAAATTATATTAAATTTAGTGTAATAATTAGAATGTAAATTTTATTTTAAAAATAATAATATTATTATACATAAAATAATTTTTAAAATTTTAAATTTATAAATATATATTTAACAAGTTAAATTATATATATATATATATATATATATATATATTATTTTAATTATCCGGGCAATATTTGCAAAACATCATTAGGGGTTTGGATGGTTGAGATTGGAGTTAATACAAGGGTACTGAACCGTCTGATTTGGTGAAATTTTGATTATGCTTTTGTAATTTTTAAGTTACCGAGGAGTTGACGCGAAGAGTTGGTTCCGCATGTAAAGTGGAGAAGGGTAATAATAAGTGTCTATTGTTGAAGGACGTGGTACACGGGGCGTCGGAGTGCAACTCCGGTTTGTTAACGACGGATTTTATGTATTAAACGGGTCGAATCTAACAAATTTAGGTCAAACATTTTCGGTTTAAAGCATGTTGAATTGTGTTGTTTTTGGGTCACGTTGACTTCGGGTCGACCTCCTATTTTAAGAAAAAAAAAAAAATAGAATTTGTTGGGCTTAAACCTTTAGTTGTCTAGTCTGAAATTTCTGAAATTTGAATTGGAGCCATGCCATGTGGACATAAAGTATGAGCTCAATAAGTTTAATTTATTTTTTATTTTGATATTTTTTAAAAATTTTAATTAATTTTTTTAATTAAAATTTTGTTTAATTATATTATTAATTTATTATTATTTATTATTTATTTAATATAATTTATTATTAAAAATTATTTTATTATTTTTTTTAAAAATTAATAAACATATATTAATATTTTAATTAAAATAATAAAATATAATATTAAACATAATGATAATAAATTTAAATTTTTAATAAATTAATAAAATATTTTTTAATTTTTTAAGGTAAAATATTAAAAATAAAATTAAAAAAGAAATAAATTTAATTAAAAAATTGATAAATTAATATAAAAAATTAAAAATTGAAGAGAAATAATTTAAAAATTTTATGAAGAAGAATGCGATTTAAGTTGAAAATTTGAAAAATAAAAAATTTAGCGTGAGAGGGAAATAATTTTGAAAAAAGAGGTGAAAATGAAAGTTAATCTTGGAAAAAAAAAAAAAAGTGAGGACAAAAAGGAAACAAGGAGAGACGAATGAGCAGGGAGAGAGAGGAGAGAGAGAGAGAGATGAGAAAGAGTGAAGGAGGAAGTGTCAGAGAGAAGAGAGAGAGAGAGGGGTACATGTACTGTAATTGAATTTGATGGTCAAATGAAATCACAAAAATTTGATGAAGAAAAGAAAAAGGTGAAAAGAGTGGGCACAAAGAAAGGAGAGAGAGGGAAAAAGAAGCAATGTGAGAGAGGAGGAGGAGGAGGAGGGAGGAGTGTTAGCAAAGAGAAAAAGAGAGAGAAAGGTATTTGTAATATAATTGAATCTGAAGGTTTGCAGAGAATCGATGAAGAAAAAAAAGAGAGAGGTGAAAATAGTGAAGCTGAAAGAAATGAGAGAAGGAAAAAAGTGGAGGAAAGGGGATTGAAAAAGATTAGAGTGTTAGAAAAGAGGAAAAAAAAATAATAATAAAGAGAAACATATTTACTCAACCAAATCATAAAAAATTAAAACCTTGATTTTGTGATTTTTAAAATTTATTTCTTTTAGAGAAAAATATTTTTATTTTTTTAACAAAAACGTTTTATATTTTTTAATTTAAAAAAAAAAAATACAACTATGCCGAACATTCCCTAGTGGTTTTTACACATTGTGTACATCTATAAAATTAAGAATAGATTTTCTCAAACTAGTGATGATATAACGTGTCAATTTAACAAAATTGAATACCTTGAGAAGTGTTTTTTTTTTTTTTTTTTTTTTTTTTTCAAAATGGAAACTATCTAGTTTCAAGGTTGGGAAGTACGATCTTAAATTAATTTTCAAAGTATTATGGTTAATTACGAGTAGGATTGACGGCAACATGAATCAGCTTTTTTAATGGAATCCATGGCAAGTCTAGTTCTAGCGGCTATAACACGTGCAAGGTGGCTCTTGCCGTGCTTCAAATCCTGTGCCGTCGATTAAGAAGGGTCTAAAAACCTCGTAAGAAACACCAATGCCTTAGCCTTTCGACTGAATCCAAAAAACAGTACAGAAAAAAGCAAAAGTCAAAAGAAACTTTGCCATTAGCATATATTCCCCGTGTGTCTCACGGGTTAAAACCATGGCCTTACTCCTAGTCATGTATCGTTTACCAGAAGAATTTTTAGTGTTCAGATTCCAAGCTATTGTCAATTAGCCCAATTTCATTTGTACTCAACGAAAATGACATATCTTGTTAGTCCTTTTGATTCATGCCAAAATGATTGCTAACGTTGTTTTGTTCTGTAACCTGTTTTGTTCTGGACACTACCTTTTAGCCGTGAGGAATTTGGAATCAAACCATTTGACAATGTGGTTCTCCGTTCTTTGATGGCAAAATGGGTCACAATCCATAGGCTTAATGCTTACACTCACTGGACCATCGTCATCCAGTAGACATGCGTACTTGAAAATGTGAACATGCATCCCAACGCTGACCAGAAAGGAGTAGAACTGGCGCAGCTTGCCAGCCATTGTTTTCCAAAGCTTACGGATTGGTGTGATTGCTATTAAACAAAGTCTGTAAATCTACTCCTGGCTAAAAATCTTTATTGTCATTCCAAAGTTTTCATCTTTCTTTTACCGTACATTCATGATTGTAATAACTTTCTCTTCAAACAACAACGTAACGGTACTGAAAACCACACACGTAATTACCCAATTGCTTCCATTATTTCGTCTGTTTATTCAGTTGTCGCCACCATGATATGGAGAACCGCAAAAGGACGGGGAACTGCTAAATGTTGGTGGCACCAACACAGAGGAAGAAACCTTAAACCTTTTACCCCTGGAACCCTCGTCACCACCGCCGCTGCCGCCACCACCAGCAACATCCGGGCTATCTACCCTGCCCATCACTTGATCCAAAGAGCCTCGATCACCAACACTAAGTTCCCCAATATCCGATCCATCCGAATCGAGCCCAGGATGCGGGAAACTGACCCATTCAGTGTCACAATCCAAAACACTCGAAGTTTCCCAGGAAGCATTATGCTTATCAGCAGCTACATGGGGCACAATGATACTCGGTTGCACCGCTTTCTCAATTGTCTTCATGTCCACGGGCTTCTGGTATTCATGGCTGCGAAAATGAAATATGCTGGCGAAAGTTAAGTGGTCACTCACTCTGTTTTTTGTGGACTCGTTCTCTGTGGTCCTCCTGGCCACGATGCTATGCAGGTTCTTGCTCAGTTGAGCCTTTAGTGAAGAAAAGCTAAGGCTATGCTTCCCGTCCGATCCAGACATTAACGCACCATTAGATGGGGATAATGAATCTACGGATTGGTTTGAGCTAGTGTGATTAATTGATGCAAAGTTGGTTCGAGCATTTTCCCCGCGAAGGGCGCGAGCAGCCTCATCGTAGGCCCTGGCAGCCTCTTCAGGAGTATCATATGTCCCTAGCCAGAGCCTTCCGCGTTGAGATGAGTCCTTTATCTCTGCTACCCATCTCCCTGATGGCCGTTGCCTGACTCCCACGAATCTCCGGGGCCGTGATTTCGTTGTTTTGTTTGCAGCGTTGGTGGTTACAGGAGGACTTCTCAGGGCTTGATCAGGGCCTGCCATTGCAAAGCCAAATTATTAAAACTTGAGCTTTGCTTTTTCGCTATGCCTTTTAATTTTTCTTTTTTTCCTTTTTTTTCTGGGGAGAATTGTTTTTCTGTTTGCACATTGGAAAATACATGGGCCGAGATATATAAGGCGGCTGATTATCAAGTGTTCGAGTGTTGCCGGAAACCTCTCTCAATTATTATTTGTTTGTTTCTTTCGCCATTAATTATTTTCAATTTGGATTCCGGTTCATACTGTATTTTGCAATACTGCCTTAAGTAGCAGCAGCTCGGCTTGATGGCTGAAGCACCCGGGCGGTCGAATTTTGTCACCTTTCAAAAGAAGAACGGACTTGGAACGTTGGATTCTTAATTTTTTTCTTTAAGGAAAAAAAAAAAAATCCGGCGGGAGGGTCTAGTTTAACAGATGGGGAAAGGTTCCCCGTTGGATTTAGCACTTGGAGATAGAATGATTTGTGGGTTCCATCTGGCATTTTCTTGGCTTTTCTCTCGTTTTGTTTTCCGGGGCAATTTGCACTATCTCAGCATCAAAAATTAAATTTATATCATTGCAATTTTGTTTACATAAGTTTTGACATTTTGTTAGTTTGTGATAAGATTAGCTTGTTGTTTAGATGTCTAATTTTGTCGTTATAGTGTAGCCCGTGTCCCTTGGATGAGGAATATAATCACCTTTATTCTATAATGGAAATGGATGGCCGTTTAGATTCCCAAATGTATCATTCCACTTGGTGTGGGAGAGAGGCATCTTGTCATTAGTAAGTGAATTTTAGCAATAAAATACTTTCCAAACAACACGTGTCAAGTGTATACTAATTTTTACCTCTCCATCTCTTAATGACATGGATATTAACTCATTAAAAAATATTACATTTACATCAAAATTTTTAAAATATACATTGATATATATATTATATTATTATAATTATTAATTATATATTTATAATTTTTTTATATATGATCATTATCACAAATATATAATTAATAATTATAATCATATAATATGAATCTATTTGTTCAATATTAAATTTTATATATTTGAGTAATAAAGTTCTTATTACTAAACAAGTTTCACTATATATATATATATATGAGTTATCTAGATACATGTCATATGTAAGTAAATTGATATTATTACAATCATATATTATATATTTATGATTATTATTTTTTAATTATAATTAAATATAAAAAATTATAAATATATAATTAATAATTATAATAGTAAAACATAATATTATTTATGAATTTTTTTGACTTACATTGAGGTATCCACGTTAGATAACATTCCCATTGGTTGAAATGGTATAAACAAAATTGTTTACTTAAATTTTTTGGATACCATGAAAAAAATAAATTTTTATAAGTTCATCCTCTTACTTGATGTAAATTAGTATGTTGAGATCGGTATCGTTCCTTGAAGATGCTACTAGAGACCTTGCAAAGGTTAGAAAGCTTGGTGTTATTCCTTGAGAATACCATTAAAGACTTTGTAAGGGTTAAAAATCTCTAATTACTGGCCCCTTCTTAAATAAAAAAGCAAAGTTATGGAAATTTACCCTAAACAAGCTTCATTGTATAATACCCCCCATTTAGTTTATTTAATTTCTACAAGTTGTCCCCAAAAGAGTCGAGATGATTTAATTGATAATAGTTCCTCTCTCTAGATGATGATTCCTATTCTCTCTTAAGGAGTAGAACTATTTCTTTAATTTGAAATTCTTTAGCAACACTAACTTTTGATAGAGTCACCACTCCTTTTTTCCTTACATTGGTCAATTCCTTTCACCCCTAAACTATGACTCCTTTGTGACTTTGTATCTATTTACCCTTAGTTCTTCCTTCACTTGCTAAAAGTTAAGAGGGACTATTCACTAACCCCTAGCCCTCCTTGCTATCCTTGTAAGGCCACCTAATGGCATCAAATGAAAATATAAACAAACTAATCCAATGCACTAACATGCTATTTTGGCAAGAGTGCACCTTAGAAATGGACACAAGTCTTCTAGAGGCCCAAAAAGTGGCATGTTTTGTCCTAATTGGGAAATTGTATTTGACAAACAACACAACTCTTCAGTGGTTTAAACTATTTTAAAGAGAGTGCAAAACCTTATGAGAGGCTTTGAACTTTAACTTTTGCAAGTCAATGTCTTATTCACTTTCAATAAAGAAAGTGAACATCGCATAGTCTTGTATAATATCTCTTAAAGTATTTCAAACTAGCTTGTGGTACATAAAGAGTAGCCCTCTAGCTAGACTCTAGATGATTTAGACTTCAGTCCACGATCTCACTCTTGAGTAGATGATGAAAAAGAATGCCAAAACGATTGGCAGCATGTTTAATCGACTGCTGGAAGTTAACTTCACGCTTGACCATATTCAAGGATAGAATAGTTACATGAGACTACTAGTAAAGGTCAATGTTAAGGATCCCCTAAGGATTGGTTTTTTCTCCCACAAGAAGGATGTCACAAAATCTTGGATACATATCTAATTCAAAAAGAATAAACTAATAAAATCAATGGTACAAGCTATCCCTATGTCATGATGATCTTTCAACTACCTTTGAAAATTAACAAAAGAATAAACCAAAAAGTGGTGAACTTTTGGTGGGAACAAACTAGGGATGAGCCCTAAATACATTGGGAAATTTGGAATAACTTTCCTTACCACAATCACAAAGGGGCTTAGGATTTAAAGATCTATTAGCATTCAATTTGGCCTTCATGCCAAAACAAGCATAAAGAATATTATGGAATAAGGATGTAGTTTGGGCTAGAGTTTTGGGAGGGATTTACTTTCCCTTAGGAAACTTTCTTAATGCCTATAAAGGCCAAAATCCATTTTAGTCCTAGCAAAGCCTCTTGCAAGGTAGGAAGTTACCAGAGCCAAGACTTATATAAGGGATGGGGAATGGATGACAGGTAAATATTTAGGAAGACCTATGGATCCTAGGTATACCAATTTTCAAGCCTTGCTCTCCCAAACCCAATGACATAATGACATTAGTGGTAGGGGATTTGATCTAAAAGAATTTGTAAGAATGGGATGGTAAGAAGCTTAGGAGTTTGTTCTATTTGGATGACATGGTGGCCATCCAAAAGATTTTGCTTAGTTTTGTTAAGTATTTAGATAGTTTAATTTGACATTATAATGTAGTTGAAGAATACACAATTTAAAGAGGCTATCACCAAGCCATAAAGTATCACCATTTTTAAAGCTAGCTTCCCTTTGCTTGAATAAACTTTTGCTTTAACATATGAAAGTAGGTTTGGTTCATGTGAATTCATCTTAAGATAAAGCACTTTCTTAAAAAGGCATTGTAAGTGGCACTCCCAACTCATATCAATTTACACAAGCATCATGCAACAATGACCAATCAATGTTTGTTATGTGGGGATAAGCCTAAGTCCATAACTCACGTATTGCTAGAATGTGAACATACTCATGTGACATGGTTTGCTAAAAGGTGAGACTACTATCTTAGCAATCCTACTTTAATATCCTTCCAAGACTAATGGCTAGTGGTCACTAATCAAATTGGTCAAGGGGATTATTAACAAATTATTAACAATTTGGCAATTTTGTGTTAGAACATATAGAAGGGAAGATGCTTAAACTATATAAAAGGACAAGTCATTGTGCCCAAAACTCACCATTACCAAAGCACTACAAGACTAGTAGGATACTAAATTATTTAATTTGCTAGTGCCACATACAGCAAAGCCAACAAAGGATGTTGTGCCATGCCTCCCTCCCAAATTGGACACCACTTAAAATGGGAAACCTCAATGCAAATACCAATGCAGCATTCTCTATGGAACAAGGATGGGCTAATATTGCAATTTTGGGTAGGAATCATCAAGGGGAGCTCATCTATGGGGAAACTATGAGAAGACAAGTGAGTTTTACCCTAATTGGGGAGGCATTAGCATGCCAATTAGCAACCAAATTGGTGTTGTTAGAGGGGAGTGAAAGCAAAATGTGATGTAAAACACATCACAAAGTTCATTTTTTATTTTCCTATAAATAATGTTGTAATTATTATTTTTTAATTTATTTACTTATTTTATAATATTTTAGTATAATTAGGAATTTTAGTTAAATTATTTAAGATATATACAAATTATTTAGGTATTTTAGAATATTTTTGGTTAGTTATTAAGTGTTTTCTTATTTACCTTAGAATATTTTCCTAGTTAATTAGATGATTTTACTTATGAATTTGTATAAGTCCAAAAGCTAAAGCATTATAAAGATTTAAGTGAATAAATATTTAATAAAAACATTAAATTTATCTTTATTATTCTTTTTGAGAATTATTATTTTTTTAGATTAATCAAGTGTTAACCTTATCTTCACTAAACATTACGTCAAGTGGTATCAAAGCAGGTATCACCTATTCTGATGGTAGAATAAGATAAAGGGAGTAGCAACCATTTTATCAACAAAGGTAGGGGATGCAAGTCATATGGTCTACTATATATGACCAAAAGGTGATACTATAAAACCTTAGCCAAAGGATTAATTGATTGGAACACAAATTAGAAGTCATCAACAATCAACTCAAATCTCTCCAAGTAGGAAGTGCCAATAAGAACCAAAGTAATGAAAAGAGTTAGATTAAAAAGGCTTACAATTAGCCTCTTACTCAACCTATCCTTGCAAATCTAAATAGGCGTCAAACTTACGTGGTGGATTTTGATAAAGAAACAAATGTATGTATGCGTCAAACTTACATAGTAAACTTTAGTGTTGATGATGGTGGATTTGATGAATACCCAAATTATTTTAGGTATAAACAATTATGACCTTCATCTCCTTAAATCTTAGATGAATTTCAATTAAAAGTAGATATTCTGATCTTTAATAGTGAATTAAATATTAAAAATTTTATGGATTGATTAGTCAAAGTAAAAAGATTCTTTGATTATATAGAGATACTTAAGGAATAAAAGGTTATATTGGTAGCTTGTCAACTAAAAGGAAGAGCCTTTACTTAGTGGGAACAAATGAAAGATTGAAGGAGAAGATAAAGGGAAACTCCAATTAGAAAAACCTTAGGTGAGAGACTGAAGGATAAGACAAGGGCTAAAGCATTCTAAAGAATTTAAGTGAATAAATATTTTAATAAAAGTATTGGTTTTATCTTTATCCTTTTCTTTAAGAATTATTATTCTTTGGTTAATCAAGTGTTAACCTTATCTTCGCCAAATGCTACGTCCAAATGCATGTAAAGACATATTGTGAGGTCTTGTTTAAGGCTTGCTTGCCTCATTATACTTTATGACCTTGGAAAATGGCTTTAAATTGTGAGAGATCAAATTTTGGTTAGCAACCCACCCAAAAGTAGAATTAACCTAATAGCATAGTAGATTGGGTAGCTAAGCAAATTTTAAATTATAGTTGCCCTCTTGATTAGGTATATAGGTTGCCAAACAAGTTGGCAAAACTTTTGTTTATTGATTTTGTAACTAGCAACTCAATGTAATGAAATAGTTATATTGGCTCAAAAAAAAAAAAAGGATGATTTATAAAGAGTGCTTGTGAGAGAATGATTATGTGCAAAGAGGTAACATGTTTCTCAATTACTTGACTCACTCTATCAAACACCTTGTCCAAAGTTTTAAAAAATGAGCAGTAAGTTGATTTTGTTTATATATATTTTTTAAACTCATAAGCATCCCTTTCTTAATGACTCACAATTAACATTTAGGTAGTAAATCCTCTTTATGGGAGGTTGAATGAGGATGTCAATAAATGACCTTTCACTTTGATTTATAATTACGATGACTAATATATTTTTTTCTTAATAAAAGAAAAAAAATTGAATCAATTTCAAATCAAAATCAACCACTTAGCAAGGATTTTTTTTTTCTCATAATAACAACTAATTAATTTATGTCTATATATACACTAGACTTGGATCTTACCAATGCATAAATCTTTTGTAATTTACTATTAATTTTATTATTAATAAAATTCTAAGGTTTAAAACCATTTAATTATATGTTGAAATAATTAATTACTTACATAATAAAAAAAATAAATATTAAAGTAATGGTTTAGTTTAAACTTATTATTGGATAATCAATCTATATTTATGCTTTTATTTTAAGTCAATTCACCATTTGATTGTCATTTTTTAACAATGGCTTTATGTATTACTTAAAAGAATACAAAAATTTTTTCTTTTTTTTTTATTTGAAGGTTTATAGAAAAACTCATTATCTTATAGAAAAATTCTGCAAATTATATGTTGATTTTTGTAGAAAGAAAAAAAGCTCTTTCATTGTATATTATGGTTCATAATACAAGATGTCCATATATATAAAATCAAAGGATCAATTTCTCCTAAAATTAAGCCTCATAATCAATCTTATAATCATCTTTATAATCAAATAATACCACATATACATAATAATACCATGCCCAATTTGTTACAAATATAATTAATCCTAGGGCCATCCAAAGCTTTTGTGAAAATATCACTTTATACTCTAATAGAGACATAAATGGTGAAAGTGAAATTTTGTTAAATTTTTTTACAAATAAATTGATAATCAACTTCAATGTTTTTAGTCCTCTCATAAAAAACTAGGTTTGATGTAATGTGAAGAGTAGCTTGATTGTCATACTATAGTTTCATATGTGTTAAGTTTCCAATTATAATCTCACATAGTGATTGATATATCCACATTAGCTTATATATGGATTGTGACATGACTTTATACTTTGTCTTTGCACTAGATAGAGACATCACAATTTGCTTCTTACTATTTCAAGTTACCAAATTTCCTCCAATAAAAACACAATAACCTTTAGTAGACCATTTATTAGTATTGAAACATGCCTAATTTGCATTTAAGAAACACTTAACATGAGTATGACTGAGTTTATTATATAATATACCGCATCTCAAAGCTTACTTAAGATAATATAAAATTTGTTCTAAAGCTACATAATGAGTAAGTCATGAAAAAGATATAAACTAACTTATAACACTAACAATATATGTATTATCAAGATGAGTCACTGTAAATTATTTTAATTTTCCAACTAATCTTTGATACCTATTAAGGTCTATTGTGAGTTACATGTTGGTAACCATTGGAGTACTACAAAGTTTAACCTTAAGTTTCTAATTTTTTGTAAAAGATCAAGGATATAATTTTTTTATTTAAGATAGAAAAATACTCTTTTTATTCCTTATAATTTCAATGCACAATAAATATTTTAATACACCTAAGTCTTTTGTTTAGAAATGTGTTTAAAGAAAAGATAAAAGGGTTGATATACATATATTTTTACTTCTTAACCTAAAAATATCATCAACATAAACAACCAACAAAATAAAACCAACTTTATATTGTTATGGAATATGGAGTAGTCATAATTATTTTTCTTCATATCAAACTTTTGATCTACATCATTAAATTTGTCAAACCTAAATTGAGGACTTTGTTTCAACTTATTTTTGAAGCCAAATGACCTTACTAAACTCCCCATGAGAAACAAACCTAAGTGGTTGCTCCATATATACATTTTCATGCAAATTGCCATGAAAAGAGTCATTTTTAACATCTAAATGGTATACAAGTTAATCACTAGAGAAAAAGTCTCAAAATAACCCAACCCATATGTTTAAGAATACTCTTTGACATCAAGTTCAACTCTGATATGATTCACAAAGTCATTAAGGTTAGCTTTCAAAATAAATATCCATTTGTAATCAATAGTTCACTTAACTTCTAATAAGCGTGAATACATGTTCATGTACCTTTTTGGAGAGTGATAGGAAGATTAAGACTAAGATTTATAGATGAAGGAACCAATAAAGGATGTGTATCCTAATATAGGACATGACAAGACTATACTTGAGTAATAGGTAACTTAATGAGTTTAATAGAACTAATAATAGTGGTTACATTGTAAACCAAAAGATCATCTTCCTCCCCCTCATTATCATAGATATTAAAGTCAAGAAAAAATAAAGTGGTTTTAAAAAATGTAACATTAATAAATATCAAATAACAACCTAATTCAAGAAAGTAAAACCTATACTCTTTTTTAAGATGAGAATGGCAAAAGGAATGATATTGGAAGCTACTTCAAGATAAGCCCCTAAATTGGTTATGCCCACAACTTGTATCAGAGAGTGTGAACATAACATTGGAGGCACAATCGGGAGGTATCATAGAGGAACTATATGACATAAGGCAAGTGATAAGCCCTGAAAAGACACAATTAAGGGACTTAGGATCTAATTTAGACACATGAAGATGAACAACACAAACAAAACAAATACATCCATATATGGTTTAATTGAAAATAAACCATATATGAAAGAAAGAAAATAAAGTAAGGAATATCATCGTTTAAAACTAATGAGGGCAAATGATTAATTAAGAAATAGGTCATGAAAACAACAATAGCCTAAAATTGTTTAGGGACTTTTATTTGAAAAAATAGTGCTTTAGCAATTTCTAGTAAATGTATTTTTTATCTTTCTATAACATTATCTTGAGTCAGAGTGCCAACACAAAGACTAACAAAGTATCACATTTTGGAACAAGTAAAAATTAAAAGGCTCAAAAAAGTATTCTTTGGCATTATCACTCTACAAAATATGAATAGAAACATTATATTATAATTTGATCTCAACACAAAAGGCACAAATAACTTTGAACAATTTTTCATTAAATATAACCAAGTAAATAAAAAATAATTATTAACAAAGGTAACAAAGTATTGAAAATTAGGTTTAAAGATAATTGAAAACAAACCCCAAACATTAGAATGTACCAACTTAAAAGGAGACATAACCCTTTTATTGACCCTAAGAAAATAAGATACAAGATTATGTTTGGCAAACTAACTTGACTCATAATCTAAAGATGACAAATGTAATAGGTTAGGAAATAATTTCTTCAAAATGGATAAAGATGGGTGACCCAACTAATAGTAACACTTAAAAAGAGTCAAAACACTTAGATATGCAACAGGTTTTTGCGCCATTATGGTTATAGTTTCCAAAACATATAGACCTTTAAACTCACGCTCTTTACTAATAATCTTTCCTATTATAGGATCTTAAAAGTCACAATGATTAAGAAAAAAAATGAGATTAAGTAGTTTAAAGTTTGAGTAATTTTACTAACAAAGAGTAAATTGAACAAAAAATTAGGTAAATACAAAACAAATGACAACAAAAGGGCCAATGTAAGAACAACAATTCCAAAACCCACAAAAAGGTAGTTGAACCATTAGCTAAAGTGATATTTGGAAGATTTTTATTAAAGTTAAAAAATGAAAAAAATACATATGTTACCTATCATATGATTTGTTGCACCTAAGTTAATAACCCATTTTTAAGAGAATGATAAAGATATGTAGTTGGTTTACTTAACTTATGATTAGTGACTAGATTAGGCATAAGGACTATTATGAGGCATGGAACTTAATGAAGTAAGCAAGCTCATCAATATAAATAAGCATAAACTTATTAATGGGAAAAAAAAAATGCAGTAGCTACATGATCACTCTTATAAGTCATAACATTAATGACATTAAACTATTGTTGAAGTTTTCCATGAAGCTTCCAAAAATTACATTTGTTATGACTAAGTTCACCACAATTATAGCAATTTGGTTTAATGTGATCTTCTTGTCTGCAACCACCATTCCAACCAAAACTATAACTACCACCATCTTTATAACCTTGGCCACCTTTACCATCATAGTTATTGTAACCAACCTTATTCTAAGTTCCTTGATTCACAAGGGCATTAGTAATATTAAAAGGAAGAGCTTGAAATCACTTTACATGTTTCAATCGAGTAAAGATGTCATGAAAAGAAGTAATCTTCACACTAGAAAGGATTAGTGTTTGAGTGACATCAAATTTAGATGGCAACTCTATAAGAAAACCCATAATAACCATCTATTTAAGTTAAGATAATTAAGTTCTCACATTAGAACTAAAAGGAAGAAGAGTATATAACTCTTCGTACACTCATTTAAAATCCCTAAAACATTTAGTAAGAGACATTTCTTGTTTCTCTAGACAATAAAACCCCTTGCACACATCAAATATATATATGACAAGTTACCCTTGCCAAAAATATATAAAGGCAAAATAATCCATAAGTTCTATAACCAACTCATAATGATTAACCAATCTAATTACCTTAACATCAATAGAATTGTAAATCTGTAAAATTATCTTGGTATTTTCTCTCAACCAAACCTTTTTTCTTTATAGTTAAATGGTTATTCATCAATAAAATGATCATCCTTATCAACAATATGGTGATACACTCACACCATTTTGCTCTAATTTATATAGTTTATGCCATTAAGTTTGTGTTTTGTGATCATTATTGTCATAAAAACAACATTTGAAATTATAGCCTTTAACCATTTAATTGTCAACCATTATAATCAAAATAAACAACACCAATGGAAAAATAAAATAAAATAGCTTAATATGACCACACAATTGATGAATTAAACTTAAGAAATAAAAAAGAGTTGTAGAATTGTTATTGTAGTGTAGTACTATAACTTAGTATTATAGTGTGATACTACAACTTAATACTATAATGTGATATTGTAGCTTAGTATTATAGTGGTATTATAGCGCAACTAATGTTTCTCTCTCTTAGGAGAATTTTCTGTCTCTTTCTTGGGATACTCCTCTATCTTTGAAAAATTTTCTTTCTTTCTCTCTTTTAGAATACTTTTTTCTCTCCAAGGAAATCTCTCTAAAACAACTTTGATACTATGTAAAAGAAAAACTTTTTCATTGTATATTATCATAGTAAAAGATGTCAATATATGTATAAGCAAAAGATTAATTTCTCCTCGAATTAAGTCTCATAATCAATCCTATAATCATTTTTACAATCAAATAATAATATAAATACATAATAATATATTGACTTACTATATGTATAATAATTTTTTTCTTAACTTTTGGATTTCTCAACCTTGAAATTGACTCTCTTATCTATTTACCTTTCTTAAATTTTTTTAAAAATAATAATTATATTATTAAAATATTTTATATAATTAATATTAAATATTAATTTTATTAATTTAAATTTATTTAAAATAATTTTTAAAAATTTTTAAATTTAACGACCTTCTAATTATTAAAACTTTAATTGAGAGTACATTGGGCCCAGGACTCACAAGCCGAGTGAATGTTCGTAGACCCACAAACATGGTATGTAATGAAGTCCAGACCATGTGAAGTAGAACGCCGGACCGGAGTATGCCTAGCGGAAAACTAAATTAAAGAACTGGCACGTTTCCGGCGGTCGCCTGGTCTTGTTTTCCCGGTGATAGAAACCAAGAAAAGAAAATTTTCCATCCACGCACCGAGCACTTTTTTGTGTGACGAAACATCGACCCAGTTCTTTTTCGACAACCCCTTGCACAGCAAGCTCATCAATTTCCTCGCCGTGTCCGAATCCGGGTCGATCTCCTACGCCCCCAGACTTTTTGCCCAGGTCCCAGATCCGTACAGTTATCTGTGGAACGCTCTGCTCAGGGGTTATGCCAGAATTCCAATCTGCACGAAGCATTGTCGTTTAACACTTACTTGAGGATTATTCAAAGGATCACGGTTAGTTGATAAGCATTGTGTTGGATTGGAAGTCCAAGCGAGGTGCCTACATCCAGAAATGCTAATTTTCTTTCTGTATATCAGATGACAGAACAGCTCAATTGATCGACAATTCAGGGACCTGATAACTTGAAACTGAACAAAAGATGGAGACTTTGTGTACAAGCGGAAGTCATTCATGTCTCCGCGGTCATAATCTCCTAGTCACACGTCGAAGTGCCAGTTGCTAGATTATGTACAGACCCGGTCAAGTGTGTCTAAAAGAACAAAGATGGTTGAAGCATTTTTTTAAACATCAAGTCAAATGCAATTCCACCGTAATAAATGTAACATAGATTGCTCGGTGCCCTGCCAAAAAGGATTGGAGATGTTTTTATGTACAAAACGTATTCGAACTGTATGAAATTTGTCCATGTAATTACAATGCCTACAATCGTGAACATGAACCCAAAGTGCACATGCAGGAGTTGATCGTATGTATTCTTGAAATGACTGTAATTTCTTTGCTTCACGAGTGTGTTGTCTCAGTGTCACTGGGAGTAGGTTCAGGGTTTCTGGAAACTAATTCAAGGGGTCCTGAGTTGCTAACATTCTCCACAGAAATCCTAGCAGCGGGTAGCAGCCATTGACGAGAATGTTCACTTGAAGTCTCCGGATTATCATCGCATTGGACCCCGCTAATTGTTGCTTGCCACACATGTTTTGCTTCCAAGAAGGAGGCTTGTATTGGGAGCCGACAAACTGGACATGTGGATTGTCTTCTCAACCAAATATCGATGCAAGAGAGATGAAATTTGTGACAACATCTGGGCATGATTCTCAACACTTCCTTCTCTTGGTATTCCCCTAAGCATATGGAGCACCTATCGAAATTAGAAGTCGTCAGTCTCATACATGTTGCCTGAAGAAAACATTGAGTAGCACACTAAGCTGAAAAGCATTAGAACTTCCTGCAATTTCTGCTGAAAGCAATCTCATGCCTGTTAAAGCTCAATCCCACGACCAAGGAAAAGCAAAAAATGCAAAACATAATGAGTCCCAATCCAATGGGATTCCAACCACATACATGCTAGAATAACGTAATTATATGCGATTATGGAGGAGAAAGATCCTCAAAGCCCAAGCCGGACCTCTCGACCCATTATACCACATTTTAATATCCAAAAATGCCAAGAACAAGGTGGCAAAAACTTACTGTGTATCTTCTACAGAAGTGAATGCGTCGTGGCTGAACTTCATAGTTGGGATTGCAGCAACTGCAACTGGCTCGAGGCCACTAATCCCATGCTCTGGCTGTCAGATAGAAAAGAAAAGAAAAAAAATTTCAAAGCTCAGGCCTCCAAATTAAAACTGGGATAAAAGCAACTTCACTTAAAAGGCACATTCCAAGTTGCAAGGTATTCATTTACTAAACTGCTCATTGCGAATGATATTCTATACCAGTCACGGAACATGTTTCCTATTGACATCATAGGTGTGGTGCAATCTAGATTCGTTACGACACTGGAATTTTCCAGTTTGTGTTATCTTTTCTCACGGTTTTTCTCGTAATCCTCCAATCTATCTCATTTTTTGAGCTCGACCTCTTCACAATCAGGTATGATGACAATGAAAAAGCACTTGAAAATCCAGGACTACCGAGAACAATAAGCAAAGCCATCCAACTCAAGAGTCGACATTAGTTTTCATACATTCTACTGTTAGCGGACAATTGCAAAGAAAAAGCTATCCGGCTAGGCAATTCTAAACCACCCCTCTCCCCCTCCACCCCCCCCCCCCAAAAAAAAAACAGAGAGAGAGAGAGAGAGCAATTTGAAGGAATTAAACATACCTGTTCAAGATCAATCCTGGACTCAACCTCAAACATGCGCCACGACTCGGCACCTCGAAGTCTCCTACAGATTATTCTTGTACAGACAAACAAAATAAAAGTTGCACACATCGCTAACCCAATTACTGTAGTTACCAGATTCAAGCGGGAACCAAACATCTTCTCCCTCCGCCCCACTCCCTGCCCCGAAAATTTTCCAATCCAGTTTCCGAAAGCAACAAAAAGCCAGAAGACCAACCAACCCCTAATTACAAGTTGCAGAACAAAAGCCAAGTCAAGTACCCATCCAAGTCCATTAAACAGAAAAGGACGAATAAATGATACCCATAAGCTCAAAAACGTCTTTAAAAAAGTAGAAATGATGATGTAAAAGAAAGAGTCACATTAGAGAACCAGGACCCAAGTCAAGATTGTTGAAAAAATGGCAAGCGGTCCATAGTTCAAGGGGCCAAAAATGTCAAAAACACAGAAACTATTGTTACCCATATGGAATCCTAATCGCTTTGGGTGGACTCAAAGTTAATTCCAAGGCAAGGAGGAGGAATTTGATTGGCTGGTGTGGATTTGAGACGAAAGAGAGAGAGAGAGAGAGAGTTGTGGAAAGAAGAAGACGACTCGTTTTCTTGCTCTTTGGGATTTGCGCTGGTCGGGTCCAAGGTTAGGTGGGACCAACAAGGAAATTTAAGAACTCAGATCGGGGGTTGTATACATCATCGGACGGTTGAGATTGAGGCGGTTGGTGAATTTTTGGCGCCACAAAAAAAAAAAAGTAGGGGAGTTCAAACGGTAAATTAGGGAATATCGTCTGATTCTTCTGAGATTTACGTTCCTTTTTAAGGTACAGAATCTTTGAAAGTTTTTGGCTTTCCCCATTGCATCTCTGGGATAAAAAGGCCCCCAGTTTCGCCTTTTTATCTTCTTTTATTTTTATTTTTTTTTGTAAATTTTCTTTGGTGAACTTTATTAATTAATTAGTCATTCTCCTTATTGAACACGGTGTCATTTTAGCGAAGGAACGGCTGGTGACTCGGACTGGTCAGTGGATTGCTTCGGCGAGGTGCTTGTGGCAACTTTCCCCCTCTGCAAGGATGGGAGCCTTTTGTCTATTGTGTTTTCCTTTTGACACTTGGCGTGACACCTGAGGAGAAGACTAATGTCATAATTCCATTCTGTTTCCTGTCAGACAAGGCAGTCTTCATCTGAATATTTTTATTTTTATTGTGTAATTAAGGGATTTGATGGACTGAAAAATAGATAAATAACGGGGTCATTAACGTTACTTTCATTGGTTCTACGGAGTCTAGATTTACATCTTCAAAATTTTCTCAAAAGAATGCATATCTTCATGCAAGAAACCACTTTCTTGAGGGGTATGGATAATCCAATTGACCGTCTTTTTGCGGATGTTGACACATCACCAACATTCCCCAAAGCTTGTGGCTCATGCAGTCCTGGAATGCATTTAAGTGCAAATAGACACTCGCCACTCTTTGAACATTTAATATCTTGACCATTTTTTGTCACCTCCTGACAATGATCTTATCTAACCAAACGAAGCCAGAGTTCGTTTAGTATTATAATTTATGGGTTCACATCCTGATCGTCGTGATGATGCCTTTGCATGGGCATGAGTATAAAAGGAACCAAGTTTGGAAAGGTTAGATCTTAAAGGTTTTATCTTTAAAAGCATCCACCTATAGGTACGAGTCCAGAAGAACTGGGAACTCTGAGAATTGCTGGGAAATGGAAAAATGGAAAGGACCCAAAAAAAAAAAAAAAAAACGGTTATTTTTTAACCCGCATTATGCAATATCTAATGTCATCTGTTTGAAGTTCCAGGCAGTGATGTCATCCACGATCAGAACAAGTTGAAAAAGGCCACCAGTGCGCACTTTATGTATCCATTCCACCGCATATGCTCCGTTTACAGCCAGCAATATGGGAAGTAGTATCGGAAACTCCATGAATAAGAGGATTGTTGGAGTCTTAGAGTGCAGTGGAAAATAAACTGATTGAAAAGAACAGGATGCAAGGCTTAGAAGGCTTGTTGAAATTGAAATACAGACCAGAGAATAGCCTACTCTGACCAGATTGAAAAATTTAAATCAATGATTGGCCTTACATGAAGGTGACGCACATTGAGCAAACGAAAAAGAAATGTTTTTAATAAGCAAATTCTTTAACAATTTTATTAAAAGTCAACATCACTCCTAATTTTGATGACCAATAAAAGATTTATCGAGGCTGGAGGAGGCTTATGCAAAAAGAGCAAGGCATCAGGAAATAATTCAAAAGTTGAAAAGAGTAAGAAAAAGAAAATACAGCCAGATCAAAATTGTGAAAGAATCACTCCAGCAGAAAAAAAGAATAAATTAACCCCTTCAGGAAAACAAAAGAATAAATTAGAGAAAATACACCGTGATTTTTGTTTTTCCTTTTTTTTTTCCATGAACATCTTTTCTCCCCTGGTACAAATTCTTTTTTTTTTTTGGACACAGTCCTGTCAAACCAACGCAATCTCGGAACTCAACTGAAATAAAAGCCAACTGCTTGAACTTAACATGAACAACATAGCAAAATGGAATCGAGGTTGCCACTACCAGCATCTTTACCAGAGCTGCTAGCATCTTTAGAGAAAGCTCTAGTGATGGCTAAACAGCTTCTGGCCACAACTAACTCAGCTTGATAATAGCAGCACCAGAAACTTTCCAAAATATGTATGGCAGACATCCAAATTCGTGCTGACTAGTTGGGTTCATCGTCAATGCCCAAATGCTCCAAGGTTGAGTTTGTTTTTAAAGAAGTCCAACGACAAGTTTGTATTTCTATATGGTACCCAGCGGTCAATGCCGTAGGATCAATCTCCCACTGCAAGGATCATCGAGCGTTGAATTTGGCAAGCCTGGTTTTTGAGTTTGACCATCCCACAACACCAGCAGGGAGGTTCCGCAACTTACATCCCTATGCTCTTACAATTATATTATGCAACTTTACAAAATCATCCAAGCTAAGTTCCCCTGGTCTTGACTGCAATGCAATCATAGTGGTTGTCATTCAGAAAGAAAATAACAATTAAAGAGGAAAGAAAGCCATGCAATGCAATGTTCGCATGTTAATAGTCATACTGTGGCAGGAAGACCTGCATCCTCAAGAGCCTTTTCAACTTCCAAAGATGTGCAAATATGCTGAAGTGATCTTCGCAACATCTTACGTTTTCCGCTAAATGCTGAATTCACCTGTATAGATAAACCTCTTACTAGATTTCAAGACACGCAGAACCTCATCCATAATTTAATGTTCTATCACATCGGAATTTAGAATGAAACCCTCTTCAAGGATAACAGAAGATACCACCTTATCATTCTCAATGCCAGCATAAAAAGAGAGCAACTTATCATAATTATTCGTATTAAAAGAACAATAAGTTGTGCAAAGGTAGAGAACATACCATAGAGAAGAAGCTTTTAGTAGAGGAAACCGCTGGATAATCGGAAGCTTGCTTCAACTTAAACGTAACAACAGCTGCATCAACCTAAAAAGAGTGAAAAAGAGTCAATTTTATCAACAAAACCAAAGCAAAACCTTATTCTGGATGTGTAGACGCAATAAAAGTTGGATAACACAAACAGGATTCAATGCATCACAGATACAAGCATTTGTGTCAGTGGGGGCAAAAAATACCCAATGTGCTTTCCTCACCAAACCCTTGTTAATGTCCATTGGTATCATTGCAAATCTAAAATTCCTATCAGCAATGCCAGGACAAGATCCAAAGAACCCTCCCTTGCACTAGAACTTTAATGAAATGCAACTACAAAGATGCTCACAGTTATTTTCAGACTTAGCTGAAAAAACAACACTCACAAATCACAACTGTCAGTCTTATCCCTGGTATGCTATTGGTGTATTAAAGCATCATTCTATTGAATTTCTGTCCCAGGAAAAATTCATATTAATTCTCCAACTGCACCTCAATAATTGTACAGCATTACACTAACAATTAAATGGCTATTAAAAATAAACCAAAAGGAGGAAACAGATCTCACTTCAATTCAGCTAAACCAAAATAATATCTGGCATCTAATAAAACGTGATTATACAAATGAAAGACATGACTGAAAAGACACAAATAAGTGGGAAATTAATTTTAAGAAAATAATATACAATATCTGCATTTTCCTTTTTAGAATCATTGGGCAGTTGATCAGCCTGGTCAATAGATGGTCTAACTCTAAAGAGAGGAGGACAAATCAACAAAAATTATGGGATAAAAAATATTTTAGTGGGGGCAAACATTTGTGTGTGGCAGCAAGCTTATCACATAATAGCAGTTTATATATATTTTTTTCATTTTCAATGGGGACAGTTGCCCCCCACTGGCCAACATTTCTAAGCTGAAAAAGAAAATTTTATTTGCATCTCCGGAAACAAAGCACTTACATTAGGCTGAGGGAAAAAGTTCGACCTTGGTACCTTGAGTTTGTATTCAGGATCTGGAAAATAGAATTAGAAGTGCATCTTAAAGAGACTAATGTATTTTAGTCAAACTATTATGGCTCCACTGAGAAGCATAAATAAATATAAACATAAGATAGTTTTATTAATAATTTTTAAATAATTTTTAACATGGGAAGCAAGAGTGGAAGAAGACATGATAAATACCTCAAATTATACAGTTTTCCAGGAAGGATTATGCTACAATTGATAGAAGAAAAACTAGGATTCTGTTATCTTACTTTCTGACCTCTTAATATTTAATGCTTATCAACTCCATTGTGCAGGTTTGTGGATACCATTAAATTAATCCCTCACAATCCATACGAACCATGAGAAAATAGTCACTAAAGGCCATCTAAAAGTAATGGTCAATTCAACTCAACACAAATGAGGCAGAAATACCTGAATAAAAATTAACGAAGATATTAATGGGACGGTATTCTGGTGTTCCTAGAGATGACTCCACCAAGCGCAGAGCTGTCTCCTCCTAAAACCATTTAATCATCCCAGTGACAATTACTACAGAGTGTCTTCCACACATTAAGTAGGAAATTACGGTCTAGTTGACAAGCAAATAACATAGAAACACAAATTCTCACCTGAAGCAAAAGAACTACTTCTGAGAAAATGTCACCCATTGGAAGCAGTAGTTTGACCACATCCGTACTTATATTAAATGGTATATTAGAGACTACCTACAAAAATACTGGCATGATCATCTGTCAGTAAAATTTGCAAAGGAATAAGTCAGAATGTGAGAATTCTGATTGTACTTTTGCACATCTGGGTCCTTCATTGGAAGAAGAAGCCACATTCTCCAACAATGGCAACATAGCAGATCGAACGTGGCATTTGATAATGTCCTCTTGCAAAACCTTAGTAAGGGTTCACAGCAACCCAAAAAGAAAAGAAAAAGAAAAGGGTTCAATATTCAAAACTATAAAACCATATTGTGGCGGGGATTACGCCGTCTGGAGAAGGATTATCATAGAATTAACAAGCTACCTTTAAATGCTGCGAATCAGCAAATCTTTCTCTCACTAAAGCAGCCATGTGTGGATCCTATAAGGTCACGAATTAAAGAACCATCAACCATTTTTATCCTTTTCTTTTCTTCTTTTTTTTTGTTTTGTCTTCCCCAGATGAGTATAATAATTATAAACCATCATGTTCAAAAAGCATTGTTTGTAAACAAATGATGGCATATGGGGTAAAGAAACGAAACACAACACACTTTTTCAATAGCAAGAACAGTGGCACCACTGGTAATGAGGACGTGAGTCAGAGAACCGGTGCCGGATCCGATTTCAAGGAGAACATCTCCCGGTTGGACATTAGCCGCTGCGGCAAGCTGCTGGTTGATTTCAGAATTCAACATGTAATGCTGCAGTGGCCAGCTGACTGTTTGTCAAAATGGCCAAACCAAAAAAAGGCCAAAGAAATCAAATAGGAAAAATGACATAATAAAAAAAGAATGCGAAGAAAACCTGGCCGAGGGATTTGCGAGGCCTCCGGCCTCGAGAATTCAGAGCTTTAAGAGTGGCGTGGTAGTCGTCGTCCGGACTTGCTGCTGCTGCTGCTTTCGCCGCACACATAATATTTAGCCTTGGGGTCCATGCTCCGGCGATGCTACGGCGCACCGGGGTTGAAGGTTTACTGATGTTTCCGTTATTTGGAGAAGGAGGACGAATTTGAGAGAGAGAGTGCAGGAAATGAGACGCTGCTGAGCCCACCATCTCCTTCTTGTCCACAAGCAATGTGAGATGTTCTGTTTGGCTATCCATTTATTATTATTATTATTATTATAAAAGAGACAAGTAAGATTTTTTTATTTTTCTTTCACCTTGATTTAGTTGTACCGATTAAGTTTTTATAATTATATTAATTATTTTAAAAAATTAAAATATAAAAAATTATTTAAAATTTTTTTTTAATTAATTAAATTAAAAAATTATTATTAATTTATTAATTTATAATTTAATTAATAGTGATATTAACATGATTATTATTTTTTAAAAATAATAATTTTTAAAATAAATTGAATCGAAATATAACATGATATATATCTAATTTTTAAAAATTTAGTATTGACTCTAGAGCGAATTATCAAAAATTATATATATATATATATATATATATATTATATTTACAAAACGAGGAGAGAGCTTGTCCACAATGGTTACAATTCTTGAGGCAAATTGGTTTTTGACTCTCCATTACAAGACATCCTAGATGACCCTACTTTAAAGCAAAAGGCGGCGTCTCACAGATTTTGGAAGTCTTGAACTTGAGTACTTCCTCTTCTCTTTGGATGTCATGTCATCCTCAATTTCAGATTTATTTGCTACATCTTCTCCTTGTTTTGCATGAAATTGTGATTTGGTAGAACGGTAAAATTTGGTTATACTAGGCTGGACGCCTTTGGACCCTGACCCTGACGATTCTGACTTATCACACAACCCCTGGGGTGAAAATCCTGGACACTTCCTTCGTCTTGATTCTTTCAGTTCCTGCCAGTTTTCAGTTACAGAAACAAGCAAATTACCTGAAAGGGTCAGAGGTAGCTTATTTCTAGAACACAAGAGTATGAAAAATGCAGGTAGGAGATACGGCAACCTAAATGTTATCTTGGCTTACAAAGCACAAAACAAAGTCACGGGAAACCAGCATAAGGATTTTGCAATGCCTTGTATACAAGATCACCCAATTTGAAACATATTCTATAATAGATTCTATCACCAAATTCTTACGAGCATGCACCGTTGGCATCGCCACCAGTACCATAAGTTAGTCGCCATTTATGTTCATTTACTCTAAAATGCAAGGATCCACAAATATAGGATCCAAAGACAACCACCACCATTTGACCAAGCTAGAGGAGTAAGAGATAAATTAAAAAGAAATGATACCTTCTCCTCCAAAAATCTATTGACTTCCTTTGGAAAAGCACGACGAATAAGCTCCATATTCTCATCAGTCAACAAGAAGCCATCATTAACAAGAATCTGGGGAATATCATACCCATCCAATTCATTGGCTGGTTCGTCAACTTCCACATCTTCTCCTTGCTGTATATCAGACTCTGCAGCAAGGTTTTTATGGATCCCACTGCCTATGCTATCTACAGCTTTCTTCCACTTAATCACGTAGGATTGGTGCCCATATTTTACTTTGACCCGCTGAATTGAATCAAATTCATATTGCCCGTGTAACAATGATTCGTTAGGTTTGGCAGCCATTTCTCTCAAATATATGGTAGACAGCATCGGAAGCATCCTCTGTCGAATGTAAGCTGGCTCCCAATGTTGATGAAAAACTAAGAAATCAACTACAATACCAGTGTTTGGGCTTCCCCAGGATATGCAGGGCCTACCATCTGCTGCACACAAAATAATCCGAGACACAAATTAAACCAAGAAATTGTCCAAGACAAAACCCATGTTATCCAAATATAATACATCCAAATGAAGGTATCCTGCTGCACAAACATTTTTGAAAACTTTTAACTCTGTATTGTGCATATAGAAAAATAGAAGAGGAGAGTGGGTTACAACAAAAATGAAAAAAATTATCAGACTGCCAATACCAGCAAAATCTCCATTGTTGTTGCACAAATACATATCAATGATCTCATAATTTGGACAATCCTGCTCCGTAGCAATCCTGTTGCACACTTTTATCCACCATTTTTGATGTTTTACCTGCTTGTTTTCTATCCAAACCTGCTTGAGAAAAAATACAAATGTATAAACAATGATTCAACAAGCTCATTCTTTGAATATTGGTTCAGATTGGATACACAAAATATGCATTTCATAAGGAAAAAAATCATAGAATATAAAAGCTGTGCAAGAAAGTAATTGCCAAAAAAGTAAACCAGCATTGGTGTACCTTATCACACGAGGTACAATTGCATTTGAAACTCTCTGGCTTCTTTATACAACCCTCACCATCACTGGTAATACAATATTCACAAGATAACTGAAAATGTGTTCTTTGGTGCCTGGATGCCCACAAAATGAGCAATGAGAAACTCTTGAATCTGCTAAGTTCTTGTCCGGACAGTTCATAAAATTGTCTGTAACTTTTGAAGAAGCCTCGAAGAGAGGAATATTATTGTGGCCAATCTCACACAACCTGCAAAAGATGCGATTTCGATTCACAATCACAAGAAGAACTTAGCAAGTATTCCCATATTATTCAGCAGTGTTGTCAACAACATTTAGGACATGAATAGAAGCAAACTGATTCAATATATCATCTTCACTGAAAGTCTGAACAAAATGAATAGCTGTCTCAAGTCCAATTCCTTGCACTCCTCTTAAGTCATGGTCATTGCCGACCAAAAGAGAGATGGCTATCAATTGTTTTCTCTGAAACCCAAGCCTAGTTTCAATATCTGACATTTGGTAGCATTCAAAAGGTTCCTGTACAAAACAAGATCACACTCAAGCTGTAAAAATGGTGAAGAACTAATTAAATGAGCTATTCAAGCATCCATCGTAAACAATGGAATGGTGATTACTCGCACACAACAACTGATGATGGGAATCAAGCCGTTATAGCAATAAAAAATTACTTTTGTGTTTGGACTGATGGACTTTAGTACGCATTTAGCCCCAAAGAGGAAAGCGTCACTGTCAGCTGTGATGCATGCATCCACATGACCTTCATGATTTAGCTGAGCGCACAATGCTTCGGCTTCACCTTTTGCTTTCAAAACTGGCATTCCCAAAAGCTCCAGCAGTTCCTAAAATTAAGAAAGCAAGGATTAACTCGTCAACACAACAATCTATCATCGATCAAATTAAATCTGATCAACCCAATACAAAAATAACACCAAAGAAATCAATACTAAGTAAGAATGAATGAAACAACTCAGATAACTCACCACACACTCTTGAACGCATTTCAAGAACGACCGGTTCCTCTCAACAGAGACCCGCTCTCCGGGCAACGGCAAACTGGAAACGTCAATGCCAGAAGAACGAAAGAATCTTGCAATCCTTGCCTGAGACTTCAAGGGAGAAGGGGCCCCATCAACAACAAACACTGGGAATGCTCCAAACTGCCAAAAAAGAGTAGTTCTTTACATCAACTTTAGTGAGTAGAAAACCCAGAAGGAATGAGAAAATTAAAAAACAAAAAAAATAAAAAATAAAGAGGAGACCTTTGAAAAGAGATTGATGGTACGGAAGAAGGTGAGACGGAGATGGGGTTTCCGGACATAGTTTTTGATGGCAGTCTCCTGTACGATCCAATAGGAAAGATCGACGGCTACCCTTTTGTCTCTCAAGAAGTCCGGACCTTCTTGTCGGCAGTGGGGTTTTAGTAAATCCCAGAATTTGCCTCCCACCCCCATTATTTACCACCCTGTTTCTCTAACACATGCAAGAACGACCAAAAGAAGAGCATAGAGACAGAAGAATATCACCTCCCTCTCTCTCTCTGTTTTTTTTTTTTTTTGTTTATATTTTTTAAAGCAGAGAACAGCTATCTTTTTGATAGGGTGAACCGTGAAGGCAGGTAGAATTGGAATTTGGAAACAGGCCTTCAACTACCAAGCCCACAGAGGCTGCTGACTTTGGGCTGGGTTTAAAAAACCCAGGCACATATATTTTCTGGATTCTTTAATAATTTTTTGCAAATTTTAGTTTAAAGGTTTATAATTTTTATCTAAAAAAAATTTTTATTTGTTTCAAAATACTCCATGTCTTTTTTATTACACGAAACATATAATAAATCTATTTTATATTAAATATTTAGATAAACATTAAATATTTATAAAAGTATATTAAATTTAAATGTATTCATAAATAGTAAAATATTACAAATATATATATATAATTAAGGTAAAATGTAGATATAGTTATAAAAAAAATGTTTAATATACATTATATATTTATTTATTTATATCCATATTATATATATTTAAAAAAGAGAAATTGACAAAACTTGTACAGAATCAACATCCTCTGCGTCAATCTCAATCACTCCGTTTATTTCGCCTCATGCCTGTAACGAGGTCCCTAAACAAATTTATTGAATATAGGGAAAGCCAAACTTGAGAGAGTGACTGCAATAGCAGCAGTGGTGCAGAAGCCACGAGTGTCATTCGAGTTGAGAATGTGGAATCTCATGTATCCACAGCTGTGATGGATTCGGCCCATAACACTGAGCAATTGGCCCCAAAAGCAGCTGATATGCACGAATCGATGCAGCTGAAGGTTCCAGCACCAAGCAGGATTTCACCGCTCTGGCTGAGATAAAAAAAAAAAAAAAAAAAAAAGGTGCAACCCAAGCCGAGTTCCACCGAGACAAAAAGGAAAAGAAAGAGAAGTTCTTTCCAAGACTCAGAGGCAGGGAGCTAGGTGGTGCTCATGGGGCCCTTATGCCTATAATCCATGCTGGACTAGCGTGCAGCCGGGAATGGAACAATATATGGGTCTTTGTGCCAATGCCATGTCCTATAGTTTCATGGATTATATAGATTCAATCCTTTTTGATAGGGTCTATTTTCCCGTGCAAATGTATTCTTCAATTGTCTGCACTAGGGTGGCTCTTTTGGGGTTCTGGCCTCTAGGAGATTGCAATTCAAATGTGAATGTATTGGCCGAAGAGCCCCCAACTTGGGTTATGCAAATGTAAATTCTTCAACTCATTTGTGACTTTTCAATGGAGTTCCAATTTCTCTGGAATGAGAAACAAATGCAAGCTTCCTTCTGTCTCCCATCTTCCCTAACCATGTGATGAGGTAATCTGAGTGGTATATCTGTTTATGACTTATTGTGCGTGGATGCACAGGAAACGGGTAATAAAAGAAAAGACAAATTCAGTTCTTACTATGATAATTTTTGTTGAAGATTCACAATTAGTCAGTCCGCAAAAGTTCGAGCCTATGAGAGCGTACCAAACAGCTTTGACCACAAATTTTTTTTTTTTTCAATGTACCAAAATACTTTGGCGACACAAGTAGCAAGATATGAGTAACAAAAAACATATACATTTATATATGGGCTGCATTTCTGTAAATATGATAGTGTGGCTAAATGCACAACGACACAAAACAAATCCGATTGACGAAAATTTCAAGTCCAACCAATAAACGTTCACGGTCGTCAAGAATAGCAAGCACCATAAAAATTTACGAGTCGAAGTCATGATTTAAAACACTATCATAGTAATTGGGTTGAATATAGCCAATTATAACAACTGAAGTTATGAATCTCCTGGAGTTTCTAATAGACCATAGACTAAATCAAATGGATAGTCCTCTTCACATAACAAGAAAACTGTCATGCCATTCTCACAAGTGCTTCCAGCTTTTGCTTGTCCACCCTAAACCACTCACGACTGATTATTGAATTTCTTTTCTGGTTCACCTGGATTACATTCAAATATTTGAGACAATCACTTACCAGAACACCAAGAAATCAGATTTCAAGCTGGTTTCTACAGCATGGCAGGATCCTTGGCTTTTGCAGGAAAAAGAATTCAGAAGTCCCATCTTCTCGTAGCATCCCTCTCATGATCCTGACATGTAAGTGTATCGAGATTGAGCTCCGATGAGAAGCTCCACAATTTTCTCTGCAGATAAACAATAATAGTTCTTCAGTCAATGAAGCAGACAATACTCAAAATATATCACAAAACATGCAGCTTAGTCAGCACATAAATTAACCACCATACCTGTTAAGAACCCAACTATAGGAACAGGCTCCAGCAGTTTTTGAGTGCTTTCCAGCCTTTGTCTGACACAATTAGCAAGTGTTATGTTGTTTCTTATATTCATTTTAGGAAAAGGTTATAATCACATAAATTTCAAAAGGCAACTTGTGAAAGAAATCAGTACCTGGTATACTTGCTAAAGAATGGATCTCTCATGAGATAAAGTGCCCACAGCAGTTTTCTTCTTTTTAACTGTTCAATAACAAATTCACCACCCATTGAGCTCAAAAGTTATTGTTTAACAACAGATTGACTAATTCATTCATAAGGTTTATGAGGCAGATGCCTTCAAGGATAAAGATATAATTCTACAGAAATCAAACCTCATCTTGTTCAGAGACAGTAAGATGAAACTTTTGGCCTTTTCCACCACATCTTGATTTTATAAGTTGTGCTAGAATGCCAGTTCCAATGAAATCCACACCCAGAGAAAGAAACCAAGGGATCCATGACCGAATTCCATATCTTCGGATAAATAGGACATAAATTAAGGGTCTTGTGATAAAAAGGAACTCCCCCATAACAAATAATGCCCCATGAATGCCTTTCTCAGATAATATCATGGAAAGTGTTGGCCTCTGAACTGCTCGATCTGTAAACACAGAATTACAGATAAATGAAGCTTAGGCATAAATGCATTCAATTTTCTTGCAATAAAATGGAAATGCTAAGAGAGAAGTAACTAATTACGTGGAGGCTCCATAATTGCATGCTGATGTTGAACCCTATGCAACCATAGTGGATCAGAAACCATCCTAGCATTTTCTCCAAACCTGCCCAATGCAGATAGTGCTCTCCCTTCTAGATTCCATTGGTTCTGTCCATTAAAAGTGTGTAAATGAGCAGGCCCAACATGACTTTTAAGCTTTGCAGTACTCCTGCAACCTTGCTGAGAACCTGAGAAATCCAAATTTGTTTCAGTATTTGGTGTTTCTTCTCCATGCAGAAGCATCTTGTAACCACTGTTCCAGAACAAAGCCAACCTCACTAATACCCTGGTTTTTATACATAGCAAATAGTTGGTAAACAGTAATAGACTTGAGTCCAAACGGAATGTAATAGTCACATGCTCTCATCAACAAATGTGACTTACTTGGCTGCTTCTGTAACAGCAATGAAATTCCATTTCTTGTCCTCGCCAAAGTAATGTATCGCAGCAACTTCAACTAACGTCTCCAAATCCTTTGTTGCAGATATGCACAATGTGTAAGGGAAAGAATTAGGCTCTGCAGAGCTTGAGGGCGTCCCAATTGGTGTTGCATCAATTACATGTTGATTGATGGCAGTGAGTATACCCAAGATCGCAGTTACTGCAGATGATTACTAAATTGCTAAATACAGTGCCATTTTTAGAAATTGACAGGAAGTATCCCAATGTTACCAAAACTTCACAAAACCTGCTTCTGGTCCAATCTCCGAAGAAGAAAACCGTTCTGGAAGAAGCCATGTCAAACCCTACAGAACACAATTCAGTACCAATGTGAGACAGCATTCAAATTGCAACCTCGCTAATTTATCGTAATTTCCTCATTTATAACCATAAGCTACTGCCAACCAAATATAAAATCCAAACAACATGCACAATTGATGTGCCACACAAATTTGTTCATCTGGGAAAGACTTGAAGATAAAACAGCTTATGCTAGGCTACAACTCCAACGTGTGCATATCATTTACCTTTCACCCTTCTCACCCAGCAATTTTGCAATCATTTCAGAGATGAAACAACACAAACATCCACACAAGTTCAAAAAAATAAATAAATAAATAAATAAAAGCCAGCAAAAACTGGCCCACTGCTTCTTGTTTCAAGAGAATCACCCATTTAATCGGGACGACAAATTGAGTATCAAAGTAGTCGTTAGTCTATAAAATATTAATAAAACCCCAAACCATTAATCAAACCTCAACTTAATATCCAAGCCCAGTTCCATATTAGTTGTTTCCAATATTTCCTTATTTTCTATTTCGGTTTCGTTCTAACAATCTGCAAACAGACACCCAGACAGAACAAGACTTATGTATATCCAGAAAACCAAAGAGCTTTCTTACACTAGCAAGAGACTCCAAGGAGTGTACGAAGTCTTTGTTCCTCCTAACCCATGTCTTATAAGCCTCCATGCCTTCAAAATTATCAGTTTTGTAAAACGAGAGGAATGATATAAACAGAATCGAAGCTCCACGAACCACACTGCATCCAAACCCTAGATCGACCAGGCCGGCACCCAAGTGTGCCTTCGGTAGTTCGGTGTTGTCGGTCAATGGCCACAAGAGACTTTTATTTTAGCTAAAATTCTTTTTTTTTTTTTTTTTTATCTGAACTGCTGCTCTAGCCTGGATTTTGGCAGATGGATTAATTGTATACGTTTAATAAGTCTTTTTAAAAAATGACATGGATTATAATAAATAGTATATAAAAAATTTGACAAATTGATATTTTTGTATTATTGTAGTATATATTATTTTTTAAATTATTTTATTATATATATATATATATATATATATATATATATATATAAATTATAAAAAATGAGTTCGCTTAATTTAATATTTGTGTGTGGAGAAAAAAAAAAAGAAAAAGAGAATTTTCATATAATTCTTCACTTTTAAATTTTTTATTTTAATTTTAAATTTTTATATTTTATTTTTATTTAAAATAATTTTAAATATAAAATAAATAAATTATTATTAATTTTAAATTTTTTTATAACATAATTTTATATTTTTAAAAATTTTTTATTTTAGTTAATATTTTTTTTTTATTTATATATATATAAAAGATAAGTATTAAATTTGTATTAAATATAGATTTATAATATTTTTTAAAAATTATAATTTTTTTTAAAAATTTAAATATAAAACATTTACTTATAATTTTAATATTAATTAAGATTTTAATATTAATAAATTAAAATACATATTATTTTCTATTCTTTACTTTTTATTATTTTTCAAAAAAAAAATAATTTTTCTCTCTTTTATTAATTTTTTTCAATAAAAAATAAAAAGATTATCTTCACGTCTAACTTTTTTCTTCCTTATTTTCTTCTTTCCTACTTTGCTTCCCCTACTTTTTTTTATCAATGCAAATATATTCAGCGTGTAGTCAATGACTGGTACCTGTAGCTTGTGATAAAGCTTGAAACTGTATCCATAACTCCCAAAGGCCATAATTGGAGCAATCTGTGAGGAAAGTATGAAACGGAAGAATCCCAAGAAAACTCGCGTGGATATGCGTGCCAAGTTACTTAACAGTGCGAAAAATTAAGTGGCATCACTTCATTGGGGTGCGTGCGGCACATGCACGGCCCCAAATGAATTAAAAAAAAAATAATCGATAAAAAAATAATTATATTAGTTTTTTTTATTCTAAACAAATAAAAAATTATGGTAAATTTTTATATTAATAAAATTTAATATAAAATAAATATTAATTAAATTAATAAATAAATAATATTAAATAAATATTTATAATAAAATTAAATTAATATGTAATTATAATATTGATAAAATTAAATAATATTAAAATTTATATTAATTAAAAAAATAATATATTTATTTTTTTAAAATATACATTAATATTAAAATATTATATAATAAATTAATTTATTAAAATTTTTTATGATAATAATAGAAATTTGAGAATTAGATATTATATAATATTGAATTTAATTTATAAAAAATATCATAAAATTTTTTTTTTGATATATTATTTTTTATAAACTATCATTTAATTTTATAAAAATTTTATATATTTTATATAAGATATTATATAATTTTTATTTAATTATCATATGAATTTTTTTTAAAATATTTTTTATCAAAACTTATAATTTGTAAATAAGAGTTAAATAAAAATTTTATAAAAATTTTATTACTGCAATATTTATATAAAAAAAATGAGAGGAAAAAAAGAGATATCAAAATGACATAACATTTCATATTGTTAAATATTGTGTTATATTATTTAATTATTATAATATGAATATGACAAATTATATAAATATATATTTCTCTATGCATTATATTTATATAATATATAAAATAAACATGTAATTTAATAAGATTATACAATTAAAATTTTATAATATGTAATAAATATATAGTGAAAATAAAAGTAATCATCCAAAAAATCTAAAATTTTTATTTAAATATGTTAAACTTATGAGACATTCATTCATCAGCCAAAAAGAGATTTGACAAATAAGTTTCTTGCCCAAGTGTATATGCTTAAAGACATTTTGAATTTATTAATGGATCTCTTAGCACAATCTTTATCACAAGTTATTTATATTTTAATTACATTTTTTGAAAATTATTTTAATCAAATTCATAATAACATTGTTTCTAATACATATCTATGAATAACTTTGAAAACAATGATTTATAATATCTAAAAAGATAAAATTATGGAACAAAAGGTAGTATGTCAACAAGTAAAACAACTAATGCCCATTTACAATTTGGACATAATATTGAAAATTTTGTTGTAATTATGGATGTTTTTATAAGAGAAAATTTTTTTTCTTGTATAATTAAATTGTTATTTAATATTATCAAATTATTTTATATTTTTTTTTTTAAAGTGTTGTACATTTTTTCTAAGATGTTATATGTTTTTTTTTATATGATAATTTTATATGATTATTGTTTATTATTTTTAAATATTATATATATTTTTTGACAATATGACATATATATTTTAAATAAGTACCTATAATTTTATACATTTTTCATATATGATATTTTTAATGAAATATATGATAGATTATTAATGACTTATACAACTTGTTTAGAAATTGTATATATTACTTTTAATTGAATTATACAACAAATTTGATAATTGTATGTAATAATTTTATTGTATTATAAAATAAGTTTGAAAAATATATATGACACTTTTAATTGAATTATAGATAAATTATATAGAGACACTTTTAATGAATTATATGAGATATTTGAAAATTATATAAGACACTTTTATTCAAATATTTAATATATTTTAAAAATATATACACCATTTGTATTGGATTACACAATAAGTTTGTGAATTATATAACAAATTTTTAAGTCATATAAAACACTTTTAGTGAATTATATAACAAAATTTAAAATGATATAGAACACTTTTAAGTAAATTATATGACATGCTTAGAAATAAACTACAACACTTTTTATAAAAGTCTTGTACTCACAATGTGTCCTATAATGCCAATAAAATGTCAAAAAATTGCAATTGATGGAATGAATATAGTTCTAATTCACATATGTCCATGACACTAGCTAGAAGACAATAATAATGAAAAGTTTTTCTCATTCATAATATAAGAGACAAAGTTTTCAAGTAAGTTTCTTTATCATAGATAACTTTCAATATCGATATTGTGATGTTGTTTGTTACAACATCCTTATCTATATACATAGTTGTGGCTTGATTGGCCAATCAAAAGTTCAACATATAGTTTAAACTTACAACTTCCTTAATTATTTATAGCTAGCCTTACTAATAGCTTTCATACTATATCTTTCTTTATTAGACTTATGATGAGATTTGTGTCATCAAAGAAGTTTTTTCTAATGTCATGTTATATTAAAATGAAGCATAAGGCTCAAAGATTCAATTTTACTTAAGTGAATCATATATTGTCTATAGGTAAATAATAATTTGACTGGGCAAGACAACATTTGGTTAAACTTGTCTCATTTTGACAAATTAGGATAACGCCAATTTAAGATTAACCACCATAATTACTTGTAGAAAGTAGACCATGATACTTTTAGTGGAACATAAAACAAGTTTAAAAAATATATATGATATCTTTATTGAAATATATAATAGGTTTGATAGATACTACACTTTTGTTTAAATATATAATTAGTTTGGAAATTATATACAACACTTTTATTGAAATATATGAAAGGTGTGAGAATAACACTAAGATACTTTAAAAACCTATATTTCATTTGCATAGTTAAGAGCTTACAAAGGATAAATATTTGATATGGTGGCTGGAAATAGAGATTTGACAACTTGATAACCGAAACCTCCATTATGATAGATAAATAGATGGAGAGAATGAGAGAAAGAGAGTTAAAAATGTAGAAAGAGAGATATGGATACTCTTTTTTGAATTTCTTAGGCCAAGATAAATTGCTTTTCTTTCTTTTTTCTTTTTAAAATTATTTTAAAGAGAAAAGGGAAAAATAGTAAAAGAATAATATGCAATATGAGAAAATAGTTATATTCATCTCTCTTTTTTTTTTTTTGTTTAAAGCTAGACTAACTAAAAATTGTTATAAATTTTTATATTTGTAAGGTTTAACAAAAATAAATATAAAGATACATTAATTTGCCTAAAGAATAAATAATGATAAATGAATATTTATAATAAAATCAAATATAATTTCTGCAAACAAGTATATAATTACTATATTGTTGAAATTAAAGAATGATGACTACTATATCAATCCAAAAAACAACTTATTTATCTTTTAAAATTGTATATATTGATATTGAGATATTATGCAACAATTTCATTTGTCAAAAATCTTTGTGATAATATTAGAGGTTTGAGAATTACATATTATTTGGTGTCAAATTTAATTTATAAGGCATTGTTTTTTTTTTTAATTATCTTTTTGTAAGGTATTGTATAGTTTTATGAAAGTGTCATGTATTTTTTGTAAGATGTCATATAATTTTATTAAAATTTCATATGAATTTGGTCTTAACACTTTGATGAAAGTTTATAACTTGTGTATGAAAGTTAATCAAGAATTCTACATAGATTTTATTACCATAATATTTATATAAGAAAAAGAAGAGAGATAAGAGAGATGTTAAAATGACATAACATCTTATGTCATTATATATCATGTTATATAATTTAATCATTATAATGTAAATATAACACATTATATATATATATATATATATATATACACCACTTTTTACAAGATCTTTAAAATACGCAGTGAAACCTTTATAGAAATCTTTGAAAATTTTGACAAACAGATAACAAAACTAGAAGATAACAAAACTAGAAGTAAAATAAAATTTAAATAAAAGTTTGAATCTAAGTATTTGACATTGTTATACCAAAGATCGTTCCAAGATTAGATCCTTTTAAGGGAACAATTATTGGTTTCCAGCCTATATACTTAAATTAAAATATTTATTGAAAATTTACAAACTTACAATGGGATTTACAGAGGATGGAAGAAAAGAGGAGAGGATGAGAAGATTGATCTCAAAAACTTGGTTTGAATGGGTGTTTGGCTTCCCTTTTATAGTGTAAGGAAAGTGTATAGTGGTTTGATGAGTTGTGGAACCAGACAAATTATCTTTTGGTGAATTTGATAGACAATCTTGAGTGGATCTACATGACTGATGGATGCTTTTGAATGTTTGTGAAGTTGGCAGACAAAGTTGGTAGACGTGTGATAATAAAAGTAGAATTACCCCATGTAATTTTGCTTTTACTTTATGTTGTCATTTGTCTTTTTTCTTGGGTTTGGCAAATGCTTTGGCAGATGCCTATTGAGTGAAGGAGCTGGCTCTATCGGTAGGTCTGTAAATGTACTTAAAAGGATCTTGGGATGTCAATGCTGAGTTGAATTGTCTTTCAGCGTCGACTAGTGTTTGTTTCAAAGAAGAAATGTATTCTTCTTGAGATTTGGAGCCTACAAGTTGGGCCTGCGTTTGGGCTTTGTAAGCCATAAATTGTGATGTTGAGGCCTCAACTTGGTTGCTTCTGTTTGGATGTTTGTTGAACTACTTTATAACTCCACGGGGATGGGCCTTCTGTTGGCGATCTTCATTGAATTGTTGGCAGAACTTAACCTTGTAAGCTCTTCCTAGAATTGGAGTGGCAGTAAGTGGGTCTGGTTTAAATTGGAAGTCCCATATACAATACTAGGACAACCTAAAATAATAACAAAATAAGAGAAATATAGGATATGCATTCTCTGTTTGTGAGAAAGGATACTTTTCAGAAAAGATTTGAATCCCTCTTGGATAGGTTCATGAAAAATTTGAACAACAGGGCCGAACTAAGACCATCATTATACAAACCATAGTGGGAATTTGATAATAGTTTGGGTTTCCTAGAAAAATAACCAGGAATGTTTGAATTAGGAATTTTGGATATAAAGAACATTAAACTAGACTTGTTTATAATCCCAATAATTGAAGTATTAGGCAAATTTTGAATTTTGGAAAACTGAGGACCGGAAGGGTATCCAAGAACAAGGATGGTTAGGCCACTCAGTTGGGTGGAGAACTCTGATGATTTGTAAGGTAGAATACCCTACTTCATTGTTTTGAGAGTGATGACAAAATTTGACAAAATAAGTATCAATAAGAATGACTTCATAAAATTTTGGGGTTTTGAGGGGATCCCAAGGTTTATAAAACCAATCTTCTCGAAACATGTTTTTTGCACACTTTTTTGGATTATCATTATAATAACCTATTTCTATAAGTTTAATATTTTGGAAAACAAATTTTTTGAAATAAGTTGGAGGGAAAATCTTTTGAGAGACCTTTTGAATAGCCACCTCTGGTTTTGGAAAATTAATTTGAAGAGGAGGGACCTGAGAGACCTCCTGTGATGACAATATAATGGCATGTTATTTGGGAGGTGATAAAGTTATCACCTGTTTGCCTTTGATAGAAGTTTTTTGTTGTTTATTTTCTTTCGAAGAAGATGGTGGTGTTGGCCTTCATTTAGATTTTGTCGTAAATTTATCTTCATTAAGTTTGGTAAGAAGGATATATGGTAAACTGAGCCAAATCTAACGGGATATCCTTTTAGATGAAATTATATCAGAGCCATACTAACACATATGCCACTAGGGTTCGAATCCCACAACCGAGCATTGGGTGAAATTTAATCCCAACCCTTGTGGGACCAGGTATAGGTCTGCCCTCATAGGGTCTCCAATGATCGAGGATGTGTTCCTGGACACATTAGCGTTATAGGCTATGAGATTCGTGCTATCGGAGCATGGTGGGATATATAGTAAACTGGGCCAAATCCAGCAGGATATCCTTTTGAAATTCATTTGAAGTATTGTTAGAAATTTGAAATGGTTTGAACATTGGTTGGGAAATTGGTTTAGAAATGTTTTTGTCTCCTGTTTTTATGATTTTAGAAGAGTTTGTAATTGTTTCAATATTAAAAACTTGATTTCCTATAGTTTGCAAAATTTTATTTGTATAATTATTTTGTTCAATTATTTTCTGAAAATTTTTTAGAGAAGAATCTTTATGTTCTCTTCTAATTTTGAAAAGAGAAGTAGAAATGGTAGGTCCTTTATATTTAAATTGAATTTCGTATGATGGGGGATTTACTGATTCTATTTTAGAACCATTCATCAAATCTCATTGTTGCGTTACAGTATGTGTTTGCAAAATTTGTTCTTCCTTAAAGGAAGTCCAAGGGTAGTTGAAATTCTTTTGAAAACTATATTCGTCAAACGAGTCAAAAAATAAAATTGTTTTTCTTTTTTTAGTCATCCAGTCATAATGATTCTGTTGGATGACTAATCTTTTTTCATTTTGAAAAGTTTTCAAAAACCATTTTCTCTTTTCATTATTCCAATTGAAATAAAATTCTTTTCTCAAAATTGCTTTGTTAATTTGAAAATTATTTGAAAATTCTTTTTCAAGAACATTAAGTTCAGTGTTTACCTTAAATTCATTTGGAAACTGTACTTGGGATGCAGATGCTTCAAGGGAATATGGAGATCTTAGAGAAGTTTCATTGTATATTGGTCTAGGTACCTATCGTCGCAAATTGAGACATGAAAGGTTAGAAGTATAACTGTTTGTCTTAGTATGACTAAGAGGGTGTCTTGCTGAATTACTCATTTGTAGGTAATTAGCAACACGAGATTAAAGATCATTATCCTTAAAGGATGTAGATCTAGAGCTAGTAAAGTGTCTTGCAAAGGAGACACTAACACTTCTGTTGTTGTGTTGGGTAATCTTGTTGAGATTGGGATTAACAGGAGGTTGTGGAACAGTAGCATTGTCAATTTTTCATGTTTTTAGAAGATCAACTTCATGCCATTTGATGTACTTTGGAGTTTGGAGGTTAGATCTTTGCATATCTGTTTGCCAGAGCACCGTTTTGCCTTTGTCATCAGGGCCACGTAAAGTCTTTGTGTGAAAAGAGGATTTCATGGCCTTGTATTGGATTCTATACATCAGGCTTAGAGGTATAGATCCTTCTACAAAATGATTGTTGTGGATTTTTATTTGCAAAGTCAAAACATCCAAAATATTTTTGTTATGCAAAGAGACAGTGAAATTAGGATAACAATTAAAATAAACAGGTTCAGAGTAGAGACTAGATTCAATAATGCCAAGCAAAGATCATCAAAGTTTAACAACCGATAATCTCTTAATGCTGCAAGTATTGATGTGTCCAATCCTTCTCTAGATAATGGTTTGATTCCTATCTGAATCATGCCAAAATGCAAATAATTGTAATGCTTTTGATGATGTTTGATGAAATCATAAGAAAGTAGTTTAACAGTTTTTACAAATCTAGAAAGACAACAATCTTTTTCAACAGTTTTGATGGTATCAGGCTCTTCAGGACAAGGCATCTTCTAGCAAGGCTGTACAAGTTTTCTAGACTTCAGACACCTCATCAGAATCTTCTTCAAACTCCTTCAAAATCCAAAGGGTAAAAATGGAAACATCCAAGTTTCCTATACGAATGTATTACCTTAGACCAACTGCACTTGACATCACCTTTGAAGAAAAACCATCCTTTATTCAAATCAAATACAGTTCCAATTTAATATATGAATGGAACATTGATAGACTGTCTAAATACCAGATCTTAAATCCCTTTCAACAAATGACTATGGTTGCCAACATCTACCAAACCCATAGCCAAACTTCTGATCCAACTATTATAGAAATTCTTGTTGTAGGATTTTCTGGACAACTCAAAGGATGGTGGGATAACATCCTCACACCTGCCAATCACTAAGAAATTTTCACCAGCATCAAACGTGATGAGGAAGGAAGGCCAATTCGTAACGAAAACCAAAATACTATCCCCGATGCAATAACGACTCTCCTTTTTTACTATTACCAAACATTTTATTGGTGATCCTTCCCATCTGAAGGATAAAAGCACTAAACTTCTTTTAAACTTAAAATGCAAGTATTTACACAACTTTTGCTAGTACAAAGATACTTTCATAACTCGTATTATGCAGTGAAAAGATGCAAACCAACCATTTTGGTGGTGAATTCTTAACTGGTCTTCCTAAACTCTTAGGAGAATGGGTGAGAAACAAAATTTATGATATTTATAATAAACAAATTCCTTATGACACTCTGTCTTATGGTGAATTAACTAGTTTTATTCAAAAAGAAGGTCTACAGGTCTGTAGCGACTTGCGACTCCAAAAGCAGATCAAAAGAGAAAAACAACGGACTCAGAAGGAGCTTGGATCTTTCTGTGCCCAATTTGATGACCAAGCCTACCAAAAAGAAAAAGCCAAGTGAAGATCCAAGCCAAAGCCCAAAATAAGCAAGCCCAAAAACACTAACCCATTTTACCAAAAATCTAAACCCAAACAAAAGCCTTTTAAACCTTCTTTTCAACAAAATCCCCAATAGAATCACCAACCAGAACAAAAACCCAATATCATCTACTACAACTGCAAAAAACCTGACCATTTAGCCTGATATTGTAGATTAAATACCAAATTACAAACATTTGAACTAATTGACCAAGTCCAAACCCAAATCCAAGCCATGCTTATTGACAGCAACTCGGAAGGATCCAATGCATCTTCTGAAGAAAAAGGACTACAACCTGATGAAGTTAACTCAGATACATCTTCCGACAATGAGATTTCTGTACTAACTCGTGATTAGGAACAAATTCTTGACAATTTAGGTAATGATAAAGCCAAAACCCTTTTTCTTGAAAAACTTTTGAAAGCACATTCTTTAGCTAAACCTAATGATTTACTTCAGCAAACATAGACACCTTATGACCTCCAACATATCTTAAATCATTTTGAACAAGATCAATCTAGACCTGTCACAACAAATAACCTCAAAGTAGAATTTAATTTCCTAAAATCAGAAATTTCCCAACTCAAACAACAACAAAATGATGACCATCAAACCCTTTTGTCCTTATTTGATATAATCCACAAACAGTTACCCAACTCATCAAGAACTAAGCCCCAATCACCTTCGCCAGAAATCCCATCTGAACCCAATAATGAATTTTTGTTTCTTTTAACAGAAGTCACTACCCAAAAATGGTTGATCAATGTTAGACTAACTATTACTAATTAATATTCTCTGCAAACAATTGCTTTAGTTGACATTGGTGCAGATCTTAATTGCATACAAGAAGGATTGATTCCAACTAAGTTCTTTGAAAAAACTATTGAAGGACTCAAATCGGCAAGCAACCACCGATTGGTTGTTGATTACAAACTCTCTGATGTACATGTTTGCCAACAAGGTATTTCCCTTAAAACATCTTTCATTCTGGTCCGAAACCTTAAATAAAAAATAATTCTTGGTACCCCATTTCTAAACCTAATAAAACCTTTTAGCGTAACCCACCAAGGTATTCATACCAATATCCTTGGCCAACCTGTTATTTTTGAATTCATTCAAAAACCACAAGTTCGAAATATTAACCTAAAAAACATATCCCTCCAAAAATCAGCTGAAATCAACATCTTAGTACAAAAAAAAAATCTTAGATAAATCACCTCAAAATTGAAATCTCTTTCAAAAAACTACAAGAACAGCTTCAAACACCTACTATCCAATGCCAAATCCAAATTATTCGCACCTAAATAGAACAATCCATCTGTTCTGACACTCCAAACACATTATGGCATAGACATCACCATATTATAACCTTACCCTATGCCAAAGACTTCAATGAAAGACAAATCCCTACCAAAGCCCGACCTAATAAAATAAACTCTGAATTGGTCAAACATTGCAAACAAGAGATTGATAGTCTACTTAACAAAAGAATCATCAAACCAAGCAAATTGCCATGGAGTTGTGCAGCATTCTATGTCAACAAGAATGCCAAACTTAAGTGAGGTGTTCCCCATCTGGTAATAAATTACAAACCTCTGAATAATGCTCTTGAATGGATTAGATACTCCATTCCAAATCAAAAATATTTGCTTCAAAGACTTGTGCATGCTCAAATATTTTCAAAATTTGATATGAAATATAGATTTTGGCAAATTCAAATTCATGAAAATGACCGTTACAAAACTACATTCACTGTTCCATTTGGACAATTTGAATGGAATATTATGCCATTTGGTTTGAAAAATGTACAATTTGAATTCCAACGTATCATGAATGATATTTATATCTCATGTATGCATTTTATAATTGTATACAGTGATGAGATACTTATCTTCTCTGAAAACATTGAGAAACACATCAAACACCTGCATCATTTCATGCATTTAACTAAGAAAGCAGGATTAGCAGTTTCCTGATCAAAGATGGAACTTTTTTAAACTAAGGTTAGATTCCTTAGACATTTTATTACTTAAGGAATAATTACACCTTTTTCTAGATCTTTTGCTTTTACAGAAAAATTTTTCGATCAACTCACTGAGAAAACTCAACTACAAAGATTCCTTGGAAGCCTCAATTATGTTGCTGACTTCTATCCAAATCTACACCTTATTATCAAACCTCTTCATAATAGACTCTCAAAGAAACATTCTTCAAAACCATGGAATGAGGATCTCACTCGCCTAGTCCAGAAGGTAAAAACTCAAATTCAAACTCTACTGTGTCTTTACCTGGCCGACCCATCTCTACCCAAAATTGTAAAAAACTGATGCCTCCAGTATAGGGTATGGTGGTATTCTCAAACAGGTAAAAAATCAGAGGGAGCAATGAGTGAAATACACTTCCAAACATTGGAATGACTGCCAAAAAAAGTATTCCACTATTAAGCAGGAAATTTCAGTTATTATTTTATATATTTCAAAATTTCAAAATGATTTACTAAATCAAAAATTTCTTCTTAGAATTGATTGTATAGTAACCAAATATGTTTTGAAAAAAGATGTCCAAAATCTTGCTTCTAAACAAATTTTCACCCAATGGCAAGCAATTTTAAGCATTTATGATTTTGATATTGAATACATCAAAGGATCTTCTAACAGTCTTCCTGATTTTCTTACAAAGGAATACCTACAGGGAGGAAACCATGCCTAGAAAGAAGAAAACCACCAAAACCAAAACCTGGGTTGAAGCCTGTCAAAACCCTGATTCAGATTATAAACCTATATCCCAACTTTAAAAACAACCAACTATAGAATCCTCTGATTCTTCCAACTCCTTTGAACCTAGTTTCAACCAACTCAGCCCAACCGCAAAAAAGACCCTAAATGCTCTTCTTACCAAACTTAATGAAGATAAATCTATAGTAAAACTCAAACAAAGGCCAACACCACCATCTTCTCCAGAAGAAGATAGACAACAAAAAACTTCTATCAAAGGCAAACAGGTGATAACTTTATCACCTCCCAAACAACATGTTATTATATTGCCATCACAGGAGGTCTCTTAGGTCCTTCCTCTTTAAATTAATTTTCCAAAACCAAAGGTGGCTATTCAAAAGGTCCCTCAAAAGATTTTCCCTCCAACTTATTTCAAAAAATTTGTTTTCCAAAATATTGAACTTGTAGAAACAGGTTATTATAATGATGATCCAAAAAAGTGTACAAAAAACATGTTCCGAGAAGATTGGTTTTATAAACTTTGGAATCCCCTCAAAACCCCAAAATTTTATGAAGCCATTCTTATTGATACTTATTTTGCCCAATTTCTTCATCACTCTCAAAACAATGAAGTAGGGTATTCTACCTTACAAATCATCAGAGTTCTCCACCCAACTAAGTGGCTTAACCATCCTTGTTCTCAGATATCCTTCCGGTTCTCAATTTTCCAAAATTCAAAATTCACATAATACTTTAATTATTGGAATTATAAATAAGCTTAGTTTAATGTTCTTTATATCCAAAATTTCCAATTCAAACATTCCTGGTTATTTTTCTAGGAAACCCAAACTATTATCAAATTCCCACTTTGGTTTGTACAATAGTGGTCTTGGTTCGGCCTTATTCAAATTTTTCTTGAACCTATCTAAGTGGGATTTCAAATCTTTTCTGAAAAGTATTCTTTCTCACAAACAAAGAATGTATATCCTATGCTTCTCCTATTTTGTTATTATTTCAGGTTGCCCTGGTGTTGTATGTAGGACTTCCAATTTAAACCAGACCCACTTACGACCACTCCAATTTTGGGAAGAACTTACAAGGTTAACTTCTGCCAACAATTCAATGAAGATTACTAATAAAAGGCCCATCCCTATAGAGTCATAGAGTGGTTCAACAAACATCCAAATAGAAGCAACCAAGTTGAGGCCTCAACATCACAGTTTATGGTTTACAAAGCCCAAATGCAAGCCTAACTTGCAGGCTCCAAATCTCAAGAAGAATACATTTCTTCTTTGAAGCAAACACTAACTGACGCTGAAAGACAATATTCAACTTAGCATTGACATCCCATGATCCTTTTGAGTACATTTATGGACCTGCTGACAGAGCCAGCTCCTCCACTCAATAGGCATTTACCAAAGCATCTGCCAAATCTAAGAAAAAAGACAAATGACAACATAAAGTAAAAGCAAAATTACCTGGGGTAATTCTACTTTTACTATCACATGTCTGCCAACTTTGTTTGCCAACTTCACCGAAAGATAATTTGTTTGATTCCATAGCTTATCAAACCACTGTACACTTCCCTTACATTATAAAAGAGAAGCCAAACACCCATTTAAACCAAGTTTTTAGATCAATCTTCTCATCCTCTCCTCTTTTCTTCCATCCGCTGTAAATCCCATTGTAAGTTTGTAAATTTTCAATAAATATTTTAATCTAAGTATATAGGCTAGAAACCAATAATTGTTCCTTTAAAAGGATCTAATCCTGGAATGACCTTTGGTATAACAATGTCAAGTACTTCAATTTAAACTTTTATTTAGATTCTATTTTACTTCTAGTTTTGTTATCTGTTTGTCAAAATTTTTAAAAATTTCTATAAAAGTTTCACTGCGTATTTTAAAGATCTTGTAGAAAGTGGATATGAAATTTGGATTTTGGCAAATTCAAATTCATGAAAATGACCGTTACAAAACTGCATTCACTGTTCCATTTAGACAATTTGAATGGAATGTTATGCCATTTGGTTTGAAAAATGCACCATCTGAATTCCAATGTATCATGAATGATATTTATATCTCATGTATGCATTTTATAATTGTATACATTGATGATATACTTGTCTTCTTTGAAAACATTGAGAAACACATCAAACACCTACATCATTTCATGCATTTGACTAAGAAAGTAGGATTAGCAGTTTTTCGATCAAAGATGGAACTTTTTCAGACTAAGGTTAGATTCCTTGGACATTTTATTACTTAAGAAATAATTACACCGTTTTTTAAATCTCTTGCTTTTGTAGAAAAATTTTCTGATCAACTCACTGAGAAAACCCAACTACAAAGTTTCCTTGGAAGCCTTAATTATGTTGCTAACAATGTCTACTGAACACATAGCCAAACTTTTGATCTAACTATCGTAGAAATTCTTGTTGTAGGATTTTTTGGACAACTCAAAGGATGGTGGGATAACATCCTCACACCTACCAATCACTAAGAAATTTTCACCAGCATCAAACGTAATGAGGAAGGAAGGCTAATTCGTAACAAAAACCAAAATATTATCCCCGATGTGGTAACGACTCTCATTTTTACTATTACCAAACATTTTATTGGTGATCCTTCCCATCTGAAGGATAAAAGTACTGAACTTCTTCCAAACTTAAAATGCAAGTATTTACATAACTTTTGCTGGTACAAAGATACTTTCATAACTTGTGTTATGCAGTGAAAAGATGCAAACCAACCATTTTGGAAAGAAAAATTCTTAACCGGTCTTCCTAAACTCTTAGGAGAATGGGGGAGAAACAAATTTTATGATATTTATAATAAACAAATTCCTTATGACACTCTGTCTTATGGTGAATCAACTAGTTTTAATCAAAAAGGTCTACAGGTTTGTAGCGACTTGCGACTCTAGAAGTAGATCAAAAGAGAAAAACAATGGACTCAGAAGGAGCTTGAATCTTTCTGTGCCCAATTTGATGACCAAGCCTACCAAAAAGAAAAAGCCAAGTGAAGATCCAAGCCAAAGCCCAAAATAAGCAAGCCTAAAAACACTAACCCATTTTACCAAAAATCTAAGGCCAAACAAAAGCTTTTTAAACCTTTTTTTCAACAAAATCCCCAACAAAATCACCAACTAGAACAAAAACCCAATATCATCTGCTACAACTACAAAAAATCTAGCCATTCAGCCTGTATTATAAATTAAATACCAAATTACAAACATTTGAACTCACTGACCAAGGCCAAGCCCAAATCCAAGCCATGCTTATTGACAGCAACTCGGAAGGATCCAATGCATCTTTTGAAGAAGAAGGACTACAACTTGACAAAGTTAACTCAGATAATCTTCCGACAATGAGATTTTTGTACTAACTCATGATCAGGAACAAATTCTCAACATCCTTGACAATTTAGGTAATGATCTAGCCAAAACGCTTTTTCTTGAACGGATATATGGTAAACTGGGCCAAATCTAACGAGATATCCTTTTAGATGAAATGGTATCAAAGCCATACTACCACACATGCCACCAGGGTTCGAGTCCTAACTGAGCCTAAGCTGGTAAGTCGGGAGTTTAAATGTGAACTGCCATGTGTCGGGAGTTAAGTGTGTATGCCAAGTGTAACCTGGAGTGGTCCCGGCAATAAGTCCCTAAGGTCTGTAGTGAGACCGTTGGTCAGCTTTAGGCCATGCGGATAAATGCCCAGTACGTGGACGAATGCCCCGTAGGCTGAAATGTAGGGTAAGACTCGCGCTACCGGAGCATGGTGAGATATATGGTAAACTGGGCCAAATCTAATGGGATATCCTTTTAGATGAAATGATTTTTTATAGGATTTTTAAAATACGCAGTGAAACCTTTATAAAAATCTTTGAAAATTTTGACAAACAGATAACAAAACTAGAAATAAAATATAATCTAAGTAAAAGTTTGAATCTAAGTACTTGGCATTGTTATACCAAAGGTTATTCCAGGATTAGATCCTTTTAAGGGAACGATTAATGGTTTCCAGCCTATATACTTAGATTAAAATATTTATTGAAAATTTACAAACTTACAATGGGATTTATAGAGGATGGAAGAAAAGAGGAGAGGATGAGAAGATTGATCTAAAAAACTTGGTTTGAATGGGTGTTTGGTTTCCTTTTTATTGTGTAAGGGAAGTGTATAGTGGTTTGTTGAGCTGTGGAACCAGAAAAATTTTCTTTCAGTGAAGTTGGCAAACAAAGTTGGCAGACATGTGATAATAAAAGTATAATTACCCCAAGTAATTTTGCTTTTACTTTATGTTGTCATTTGTCTTTTTTCTTGGATTTGGCAAATGCTTTGGTAGATGCCTATTGAGTGGAGGAGCTGGCTCTGTCGGCAGGTCTATAAATGTACTCAAAAGGATCTTGGGATGTCAATGCTGAGTTGATTATTGTCTTTCAACGTCAGCTAGTGTTTGTTTCAAAGAAGAAATGTATTCTTCTTGAAATTTGGAGCCTGCAAGTTGGGCCTGCGTTTGGGCTTTGTAAGCCATAAACTATGATGTTGAGGCCTCAACTTGGTTGCTTTTGTTTGGATGTTTGTTGAACTACTTTATGACTCCACGGGGATGGGCCTTCTGTTGGCGATTTTCGTTGAATTGTTGGTAGAACTTAACCTTGTAAGTTCTTCCCATAATTGGAGTGGCAGTAAGTGGGTCTGGTTTAAATTGGAAGTCTCACATACAACACTAAGACAACTTGAAATAATAATAAAATAAGAGAAGCATAGGATATGAATTCTCTATTTGTGGGAAAGGATACTTTTTAGAAAAGATTTGAAATCCCTCTTGGATAGGTTCAAGAAAATTTTGAACAACAAGGTCGAACCAAGACCACCCTTGTACAAACCATAGTGGGAATTTGATAATAGTTTGGGTTTCTTAGAAAAATAACCAGGAATGTTTGAATTGAGAATTTTGGATATAAAGAACATTAAACCAGGTTTGTTTATAATCCCAATAATTAAAGTATTGGGCAAATTTTGAATTTTGGAAAACTGAGGACCGGAAGGATATCCGAGAACAAGGATGGTTAGGCCACTCAGTTGGGTGGAGAACTCTGATGATTTGTAAGGTAGAATACCCTACTTCATTGTTTTGAGAGTGATGACAAAATTTGGCAGAATAAGTATCAATAAAAATGACTACATAAAATTTTGGGGTTTTAAGGGGATCTTAAGGTTTATAAAACCAATCTTGTTGAAACATGTTTTTTGCACACTTTTTTGGATTATCATTATAATACCTATTTCTACAAGTTCAATATTTTAGAAAACAAATTTTTTGAAATAAGTTGGAGGGAAAATTTTTTGAGGGACCTTTTGAATAGCCACCTTAGGTTTTGGAAAATTAATTTAAAGAGGAGGGACTTGAGAGACCTCCTGTGATGGCAATATAATGGCATGTTGTTTGGGAGGTGATAAAGTTATCACTTGTTTGCCTTTGATAGAAGTTTTTTGTTGTCTATCTTCTTCTAGAGAAGATGGTGGTGTTGGCTTTCATTTGGATTTTGCTACAGATTTATCTTCATTAAGTTTGGTAAGAAGGATATATGGTAAACTAGGCCAAATCTAACAGGATATCCTTTTAGATAACATGGTATCAGAGCCATACTACCACACATGCCATCAAGGTTCGAATCCCACAACCGAGCGTTGGGTGAAATTTAATCCCAACCCCTGTGAAACCAAGTATAGGTCTACTCTCGTAGGGTCTCCAATGATTAGGGATGTGTTCCTAGACACATTGGCGTTGTAGGTTGTGAGATTCATGCTACCGGAGTATGGTGGGATGTATGGTAAACTAGACCAAATCTAACGGGATATCTTTTTTAAATTCATTTGAAGTATTATTAGAAATTTGAAATGGTTTGAACAGTGGTTGGGAAATTGGTTTAGAAATGTTTTTGTCTCTTGTTTTTATGATTTTAGAAGAGTTTGTAATTGTTTTAATATTAGAAACTTGATTTCCTATAGTTTGCAAAATTTTATTTGTATAATTATTTTGTTCAATTATTTTCTGAAAATATTTTGGAGAAGAATCTTCATGTTCTCTTCTAATTTTGAAAGGAGAAGCAGAAATGGTAGATCCTTTATATTTAAATTGAATTCCGCATAATGGGGGATGTACTGATTCTATTTTAGAACCATTCATCAAATCCTATTGTTGCATTGCAGTATGTGTTTGCAAAATTTGTTCTTCCTTAAAGGAAGTCCAAGGGTAGTTGAAATTCTTTTGAAAACTATATTCATCAAACGAGTCAAAAAATAAAATTGTTTTTCTTTTATTAGTCATCTAGTCATAATGATCATGTTGGATGACTAATTTTTTTTTCATTTTGAAAAGTTTTTAAAAACTATTTTCTCTTTTCATTATTCCAATTGAAATAAAATTTTTTTCTCAAAACTTGTTTGTTAATTTGAAAATTATTTGAAAATTTTTTTTCAAGAACATTAAGTTTAGGGTTTACCTCAGACTCATCTAGAAACTATACTTGAGATGCAAATTCTTCAAGGGAATCTAGAAATCTTGAAGAAGTTTCATTATATGTTGGTCTAGGTACCTGTTGTCACAAATCGATACTTGAAAGGTTAGAAACATAACTGTTTGTCGTACTATGACTAGGAGGGTGTCTTGCTAATCACTCATTTGTAGGTAATTAGCAACATGAGATTGAAGATCATCATCCTTAAAGGATGTGAATCTGAAGCTAGTGGAGTGTCTTGCAAAGGAGACGCTAAAACTTCTGTTGTTGTGTTTGGTAATCCTGTTGAGATTGGGATTAACAGGAGGTTGTGGAACAGTAGCTTTGTCAATTTTCCACGTTTTTGGAAGATCAACTTGTGCCATTTGATGTACTTTGGAGTTTAGAGGTTAGAACTTTGCATATTTGTTTGCCAAAGCACCATTTCGCCTTTGTCATTAGGGCCATGTAAAGTCTTTGTGTGAAAAGAGGATTTCATGGCCTTGTATTGTATTTTATACATCAGGCTTAGAGGTATAGATCCTTTTACAAAACGATTGTTGTGGATTTTGATTTGTAAAGTCAAAATATCTAAAATATTTTTGTCATGCAAATAGACAGTGAAATCAGGATAGTAATTAAAATAAATAGGTTCAGAGCAGAGACTAGATTCAATAATGCCAAGCAAAGATCATCAAAGTTTAACAATCGACAATCTCTTAATACTGCAAGTATTGATGTGTCTAATCCTTCTCTAGATAATGGTTTAATTCCTATCTGAATCATGCAAAGATGCAAATAATTGTAATGTTTTTGATGATATTTGATGCAATCATAAGAAAGTAGTTTAACAATTTCTACAGATCTAGAAAGACAACAATCTTTTTCAATAGTTTTGATGATATAATCTATTTTTTGGAGAATGTTGAATCTTGAGGTTTTGTAGATTTGTTTCTCAACAAGTTTGGGAATCTACCAGTTGTCAATAGATTTGTTAAAGTTTTCAATAAAGATCTTATCATGATTTATAGTTCCAGAGGAAGAAGCTTCAGAATTATGACTAAGTGTTTGAGGTCGTAAAGTAAACATAGACATGCTTACCACCAATCAAAATATACCTACAAATGAAACGATTGTGAGATTCGTAGATAAAGGGTTAAGGTAATCCAACGATCTTACTGCCTCGCAGGGTCTTACAACCTGGTACGCCTTAAGGAACTGATCTACTCACACTTATCTCACCGGTGTTTTGCTCAGTATACTAAGGTTGAAGATAAACAATTTTCCTTACTTATCTCCCCCTCACAAATAGTGCAGGCTATGATACCACTTTCTACAGGATCTTTAAAATACGCAGTGAAACCTTTATATAAACCTTTGAAAATTTTGACAAACAGATAACAAAACTAGAAGTAAAATAGAATTTCAATAAATATTTTAATCTAAGTATATAGGTTGGAAACCAATAACTATTCCCTTAAAAGGATCTAATCCTAGAATGACTTTTGGTATTATAATGACAAGTACTTAGATTCAAACTTTTATTTAGATTCTATTTTACTTCTAGTTTTTTTATCTATTTGTCAAAATTTTCAAAGATTGTTGTAAAGGTTTTACTGCATATTTTAAAGATCCTGTAGAAAGTGTATTTCATCTAAAAGGATATCCCATTGGATTAGGCCTAGTTTACCATATATCCCACCACGCTCTGGTAGCGCGAGTTTTACCCTACATTCCAGCCTATGGGGCGTTCGTCCACGTACGAGGCATTTATTCGCATGGCCTAGAGCTGACCAACGGTCTTATTGCTGACCTCATGGACTTACAGCCGGGACCACTCCAGGTTACACTTGGCATACACACTTAAACTCCCAACTTACCAACTTGGGCTTAGTTGGGACTCGAACCCCAGTGACATGTGTGATAGTATATATATAACATATACAATAAATATGCAATTTAATAAGATTATAAATTAAAATTTTATGCTATACAATAAAAATATAATTAAAATACAAGTAACCATCCAAAGGTCTAAAGTTTATATCTAAAAGTTTTAAATCTATGAGGTATTCATTCTTCAACAAAAAAATGACCCTTGGCACATAAGTTCATTGCCCAAGTGTAGTCATTCAATGAGATTTTGAATTCACCAATGAATCCCTTGACTTGTTCTTTATCATACTAGCATTGTTCTTAGTACATATTTGAAATTACATATTTGCTTTCTAATTACATATTTGAAATTTGTTTCAATCAAATTCATACCAACATTGTTCTTAGTACACATTTATGAACAACCTAGAAAACATTAACTAATCATATTTAAATTTAGGGTTAATAGTTTGAACAATTTATTAAAAATAAAAAAAGAGACTTATATAAAATTAAAAATTTAAGATTAATTTTAAAATTTGAAAAACCTTAAAACTTAATACCAAAATTTTAGGAATTCATAAAGACCTATTCTCATTATCAAATTACTAATAGTTGACTTGCAAGTTGTCAGAGTTCCAGTCAACCTCCTTAATTCTTATTAATATGTAGTCATCAATGAAGAAACTGTAGCCCAAGCCATGGAATTGCTAATAGAAATAAGATTCTTGATAGAACTTAATCCCCGAGTCCTTAAAGCCAAGGAGGATTATATGTTTTCCATTTGAAGGGTTTGAAAGGATGAATTTTGTGGGCAAATTATGTGAACCATGACAAGTAATACTGATTAAACCCTTGCATGAAGTAATGTTGTATGGTACGTTTGCCTTTGCTGTAGGTAAAGTCAGCTTTGTGTGTTGCTTTAAATCTTGGTCCATAATTGTTGTAGGAAATGGATTGCTGCTGGTAGGAAGATTTGCATATTCACATGCAACGTAAGATTGATTTAAGGGGAAGCCTGTAGTGGATCTCTATTGCTAATTCTTGCATATTATATTACTAGCTAGTGTTTAACCTTGTTTGTAGAAAGGAGTTATGATAGAACGGGGACTCCAAAACTAATAATAAAAAACCATTTAAATTTATATGCAAGTATATGTTATGAAATAGATAAAAAAAAATTTGGATATTACACTATTAAATAAATGGATTAAGGTAGTATTTTAAAACTACTGCATTTAAGCCAAAAATTGCTATTTAAAGTCGAATGCAATGATTTTTATGCCACTATATTTGCAAGTATTATAATAGATTTAACATAATGGTTTTCTTTGCTTATAGTAGCATATATGAAATTGTTGCTTATAGGCATTTTAAGTAGCAATTTTTTAGAAAATAGATAGTGATTTTTTAAGATAATAGGGAACAATTTTTTAAGAGATTAGGCAATGATTTTTTTAAGAGAATAAGTAGTGATTTTTTAAGTAAATAGGTAATAGTTTATTAAGTGACAATTTTTTAGGAGAATAAGTAGCAGTTTTTTAAGGGAATAGACAATAATTTTTTTTAAGTAAATAGGCAATGGTTTTTTAATTATTTCAAAGTTCCAAAACTATAACATTTATGACAATAATTTGGACAAAACCAAAAAGATTGATTACACACAAAGTTATCTCTAAAGAATGCATTTTGTTGATAACAAATTTCAAAAGCATCCCTGAATCTGAACCAAATGTTACGTAAATAAAGACATTAAGCAAAGATTAACATGGGAGAAATAATTCCTTTCACTCAAGCATAATAAATATTTGAAATGTAAACATTGGGCTCAATTAAGTATAATAGGTAACAAATGGGAGAAGATAGTAGCAAAAATTCAAGTTAATTTTCTAGACCTGATTTAATCCATTAGAAATGAAGAAATTCATATGCAATCTATAAGACCTTCAAATTAGAGACAATAGAGTGCGATTACATTATCTTCTTCTCCATATCCTCAATTTGCCTCTTGCCTTCCATGAGGTAATGGTGTCTTGCCTTCACGAGGAAATTAGCAACAATCCATATACTTCTCCTATATATATATATATATATATATATATATATATATAGAATAAACATAAAAAGCATCCAAAACCATACATATCAATGCAAAGTATTGACAATATACCAAATTGCATAACTAGTTTACCATCCACAGAAAAATTTCAATACCAGAATCTCATTTAATTGAAATAGAAAGCCTTAAATTTTAAGAAGTATAAATGAAAAAAATTTCAATAGTTGATACATCTTAAATTGATTTTAAGAATGAAATTTGAAACATTTTGGATATGAAACATGCAAATGTATAGAGAAAATTTGATCTAAAATAAGACAATGAGAAATTTGGAATTCAGGGTTTTAATGTTTACCATTTGGCTGTGAAGGCTTCAACCTTGAGGGGAAGCATCATCCTACAAAAGATAAATATAACCTTTGATATAAACTTAAAAACATTTAAAATAAAGTATCAAAATAAAAATAAATAAAAAGGAGAAATAAATTACATATTAGCAAAGATTAAGATAAAGAAGAAAATAAGAGGAATACCTAAATGTATAGACTGTATATGTCTCCTAAGGATAAATGGGTGCTTTGTTGTAGCTCTTGATTAAGAGTACTAAAAGCATTGTCTGGTGAAGGAGTTGTTACAATGTTTAAAGGAGGCATGTTAAAATTAATGCTTAGCTCAAGATTTTATTGCTACAATTTTTGGAACATTATATAAAATGTTGGGTATGGCTTTTGTTTGTAATTTCATCCTCTTTTGCAACCCTTACGTTTGTGCTTTAAGCCTCTTTTGCATCTTAACTTCCATATTTTTTATAATAGATCGCATAAGGTCTGATGGAATTTTGACAACATCTTTAATAGCTGATTTGCTTTTCAAATTTGTGTGGTTCACATCTCTTTTATATAGCCTCACCCTCCCAGAATGCTCATCCCCCATAACTACAATGAAGGCATCTGCATGACTTTGGCTACTTTTTCCTTCCCCTTGAGTTTGAAGCTCCTTAATTTGATTCTAGATCCAAGACAAGTCAAGTTACAAGTGAAAAAATATAGCAAAACCTTAGGTCATACACAAAAAAATTGGAAAAACAAAAGGAAATGCTTACAATATGCTAAGATGTTTGATCTAATAACTTATATTCTTTGTCAAATCATCTTTTGCAAGTAACCTTAAAGATGTCAAGTCGGTTGGGGAGGTTTTATTAGGATCTTTAGCTTTCTGATACAAATGCAAACAATGAAATGCAACAAAAGAAATTTAAATAAAGTAATTTAAAGGTACCAAATCATGGTTAGATATAAAACACAAGATTAATACAATACATTTAACATCTGAATATATTAGTGGTATTTTTGTGATTTAAGTACCAATTATTCTCATATCCTAGCAAAACTCTTTCTACTTATGTGCATTCCTGTTTGCTTTTGGTGATTATTAATATTGGTTCTTACCACTACCTGTAATCATTAGAATGGAAAAGCAAAAAGTAAAAATATATTAATATAAAACCCAAAGAAAATATTTGACAATTAAAGAAGAATAAGATAATATTAAACCTTGGTTTCTTCAAAATTTTAATATTTTAACAATTGTTTGAATTGATCCAAAGATATATGAGGTAAACAATCTCAATCTCTCTCCATCGATCTTATACTTTTTATAGTGTTGTTTCTTTAACTTGCACTTATAAGCCCTTCAACTTACTTTAATGGTATTCATTACCCACTTTTTACTTTCCTTAAGAACTATATACTTATCCTATAATCAATTAAAATATGAAAAAAGTTAATTATAAACAAATACATTTATCTAGAGATAAAAAAGAAAAATTTCAATATACATTACCTACACAAGTTTCCACAAAATATTCTTTTTCTCCAGATCTAATACTTACAAAGTCTTTACATATAAAGATACTAATTTGACATTCTTACCCAATGACCCAAGGAAATTGCTAAACTCATATAGAGTTTTATCATTTGGGCTTATAGGTTGATTTTCAACATTTAGGAAAATGAGCTTTTTCTCGTTTTCTTATCTAACATGTATTACTATCATTATTGTTGGTCCTTTTCTTTTATGCATAAGAACAATATTATTGAAAACATTTAAATATTCAATCTAATAATTAAGATTTTAGTAGATCACATAACTAAGAGATACCTCTTTTAATTACCTTGGATAACTCCTTGTTCTTGTTGCCCTTATCCCAATCTTACCTCTTTGGAAGGTTGTCCTTTCATTTCATTAGAAGTTATCTCTCTTGGTTGTTGATTCTTAAAATTTGTCTATTCTTGAGGTTGCTACCCACTTACATTAGTTGTATGCATTGCTGGTTGTCCATCTCTTACTTTTAATGTCTCAATGGATTGTAACCCACCACTTGGAAGAGAAAAACTTAATTTACCTATATTTAACTGAGGGGTTTACATCTCTTCTTGTGTAAGAGCCTCTTTTAGGAATGTTTTCTATTTCAAAATACTTAAAAAGGAAGTTGTAACCTCTTTAGCAGTAGACGAAACCTTCTTTCTTTGAGTGAATTTCTTCTTTATGACTAATGGTTATAAAATGATCATGAGGAATTAAAAATTAGATAAATACTAAAGTAATAACAACAATTGTGTTTTTGACATACTATTCATAAATTGTGCACATTATATTTCATAAAATCAATGAATAAATCACAATTCAATAATATAGCCACAAGAAAAGAGGAACCTTAAAGTGATAACTCACAATGAACATATTAAAGATTATAACAAGAAGAAATAAAAAACTTATGAACCTATTTTGTCTAATCATTTGCATCCATCTACTCCTAAAGTATTGCATTGTCATGTAATTGTTATAAGCTTATTTCAAAAGGTAGGTCATTTGTGTGTACGTCAACTATGGTAATGGGCATGTCTTCTCTTATCAAACTAAATTACTTAGCATTACCAATGCCTCCCACATTTGAATCTACTACATTTGGCTCTCCCCTAGAATATATCTTGTACACTTACATTTTTTTCTTCATCTAACTCAAATAGTTCTCTAAGAAGCCTATACATTACACAATAAATGCCTTTCTTAGTTAGATCCTCAATGAAGAAAACTTGGTGAACTTAAGACATTAGTATGAAAGGATCACTTTGATAGTACAATTTGTTGGAGTTAACCCATATAAGTCCATAGTCATTATTCTCTAATTCAAACTAATCACATTTAAACAAAACAACATCAAATTGAATCTAGTAGTCCAATTCAATAATTTCTACAATTGACCCATAATAACTCACTTCTCCTTTCAATGGGTTTTGGTCTTTTAAACTAACATAGCTATCTATTAAAGTTGTTAGTGTAACACCACTATTTTATCTCTTATGCCTTGTATCTTGTTTCCTTATGTAGAATCTATAGCCATTAATGACATAACCATTATAACACTTAGTTATAGTATTAGGACCAATAAATAACCACTTAATGTAGGAAGAAACCTCCTTAGTTACAACTTGGGCTTGAAACTGAGTAGAAAAATCTTGACTATGATTTTGTGCTTTGATCCATCTCTTTCTTTATTATCCACTCATTAGTTGTCTATACTCTCTGTAATATAGCCAACAATAAATAATAGAAAAAAAAAAGTATTTTAAGGATTTTAAATGACAATTTAAAGTTTGGTTTAGCTTACTCAATATATCTCTTAACTTCTTCATTTCTACAATTAAACAATGCATATTTGTGTGCTTATTCGAGAGAAATATTACCCAAAGTAATGACCTTACCTCTCCTTTTTCCTTGACCTCAATTGTATGACCTTTATTTGGAAATAAAGGTGTTTGCTCCTTTATTATTGTATTATATTGTTAATGATATCTTATAGAAGGCGTCTTTACCCCATCATGCATATATCTTAAGCAAAAGACCAAACACTTTTCAACCAAATACCCTTATGCAATGGAACCTTTAGGTTGACTTTTACTATGAACATATGATTTCAATTTGCACAAGTATCTCTTAATCCCAAACATTTAACAATAATACACGGGCCCACCAAGCCAAATTTCATCAACTAAGTGTATAGGTAAGTGCATCATGATATCAAAGAAATTTGGAGGAAAAATCAACTCTAACTGGCATAATGTTTCACTAGTTTCGCCTTGTAAGTGACCTAAGTCTTCTAACTTCACAATTTTAGTGCATATTGATTTAAAAAACAATCATAATCTTGTCAAGGTCATAACAACATGCTTTAATAATGTCTTTTTAACTACAATTAGAAGAAAGTAATGCATCAATAAGTGTGCATCATAACTCTTATACGCCAAATTTTTCTTCTCTTTTTCATTTATACATCTAGAAATATTGGATGCACAACCCTAAGGAAGCTTGACACCTTTTATAATGGTGCAAAACATGGCTTTCTCTTCCAAAGTTATTGAATAATATCCTTTGGATAGATAAATGTGTCAACCATCATTAGAAAGAACAAGTTGAAGCTCTTTTTTTATCCTCATGTCCTGTAAAGCAAAACGAGCTTTTGTATGATCATTCATTTTACCTAAAATGTCAGGGATAGGCCTAAGAATACTGTTACAAATGTTTTTTTTTTTGTATGCATCACATTTAAATTATGTCAACTTTTTCTTCCAGGGACCGTTAAAGATTACTTTTTGCTTTTTCCCAAATTGATTATCAAAGTTGGAAAACTCTACCATAATCTTTAACTTTATCAAAGGTTTTAAAGCATCTCTTAATTTTATCTTGCAATTGAAAGATTTTCTATCTCTTCTCCAAGGGTGTTTAGCATCTAAGAACCTATGATGGTCCATATAATATGTTTTCCTACTATAATACAAATATTCAGAAGAAGTATCATAATTAAATGTAAGACATATTAGCATTCCCTTTGTATTCTACCCAATAACATTGCATATGTTGGAAAATCACTGACAGACCATAATAAGGTTATGTGCATTTAAAAAGGCTACTTATTACATGCATCATATATCTACAAACCATACTCCCATAACTCCTTCAAGTCTTTAATCTATGGTTATAAAAACACATCAATCTCTCTCCAGAGTGAATTGAGGCCAAGAATGATCAAACTGAGAGTATTATATATTTTGGTTTCATACAGAGCCATGGTACTAGATTATAACTAATGTTAATAATTGACCATGTGCTATGTGTAATACCCATGGTTTAAAATGGATTAAATCCATCATTAGCTAGATCTAATCTCACATTTTAAGGTTTCTTTGCAAAAGATGGATATAACATATCAAAGTGTTTCCAAGCTTCACCATTAGTAGGATGTCTCATGTTGTCAACCATAGGTTGACGATTTACAAGCCAAACCATACATTAGTTGCTTTTAGGCACATAAAACATCTTTAAGATTTATATTTTAAAGGGAAATATTTTAAAATTTTAGCTGGCACACAATGAACCTTTAAGAATACATTAGAAATTTCATCCCCTTCAACTTTCTTCATTTTTTTCCACTTAATATTTCCACCTATATGATAGCTCTCTACCTTCTCATGCTTGCCCAAAAAGCATACAATCATTAGGACATGCATGAATTTTTTTGTAATTAAGTCCAAGGTCTTTCACCATAGTTTTAACTTTATAAAACAAACTAGGAACGTTAGCATCAAGGAATGCCCTTTTGATTAATTCCAACATATCTCTAAATGTTGCATTACTTAATGAAAGCCTTGGGAAGGTTTTATAGCTAGGATATAATTCTTGTTGTCTTTCCTTAACTAATTTGTAAAACTTTTTTGCTTGTTCATTAGGACTTTCCCCAATATTGCTAGAATCTACTAGTTCTCTCACATTCCTAAAAGTGTCATTTAAAATTCCATTAATACCATTATTTTTGTAAACCTTAATTTTAGTATCATTTATCGCCTTACTTGATTGTGGTCCCTCATTATGGAAAATTCATATCTTATAATCCTGCATGAATCCCTGAATGACTAAATGTTCATAAACTATAAGTTTAGAATATTAATAATGATAACAACATTTTCTACAAGGGCAAGATATCTTAGCTCCTTTAGCAGACATAGCAAAAGCCTTATGTAAAATCTTCGACCCCAGTTAAGTATTCATTAGTCAATTTATTAAAATCTATCCATCTTCCATCTTTCATGTTGATCAAGTAATCTTTAATTAAATATCCAAATTAAAGAAAATGAATGTAGGAAAAAGAAAAAAATGAGACAAAAATTTTATAACATGGAAGAGATTACAAGCTTCATGAGAAGTGACAAGGAAAAAACTAAGAAAATTATATTGAATGGATTTACAAACACATTTTCTTACTATCAAACCATAAGGCATTGATTATAGTCACCTTAGAATAGCTTATTATGCATAAGGCAACTATAGTGATACTCTTAATGAAAGATTTAAGAAAGGTTGAGTAACATTTGTCATTTGTCTTCCATGGTAAACATGTGCAATGTCCCTAATCATTTATCTATGGCTATCAATATTATGACTGTATATTATAAGTTGTTTTTGGCATCAGTTATGGGTAAAGGTGATGTGTGAGTATGCAATTTTTTGTTTATTTCACTACCATGCAATTAATATTTTACAACACATGTTCTTTATTCAAATATGCAAAGGACACATATTAAAGTTGTTAGATTGTAGTGATAATTAAAAAGGAATCATGGATTTGCACATATTCCATTACATAAAACTGTGGACTTGATTATAGTATCATTATCCTTCCAACTAAGAGTGCTTAGGAATTTTTATTTTCAATTTCATGAGGATTCTATACTTCTATCAATTATTCTTATGTGAAGCTATGATGATGAAGCTTATAATTTAAGGCCTAAATGCTTATTTCAACAACTAGTTTAACATCTAATTTTTTAAGATTTCTTTATCTAGCCTTGCAATTGGATCTTGACAATGAATTAATCACAAAAATATTCAGGTTTGGTACCTTTTTACCTTGTTTATTTCCTCTTGTGTTCTTCTACATGTTATGATATTGAAGTTGTTATGTCTTTGTGAAACATAGGTAATAAGCAAAAATTGAAAGAGGGGAGGAAATGGATGAAATGGAATCGAGTATTATAGGAAATTTTCATTTATTTTATGATCTTTAGATCTATTTTAATAGCAATTTTGGATTTGGTGGTACTTAAGTTGGATGTTATAATAGCTATTATCATGCTTTGATAATTATTCATGACTTTTTGTGGTCAAGAAAATATGAAGGCAGTCTAGTTTTTATCTTTTGACATTCATTTCTTGTTTGCTATTATGTTAAGATTCCTAAATGGCTATCCTTACAACAATCATCATTGCTGCTTACAATACATTTGCTTTAATTTTGAACTACAAACTTATATTCATTATACTCCTATGTAGAATATGAGTTCGTCCAGTCATAAATACCAAGAATTTAATAAACAATACACTAAAGGCTTAAGGATACATGGTATACCACCTTTATTTACATCAAGGACACTTAACTCTAATAGCATTCCCATTGATTTTGCAAACATGTTAGGGAGCATGATGACAAATGCATGTATAGGCCAACATTCTTAAGACAAGTAAGGAGAACATAGCAACATTAATGGGTTTGATGGACTTAAAGTAAGAACAAGTGGAAGCATCAATTTAAACATTGGAGAAAACATGCTTGAAGAACTGAGAGGGGCATTGAGGTCAATGATTAGAATGTTCTTAGGGGCAGTACCCTATAAAAATCCTTAAGATACCATAAATGGAAGATCATTCACAAACTAAACCATTGCAACCATTTCATCTCACTATCTATTTCTTTTACTTTTTAATAAGGAACTTTTATTTCTTTACTTGTAGGTCATCATAGATATTTGGTCAAAAGTCAAATAAAAGATGCACTTGGATGTTGTTGGAACCATGGAAACATAATAGGAGTGACTATAAAGAGGATCCATCATGTGCAAATCCCTTAGTTTTCTCCAATTAGTTAAAGTAAAGTAATCCTTACAAGTATCCTTCATAGGGCCCATAATTTTCCCAAATTCAACCTCCCTTTTTTCCTTCCCATTGTAACAAATATAGCTCAAAACCAAACCAAAATAGTAATGGTCTTTTCTTTCATAAAAAGCCTAATGTCCCTTTCTCAAATACTATAAAACTAGTACCATCAAGTTACAGGGTAATAGCCATGTTCCCACAACAATCAACGCATGAAGCACTCCCTTAATGCCTAAGAACCTTGGAGTGCACTTAACAATATTTGCCAAACAATTCCTTTATATGCAAAGTGAGAGACATAAAGTAGCCACCTATTAACATAGAAAAGCCCAAACACTACCCAAAACATCCCCATTTTAAAACTCTATATTTGCTTCCAATTTACAATAACGATAACTCAAAAATTCCATCAAAGTTCTGCCATTTTTTTTAATTGTTAGGGGCCATATATTGAGTTTGTTTTAATAGAACTAGGCTAGATAGGTAAGTTATTTTCATTTCAAGATACACATGGGATGTCTTACATAGTTATATTGCTTTCTTTTCCCTTATTTCCTTGCTCCTTTCTAGAAAAACAAAATCCATACCAGCATTCACATTGATGAGACTATAAATAAAATAGGGAATGCATAGAGTACCCTCTCTTTTTAGAACTATGAATGTGATTCCATATAAAGATTCATGGAGTTCTAGTAGAGTAAAAGAGATAACATACCTTTTATTTTCAGAAAACAAGAAGCTACTATCAACATTGCTATCAAATCTCTTTCCCCTAGAATGCTTTGCTGCCTTAGTCACCTCTTGCAACCCATTAGAAATATTATACAAAATCCACCATTGATTTCATAAAATACATCAAAATACCACCCAAATTGGGAGCATCTTAACTCCAAATCTAGTCCATTATCATACCAAACCAATTTTATAAAACCATCCTAAAGAATAATAATAAAAAAAGACATGGAACATTTATAAAATCAAATACAACTCCAACACTCGATACACTCAATAACTTAAAACCCTATAAATTTCATATCTTGAGTCCATATTTTCTTGCAATCACTCAATACCAAATCCATTAAAAAAAGATTTAGAATCTAGTTTGTACTAGCTATTGGACCAAGGAAAGGTCTAGGTGTTTGCTATGTTAAGGAGGTGGGGGCAATTGGGTCAGAATCCCAATCTATGGTTTCAGAACATGAAAGAAGCAAAATTAAATGTTAGGAAAAAAAAAAAAGCAAAATTAAATGCTAGGAATCATAGATTAATTTAGAGTGGGAGATTTGGAAATCTACAATTGAGGAGAATTGAAAATAAGAGATTTAAAAGGGTTTGGTTTATTTACTAAGTAATGGGAATTTAAAAGGGATAGGTAATTATTTAAAGTTGCTACCTTATCCCTTTATTTTAAAAAAGGAATAGGCAGTGGCTTAAAACTGTTGTCTTATCCCTTCATCTTTCTAAAAAGAAAAAAAAAGAAAATCAGATAGCATTTCCAAACTACTACCTTTTTCAACAAAAAAATTTAAGTAGCATTTCAAAATTGTTGCCTTAGCCTTTTTTATTTTTGTTTTAAACAAAGATTAGACAATAATTCCAAATAATTGCTTTTCTCCATTTCAAGAAAAAAAAAAAAAGGAAATGGTGACCACTACCTTATTTTATTTTTAGAAAAGGAATAGGCAATAGTTTTAAATAACTCTAATCATATGTACCATTAAACAAACCACAACAACACCTAAAGAAATCCACAAACCTTGAATTTCTGCCCTTTAAGTTATCTTTAAAGGTCTTTTCAATGTCCTCAGCCTTGAGGGGGAGCATCATCTTACAAAAAATAAATATAGCTTTTGATCTAAATATATAAATAATTAAAATAAAATAACAAAAAAAGTAAAAAGGAGAAATAAATTACACATAAAGAAAGATTAAGAGTAAGAAGAAAATAGAAGGAATACCCAAATGTGTGTATTGTATGTGTCTTCTAAGGATAAATAGGCCCTTTGTTGTAACTCTTGCTCGGGAACACTAAATGCATCAGTTAGTAAAGGAGTTAATGCTGTGTTTAAGGGAGGCATCTCAAATTTAATGTTTAGTATAAGATTTTGTTGTAATTTTTGAAATATTACATAGAAATGATGCGTTATTACTATAGTTTACTGTTCCATTTGTAGGTTATACATGAAAAAAAGGGAAAACAAAAGGAAATTATTACAATTTGCTTAGATGTTTGATTTAATAGTTTATATTCTCGGTTGGATTGTTTTTTGCAAGTAGTCTTAAATATGTCAAGTTGAGATGGTGAGGTTTTACAAGGATCTTTAGCTTTTTGATACAAATCCAAATATTAAAATGCAACAAGACAAATTTAAATAAAGTAAATTAAAGGTATCAAATCATGGATGCATATGGATCATAAGATTAATGCATCATATATAACATCTAAATATATTAGTATTCTTTTTATGATTTATATACCAATTGTTCTTAAATTCTAGCAAAACTTTTTTTACCTATAATGTGCATTCCTATTTGCTTTTGGCAATTAGTAATGTTGGTTCTTTCCATTGCCTATAAGCATTAGTAAGGAATAACAAAAAGTCAAAATATATTAATATAAAACCTATAGAAAAATATTTGACAAATAAAAAAGAATAAGATAATGTTAAACTTTTGCTTCTTTAGAATTCAAATATTATAATAGTTGACTAAATTGATCCAAAGGTATATAAGGTGGATTGTTTGTCAATCTCTCTCCATCAATTTTGCACTTTTTATAGTGTTGTCTCTTCAATTTGCACTTATAAGCCCTTTAACTTACTCCATTAGTACTTATCACTCACTTTCTACCTTCCTCAGGAACCATATACTTATTTTATAATTAATTAAAATGTGAAAAAAGTTAATTGTAATGAATACATTTTTATATAGATAAGGAAGAAAATTTCTAATGTACATTACTTACACAATCTTCCATAAAACATTCTTTTTCTCAAGATCTAACACATGCCATGTTTTTACATATAAAGGCACCAATCTTACATTTTTAGCCAATGTCCCAAAGAAATTGCTAAACTCATAAAGATTTTTATCAATTAGGCCTATAGGTTGATTTTTGGCATTTAAGAAAAATGACCTTTTCTCATCTTTAGGTCTAACATGTACCATTCTTGTTGTCATTGATCCTCTTCTTTTTTTATACACTATAACAATATTAGTAAAGACATACAAATATTCAATTAAATAATTAAGATTTTAACAAATCACACAACTAAGAGAGACCTTTTTTAATTACCTTAGATCACTTATTCTTCTTGTTGTTGTTGTCCTAATCTTGTCTCCCTGAAAGGTTATCCTCCCATTTCATCAGAAGTTATCCCTCTTAGTTGTTGATTATCAGAATTTATGTGCTCCCTCAAAGGTTGCATTGTTGGATGTCCATCTCTTGCCTTTGATGTCTCAATGGATTGTAACTTACCACTTGAAACAAAAAAACACACTCTGACAATATTCGTTTGAGTATTTTGTATCTCTTCTTGTGCAAAGGGCTCTTTTATTAACATTCATTGCCTCAAAATACTTGAAAACGAAGCGCCACCTCTCTAGCAGTAGACAAAGACTTCTTTTTCTGAGCAATTGTCTTCTTCATGACTAATGACTATCAAATGATCAAGAGGAATTCAAAATTAGATAAATAGCAAAGTAATAAAAAATAATTGTGTTTTTGACATACTATTTATATACTTTGCACATTATATTTCAAAAATCAATAAATGAATCACAATCTACTAATGCAGCCATAACAAAAGTAGAACCTAAAAGCAACAACTCTCATTAAACATATTAAAGATCAAAACAAAAAAAAAAAAATAAAAAACTTATAAACCTATTTTGTCTAATCATTTGCATTCATCCATTCCTAAAGTGTTGCCTTATCATGTAATTACTTTAAGCCTATTTCAAAAGGTAGATCATTTATGTTTACATTAGCTATGGTACTAGGCACATGACTTCACTTAACAAACTAGATTGCCTAGCAATACTAATGCCTCCCACATTTGAATCTATTACATTTGGCTTCCTCCAAAATATATCTTGTACACTTACACTTTCTTCTTCATCTAACCCAAATAATTCTTTAGGAAGCTCATGCATTACATAATTCATGTCTTTCTCAGTTGGGTCCTCCACGAAGAAAACTTGGTGAACTTGAGAAACTAATAAGAAAGGATCACTCTAATAGCACAATTTGTTAGAGTACCTCGTGCAAGTCTATAGTCATTATTCTCTTATTTTAACCAATCACATTTAAACAAAACAACATTAAATTGACTCCAATAGTCCAATTCAATAATTTCTACAATTAAACCATAATAACTCACTTCTTCTTGCACTAAGTTTTGGCCTTTTGAACTAGTAAAACTATTTGTTAATGTTGTTAATGTAACACTACTGTTTTATGTCTTACACCTTGGATCTCGTTCCCTTATATGGAATTTATAGTCATTACTAACATAACCACTATAATGCTTAGTTGCAACTTAGACTTGAAACAAGTAGAAAAATCTTGACTATGATTTTGTGCTCTGACCCATTTCTTTCTTTGTCGTCTACTCAACAATTGCCTATGCTCTTTGTAATATAGCTAACAATAAACAATAAAAAGAATGAATTTTAAAGAGACAATATTAAATGATAATTTAAAGTTTAGTTTAGCTTACTTGATATATCACTTGACTTCTTCATTTTTGTAATTAAAAAATGCATATTTATATGCTTGTTCAAGAGAATTAACATCCAAAGTAAATGGCCTTACCTTTCCTTTTCCCTTTACCCTTAATTGCATGAAATTTATTTAGAAATAGAGGTGTTTGCTCCTTTGTTATTATATTAGATTGTTGATGATATCTTATAAAAGGAGTCTTCACCCCATCATGCATATATTTTAAGCAAAACACTAAATACTCTTCAGCCAAATACCCTTTTGTGATGAAACCTTTAGGTTGATGTTTATTATGAACATACGATTTCAATTTGCATGGTATCACTCAATCCTAAACATCCAATGATAATATATGGCTCCACCAAGCTAAATTTCATCAATTACAGGGATAAGTCCTTAAATACAATTGAGATCAGCACCAACATCTATAAGAGCTATAATCTCCAAAGAAAACTAGTTAGCAATTTTTAAGTGAATTTTGACAAGCCACTTTTAGGTTGTAATTTTTGTTAAGAGAAATATAAATTAATTATTTTTAAGGCTTAAAATATATGTTTGAGGTGCTTTAGAAGTTTCAAGTATATGAGATTTGAGGGTTGACTAGATCCAGTAGGGATACTAGCATTTGATGGTCATTATCTTGTTAGATTTTGAGTTCATGGATTTCTATTTTAATTTGGATTATCAAAAAAACTTAGAGGAAAAATCATTTTTAGTTGGCATAATGTTTCATTAATTTTGCCATGTAAATGACTCAAATCTTCTGATTTCACAACTTTACTACATAGTGATTTAAAAAATAATCTCAATCTTGTTAAGGTCATAGCAATATGATTTAATAGCATCTTCCTAACTGCAATTGGAAGAAGGTAATGCATCAATAAGTGTGCATCATGATTCTTATACCTTACAATTTTCTTTCTTTTTCATTCATACATCTGAAAATATTAGACGCACAACCCTGAGAAAGTTTGGCACCTTTTATAATAGTGCAAAATTTGGCTTTCTCCTCCAACGTCATTAAATAGCACGCTTTCAATGGATAGATAAATGTGTCAACCATCATTAGAAAGAATAAGTTGAAACTCTTCTCTTATCCCTATGTCTTATAAATTAAAACAAGATTTTGCATGATCCTTTGTTTTACCACAAATGCCAAGGATAGTCCCAAAAATGTTGTCATAAATGTTCTCTACATACATCATATCTAAATTATGTCAACATTTATTACTCTCCTAATATGGAAAATAAAAAAAAATGTTAACTTTTTCTTCCAAGGACCATCAAAGATTGTCCTTTGCTTCTTCCTAAATTGATTATCAAAGTTAGATAATTTTGTTGTAATCTTTAACCCTAAAAAAGGAATTGGACAATCGCTCAACTCTATCTTGCCATTAAAAAATTTTATATCTCTTCTCCAAGGGTGTTTAGCATCTGAGAACCTATGATGGTCCATATAACATATTTTCTTACTATGATACAAATATTCAGAAGAAGTATCATAATTATATGTAGGACATGTTAGCTTTCCCTTTGTATTCCACCTCAATAACATTGCATATGTTGGAAAATCACTAACAATCCATAACAAGGTTGCATGCACTTGAAAAGGTTGCTTATTACATGCATCATATGTTTGCAAACTATACTCCTACAACTCCTTTAATTCTTCAATTAGTGGCTGCAAAACACATAAGTCTTTCTCATATATGAATCAAGGCCAAGAATGATCATATTAAGCATCATATATTCTGGTTTCATATAAAGCCATGGTATAAGATTGTAATTAATGAGCACAACCAAACATGTGTTATGTGCAATACTTACGGTTTAAAATGGATTAAATCCATCATTGGTCAAACCTAATCTTACATTTTGAGGTTTCTTTGTAAAAGATGGATGTAACATATCAAAATGTTTCCAAGCTTCACCATTAGTAGGATGTCTCATGTTACTATCTGTAGGTCGATGTCTTGCATGCCAAACCATATCATCAGTCGTTTCTAGGCACATGAAAAGTCTTTGAAGTCCAAATTTCAAAGGAAAATATCTTAGAGTTTTAGTCAACACATGATAGACCTTTAATGATACATTAGAAATTTCATTCCCTTTAACTTCTTTCATGTTTTTCCATCTAATAGCCCTACATATATGATAGATCTTTGCCTTTTCATGCTCATCCCTAAAAAGCATACAATCATTGGGACATACATGATTTTTTTTGTAGTTAAATCCTAGTTCTTTCACCATAGTTTTAACTTCCTAAAACAAAGTAGGAATCTTAGCATTAGGAAATGCCTCCTTAATTAATTCCAACATATCTTTAAATATTGCATTACTTAGACCATGGAGACACTTAAAAAGATATAATTTAATTATAAATGAAATCCTCAAAAAAGTCTTACACCCACGGTATAATTCTTGTTACCCTTCCTCAATTAACTTGTAAAACTTTTTAGCTTGTTCATTAAAACTCTTCCTAACATTTCTAGAATATGCTAGTTCTCTCACATCCCTAAAAATGTCATATAGAAGCCGATGAATATCATCATTTTTATCAACTTTAGTTGTAGCATCATTTATCACCTTACTTGATTATGGCCCTCACCATGGAAAATCCATATTTTATGATCCTACATGAACCCCTAAATGACTAAATATTTATAAACCATAACTCTAAAATACCAATAATGACAACAACATTTTCTGTAAGGGCAAGATATCTCATCTCCTTCAACAGATGTAGCAAAAGCCTTATTTAAGAAAACTTCAACCTTAGTTAAGTATTTATTCTATCAAAATCCATCCATCTTTTATCTTCCATGTTGATCAAGCAATGTTCAATCAAACATCATAATAGAAGAAAGCAAAAATAGGAAAAAGGAAAAAAAAAAAAAAAAAAAAAAACAAGACAAAAATTTTATTGCATGGAAAAGATTATAAACTTCATGAGTAGTGATAAGGAAAAAAATAAAATAATTGTTTAATTAAAATCAAGAAATAAAGTTATTTAATTAGTAAGAATAATATTATTCTTGTTTGATAACTAGCATGTAAAATCCTTTTCCCTAGGAAGTTTTAAGTTATGAGATCCTTTTTGAATGACATGTATAAGTATGAAAATGCTTTAATTGTCATTGCATGGTGGACTTCCCCCCATAGCCTAGCTATGGTAAGTAATGAATTGAAGCATGTTGTTATTACTTTGCATATAAGGTTTTCCTTTTTTAATACACTATATTTTGTTTTAGTCAATAGAGCAAGATAGTAGTTTCATTATAAATTTATTTTCTTGAATACTTCTTTGGTTCATAAACATCTTATTAATGTCTTTCATTAAACAGCATAAGCTCTTTAATACCTTATTATTTTGATGTTGTATTTGTGTGATTTAATTTGTCTGATTTAAGGGATTAGAGTGATGGCGGCTTATGTTAAGATTTTTGTGTTGCTTTCAGTAGGTTTAAAATATACTTCAATAGATGCTAAGTTTTTTTATTAGTTAACCCATAAAGGCTTCTATTTGACATTATACATTGCCGTGGCAATTTATCATTGGTTGGTATCATTGAATTTTGCAGCAATCCAGGTTCCAAACAATGTATGATTCCATCATTACAAAGAGTATCCTTTATCATTTTGTATGTTGTTATCATGCTATGGTTCAATTCTATCCATGTTTTATGATGGGGCTGGTTTGACATTTTAGACAAATGAAAGCATTTGGTTGGTCCTTCATGGCATTTATAAGGAGTTTATTTGGTCTATATGGAATGTTTCTAGTCTTTTATGGGTCAATTGTAACTTTGGTTAAACTTTGTTGGGATGCTATTATGTGAAAACTATTAATAACCATGTTAAAATTTTTTAGTTTTCAATATGGGGATACTAGTGTATGTTGTATATGCACCAAAGCTCTAAAAGTGCAAGTCAAAATCTTCATTTTTTAGTACACATATGAAGACCAAAAAAAGAACTGCACAAATCAAAACTCACAAAAGGAATGAAATCACTACTCTTTTCTCATATTTTTCAAGCTCATCAATAGTCTCTGTCATTAATATAAATTCCTAATCACATGATCTCTTATAAACAAAATTCTAATTCACCAAAAAAAGGAAACTTTAGATATCTCTCCAAAGAAAGAGATTTTTTAAAAAAAGAGAGATATGAAATAGACAAGGAGGTTACAAAAATGCGCCCTAAACTAAAGTAGCCACCTCAACCTTTTTTGAAGGTATTTTATCAACTTTTAACTAGATTTTATTGAATTTATCAACTCTAAGATGCCAAAATACTATTGACCTAAATCTTGGCTCTTAAAAGAAACACTAACTACAAAACAAGGAAAGACCTCATATGCATTGTCACACTCTAATGCCTTAGCAAACTCTTTTGCAATATCTAGCTTCGTAATGTAGAATCTATGAAATTACAATATTCCAACTCTTTCCCACACCTTTAAATGCATACTTCTCATAAAACTAAAATTAAGGATATTAATAGTGTAGTGTAAAACTTTCTGTGAACATTTTATTCATCCAACTTTAATAAACTTGCATTCATCTAATATTTTTGTTAATTATAATAGACTAATTATAAATGATAAATATGAGCCCATCAAACACAAGGTACATTTTGGTGTTTTAATCAAATTAAGAACAAAAATGTCCCAAATTCTAGTATCACTAAACACTATTATAACATTTGTGTTACAACCAAAACATGGGCTAATACATTGGGAATATGAAGATCAATTAGCAACCCATTACTCATTGAGAAATTTTAACAAACATGCGATGTGCATAACAATGGTAATCAAACACCACATAAGCATTGGGACAATTAACAATGGAACTTTTGACAAATATATGAAGTGTAGACTAACCTTGTAATTGATGGAGAAGAACTAAAGCTTGAAAAACCAGAGCTTAAAGTGAAGTGTAGATTCAAATCAGCTAGGCCTACCCAAATGATTTTCTCATTAGTTTTATCCCTCAAACCAACCAAACAATGGCCAAGACCGAAACAAAACTAAGTGTCAGTTTTCTCACTTTCACTCTCATTAATTTTATGTTGCAAATAAAATGATTTTCTCACTTTCACTCTCATTAATTTTATGTTGCAAATAAAATGATTTTCTCACTTTCACCAAAATAGCATATATTGGAAAATTTGAAACTATGTTTGTATAAAACTGTTTGATTGAAGAAACACAATTTCTTCACTTTCACCAAAGAGAAAATAATAGCATTTTTGTTAAAATAAATAATTTATTTTAAGGAATAGACAGCGATCTTTAACTGATACCTTATTCTATCTTGATAAAAAAATAGTAGTTTTGAAACGTTATCTTAACTCTTTATTTTTTTTTAAAAAAATAAGATTAGACAATGATTTAAAATCGTCATCTTATTCATTTTTCCAAGAAATAAAAAGAGAGGCAATAGCTCAAAATTACTGTTTTATCCCTTATAAATGTAGTACTTTAAAATCACTACCTTAGCTCCTTATCTTTTAATAAAAAGATTAGGTAGTCGTTTAAAATTGTTATCTTAGTGACTTAATTTTTTTTTTTTAAAAAAAATAAAATTTCATATCAATTTAGAACTGTTGTCATATTAATTTAAAAAAATAATTATTTTAAATCATCGTTTAAAATTATTGTCTTAGTGACTTAATTTTTTTTAAAAAAAAAAAAAGATTTCATATTAGTTTAGAATTATTGTCATATTAATTTTTTAAAAAATATAATTATTTTAAATTATTATTTTATTGTTTAATACTTAAAAGGAATAAGTAATAATTTATAAATGTTATCTTAGTTTCTTTTAAAAAAAATAAATAAATATAAAAAAAATTTAAAATTATTGTATAAATCTTTTATTTTAAAAAAAATAATTATTACTTATTATTTATTTATAAAAAAAATATAAGTAGTGATTATTGAAATATTTATAGCCTTTTTTTTTTTTCAAGAAAATACAATAAATTTGAATTACTACCTCATAACTATTGAATAAAATTAACTATTGTAACAACTAATTTACGCAGTCGTTATTGGTGCTCTTTTTAGAAAGTTTTACACAAAACGCACATGCATACGCAAGATATTTTTACTCTGGATAGCATTTAAACTACTATTTTTTTTGGTGGCATATAGTCCAACAATATTAATTATCTAACAAATTTTGACATCTAATTAATTATGAAAATTTTATTAAATTCAATTCAATTTATCTTATTTCACTTAAATAATAATTAACTATTAATTTAAATTAATTTCAAGAGAAAGTAAATAGTTGATGAGTCTAACCTAACCTGCAGTAATTCTACTACCCAATTCCTCGCCTAATTTTTGTCCCATTCTATTTCACTCTCATTTGTTGCATCGCCTAATTTTCTTTGCCTTCTGTTATTCAAGCAAGGCAAGACGCCTAATTAACTTAGCATTCTGTTTATCGAGTAAGGCAAGACATTCTAGGTGCCCTACCAAGAAAGCAATCGCTATATGTGCAGTCCCAATGTCCAAGTTTCTTAATGTCTGCATTGACCTAGTCCACTAAAATTATCTCTCCACTGCATGGTCCGCTACTGTTGCTTCCCTACTGCTCTTGAACCTCAATCCCTTTGGCCATCCATCCTCAATAAGTTGAAGTCGCATATCGCCAACCTTGGTCCATGGTGATTCCGCCCCGCAATTGTCATTCATCACCCAGATTTTATACTGTTGAAAAGAACCAACCCCTTGAACCAAAGCAATTGAGGGATCTCCATATGGGACGATAGACAAATCCACAAGTTTTCCATGCAAGCACTCAGGAGCCGGAACCTCCCAAAAGACCTCGTCAGCAAGGTCGAATGATAGAACCCGCCCGATCTGATCCTTGTCTACCAACCAATGGATTCTTCCATTCTCACAAACTGGAAGACCGAGCTCAGGGATCCCATATTTAGGTTTAAAATCTGAGAGCCTCTTCCAAGAACCAGAGTGAAGCGAAAAAACTTGGACTTCTAGTACAGTGGCGAGACACAAAGCCCTTACCACTTTGTAATCATTGTTGCGAAAATCAAAACCAAAACCCCTGGAAAACATGCCAAAACGTGGTAAAAAAATAAGAAAAACAACTGGTCCTGGCCATTCTCATGCAACTATATCTCGTTGGTCCTTAATCCGTATGGATCGATGCTCCGTGCCTTAGATTGTTGCACGACATCAGGCTACATTCTTTTGTTTATCAAGTAAAGCAAGGGATTCCACATAGTCGCCAAAAAAATAAGGACAGTCCACAATAACACAAACACGAAATAGCCTGCTAATATTCCTGTCTGGTGAAAGCAAGTGTCCAGAGGTTTCCCACTATGTTCAAATGTGATTTTTTTAAAAAAAATATTTTGAATAATTTTTTACTTAAATTACAAATAATATTATGTAAAAATATTTTAAATTTAAATAATATTAAAATTTATTTAAATAATTATTTAAATAAAAAAATTACATTCAAATTTAATTTATTTTTATTTTTTTTAAATTTTAAATAACTTGATATTTATATTATATAAATTATATAAAAATATTTAAAATTTTAAAAATAAGATAAATTATTTAAATAATTAATTTAAGTAATTTTTTTATTCAAATATAATTTTTTTATTTATACATTAATTTTGAATAATTATTTACTTAAATTATAAAAATTATATAAAAAATTTAAAATTTAAAAAATATTAAAATATATTTAAATAATTATTTGATAAGAAATTATTTGAAAAATTATTTAAATTAAACTTTTTTAATTTAAATTTAATATATTTTACTAAAAATAGACTTATTTTTAAGTAATAAATAACTTTAAAAACTAATTTATTATCTTAAAAATGAGTCAAATTAAATTTTTCTCTTAAATTAAATGGGTCTCCACAAAGCATATGGGGTTGTGTCAGCCTTGTTCTTTTGGGACTAGTGGCAACGAAGGATATTTCTCATCATATCATGTTTGTTTCGATTGAAGAAGTGGTGATTGGGTACCTTTCTTGACTTAAAAGAGCCGATTCAAACAAGTAGAGATTTTACTGGTAGGTGAGATAGACGATGCACAAGTTGTTTCACTTGTCTAAGTCTACTTCATAACCACCAAAATTTTACACAAAATACCAAAATTTTAGGAATTCATGAAGGCTTATTCCCATTATCAAATGACTGGCAGGTAAGGTAGATGAGGCACACGTTGCTTCACTTGTCAAAGTCCACTCCAGGATCATCATAAATGCTAGCTTTACTTGAAAAGATCTTTTTCTTACTATTAAAAAGTTTTTTCAAATGGCCAAAAAAACAAAAAAAAACCCTTAGAAGTTGAGCTTTAATCGTCGATGGTTGAGTACAATAATGAAATTGGTTAATTTTTTTTATTAATTTGAAAACTATTTTTTGTCAATTATATCTTTTCTATTTATCAAATACAAAAATATAAGGAAAATATTTTATGAAAAATATTTAAACGGAAACAAACGCACCTTAGAATAAACCTAATAATTGAGATGAAGAGCATAATAATTTTATTGTTGGGTGCGTGAGTAGTTGGATACTTTCATTTCTTAAAATTAAGTTTTTAAAAGAGGTCAAATTTTGAAAAAAAATTATAGAGTTGAATTCTTATTTAAATAACTTTGACCATCGGTTGAACCTACCACATTATTATTACAAGACTCTCAAACCACCCGCATTTCCTGTTTGCGCCCGAGTCAAAGGGAACCGTAATCCATGGTGGTGCTGGTCAGCTGATCATAACACATCAATTTTCCAAACCTGCAGACCAATATTGCAGCTCAGAAAAGCCAAAAACTGAAAGGCAGGAAGCAGAGAACAATGCATGTAGCAATGTTTCCGTGGTTTGCATTTGGCCACTTCACACCATTCCTTCACCTATCCAACAAGATTGCGGAGAGGGGCCACAAGGTCTCCTTTTTAGCCCCCAAGGGAGCACAGCCTGGGCTACAGCAACTTAGCCGGAACCCCAACCTCATTCATTTCTTTCCCCTGGAAGTTCCCCACGTGGATGGCCTCCCTCCTGGTGCCGAAACGGCCTCCGATGTACCCTTTCATCTTCATACGCATCTTTGCACGGCCTTTGACCAAACGCGTGACCAAGTTAGAACAATTTTAGGCGCTATAAAGCCTGATGTTGTGTTCTACGATCTCGCATACTGGCTGCCTGCGTTGGGCCGAGAATTAAGATTCAAGTCTGTTTCGTACATGGTGGTATGCGCAGCCGCGGGGCCTCTTTGGTTGGTGCCCTCCAAGAAGATAGACAAGAGCATGACCTTGGAAGAAATTATGGAGAACCCTCCTGGTTATCCTTCTACCAAAGTTGTACTAAGGCAGGATGCGGCTGCACAAGTAAGAGCATTGGCAACAGCGGCGTTTGGTGCCAATGGGATGTCATTTTATGAGAGATTAATTGCAACCATTGAGGAAGGCGATGCCGTTGCCACGAGGACTCTCCAGGAGATTGAGGGTCATTTCTGTGATTACCTTGCACAGCAGTATGCAAAGCCGGTGCTGTTAACAGGACCTATCTTGTCTGAAACCTCACCATCACAGCTTGAGGAGAAGTGGTACGAGTGGCTAAGCAAATTTCAGGCTGGTTCTGTAGTGTACTGTGCATTTGGGACCCAGATTATACTGCAGAAGGACCAATTTCAGGAACTGCTTATGGGATTTGAGTTATGTGGACTGCCATTTTTGGTGGCTTTGGCACCACCACACGGTTGCTCGAGTGTAGAAGAGGCATTCCCGGAGGGATTTGAAGAGAGGGTTCAAGGAAGAGGGTGGGTGTATGGTGGCCGGGTTCCACAAGTAGAGATACTGAAGCACCCATCTCTTGGGTGCTTTGTAAGCCATTGTGGGTATGGTTCCATGTGGGAGTCTTTGCTGAGTAACTGCCAAATAGTGCTTGTACCGCATCTGTTGGACCAAATTATAGGTACGATGCTAATGGTGGAAGAGCTTGGGGTTGCTGTGGAGGCAAAGAGGGAAGAAAATGGTCTAGTTTCAAGAAAGAACTTAAGCACAGCCATCAAATCGGTGATGGACAAAGACAGTGAATTCGCTACCAAGGTGAATACTAATCATGCTAAGTGGAGGAACATTGTTTCCGACAAGGACATGCAAGATCGCTATGTTGACAATTTTATGAAGGACCTCCAAGGGCTAATATCATAAAGTGCTTTTCTTTTTCCTTTTTTGGTGTGTGTGTGCTAATTAATGTAATGAAGTCCATGGCTGGACATATGTTGTCTGGCAACTTGGGGTTGGGAACTTTAATATGGATTTATGTGGAGTCGTGTAAGGGAAGCTCGTTGATTACGATCTACATTAGTATTTCACGTTTGCAACATAGATCTTTTGTACAAATTGCCCACTCATCATATACACCTAATTGGCAGCCTAAAATCATCAGCAGCTTTTCCCAACATATGGATAGATCAGAAAATTCCCATGACTAACAAGATAATTTATCTCTATTTTTTTATTTTTTTTGACTGGAATGGTATTCATTGGACTGCCATGGATATTGGCTTTGCAGAAATGAACTCTCTCCTCACCCCAAATCCTGTGTTTGGGTGGCTTTAATTTTTCTAACATCTTTTGGTATTTGCTACGTGCAAAAGCGCTTTATCAAAGAACACATACCTCTGGGAATTTGTAAAGGATGAATAAGAGACAAATTATCTTGTTCGCCTTTCTTTGTAGAATATTGGATTTATGCAATCTTATTAACGTGCTTTTTGTTGCTTATATACAGTGGCAATTTGGTTACAATTCCTGCTTCTTAAGGAACCATTTGCTAGTTTACGTACCACTTATTTTGGGTTATCCACATGTTTCATCTGCTCTTGTTTCCAATGTGATGGTAGGATTTTTTTTTTTTTCTTCTTTATTATTATTTGTTTTTGTTTGTTTCATTGGCAAGAGATTAGTGATATGTTAAAATTAAGACGACGAGTCGTTAAGTCTTTCCTGGGATCTTTGTGAACTAAAACGTGATTTCTTTTTAGATTGTGATTGCAAGACGTTGGAATTGCCAGTTGCACACTTAATACAAATTGTTTGGTAAAATATTCGTTTCGGCTGTTGGTGACACTGTGCGGTTGAGGCCCAGTAAAATCTATAGAAATTGAAGGCAAAGTAGCCATTTGAGTTGTGTATTCACTCACTAGGCCCAAAAGATGAATCACTTGCCACATTCCAATTAAATTCCCACCACCGCAGGATCCAAAAAGAATGTTAGAACAAATGACACTTAAGTTCTTCTATCTCTTAAATTATTATTATTATTATTATTATTATATTTTATTTTTATTATTATTATTTTAAAATTTAAAGTATCCAGCCTAGAGAACACTCAATGTGCAACAACATTAATAAAATGTGCATCAAACGTATAACAATGTACAAGAAGTTTAAAATTCAGTTTTTGATAAATTCTATTATATTTCTTTCACATTTTATGTTCGTTATTGCATATTAACATGTTTTTATGAAGAAACTTTGAAATTTAAAGATTTTGTGACATGTGGGTCCTGCATGCCATTAAGTCTGTTTAGTTGCAAATTCACTTATACATGTAGTTAGTTGCAAGCCATTGATTAAGTCTGTTTTTATGAGGTTAAGGTGTCATTACATTGGCTATTAAGTGATCAAATTTTCTTTTCCTTTTTCCCAAAATTAAAATATTTTCCATGCTTTTTTTTGGGCTTTTCTAGATGGGAATAAACTGTAAGGCAGCTTTGATTCCACAAAGGATAAGGAAGACAATCCACAGGTGGGGGAAAGGTAGTTGGGAGGAAGACAAGGCACGGATTCTTTATGGATGATTCGACCATACACACAGACACAAGCACAGCAGCAATGTCGCTTGAGAAAGATGATAATCAGATGCTTGATGTTCCTGAGAATGCCAGTAGCACAGGCACCATAATTTAGTTGCAGCCAGCTAGCTTCTAATGCCAGTCCTGCACCTGTCGCTAATGAAAGTTCAAGTAGGGTTTTAAGTAGGGCCAATACCCCACTCCTTCGAAACTCAGCTTCTGTTTCAATTCCTCACCAGCAACATTGAATGTTTTCCCGGAACATGTTCCTAGATCATCTTCCATGCCAGCTAGAATGGACTGAAGTAGCACAGGACACTCATAGACTTCAAGTAGCATGAATAAGAGGACAGAGGAAAGTCTATCCATAAGCCTCTGCTTTTTCCTTCCTTTTTTCCACCCTGTTGTTGATAATTTATACAAGTACGTACTGGTTGACAAGTCCTTTACCTCTCTATTCAACATCAACCTGAGAGTTGAACTAAAACCATTATACTTGTTGACTTATTTCCTGGGCCGGTCTAAAATCTTGCTAGAGACTGGGGTGAGCCATCATCAATGACGTCCAAAAGCTAAATCTTTTAATGCACGGTCGGTCCGTTTTAGACAAAGTCAATCCAATTGCTTTCTCAAGGGGGCTGAGTAAGCTAACAATCCCTTGAGCCTGGATATGGTCGGATAAGCAAAATAGCTGTTATGCTTTGTATTTTCAATTGACCCAATTAAAAAAATTGCAATATGTCTCTTAATCATCAAGAAAAGTTTTGATAAAAAACAAAACTATTATATGTGAAAATAAGCACAAAATTTGAAATTTATTTATATATTAACTCTTATCTTGATAAATTATTTTATTTTAATTATATTATGTAATAATACAATCTCATAGTTAATAGCAATTAAAGTTACATTCAAATAAATCTTTTAATTAACAAAAAAAAGAAAATAAATGTTTCTTGTGGTTGAAAAAAAAAATGTGATAAATTTTTTTATTTTTGTCGCAACAAGATTTGCTTTGATTAGCTTTATTTGTTGTCCTAGATCAACAATCCAACTCTTATACAACTTTTAGTAAAAATTTAAGAGAATTATTTTAGATTATAAAGAAGTATTGAATTGAAAATAAAAATAAAATTATTAGTCTATAGTATTTTCTCCTTCCAATATGATTTTTGGCCCGGGGGGAAGGGGGAGAACAAGCGTGTATATAATATGACCGCAACTCTAAAGAACAAAACAACAAGACATTAATTGAGGTAACACAACTTGATTTTCTATTTAGTTTATTTGTTAATAATTTTATAAATTTATTTATTTTAAAAAATTTATATTATATATAAAATATTATATATTATACGAATAATATTTTTTAAAAAATAAAATAAAATTTACATTAATATATATTATATTATTATAACTTTTTTATTTTATATATATATATATATTATTAGTGTAATATAAAATATTTTTATATATTATATAAAATTTTTTTAATTTAAAAAAATGTAAAATTTATGTCAAAAAAATTTATTTTATTTAAAAATAAATTAATATCATCTTTCAAAACAAAATATAACAAACCAAGAAATAAGTGATGTATATTATTAAGATTATTTTTTTTATTAAATTCCTTTTTACTATTTATCTCTAAAATTTATGCACGTCAAACACTTGCCAAAAATTTAAATCAGAGCCGTAAGCGAAATTGATCTGGAGCAAAACTAGAATTCTTGGTTCTTCTTATCTGATAAGTAGAACCGAAGTCGGCAGTTCCAAAATCGAAATTAAAACCGAACCGAGCCGAACCATGAACTCGGTCCTAATGCATCCGTCAGCCGCCCGTCTTGTAAAGTACTTTAGGCCCAAACTTCCATTAAAAGGTTTTGGGGCTCTTCAACTCCTAAAACGATGTCGTTGTAGGTCATTTAGGTTCAGCCGCAACAGAAGCAAAAACTCAAAAAACCTAAAGGGGAGTCGAGGGGTGTTGTGTTCTGTTCGAAGTCCATCCAGTGTCTCTGATTCTTGAGCACTAGAAGCAGAGACAGAGAATATGCAGCTCTCTCTCGAATTCGGGTAGGTTTTTCTTTTTATGTGCAGACATGCCATGTTGTTTTATTGGAGATTCATGGTTGATTTTGATTCTGCGACAGGCTTGTTTCCTGTTATGTTTTATTTGCATTGACGCATTTTTTGGGGTTTTTTTTTTTTTCCCTTTTTTGTTGCCCTTAAGAGTTCTCTGCGTATATGACGCTGCGTTTTCTTTTTTTTTTGTTTTCTGTTCTTCTATTTTTTGGGGTTTCTCTGATGCAGCGGGGGACTCGAGCTTCTTTGTGAGTCTGTAAAGATACATAATGTGAATGTTGACCCAAAAAGTGAGACGGGAAAGGTAAAACTTTGTTTTTAGATCTGGATGAATCTGCATACAATATCAAGATCTTTTTTGTTTCCAGTTTTTGATGGTTTACAGTAAAAATTTCTCAATGTATGTGGATGTTGATCCTTTCTTCCTTTGTTTGTAGTTAATGATGAAAGACTTACTTGCCTGGGTTCGAACAAATTTGATCAAAGAGAGGCCCGAAATGTTCATGAAAGGAGATTCAGTGTAAGTTCAAAGGTTGACGTATAAACAGTGAGTTATGGTTCATTGTGTATAAATTTTGAAATTCCTTTCAGATGGACTTTTTATGGATTTTTTTTTTATGTGCAAGAGGCTAAAAATCTGCATATTGTTTGTTTAGGACTTAGAAGTTCATCATATTACGTGGCGTTTAAGTAAATTAGTTAACGATGAGAGGTTTATTTGCCTGGGTTCATAAATGATTTGATCAAATCAAGCAGAGGGCTGAAATGTTCATTAAAGGAGATTTGGTGTAAGTTCAGAGGTCGTATATATATCTGTGTTTGTCTGTGTTCAACGGTGTGGTTTAGGTTCATCGTGCATAAATTGTGAATTCTCTTGAGGGGATCTTTCTTGGAAGGTTTTTTATGTGCAAGAGGCTAATACTCTGGAGATTGTTTGGTTAGGAACTGTTCTAAGTTAAATGAGTTGACATATTGTTTTCTCACACAGGAGACCTGGTGTTCTGGTCCTTGTGAATGATTGTGATTGGGAGCTTAGCGGCCAACTTGATACAATACTGGAAGAGAAGGATACGGTGGTCTTCATTTCGACCTTGCATGGGGGATAGTATTCGGTTGAATTGCTCTCTTCTGGATGGTGATGGAGTTGTGCCTTCATATTATAGAAATTGTAGCCTTGTATATTTTCTTCACAATTTAAGATGATGCATCAAAGCACAAGCTTTAAAGTATTTCCAAAAGAGATGAGTTCTGATTTGTTTTACTCTGAAAGTATTGATACAATGCCAGAGAGACGAATTGTATGGTCAATTGCTGCTACTTTATAACTGGAACCAAAGGGTGAAAGATTTGATTATAGAAAGTGGTAGTTCTGCTTGTTTTACAAAGGCTTTTCACCAGCCTCAGCAGAAGTAATTCCATTTTTGCAAAAATAAGAGGGCTTCAGAAACTATAAATTATCCCTTCATACTTTACCAAGACCATTTTGGCAGAGCATCCTGATTGTCTCTTCTTTGGTTGTGAATGGCAATACGACACAAGAGATGCCTTTTTGTGGACACCTATCCAATGGGCAGAAGTAGCCACTAGATGCCATAAAAGTATATAAAAATGGGATTGTTGAGAGTGGGATTTGAACCCACGCCCTTTCGGACCAGAACCTTAATCTGGCGCCTTAGACCAACTCGGCCATCTCAACTCTGAAATGTTACGGTGGGTTATAATTAAAACATAATAAGAAAATAAAAAGAGAAATTAAAAATAGTTTTCCTTTTTATTTTTTTAAGATGAATTTAAAAAAAAAAATTTGTTTAGGAAAACATACAAGAAAATTTGAGAGTTTTTTTATTTTTCTCTTTAAGAAAGAGCCACTATATAAGCAAATACAATAATGTGATTAAGGGAGAATAAATTAAACATGTTTTAAGTTTTGTCTATATATACAAATTTGCAAATTGTATGGATTTTAAATATTTTTTAAAATATATTAAAATAATAAAATTTGAAATATTAGAATTAATTTAATTTAATTTAATTTTTTATAATTAATTTAAATTGAGAAAATAATTAGTAAAGTTAAATTAATTTTAAAAATTTTTTTTCTTTTAAGAAAAAGATGAAAAATTTGACAAGATGTTTTCTTTTCTTATTTTAAGAAAAGAAAAAGTCATTCATAATTTAAGAGTGGTTTTTCTTTTTTTTTTCTTTTTTTTTTTTCTTTTATAACTTTATTTTCTATAATATACAAATTCATAAAAGGTTGTGAGATAAGAAAGTTGAAGTTTTGTTTTTTTTGTTTTTTTTTTTAAGATTCAACAATATATATATACACTTATTTTTGGATATATATAATGTGTGAGTTTGTAATACTCTAATTATTCTATTATATATTAAAATTAATATTCGCCCCTAAAGTAAGTAACTTTTAAGAAAATTTGAAATTTTAATTAATTAGTTGTATTAAAAATAACACCACTAGAATACTTGACAAATAAATTATTATCCTTTTAATGTTAATTTATTCCAATTTTTAATGTAAAATAATGACATTAAAATAAAGAAACAAGGAAAATCATAATAAAAACATTAATTTATTCTACAATAAAGAAATTTAAATTAAAGTCTTGAAGGAAAGTAAATGGCAAAAAAAAAAAAAAAACATTTTCAATTGATAATTAGAAAGAAAAATTTAAAAGTCTAGAAACAACAAAACATTTACGCTATGGCTTGTCAATTTCTATTAGGTTTAGCAAAATAAAAGTATGTTATTATAAATATCATATTTATATTGTTTGAAATAAAAATAGGTTAAAAGAGACTTAATTATGTTTTTATTTGAGAAAAAACAAAATAATTTGAGAAAATGAGATTTGAAAAACAAGTATATTTATTTAATATAAGGGATTCTATTGATTATCTTTAATCAATTATGTTTTTGTAGAGATTTTTAAAATTTTTTTAATTTTTAATAAGAAAATAATTGATATTTTTAGAATTAAAAAATTCTCAAAAGTTCATTTTTTTTTAATAAAAAAGAAAGAAAGAAAAAGCTTACTTTTACACATTACCTTTATTAAATAAGAAAAAAAGGTTGACTTCTAAATTTTCTTTTTTTTTTTTAAAAAAAGGAGAAATAAAGCTATTTTAAATTTATCCTTTCATAGATAGATTTTTATTTTAAAAAGTAGTAAATGAGATTCTTCAAATTATGTTTTATAGGATTTTTTATTTTTTTTGTCTTATAAAAAAAAAAAAAGAGAAGTAAAGAGAGTTAATTTGAATTATTTTTCTATTAACAGTTAATTAAATGAATTTTTTTAAACTTTAGATTTGAAAAAATAGTTGACTAAAATTGAAATTAATTTAATTATTGGTTGTAATTAGTATCCTAGTTAATTTAAGAGTTTTTAAATTTAAACTTGTGTTAGAGTAATTAAATGAAATTATAATTGAGTAATTTATTACAAAGTGAAGAAAATTTTATTATTACATGTTGATTATAACTAAATTGACAATTAAAACTTTAATCAATAACATTAATATAAAGAATTACATGCATTAACCTTGAAGAAAAATTGATTGGGTAAAAAAATTAATATCTAAAATTAGGTAATTTGGTTGAGAAAAAACAAAAAAAATAATAATGTAAGCTAAATATATTTGATTTTGTAATATAATAAAGTGGACTAAATATAAGTTAAAATTCTAATTCTATTAAAATAATAGGAATTACTATACACTAACTACTAAATTAATATCATATACTATAAATAGTAGAAGTTTATTAAAAAGATCATAAAATTAAGTATAAAAAGGATTCTCCTTTTCTCATTAACCAATCAAAAGGCAAACTTTCCTTTAGAATGTTTATTTTCTATTACCTTCAAGATATCTTAAATCTTGAGTTGGAATTATTTTGTTGGAAAAAAAATATTCAACTCTTTATTTTCTAATGTTAGTACAACAAAGAAGTATAAAATAGTAGCTTTCTAGTTCTACATCACAAGCTTGTCTAAAAGCTATTATTAATTATGCAAATTAAATTCAAGGTAAGATTTATTTTGAAGTTCCTATAACATATTAGTTGACCTTTTTTACTGCTAAAAGCAAAATATAAGTTTTCTTGGTGTCTAATTAATCTTTAATATCAAATGTTATCTTTTTAGTTTCCATTATACAAACCTCTAATACCATTATACCATTCTTTATATCTCAGATCTTAAGTTCTGATACCATTGCATATGGATCTTAATTTTTTTCTACTATAAGTATGACTATTTTTTCTTTATTAACTTCAAGTTGGACTCTAACTAAATTTTAGTATAAATAACTTGTTATAGCTTGCAAATTTTCCTATTCTTTAGGTATACCATTCCAAAATTTGATGCTTATTTTTTTTCTAATTTTTTTTTTGGCTAAATGATTCTATATGGTTTAATAACCCTATAATTCTATCTCATGATATAAGGAAGTTTGAAAAATATTGAAAATTTGCAAATTAAGGGTGCATTATCTAAGGTTGTTTTGGAAAAATTAGGATAAGAAATCTTAATAAGTTTTGGAAATATTTCTTCACTAAGTCTAAAATATGTCTACCAATCATAAAACCAAGCTAGAAATAATTGACTAAATTCATGATGAAAATGAACAAACTAAGAATGGTTCTAGTTTCTAAGTAATAAAAACTTGGTCCATGATGCAATATAACCATGATAATTACATGTAAGAGGGTTTGTAACAAAAGGAAACATGTTCGCTAGTGTTGGAATAAGTGATTCTTCTTCAATCTTAAAGGGTTAAAATCATCAAGATTTTGAATTTTGAATAAAAAATTCAATTAGGGTTTATTTTTTTCTTAAATATGAATAATTGTTACTAATTATGTTTTTATAAGTATATACTTATAGCATTGCTAATTTTTGTTTTTGTCTTCATCTTAAATATGGGAGTTTGGAGAGAAAATACTTGGGAGGATTTGTTTAAAATTTGGTGCATATTGAGTGTTAGATTGTTCTTTTTCTAATAGAAATACTAATATGATCATAAGTCTAACAAAATATATAGAGGGATTTTTTCTGGTAACTTGAGAAGATAAGGCTAGAGAAGATAATGATTTTGGAATAACTAACATATTAGGAGATGTAGGTTTTAAAGGGATTATTGTTGGTGAAGTATATGATCTCAATTTAGTAAATGCTCTTCACTCCTTTTAATTAATTTTCCCTATAAGAAATTCTTAAAAGAAAAATTAGGTGAGTAGTTTGATTTTCTTCCTAAATATTTGATTTTAAAATTAAAATTTGAATGTAAAGTCTTCCAGTTAGCAAAACCAGTTTTAAAACTAAATTTTTAACATTCTTTTTTGGAATAAATTTTATAGGTTAACATCTAATGCAAAGTAAAAACCTTTTATTTAAAACATCATCTTGAAAAGTCATAATGCATAAAACGATGCTTAAAATTTGCTTTTTGATTATTTAATAATGTAATTGGAAATCTTAGTAGATTCTAAAGTGGTATCTTATTACAAACTCTCTATTCTCAATCTTTTATTTTAATATTCTACCATGGCCTATATTAGAGGTGTTCATTTCTATAATTAAAGGCATATTTGAATTAGGAATTCCTAAATATGGTCATGTTTTGATTAAAGATTTTATTTTGTTTAACGGTTTTTGTCACTTTTTGCTCCATTTTGGAGAACTTTTTTTTGTCTTTTATGTAAAGGTAAATATACAATTTTTACATTTGGAATAAAATCTAATATAAAGTTTAAACATCATAAAAACCTTTATAATTAATTTTTATCCTTTATTTCATTAAGAAATTTATTAGTCAATTCAGTAGATTATTTATTAAAGCTATTGTTCCTTTGTAAATATTACATTCTAAGAATCTAATTTTTGTTTGTCCTAACTTCATCTTTTTTTGCAAAACCTATTAATCCATTATTTATAATGATGTCAAAAAATTTTTGTAAATGAGAAAAATGTTTTTCGATAGATTTTAAAAATATTAATATATCGTTTATATATATTATGATAAATTTAGTATCAAAATTAAAGATTTTATTTAGTATATTTTAAAATTCAAAAAGAGTAATTTTTTTTAATTCAAAAGGTATCACATTTCATTCATAGTGATCAAATTGAACTACAAATGCAATCTTATATTTATCTTTCTCATATATTTGGATTGCCAAAATTTTAACTTCATAATGAATTTTGAAAATATAATTGCACTTGCTAATACTTTCTATTTATACTAACTTAAGTGCTCCTTTTTTTTATTTTAGTCTAATTATTTACATAAAAACCATAGTATAACCAGTGTGATTGACTAAGTTTAGTAATCCCCTTTTGTAATAAGTCATTTATTTCCTTGTTGCAATATTTTAATAATTCTTTATTTATTTGAATGGATCTTACTTTTATTGGTATATTTTTCTCATCAAAAATTTTTTATATAAGGTAATTTAATAACACTAATTTTTTTTTTTGTTCCTAGAGGTAATAAGAATATTAGAAGATACTTCCATTTCAAATTGTTTATGGAATTCTTGTATAATTTTTTGATTTTTAGATGCTTGAATTTCTTCTTTTATTCTAACTTCTTGATTGAACATATGTAATTTTTTTTTTGAATTAACATTAATTGTTTGAAAATAAATTTATTCTTTAAAGTATTTATTTCAATTTTCTTTGGTTTTGTTATAAATTTAAATCATATTTCTTTATTGGCTATTTTCATTATAATTTCATAAGAATAAACTTTATAATGATATATTTGTGTCAAAAATAATGTTTCTAAAATTAAAAATTGACTTAAATCTTATACTAAGATAAATGTATTTTTGAAATATATATTGCAAATATACATAATAGATAATTTATAATTTATTTTAAATTTTTTGTCATTAGCATTTCTTAATGTTTGGTTTGTTTTTTGTAATATTTACAAGGAATAAGGTCTTCTTGAACATAATTATCTTTACCTTTTGAATCAATTAAAGACATATGATATTTATCATTTATTACTAATTCTATTTTTGTATACCATTTTTTGAAATTTGATATGATTTATAACATTTAAGAAATTTACTTAGGATATATTATCATTATAATTTTTCATATTATCCTTGGTTCTTCATCTTTTATATTTAATATAGTTTTATTAATTTCATTTTTATTTTTAAGACTTTAATTTCAACCTTTTGATTTTCAATTTCTTGTTATAGGTCTTTTATAATTATTTTTTTCATTCTCTTTAGTAAGCATTGTGCGTGTGTGTATGGGTATGTACATGTGTGTTCCATAGAATATGGTTCTTTGATTTCTACTATTTCAATTTCAATCAATAAATCTTTTAATTTTAATAGATATTTTCTTTTTATTTCTCTATCTTCTATTTTAATTAATATTGCTATTGATAATTTTTTTATCTTTAGTAATTACATTTATACATCCATATTTTGTACAAATCTCCATTTCTAATTTGAATTATCAAAATAACTAATCGAAGAACTTTCTATTTCTAAAAGTTCTTCTCCCTTGTTTCAATTAAATCTTCAATGGTCTTTGATAATTCTTCAAATAAATTAAATAGATTATTTGTATTTTTTCCTTTAAATTTACATTAACTCTTATAATGTCTTAATTGTCCATATTTATAACATACTCTCTTTTTTTTTTTAATTTATTTTTCTAACTAACATTTCTCTTTCAAATCTTATTAATAATTTTTTGTGGAAAGAAATATTTATTATTTGAATAATTTTTGCTTTTATGAATTTACTTTCTAAAATTCTGAATTTTCAATTTTTTAACTTTTAATGGGGTTACTATCATTTCATATCCATATTGAGAATAAAAGGGTTCTAACTCTTTTCTTCCTAATTACATATCTTTCTTCATTTTAATTTTAAATTTTATATTAGTACATCATCTTAATCTTTTATTATTTATATAAGTAATTGAATCTTCATAATTAATTCATCAAGGTACATTTCCATTATTCACCTTTAACTTTTTTAACAAATAATTTTGGTATTATGACTATAAATTTTTTTTCCATAAATAATTACTATTATGTTTTGTAAAAACTTTTGTTAAAAACATATTTTTATGACATATAAAGTCTTGTAAAGTATGACCAGTTAAATTAAGGAGTAATTTAAAAATCTTATTTTGAAATTGATAAAAATATTTTACAAAATGTTTAGTTATAATGAAATTTGATGTATTTCTAATGTCACTTATTATTTTTATCTTAACTTGTTCTTGAGATGTTCCTCTTAAAGGAATATTTTTTGTTTCAATTTTTGTTGCTTTAAATACATTATCTCTTTTTTCTTTAGTTAGTAATACCACAATCCCATGTAACATTTTTGAAAGTCCTACTATAAGATTTTTTGCAATGACTCAATCAAAATTATTATAAGTTAGATATGTGGTAGTTGCCATTAATATTTGTTGAATAACTTAAATAACATGATGTTTAGTTAATTTGTGAATATGCCATTTATATGTGCTTCTTCCATCAAAATTTACTAAAGTCATAAATATTTTTTCTTTATTAACTATATTAAAAAAAGAGGATGTTGAATAAAAATATTTTACCTCTAGTATATTATAAGATTTCTTTTTTTTTTTTCCTTTTATCTTGTTAATTTCTAACTTTCTTCAAATTGATTTTATAATATTTTAAAATCATTTTCACTTTGTTGAATTATTACATGTATTTCTTTCTTAGGATCAATTATTTTTGAAAGTTTTAACATTTTAGTTATATTTTCAAATAATTCATTAGATTTGGATTTCATTTTTAATCTATCTTTTGGGAGTATTTTTATAAGGATTATTAGAGGTTTGGATATTTTTACTTTTTTTGTTGAAATCTTTATTATCTTAAGTTGATAGCTTTTTAAAATTTGTAATTAACTAGTTATAGTATTTAATATTTTATTTGTATAATTATTTTAATTTTGAATGCTCCTAATATCCTTTTAAGTAATGATTGTTAAGTTTTAAGCTACCTCAGAGGGAGTTGCAATAACTTCTTATTAAAGAAAGAAAATTTAAATTCTTTTATTAAGGGATGGAACAAAGTAATAATTTTATTCTATATGTTTTCCAAATTTATTGTTAACTTTTAATAATGTTTATTTCATTCTTAAATTTATACCTAGAAATCTTAAACCATTCAAAAACTTTATATGTATCTTTAGTTGATTTAAAATTTCATAGTATTTGTCTTGAATTAATTTTCTCTTCTATTTAGAATACCTTTTTAAAAAATAGTTTCATTTTAGTTTTATTATTATTTGAATAAAATTATTTTTAAAATAATTTCTTGTTTAATATGACATTATTATTTTTAATCATATTTAATTGATTCATGAATGACATATGATTATGTGTAAGCAATGCAAAAGGGAATTTTTATTTCTCATAATAAGTTTTGATAATTGTTTTGTTAAAATATATTCCTACAAAACTCATTTTAGAGTTAAAAGGTATATTAATAATAAAACTTCTTCCTTCTGATATATTGAAAATAAAATATTATTCCTATATTTTCTTTTTCTTTAAAATTATTTGAATTGACTATATTAAAAAAAAATAAGTGACTTCGATAAATATATTTAGTAAAACTTATTTTTATAAAAAAATAATTTTTTGATCAATTTAAGAATTTTGGAGTTTCTATAAAAGATTTATCAAAATTTTTGACATTTTGGTGTTTTCTTTATAACATTAGATTTGAATGTTGATGATAATACTCTCTAATAAACTCTATATATTAAAATTATATTTTTAGATCTGGTAACATGTTTTTTTTGGTCTAGATAAATTTAAAGTTAAAAACCTTAATAATATTTTGATCAATAAAAAATATAAAATAATTTAAATAAAAATTAAAATAAACTAGATCATTAATTAAATTTGATTCAAAAATAACATATAAAGAATTAGTATATGTGTGTTACTAGTTATTCTATATAAGGGTTTTATAACAACATGAACTAATCCTATATGAAAAAATTGATAAGTTGATTTATATATCTTTATTTCTTTTGGTATAAAACTAATTTCTTAAATATTTAGATTAAAATGATGAGTCTTTTTTTATTTTATTTATAATATAATAATTAAAAAATAACAAAATTTTTCTATTTTATAAACATTTTTTTATTCATCAAATATATTTCAATTTTGTAATTTTTGTTATAATTATCTGTAAAATTTTTCTATTATAATCTATTATATTAAAATTTTCATTATGATTAAAAGAAGTTGAAGTCATCTTACTTAACAATCAAATCAATTTAGACATTGTTTTTAGTTTTCAAACCTAACATTTTTCTATCAAGACTACATTCTAAGATCAACATTTTTCTTTTCTTCTATGCTAACCAATGGTTTAAGGTTGATCAATGCTACCTCAAAAATTTTTATTTTAAATTTAAAATATTTGTTAGATAAATTTATCTTAAATAAGATAATTTTTAAAATCTCTAATTATATGAGGACACAATTAAGATTTATTTTTGTTTATTTTATTTTTGATGGTATCACCTTAATTTTGTTCCTACATATTTATATACATTTTATTTGTTGTATAAATTCTAATTTTTCACTAATTTAATTCACATCTAAGAGCTATTCTTCTCACTCTAATTTTATAAGGTCATATTCCTTGATAGTATATTCTAATTATTTATTTATCTTCTACATAAGTTCTAATATTGAATATAATCCTTTGAATTTTCATTATACTATTCTTTATTTCTCATATATCAAGCTCTAATACTACTATATTTAGATCTTATTCCTTTTTCTTATTTAGAAGAATATAGTTATTTTTTTCTTTGTTAGTATAAGCAAAAGCTCATCCCTAAATTTCTAATTATTCTTAATTAAAGTTAATTAAGACATAGCTTACTTGAATTGTCTTATGTTTGATATTTAGTAACGTTAATCATCCAAAAGATTATTAGTCAACCTAGTTAAGAGCAAAGGTAGTCTTAAGTAAATAGTCCTGATATATTTTATACATGATGGTCAACAATGTTTAAATTAACTACAACATTGAGTAAAATAATTTTTTTATACATTTTAATCAAGTCAAAAAATTTAATGTAATAAACTATAATAGACAAATATTACAAATAATACAAATAGGGAAAGATTTGTCAAATTAAAAAATTTTTAAAAAATATTTATAAAATAAAAACTTTTAACAATTTAATTTGTAATTATATAATAGACACAATAAAAAAAACTTCTTACATTAATTCTAATATTTAAAAAATAAATTCATTAAAAGACAAAAAAATTTAGAACCATATAAAACTAATTTATCAATTTTTGCATAAAATTAGTACAAGTTATTATGAAACTTTTACATAAATTAGGAATAGATACTCTTATATTAATATAATGCTAGACTATTAAAATTTACTAATCCGGTGATTTTAAATTTTCCAATAATGGCACATACAAACACTATTTTCATAATCACGTTCACGCTTATAACCGAAAAATAGTCTCATTCTGTGAAATTTCACTTTAGATTCTTTTTTATTAGATTAATGGTAATAAATGCCCTACAAAAAGCACATAACTTTAAAAAAAATAATTATTAAATAAATTTTTTGATGAAATTTAAATCCAAAAAGCTACACATAGAAGACATGGTAAGCGAGAATCTGAAAATTATAATAATAAAAAGTCAAACAAGACAAGATAATTATGAATACTTATAAATAAAATAAATTTATTGAAGTTATTGAAAAAGATGAACAGTACTATAGAGGAAAAAAAAATACATTTTATATTACCTGTAAATTTTATTAAGAAAAAATCGTATAATATTGTCATACTTAAAAATAAAATTAATTGCCCCCCACCCCACAAGCACTAAGCAAAAAAAAAAAAAAAAAAAAAAAAAAAAAAAAGCAGAGAAATCAACTACTACAAAAATTAAAGGCAAAATTTTACAATTTGCATCCAGTGGGATATAAAAGAAAAATGCTGTAACCTTTGGCCAAATAGGATTCTTCGCGGGGAGAGGTAAAAGACCATGTTTGTACCAAATTGTCAACCGCAGAATGAAAAAAACAAACCTTTGGAAGAAACAGAGGGGCCGTAGGGATGATGGACTATATACAGCAGCAGCATGGATTTTTCGTTGGAAGCAACCCCGCGAGCAGGGGGACTGTCACAAGAAAGTCGGCTTGAGTGAAGCAAACATTGGTGAGAACACAATGTTAAAATGTCAGAGGGACTGTCACAAACACTGTACTCATACCAATGTGAATTGCAAAGCCCTTCATCAGATTGTCAGATTCTCCTGAATGACCAGAAATGAACCCACTATGTTCCCACCCACATCCGGAAAGCTTCCGCATCCAGGAATAGGCTTTACCTTCCCTTTCCGATCGACTTCAACTGGGTAATTCAACAAGTGCCCCCTCATTTCTGTTACCTCATCGGCCACAAATTGCTTCCAATTCATCTCCCCAAGTGTTCTGATTCTTCTAACACATTCTAGAGACTCTGGTTGTGTGAAGCATTCTTCAACGGCTCCAATATGCTCAGCCCAGAGTGACATCCTATATCCATATATCTGCAGAGCAGATATATTTTGGATGTAAAACACCAAGTTAGTCAACAGCAAAAGAGAATCCAGTGTCTCAAATGGCAGTGAAATTGAGTAGTTTCTTTTGCATAGATCAAAAATTACTTGTGCCGTTTTGTATATATGAAAATGAGAGAAAAAAGACATCAGGTCTCTTTGTCATCTAGATTTGACAAGCTATCATTCCGCTGTATGGCTTTTAAGCTGTGATCAGTTGCAACACTATATTGATTGTAACATTCAAGAAACATCAGAACTGAGAGACAGATTTCAGTACAAGCACTCGACGGATTTATATCCTCTAAAACTTACCTGTCCGTGTGGACTAGATTGTTTTATTGCCCAGGTATGATTAGGTTGATAGGCTCCCATTGCAATCTCTGTATCCCTTGTTCCTTCCAGGGAACGTTGATTTATATTTGCAGATCCCAATAACACATATTCATCATCAACAATCATCCCTTTTGAATGAACATAAATCATGAATCGCCGGCTTTTCTGACTTAATGCCTGTAATGACCACAAAACAGCACATTCATTGACATATAATGGTGAGAAACCAAAGCAGCAGTTAAAAGAACTAAAATGGCAGAAGAGTTGCCGTGATATCAAAGGGAATATTTTTTTAACCTTCCAAGGAATCAAGGACAGAAACAAATAAAGCTCAACAAATATCAACCACTATAGCAAGCCTGTTAATAAACTAATCAATAAGTCCATGAGGGACATTTTTTGCTGTACTTTAATGTTCATGCTCATGGAATAAGTAATACCTTCAATAAATTGTTAGATGAATCGGGTACTTTGAGGAATAGAGATACCTGAGGACTGTTTGCAGCAGTGGAACTTGACATGGCTGAAGTGTCATGTGCATCAAAGGCTTCACGATTTCCCAGACAGAAAAAGTTCAAATAATCCTGAGGCGAGTATGCATCCTCAAGTCCAACTTCCATTAAAGCCTTGTAAATGGTCTCATACATCATTTGCATGGTTTTATGCTGCAACAAAGTAAAACATTTCCCAAATAACTAAATGCAGTATCAGCCATCAACTATTGCTATGAATTTTAGCACATAGGTTGGCCATTTGTTGCTGGCATTTCTAATGTCTAAGAACACAAAATAACTCAATAGGCCGGGTTTGCTTATGAAATTAGATCCAATTGGGTCAACCACAAAAGCTTTCCCTTATTTAAGTCCACCTTAAAACACACACTAAATCATGCTGAATTCAGATAAAGAAGAAAAACTTGCAAATTTCAAGCATTTCTGACCAAACATAATTTCTCAATCACCAGATCTACAAATGGAACACACCTGCCAAAATAGAATCCTTTGGGTAGCTGCACCAGTTGGGTTACCCTCTGGCCACATGGGGATAACAATATAAGCAGCAAATCTCTCACGTGCTCTGATTTTATCAGCAATCTTTAGTGCAATTTCCATGGGAATCAAGTTATTAGCACCTGCAAGAAATAGCCTCATGGTATATCAGTTTCAATCAATAAATTTCATGACAAAACATTGCATAGAGCTCTTCGTTTAAATTTTCCATCTTACATTAAAGTGTATGCGATAAAAAACAGTGAAACAATACTGTCATATACATATTAAAAACCATGGAAATTTGATGGACCAAATATCTGATGTACCTGCCATCATATACTGTGCAATTGTCATCTTCCTGGTCAATTACATAAAAATATATGTTTGTCTTGCTTTATGGAGCAGGAAGTATCTGAGTAAATCAAATGCTCTAAGTATTCTAAATCAAAGTTAAAACCCATGTATCTGTGAAAATAAGGCAGAATGTGGTCAACTTTGGGGTATGGATGTACAATGTCCACTATAAGTTGGTGATACGGCATAGAAGCCATGTGATACTGGAGGATAATACAGAAGATGCAAACAAGATTTGAAAGCAAGGAAGCCAGGTTATCTTAAAGACTATATCTCCTGGTTAGCTTTTTTATTTTACAGTTGTCATGTCTACAGTTTGAAATTGGGTATGGTTACAAAATCTAAACAAGAAGTAATATATCCTCATTAATGGAAGTATGAAGCTCACAAAGATTGTCTCATGAAACCAGGAAACTACTTTTCATTGATTGCAAAAAAGGAGAATAGTCTGAAATGCAATCTTCAAGGGAGCACTTCCAAACACAATTCAAGAAAGATCAAAACTTACTTACCCAAATCTCTATGTAAACCCCAGTTGTAAGAGGACCCAATGAAATATTGGTTTTCTATATAAATAAAGTGCTGCGCAGAACGAATGGCCTTCACATATGCTGTGTGTATGCTCATGTCAATTAGTACATTCTTCCCACAAACCAGGTTCTGTCACAATAAAATCAATCTTTTAAGCTCCAAATGTAGTTCCTGTACACAAAAAGCCTTATTACAAAGAAAAAAAACATCAATGAACCATTCTCTCACATTGTTTGTGGCATCTTTTGGATCCTTTGGAAAGCCTCCAACGGAATTGGAATCAATTGAACGGAATATCTGCAAGTTACCCCACAAGAATATAAACACATTAGGTCTGTTAGCCAGCACAAACAGGCAAAATCAATGGCAAGTTCTACCTTCACACAACAAAACAAGTCCTAAGATGAAACAAACTCCATCAATCTCAGTACTTCAACATCTGGACAAGCCTCAGACAAATTACCTGAACATGCCAAGCTTCAGGATCATTCTCATCAACAGATGGAGCATCAAGAACTCCTAAGATATCTGGAATTCTATTTATCCTGAGCAACGAATCATCATAGGAAGCTTTCAGCTTTTTAATCCCATGGGGTTTTGCTGCCTTGAGCCAGCGGTCCTCAAAGTTGTTTAGAACATCATATGCTGCTGGACCATCAATTTTGGAGTGCAAGTCATGCCATGGTTCTCGTGGGCAACTAGCAGCATTGCCCTGCTTAGTAAATTACACAATTACAGGGCTAACAGAGCAGAATTTGATTTCACCAATTGATATTGCATAACAAGTACATTTTTTCTGGCCACCATTATCAATCAGAGATTATGTCCCTGAAATTCAACTCCAAGGAACACTATCACCTCTGCTTCTCTTAGAAAGTAAATGTCATGTAATTAAGAAGTTACAAAGAAACATCTGGCTAATACAATTGTGTAACTACAAAAACAGCTAGAAGTTGACAGCTTACAGTGTATGTGGGATTATGATAGTCATCTTTATGAACTGTTTGCAGCGTTCTAAAGAGGGGATGATGTGGAGTATCATATCTCCCATCACATAAATCAAGTCCACCGACGAAAGCTATGATTTTTCTTCTATTGTTGCCAGCATCAGCATCTACAATTACAGTTTTCTGATGATGTGTGTAGATGGCTCCAACTTCCTGATATTCACAAGAGTACAAAGAAAATCAGTAACTACAGCATTTCTGATTTATCTAAGTTTCATTGTTCTGGTATTGTATATGAGGAAAAAAATCACAGGACATAACACAAAAATCTCATTGTCTCCAAACATACAAAGTTACAGTGAGCAGAGGATGTCTTATCTTCATGCCCATTCACTAATTCATATTAATGACAAAGTTCATAGAGAGACTAAATTATAGAACACATAGATGTATAATGACAATACAGAGATTTTGAAATGTCATTAAAATGCAGATGCATAAGCTTTATTTGAATTTCACAGATCACCGAATTATACCATCATTTGTGTTGGAGGTTCAGCAAAGAAAGAGCAATTTCCATCAAATCACAATATAAACAAGAAATGAAAAACATAAAGAAAGAACAAAATGTTGTTTCAATTATTTTTCTCCATGTAATTACAGTATAAAGCAGTAGAAATTGCAAAGATATGTCAATATGAAGTGTGCAGTAAGACTGCTACGCCATGGTTCAATCTTCATTTACATTAGAAGAACTCACCCTTTGCTTCACCCAGCTATGTTTTTTCCCAGCAATACGGGGACAAAGTAGCACTTGCACAGATGAATGCTTGAAAAAATGGAGTGTTTCTTCATCATGGGTTCCCATGATTCCATCCTGCAATATTCCAGTGTTAAAACATTTAACATGAAGACTCCTGTCAGTCTCAGTTTCGAATTGAAAATCAACAAGTAATGTGAGATAATTCTAGAAATAAGTTTGAGCATATATAAGTAGAAATCCCAGCAATCAAGGATGCAAATAAGGTGTCCAAAAACAAAAAGAAGGATACATCTAAGGTAAAATGGATTGTTATGCTCCAATCAACAGTCACAATAAGAATTTATAGAATGCATAGTGTACAAAATATGCTTGAGCATGAAATATAACCAAATGTATTGTATGCTACAAAATAGCAAAAATATAATAATAGGAATCAGTACAAATGTTGCCTAGCTCTGTGACTTGAAAGTCAAATGAAAAAGAGTTTACAAGACAATGCTTGTCAGTTTCTATTTCAGATTGAAAATTAACAGCTAAGGTGAGATAATTCCAGAAATAAGTAAGAAAGGCACAACAAACATAAAGATGAAAAAGATCACATGCTCCAATCAAGAGTCCCAGTGAGAAGTTATAGAATGAATAGTATATAAAATATGCATGAACATAAAACATAGACAAATGTGTGCTACACTACAATGTAGCAAGGATAGAACAATAGAAAACAGCAACAACCATTGCCTGCCCTTGTGACTTGAATGTCAAAGCTGCAGCCTGCATTTATCTTGATGAAAATGAGCTAATCTAGGAAGACTACAATACCCAAGCAAGCCTGAACCTACATTACACAACTGTAAACTGCAGTCAAAATTCTTACTGTTTTATATCCCAAGAAGTTCCTTGAAGTAGGATCATCCCACACCAGAAGCAGCACTCTGACTCCTTCCTGGGACTTAGACCTCAGAAGCTCCCCCAGGGTGATGTCTGATGGATTACCAGAATCCCGAACTAGCCTAACTTGGTGCCAAACTGACCACCCAGCAATGTAAATTAATCTTCTGGCTTGACGTATTGCATCAAAGATGTCATACCAGCACTTTCCATGCACATAAGACATCCCATAATCAAGTTTCACCCTAGGAAGACACCCATCTGGGACATGAGCATCTTGGTAAAGAGTCACCGTACCACCTTTCCTAAGAGGGAAATATGTGCCTGGCACACCATGATAATCAGGACCTGCCCCTACACCTTGTTGGTGATTGCTCAATTTTTTCATTGGAAGGTACTGAATGGAAATTCTCAGCATGGCTCCAGGCTTACATGGTTTACCACTGCTATTCAAAATGGGGTACGTTCCTTCGATTCTTCCCCCCAAGTATATCTGTTCTACTGGAATTGCTACAACACCTATCACCTGTGACCCCACAACGTCACTATCTTTGACAACAAAATGCACTTCAGCAGCATAATGTGCGACAGGAACATAAAAATGTTGCATCCAACTAGGGTTCTCATCATTGCTAAGCACATAAGTCCTCCCAACAACAGCACCGGCAACTGAAATAGTAACATAAGGATCACTAGTGATCTTGGGGCCTATACTTCCGGGTAATCTGCCTAGAATATCCCCAACAGTCTTGTGAAACATGTCCATGTTTGGAAGATTCTTTGCATCATAAACCCAAATATCCAAGTTCCCATGTAGCAGGAAAACCTTCAGAGACCCTTTACCACTCTGAAAAGGCACAAGCTGCATACTCTGGCTATGCTCAGATCCATTAAAAGAGTTTGAATATGAATAACTGGAAGGAAAATAATTTCCAGATGAATCCATCCGGCCCAAAATAGCCCCTTCATAGTTGCTTGAAAAGGAATTATTAGGATAACCACAAAAATCACTCATTGGACTTGAACTCTGATGACTTGCAGGGGAATCGGGCACCGGTAGAACAAAAGGAGCTGGTTGGGATGCGGGGGCAGTAGGAGGAGTAATATCATTCAAATGAATACTACTTAACAGATCATCCAGAGGTGGGTAAGCAGATGAACCAGAATTGGCAGTGTTAGTAGTGCTATCTTGTTTATGATGACTGGACAAGCTATCAGATCTTGGGGGCACTTCAGGTGAGATATCAGGAGATGCATAGTGCCCTGACTGTAGTTGATAATGGTATTGAGGTGAAGCGTATTGGAAACTGCCATGATGTTGAAGGGCTGGCAATGGAGGACTCTGCGGAATTGAAGCAGCCTGGTGTGGATATGGATAAGGAAAATTCCCTGAATGGTGGTGGGGGAAGTCCAGAGGCCCTGAATGTGTAGGTGAAGTATGGTGGTTATGGAAGTCTAAAGGGCCTGAATGGGTTATTGAAGGTGCTGATGGTGGTGGTAGTGATGAGTGTGCAGGTGGGGGATATCCGTACGGAATGTTGTATGGATATGGATAAGGATAGGGATGGTACGGATCTGAATTAGGAGGTGGGTATGCATGATTTTGAGGAGGAGGATGGTAAGGATAAGGATATGGGTATGAAGATGATGAACCATAATCATCCATCTAAATGATCAAAAGACCAAAATTTGGCAACTCTTTACAAGGGAAACGAGATGGAAATCATTCATAAATATAAGCAAATAATAGATAAGAGATAGATAACAGATAATCAAGATCGATGCTTCTGCCAGTTTCAACTTTCTGCAAAGGACGGAGAACGCAAAGCAACGAACCTTTTGAGGAATATCAATAGGCAAGAGGTAGATATTCACTGTAAGATCAGAGACAGAACAAGTACATAGGAAGCTTCGTACAGGGTGCTTGACAGATAACAGACAAACAGAAATACCTTCTCGATTTTGACGGGAATTTTCTGATACAAGGATGTGAGAATCAGCACTTAAACCATCCGGAGAAAAACCTTCAACCCAAGAACGAAGGGCCAGAGAGGAGAGAATCAAAGAATCTTAAGTTGCCAGGCAATCGCGTCCACGTTTGACAATTTGTACAACGAGGTCCACGCCAAAACCAGCAATTACAAGATAAATGACTAATCAACCTGACCCACCTATAAATTTATAAATTTTTTTAATTCATTTTAAATTGATTGTTTAATTTTTTAAAAATTAAAATTATTGAAAATTACGCATTAGTTAATTATAAATTATTAATAACTTAATTATTTTTAATAAAAAATAATTTTAAAATATATAAAATTTAAATAAAAAATAAAAAATTAAACATTTAATTATAAAAATTTAAGAGTACATTTAATGGACAATGTTTGCAGGGTTAAGGCAAGTCCGTGCCACGTGGGAATTTTTTAGGTGGAGTGACGTTGACGGAAACCCCAACTCGGAATCCCTCTTTCCCCCCCTTCTGTCAAAATTCTCCCAATGACCATTTGGGGCGGGGAAGTCAATATTGTGTTTCGTACCACCCAAGAAAAGGATTTCTGGCATCTTGTTGAACTCACGCGTCCGATTTTTCTTTTATTTTTTGGTTTAATTTTATTGAAATTAATCACTATTACAATTATTAATTACATATTTTAATTTTTTAATATAAATTGTAATTATTAATAAAATTATATATATTGATAATCTAACAGACGTACCATAAGCCCAAAAGTCTCACCCCACAACTGCTCCCCAAGGGGGAAAAATCTGACTTGGCTTGTGCACTTTATAATCTTTTCTTTTATCTTGCAAATCACGACCCTCTTACCAAAAGCCTCCTCTCACCAAATATGAATCCAAATGATATTACGGCACAACAAGGATCCGAGCTTAGGATGCGAAACTCATTACTTAGAATAAATTTCATTCCTTCAGTTTCTTTAGTTATGGTATCTAATTGCACTTTGTTTTTTCTTCATTGGTTTTCAAACTCAAAACATGAAGACTTTAATACGTTCATGACATCCAACGAGTTGAGATGCATCGGGACCGGTGGGAAAGGGTGGGGGGAGGAACAGTAGACGATGATTGACATCTAGGCAACTAAAGGCTAACGCTTACCTAACGGTCAAATCTCTTTTTTTCTTTTTTTTTTTTGGTATCATAATCATTTAAAAAAAAAAAAAACAGATAGAGAGAGAGATGGAAGAGATGGGGGCGTGAGCGAGGAAACTTTTAAGTTTTATTAGGTACTTTGGTGTTACGGATGTAATTGGTATTACCTAAGTAAAGTCAATTTGCTTTGTTAGGTGACATGATACCTCTTATAGATGGAAATTGAGAAGGGCACTAATTGAATAAGTGTTTTTTTTTAACTTAAATGAAAATTATTCGTGAATGAACAAATTGTAAAAGAGACTTGCTTCAAATTCTCCTCCTTAAACCCTACCCAAACCCTTCCCTTCTGAAAAGTCTATCCCAAAATTGGTTTCACACCATAACTATTAACATGCTCTGATCAATCATACGATAAACATTTGCTTTTTTTTCATCCTCAAAGACTACATTCTATCTCAAATTGACTTTATGTTGTAGTTGTTAACATTTTGTGTTCAATCATATGATGGATGTTCACTTCTTGATCATCCTTGAAGACGACTGTGGCTTTACTCTTTAAGAGCCTACCACTTCTTCAAAAGCCCGTTCTCTTCCAAAGGTGAGTAGAATCCAAAGCATTAGATAAAGACATTTGTTATTTTGTATTATTTCTAAGTTCAAGTTGTTGATGATTCATTTTAGGCTTACGTTGCAAAATGCTCCACTTTCCCCTCCATTTTTTTTTTTTCAATTGATCTTTCTTGAAGAGATTGTAATTTCAAAATATACATCTGTCTTCTTCTACTTTGATTATTTTGCATGTTAAATTATTTATATGTTTATTAATTATTTTTTTTTGTTGTTGATTGATTATTGGTGGCTTCTTTAGATGTATAAATATATGTTTTAAAAATACAATTGCTCTAATTCCTTTAGACAACAAACGATTGGGTGAACAATTACAATCTCCATTGTTTTCTTTACTTTTTTTTTTTTTTTCCTTTAACCTTTCTTACCTACAATTACTCCAACTTTGAGAGTTTGGGAATTTGTGTTAGGGTGACTAGCTAGTTGATGTGCTCAGAAGACAAGGCAAAGATATATAAGAGCTAATATGCACATTTGTGTAGTCAATTTAGCATACAAGGAACCTCTGTGTAATGGAAGGTAAGACTTGTGATCATAATCGAGCAATTGAAATGACTCTTAAATATTATATTAATCATAAAAGGAAGCAATCAACCTTAAAAGTAACCTCTGCAACCTTATTTCCAGATCATTAGCAACCACCTCTGAATGGGTTTATTAAGATAAACACAGATATTTCAATTGGTGAGGATAAGGTTGGTGCTGGGGCAATCTTCCAAGACCACAAAGGATATTCCTCTATTGACACTCTTATGACCTACGACTATGACAATCTTTCTCATGCAGAAGCATATACATTGCACTTAAAAATCATTAATTTAGGTAAAAGGGATGCTCCCGTTAGCTAAAACAAAATCAAGGATGTTAGTTGACAAGATATGTTATAAAATTTAAAGCAGAAAGTCATTCCACAATGACTTGGAGTGTGCTTATTAGAACCTCAATTTGGTGCATCTTACTTTTGCATTTTCCTTAAGTGGATCCTTTATTACATTCCTCTCTCATTAATTTCCATTAAGTGATAAGGAAATTATGATAGAGCAACAAACGCACTATTTTTTAAAAGAATTTTTTTTTTATGTATACTAAGTATATATTGATATTTGTCACTCATTGCGAGATGTGATGTAAGTGATTAAATTTTAATTAGATTGACTTAATTGTTGCCTCTCTAAGAGACCATGCACATTGACAGTTATCTACTAATATACTAACACTTTTATCGTCATATAGTATTGTTCTTTTTGCTTTGAATAAAATAACTTGTTGTTGTGTCAACTAAATTAACATACCTTAATCCTTATTATCAGTTGCAATAGTAATCGTGATTTGCTTAATGTTTAAAAAGGTCAAGGTATTTGTCTCTTCTTAAGCAAAGACTTACCAATTAATTAGAATTTAGCAAGGTAGCCACTTAATGCTATAATGGCATGACACCAATATTATTTTTTATATACATTTTAGGTTTCATTACATGTGCTTATAAGCAAGTGTTTATAGAGAGAGAATATTATCTATTGTATGGTCTTTTTTTTTGACCTTTTTGTTCATTATGTTGTACTATGATAATAAGTGAACATGAGGAGCTGAAGGATATTGTGAGATATAGTTAGCAAGCTATTGATTCTGAACAAAGTGAAGTTGAATCAAGTGTGCACAAAAAGAGAGAAATGTGTGGAAGAGACCTTTGATAATAAGGTACAATAATGGTTTAGTTAAAAAATTGTAAATAGGCTTTTTTGTTAAAAACTTAAAATCTAACTTTAAAGGATTATTATGTCTTGATTTAATGTTGAAAAATAACTTCAAACACAATGCATGATTTTTCAATTCATTAGTATAATGAAGTCCGTTAATGATTCTAAGACAACGACAATCTAGTCACTTAGGTTTAGTGGCATATTAAGGCTCTAAGTAACCAAGATGGACCTCAAATTAATTAAGTTCCTCGTTTGAAATCTTGATTGCACTACTTTGTGTCTAAATGTGCATCAGAATAAGTTGAGTTTATCCTTCACTAAAGTTGAATGGATGATGGAACTTTCATCAAATGGAGTAAAGTTAAAAAAATTTCGTAAAAAATTCAAGATGTTGATAAGCAATTTAATTTAACAAAATCAAGGATTGAAGTTTCCAAGCTTGTATAAGATATGAAAAATCTACCCCTAAATGATGAGTACAAAACCAAGTTCTTACTTTATGCTAACCCAAAGTTGGTGGGCTTGTTAAAGGAACTACCATCATGCAAGAATTTGAATTGGACTAAATACACCTTAGAAGGTTCAGTTAAAGGAATTAGATGATATCAAGACTAACAACATACTGCTCATTTGACACAATGCATAATTGGATGTGTCCTCTTATTAAAGGTGATGCATGTAATATAAATTAAGTGCATAAGGTCATTAAAATAATGTTTAGAGTTAATATTTTATATTGTAAATAAGGTTTTTCTAGTGTTAATTGTCATTTTTCCTTTTTGTGCAAACTTTGAACTTATCTCAATTATTTTACTTAAAGCACTTAACTGTGGATCCATGGAAAATTTCCCTTTATTTGCACAATGTTCCGTGTGTCATGGATTGGAACAATCACATTGTTAGTACCACTTTGGGAAATTTATTCAAAATTTAAGCATATAAAGAGTTGGATAGTATGAAGGTATTAATATTTGTGCTTAGTTTGGCTATATGATGTTTTTAATGAAACAAAAAGAATAAAATTGTGAATAAAGATAATATAAATGTGTTCTAAATGCAAAAGGCAAAAATTATAAATTCTCCTTAAGGGAGTAGCATTATCTTGAAAATAAGTTTTTATCAAATTGTACAATGTAAGTTCATTGTTTTATTATATCATCTTTTTGCTCTAGAAGGGATCAATTAAGCATACTTTTTTTTTCAAAAAATTGGCATTTCTTTAATCTAAAAATTTAATAAGAATGTATTAAATTAAAAAAAAATGAATTTGCATCAAAAGGTAAATTAATTACCTTTTATATGTATTTATAAATTCATTCAAATGAGTTAATGAAATTAATAGTAACAATCTTCTTCTGTGGTCCTTTATTTTAAGGTTCTTACTTCCTTTTTGTTTGTGCTTTCCTACTTATCCATATGTATATATGAAAAATATGATGTAATTCTTCATAGGGACGACGATGTGTTATCATCACATTGTGTATCTATAAGTTATAAGAGAAGTCATTTACATTAATAATTAAATGAATCATATATATATATATATATATATATATATATATCCAAACTAAAGAAATTTAGGTTAGAATTTTTCCTAGAATTGGACAATTAGGCCACCACCATCGAGTGTGTCTCAAAGATGGGAATTTATGACCCTTGGATTCACTGTTGGTGGAAGAATCGATGCTATAGACATTCAATTAATTTAATTTAATTTAATTTAACCACATGTCAAAGGACTTTTTTTTTTGGGTTTTTGGAGGAAGAGTGAATTCATTCAGCCGGAAAAGTTCAATGTATAATTATCTAGCAAATCAAAGACACGAGGCAATGTATTCCTGTCCCAAACGATTTCTCCATTAGTTGTTAATGCTTTCCTTACCAGTGCGTGTGCTACTTCGTTGGCACTCCTCGGAACATATGAAATACTCTACTCTTGAAAATGAGAGGTAAGCTCCTTGTTGTCTTCCACTAGAAGTCCATATATTGAACGAGATGGGATTTGCTTAACAAATGTCCAATTCTAAACAAACGTTGTCCAACCCTTTTGATCATGTGCCTTAGACAGAGTCTCTCTAATTGCTAGTAGCTCCATGGTAGTTTCGGAAGGCACAAACAATTGCTTAACAAGTTTCATATTCCAACATTTCAAAACATGTTCAATTAAAGATGAAACTTCGTTCAGAGCCAATGGAGCACTCGAATGAAGAACACGAAACCCAACCTGAGTAAGAAGCCATGGATCCCACCAAATATTAATTAGTTTTCCATTGCCAACTCGCCCAATTAGTCCCTGCTGTAACAAAGGCCAAGCAACACATATGCTTCTCCAGATAAAGCTTGGAGCAGAACCCAATTGAGCCTCTCAGTAGGTGCACTTGGGGAAATGTTTAGCCTTTAGTATCCAAGCCAAGAGAGAGGACTCATTAATGAGGAGATGCCACACTTGTTTACCAAACATTAGAAGATTAAAATTATGAAAATCTCGGAAACCCAAACCCCCTTCTGCCTTAGAGCATGTGAGCTTGTCCTGAGATGGGGAGAGCTTGTACATCCGCTTTCACCAGCACTTCCTTACCTGCTTGTGAAAGGAATTTCTCTTGCCATCCACTAATCCTCTTCCTGACCTTGTCCTAAACCATCCCAAAAGCCTATTTTTTGGAGTAACCAACCAGCATCGGCAAGCCAAGGTACCTTTGCCCCGCTCTACAGCTTTCATACCCATGCAATTCTGCATTTCTTGCTGAGTATTAGTTGTCACCTTTTGGCTAAAAGAAATTTCAGCCTTGTCCAGATTGACGTGTCGGCCCGATGCCACTTCATAATGAGAAGGAAGCTCCTTGCGTTGATTGAACTCACAAGCAAATACCTTTTAAAATATGAGGCTGCTGTCTACCAAGAAAAGATGGGTAATTGCTAAAGCTCTCCTGCAGATAAAAACCCCATTTAGTTTTCCCCATTTGGTCGCATCAGCTAAAAGAGCAGAGAGTCGCTTTACACACAAAAGAAATAAATACAGGGAAAGAGGGTCCCCTTGGCAAAGACCTCTAGACAATCAAAATTGATCCCCTTGGCAAAGACTTGTAGACAATCACAGAAGAAGAGACAATCTTCACACAAAACATAACCATGTGAACCCATTTGGCTTCAAATCCCATATGGTGTATAATTCCCTTGAGAAAAGACCATCCTACTCTGTCATAAGCCTTGCTCATATCCGGATGAGTCGTCCCGACATGAAAGCACCTTGATTCTCCGAGATAATCAAAGGAAGAACAATTTTAAGCCTATTGGCAATGGCTTTTGTGATAATCTTGGTCATCTCATTGCACAAACTAATAAGTTTGTAATCCTTACAATGAATAGGCGACAACATCTTCAAGATGAGACAAATATTTCTATGATTAATAGGGCTCGGATATGCCCCATGATTGAGCACATTCAAGGCTAGAGTCACCACACTCTCCCTCACGATGTGCCAAAAGGATTGATAAAAACCAGCAAGCAAGCCGTTGGGACTCGATGCTTTTGATGGGTGCATCCACTGTAGGGCCTGATGGATTTTCTCTAGCGTATAAGCATGACAAACATAGAATTCATTTGATTCGTAACTCAAGAGCTCACAGTTTGTAGCACCAGCCTCACATCACCAGCTCCCTGGGACTTGAACAATGTCTGCTAATATGCACCGAGCGTCATGGAGATAGAAGAGTCAGAGACATGTGAGACACCTTGATCATCAACAATCTTTTGGATCACACCGCGTTGCTGCCTTTAAGAGGCTATAACATGGAAATACCAAGTGCTCTTGTCACCCTTAAATAGCCATGTAGCTCTTGACTTTTGGGCCCATATGGTCTTCTCTCGCTTTAGTAATTCATCATCTCTACCTTGCATGCTTTAAGTCCAGATGTATTAGTTTTTGTGGTCAGACTCTGTTCCAAAGTATTAGTTATTGCCTATATTCCTGAAGTTGATTATTTACAGAACCAAAAGCCTTTAGTTCACAACTCATCAAAGCCTTGCCATAGCCCTTTGTCATGGCATGAACATTAGTTGCTGTCATACCAGTGCCTGTATGTCACAAAGACTTTGCTACAGTTGCCTCACAAGATGAATCCCTGATCCACATATTTTTAAACTAAAAGGTTTCCTTTTCTGTTAGTAGCATGATAAAAATAAAAAAGGACAAGTACCTTAATTGGGTTGTGATCGAAACCAAAGCAGGATAGGCACACAGCTGTGGTTGCCAAAAAGAGTTTAAGGAAATCCTTATTGGCCACTGCTTTGGCTAACTTTTCCTGAATATTGTCTTCCCTACATCTTCCATTACTCCACATAAATTAAAGACCTTGGCAGTCAAGCTCAATAAGCTGGTACTTCTCGAGCACCCTTTGAAACCTGCTAATGTACTCAGTAGGTCATGGTCGGCCCCCAGTTTTTCCGATGAATGCACGATCTCATTGAAATAACCACCACATAACCACAATAAAGTGCACTGTCCGTTTAAATTTTAGAGCAACTCCTATGTTAGTACCTTATCCTGACCATTTGACTAGCTGTAAATACTAGTGAAACCTCAGTTCGAGTTCGAAGGTCCATCAGATACATGAACATCAATATGATTTTTGGAGGCAATTTGCAAACTGACCGTGCAAGGGTCTTGCCACAGAAGTCCTAATCCGACCCCCACTCCCTTTCCGTACACCTACAATGCTCAAAAGAAACCATTTGGAAAGCCTAATCTAAATTCAATTATTTTCATTTCAAAAGCTTTGAGCCTTGTCTCCATAAGAAAGACTAGGCCAGGGACTTTAAGAGAAATAAGCCTCTTCAACATGCAAACTAAGTGTGGTGGCCCCAAACCACAACAGTTTCCACAAAGTTTATGTGGTGATTTGCAAGGCTACCCAGTAGCCTCTGCCGCTAAAGAATTGATGGGGAGGGTTGCACCGACATTTGAGACAGCCAAAATATCTTCCATAATGACACCTTGCTTCCAGGAAAAGGCGACTTCCTTCTACGAATTAACCAGGTTGGCGCTGTTTGGGCTTCCATCCATTCAATAAGGATTTCTTAGTACAAGATTTGGGCCCTGATCTTGTTTTTTGCAACTTTGGTTAGGCGCTCTCGAAGAAGGGCCCATTATATTAATTCGAGTCTGATTTATCTTAGGAATCAGTCAATGAGCCCCCTTTGGCAGGCTAGCATCAGGATCACTAGGTTGATTGGCGGAATTCTTGGCTAACTCGGCAATATCTTCAAAAACAAAATCTTGCAATTGGTTATCATTCAACACCCATTGTTGCAGTGATTTCCAAAAAAGGAAAATAGTTTTCATCATCATTCTCAGCTTGCTCACATTCCTTGTTGATATGGTCCAAACAACTGTAGACATAACAAAAACTGGGAAGCCTTTGTATTTGAACGAAATCCAATTCTCGGTGTCATCATCCTAAGGTATCTAGACTGTCCTGGCAAGAGGGTTGCGTATGTCAATGAGAGCATAGAAATGTAAAAAATGACCGCTACTTCCCAGTCCTTCCTCCTTTGCTTTCACAAAGGTCCCTACTTGGTTTCCAAATACTTTCGACGTTGCCTCCATCATAGCCTTAAAAGGTAGATCTTAGGCTATAACCTAAAAAGGAACCCAGAATAAATTAACTTCTGATGGTTGTTCATTCCCTGTGATGGAATGAACAAGGACCATTTTCCAAAACAGAATTGCTGTCTAACAGGTTATCGAAGTGGAAGCTAAATAAATTGAAGTCAATCCTCCAAGCCTTTCTTTGGCATCCGTAGAAGCTTCATTGTATTCAGAAAATCTTTGGGGACACTACAGGACTTCTTGGTCCAAAGGCTACCAAGGAGGCAAAGGGATTGGTTATTTGACCAAGATTGCCTTACATCGCCTAAGCCGACGTCGATAACATCGTCATCATTGTCCATGAGCGCAATTGGAAAACAACCACAAAAATATTCAATTTTCGCTCTAAAAGTGAGCCTGAAGTCTCCAGGGTAGAAGAGAGGATTATAAACAAGCAAGGAAGAAACTTCTACTAAGAGACAGGAGGAGCTTCTACCTGTTCACACGGCAAGGGACTTTCCCATTCCTAAATTCTAAAGTAGATCCATGATCATTTCTGAATAAAGGCCCAGAATCAGCCCATCAAACCATCTAATTTACTCAACCCAACAAAGCCGACCCAAACTAAATTAAAATCATCAAAATTGTTGAGAATGGTTTTGATATAGTTTGTAATTAAGGCAAACTGCATTTGACAGTTTGATTATGATTTTGGAAGTTCAAAAACCACCAAAACCAAACTAAACTACCTTATAATACTAAAGCATAAAATTTCATTTTATAAAGATAAGGATCACAAAAAAAATTCAATTATTTTCCATGGTAAACAACCCTCTCACACCCAACACATTGAATATAAACATTATTATTATTTTTTTTCTCTTATTGTGTTTTTAATTACTTATCATTTACCCTTTTTAGAAAGTTTTTTTTTTTTATATTTTATCCTTGAAAAATTAAAGTTTAGATATTAGGCAAATTGATAATATAAAAGGCATAATGACAATTTTAGTTCCAATAAGTATGGTTCAAACAACCAAACCAATCAAACTATCTAGCAACTACCTATTGGTTTCACTCTTATGTTGATTTGATTATCATTTTGAAAATTTTAAAACTATCACTAACAGTTTGGTTTGAATATGAGGATCAAACCAACCCCAATCAATCTATGTATGCCCTTACTTGTCACATTCATTTGTGCCCTTAAAGCCAAGAAACATAAATTAATTAGTAGCATGATGACTATAATCCCTCTTCCTTATATGTACCCAACCTTCTCTAATAATATTTATCTCTTCGATGTGACATTAATACTAATTCATGGTTTATGATCTTTCTAATCAAAACCTTTTTTGCATATCTATCTTGGGAAATGATATTAATTAATAAGTGGACTTGCAACATTTTCCTATGAAACCTAAAGACATGGATAACTGGCCATGATTTCTTTTATTTGTTTGGATGGTGCTAATGGTAAATATGAATGCTACTTATGGCAAATGTGAAGCTTTTCTTCAAATATATTTTGGCCAAAGAAAAAGATACAATAAAAGAAAGTTGTGCAATGATTCCTTAAAAGATGTCTTATGTTGTCAAGCCAAGATTGTAAGTCATAAATTTTGAGCCTTTGAACTATTGAGTACAAAAATACAACTTGCAAATTATAGATGAAAATTTAAAATATGCTTATAGAGCTGATCTTTGTACGAATCTTTAGATTAATCCTCTTTTATGATTCTATCAAGGGCTACATGAAAGAGACTAGCTTGACTTTGGTGAGAGCTATAAAGGCTTTATCTAAGTTTGTTGGGGTTTGAGTTTTTGGGCCTTTCCTTTATGGGCTTCTGAGTTTGATCATGGAAGTTTTAGTTTTTTTTTTTGGAAAATAGAACTCTTATATATTTATGTTTAGATATTTAGGGTTTTAATATATTTGTGATCTATTAGTTCACAACTAATGGTTTGAATGCTATGGTAGTGAAGTTTAAAGATCTAGACTAGGTTGAAACGGTTCCTACAAAGTCTTTTCCTCATTGTGACTAGCTATAAGTGAAAATTACATATTTGAGTGAGAGATATCAAGAATTTTGTATGGACTCTAAAGGCTACACAAGGAACCCATTATCACCTCTCGTCTAAACTAAAAGGATATAAGTTAAGTGTTTAAGCTTTTTTGAGCGTGTAAACATAATTTTGATAAATATGAAAAATATATTTACATGGCATACTAGGATAAGAAAGATAAGCAAACAAAATATTAAGTAGAAAAGTAAATTATTGAAATATAAAGTGTTAGAAATGTGAACTATAAAGGTATAAATAATAATAAATAATAATAATAATAATAATAATAATAAATTGCAAAAACTTAAAAGTTAAAACTATAAATTGTGACAATTAAAAAGTTAAAGAGATATTGTATTAGTGATAACTAAAAAGCATAATGCTTAAAGTACTAATTTGGATTCAACAATTTTATTACAAGTTGTATAAGTTTGGGTCTATATTAGACATTTGGAAGATTTTGTAAATTTAATACTTCAAGTTTTTGATTTAGCATAGCTACCTTAGTGGCAACTAAAGAGTATACTACTTAACTACTAAATTTGCAAATGAGTGACTAAGAAAAGAAAACAAAATCTTTAGAAAGAGGCTTACTTCTGCTTCTTGGGATGGATATCAAGGCCACGCATATGGCTTATTTATAATGCTTTGGTGGAAGAACATGACAAAGGTGGCTACTATAATGGAAATTTCCATTTCCATTTCCATTTTCATGTGCTTGCCAACTCACATAAGGGTAATCTCATATAAAGGTGCTTGACTTTTCAATTTTTCTTGCTTTTTTTTTTTATTTTTAATGCTTACAAATGCCCCCACTTTAAGGCTTGGTAAAGTGGAATTTTGGACACAATTTGAGTTAAGTCTTAAAGATTAACTCAAAATGATCCTAAAACATTGAATTAGAAGTCTAAAGATTCATTTAAGGATGCTTCAACAAACATAAAACTCAAAAGCTTGCTAAGGAAGACCTTATGATCATAAAACTTTAAGACCAACTTAAAATGATCTTGTAAATATAAAATCTTGGTTTATTGTTAAAACTTCTCTACTTATTGTGACATATGTAGCTTGGTGAGGACAATAAAAGCTTCTTTATCTATTGTGATATATGTGGCCTAATGAGAGTATATAAGAACTTCTTTGCCTGTTGCAACATACTTAGCCTAATGAAAGTGATTGAAACTTCTTTGCTCATTGTGACTACGTAGCCTAATGAAAGATGTCATGTTGATGATGTTAAAGGTTGAACTTTGAAGGCTTATAAGGACACTTTAATGAGCATAATTCTTACTTCTCTCATAGTTCTTCAAGGATCCCATCATTATGTGTTAGCCTATATGCCTTTATGTTCCCAATAAGGTCATTCACACTAGAGTTTTTGACAATTAGGACCTTTAGGGATGGCTTAATGAAACCTTCCTTGATGGTCTTGTCAAGAAATGCAAGCAAATCATCAAAATCTAATGAGCCTATGGGCTTGTCATGGATAACTAATTATGGTTAGTTGATCACTTCTAGAAGCACATCCATAATTGTATATCCTCTAGGTAAAGAAATGAAACAATTAAAGTGGTATGCTATTTTTGCATTTCTTTTGAGCAAGTTAGATAGGATTCTTAGCTCATCAATTGTTTTCTCTCGTTAAAGTGCTTTAGGAGTGAAACCAAGCATCAGACATGACACTAGCAACCTCTTTAATAAGTTTACAAGTCTTTCCTTTATAAATGAGACCATCTCTATGAAGGCTAGGTGCCTTCCTAACTCAAGGGTAGCATTGATGTAAAAGCTTTATGTATTTATAGTCTCCCCATGAAGGACACAGCTATTTAGTTTCAAGTTTAATGGATGCTAAACATAGGAAGCATTAATGCATGCATTTTTTTTTTCTTTTGTTTTTTGGTGGAATAGTTAATTAAAGAGAGGATAGAAAAGAGAAATTAGGAGCTTGATTATACTTATTGTGACTTAAGGAGGTAAGATTTTTGTAAGGAAAGGAGGTCCTTCCCTTTTCTCTTTATTTATTGCAAAAGTCAACAAAAGCAAGTATTTTACAATTATTATGAAACCCAAGGATCCCTCTCTTTTGACTTTTTCAATGCAAGTGTCAAAAGAGGCGGATAGTTGATGGGTTTTGTGAAAATAAAGACCATATCCCCTTTTCATTTTATGTTGTGAAAATCAAAAGAGGTGGACATCCAAAGTGTATTGCAAAAGGTCATTGCATGTATAATGCACATCTTCACTCTTTTTTTAAGGATGTTTTATTCTTTTTTTTTTCTTTCTCTCCTTTTTAGTGGTTAAGGCCAATCAAGGAAACATTAGCTTTACCAATAACTTATGTTGGTTGATCCTATAGGTATAAATATAGAGTTCTAAGTCAACTAAGCCATTGTTTGGTGCATTGGTGGTGTTGGTGTTGGTGAACCTTGCTTAAAGTTTAACATCATAATGGTAGATTAGAAAAAAAGGAAGGGTCTTACCAAAGTAGTTTGGAAAGAAAGAATAGTACTATTGGAACAAAAAGCATTGTTGGAATAGCATAAAGGGGTGAGGGGGAAGAGTTCCATTTTTATTTCATGAAAGGAGAGATGTAATCCACTTCCTCTTGTCATAAGGTTCCTTTTTAGTTGGAAAAACTCATAAGGGTTGGATTTTTTGCCAACATCTAGAATTCCATATGATGAGTGAGATCATGTCACCTAATACATGTAGTACATTATCTTAGGATGCTAACATTGGCTAGAATGGCTTTAAGGGACAAGGATTGTGGCTATAATGGAGCTAAGATCATTTAAAGGGGAAGCAATGTTGGTGAAGTCAATAATAAGGACAATGATAATGGTAGGAATATTATGTCCTATGGAAATGGCAACTTTCTATATTGATTTTTCTTTATTTCATCAATTTTGAAACCAAAAGTACACATTCCTCATCTCAACTACTCCATATAGCTTTAAACTTTGGAGACTTGAGATGTGTTGGGATATGTACCTTCATTGTTGTGAATGACCCTCTTTAGGATTTGCAACTATTTTGACTCTTATTTTCACCTAGTTTATAAAGTCCTCTCATTTTCCACACTTTGATGTCTCATAACTAATCTCTGTTTTTTTTTTCGTTAATAAAAAAAGAAGCAAAAATTTAAGGAGTTGAAAAGGCAAGTAAACAATAAAGGTTAAAGTAATGATCTAGATCTTTAACTTAAAATTGTAATCACCTTTATTTTTGGTTATTCATAGTTTATATTCTTATAGGCCTGTAGTTTTGGTATAAAGACTTACATGTAGTAACACTTTAAGAGCTTGCCATTAATTGAGCCTATCCAAATACCTTATTAGTTTAGCAGTATGTAGGCATTGCTTATATAAACTTCCTATAACAAGTAAGGCCCATCTCATTTGAAAGTAACTTTGTCACCAAGACAATGCTTGAAACTAATAGGTTATTGCATTATGAGAACTAAGTCCCTTACTTGGAATGATTGTAGGCAAACATTGTAATTAAAGGCATTAATGAGTCAAACTTAGTAACACCAATTACTATTATTCTTAAAGCTATTTTTTCATTTAAGGCTTCTAACTCATCTAATCATAGTCGTGTGTTTTTCTTTTATGTAAAGGCTTCTTATATAGCCATAAAGAGTGGCAATATTTGTGTTTCCAATAGTAGCATTGCCTCAACACCATAAGTAAGGGGATATGGTGTTGCTTAAGTGGGAGTATGGTAAGTTATGCAATATGCCCATAACACTTCATGAATACTATCATGCCAATCCTTTTTTTTTTTTTTTTTTATCTTGGATACCACCTTATGTAATAAATTGCAAAAGGTTTTGTTAAATGCCTCAATTAAACCATTTATAGGGGTATTATACATGGATGACTTATACTATTAGAAATTGAACTTTTCATAGAGCTTATCCATCAAATTATTGAGAATTGCTTCCCATTATTAGCAATAATGAACCAAGGAATTCCAATAGTGATAGATTAAAAGAGTTTAAAATTTCGGAGTTGAATAAGGGTTATTAGTATTATAATCACCATTTTAATGACTCATTTTAGCCAAATAGTTGGAGATTGATTAACATGAGTTAAAGATAGTATATTAGATTAAGAAATTGATAATAGTCTAAATAATGGATGATTTCATATTATTTTTGGTACATGTATAATTTTTTATTTTAATAGTGATAATCTTAAGAGAAAGACACCTTTTGTTTGTCTACAACTCTAAGGGTATCTTTATTTCTCTATTATCATGTCAATTATCAAATTACTTGACATATATTATTCCTTGCCTCTAGTTATATGAGTAATGATATACTTGTGCTTTGTTGTTATGAATATCTTTTTAATTTGTTTATCATCCCTCTTTTCATTATTGAATACTAGAATTTAGAAGATAGGAAGAGCAATAAAAACAAACAAGAAGAATGATGACCAAAGTTAGAGTATCATTAATAAAAAGTTAAATTTTTAGCTAACATGAAAAAAAATGTACATTTTAGCTTGAACAAAACCTAGTTACAAATTATGTGTCATAAATATTTTAGTCACAGTGATTTTTTCCATGCTCAATAGCTTGCTATTTCTTTCTCCACCTAGTTTAGCATTTTACAAGGTAAAGGCTTGCTCTTAAAGGGACTTCATTGGAATGTGGGTAATAAAGAATGTGTCTAGTTTGGGTCTAATTCATGCCTACTTAATGTTCTTTTACTCGAAATTGTTAGAACTAATCCTAACCAAGATGAAGTGCATTGCCTTGTAAAGGAATATTTTCATGAATTAAATGGTTGGAATTAGCATACTTTGGCTAATAAACTCTCACAACATGTGTAACATATATTGCAAGGTTTCTTTGATACTTCCCGGACAATTATAAAGGATCAACTATTATGGATAGTGAACTTAAGTCAGTTTTCTATGAAATCAACATATAAGCTCTTTTTGAATGTGGAGAACTTTAGTCCAAATGAATGGAATTAGCTTTGAACCTTTTTTTTTTCCCTTTAACATATAAGGTCTTTCTTATGGCTTCTTTGGAAGTGCAAGTTACACATTAATGAGTAGTGTTTTATTCAAACCTTACAAAAGTTGGTGCTTGTAAGAGATGTGGCATATATTGGGAGAACTTGGAGCATGTTTTCTACCATTGTATTCATGCTTGTCGCATATGAAATATTATTTTTCAAATGTTGTCCTTTGAACACTAGATGTCAATGACTTTTCAATGTTAGGTTACAAGTGGTTATTGTGGAACAAATTAGGTTACAAGTTAAGGATGTACCTTTCAAATTATTTTTATCTCTACTCTTTAGCACTTTTGGAATTAGAAGAATTATAGTTTTTTTTTTTCAAAGAATAGCTCTTAATTTATGATGTATATAATTTGTATAGGTTAGATAGCTTTGAAAATGGGAACTTAAGGTTAGCTCTTTTGCTAGTTTTTGCTTAATTACTTGGTAGCCACCTAGTGCTACAATTCTAAAAATTAAGGTGGATGGGTGTATGAAAAATGCACCAAATATGTTTGGATTTGGTGGACTCATGAGAGACAATTTGGGACTTTAGATCTTTAGTTTTATGGCTTTAATGACAATTCTATGGAAATTAATAGAGAATTGGGGAATATATGCATTACTTAAAGGATAGCTTAGGACAAGGGGCTTTTATAATGTCATTGTAGAGTATAACTCCATGCTAGTTCTTGACCAAATTATTAAAGTTAAATGGAAACTTGATTTTTATTGTCCTCTTATTGTTAAGTGCTTTAAGTATTTGGAGAAAACTTAGGAGTTTTGACTTCAATATACATTTTAGGAAGGCAACACTTATGCTGACTTCCTTCCTAACTTAGGTAATTTTATCTATGGTTCAATGTAAAGTTTGTAAGTCCCTTCAACTTAACACTTGTGAGCTTCTTCAAAATGTGATTAGTGTTGCTATTCCTTGTGGTAGATAATGTAACTCAAGGTTTTGAAAATTGAATCAGACCAGTTGGTTGGATCAATAAAATTGGAAATCAGATTGTTGTCCAATTTAATTTATTTTAAAAACTATTAGTTCTGAAAACTAGTGACTAAATCAATAAATTGGTCAGTTAAATCGTAAACTGATAAATTACTTATAGATTTTAAAATTCAGTTAATTTAAAAAATTTATAAAAAATATTTTTTTTTTCTATATTTTAATTTTTTAAAAAATAAAAATAATATTATTAAATTTTTTATATATTAAATATTAAATATCAATTTTATTGATTTAATACTAATTAAAACAATTAAATTAGTTAAATTATGAATTACAAAATTTCCAATTCTTACCTATATTTATTTCTTTTTATTTTCTCTTTTTATATCATCAAAAAATGAAAAGAAAAAATTTACATTAATTATCACTTGCTAGGAAATGGAATATATCATTAATATATGTCGTTAAAAGAAATTAGTCTACTTAACGTCTTATATAATAGGTCATATTAAACATAATAGGTCACATTAAACTTATACGACTGTCAAATACACATTTATAGCCATTATAATTAACTATAATTATGAAAAGAAATAACAATAATAAATGATACAATCAATTGTAATAATTATGCAATGTATAAACATGAATCCAAGAATAAGGTCTATGTTTATGTAACTTTTTAGATATATAGCAGTATGTCACGGAGCAACAAATTCAAACTCAATCCATTAAAGGGTTCAAACCCATTATCAAAGGCTTGAAGGACTAGAGAAGATTATAGAGACTTCATGATAATTGAATCCATAGAACTCTTTATAACCCTATGAGTTGTACATAATTCTAGAATGTAATATTCCAAGCATATTCCATATAAATATCTATGATAGGAAGATTCTAGATCCAAGGCAAAGGGTTATAAGTACCCCAAGCCTCATTCATTTGTAGCACCAAGCATTCAAGTAATTAATCTAATCTCCCTTTCTCTAACCCTCTTCTCTAATTCCTCTTTACTCTTTACTCTCTCTCTCTCTTTAGGTTTACTAGCAACTTTCCCCTGAAGTTGTCTAGTGCCACATGGGTTTTAGAGTATTCGCAAACTCATCCCATGACAGTTGGTATTAGAGCCTTGGTTGCTACCATTAAGCACTAAAGATGGCTTTCGATAACGAAGTTCGTGTGAATAAGTAAAGCCATGGATGAGAGTAACAACTCACCTACATCACAAGGCATGGTAAATCCAAGACCACTCTAATGGAGGCCTTGGAGTTTCGTGTTGCAGAATTGGAGAATAACTTCTTAAGGATAGAATCAACCCTCAAGGAGCAGTTTGCCTGAATTGACAACATGGAAACAGAATTTGGAGAAGTCACTTGCATGGTGAAATCTACCCTTTGAAAGATCAGTCAATCCTTCAAGCGTGATCTCGACGACATTTGATGAGAGGTATAAAGTGATTGTTCCTTTACTGAAAATGAGTTATGAGACCTTAGATGTGAGGTAGATGGTGTCCGTGCCAATTAGATAAGCACAAATAAACCATTGTTAATGGGTCATGCCCCACTGACATCATCAACTTTGGCACAATCCAAGTGCCTAAACTTGCTACATATAATGGCACTCGTAATGCTACGGAAGTTGAGAACTTCCTCTTCGGCTTAGAACAATACTTCGAAGCCAAGTTTGTTCAAGATGATGTAACAAGGATTTGCACTACCCCCATATTCCTACGAGATGCCGCTTAACTATGGTGGCGTCGTAAGCATAGCGAGGTTAGCAAAGGTATTTGCTTGATTGACACTTGGGAAGACTTTAAGTGAGAGTTAAAAAAGTACTTTTGCCAAAGCAACGTCGAGAAGGAAGCCCTAGGTCATCTCTGACAATTAAAGTAAGGAGGGACCATCCGTGATTACATCAAGAAGTTCACCACCCTCATCCTTGAGATTGAGGACATTTCTGACAAAGATTCTCTCTTTTATTTCATGGATGGATTAAAAGATTGGGCTAGAGTTGAACTTGAGAGACGTAATGTGCAAAACTTGGATGAAGCCATTGCCGCTGCTGAGTCTCTTGTGGAATACAACACCCAATCCAAAGAAAAACGATCCAACTAGGGTAAGAGTGGGGGAGAAAAATTCAAACACAAGGAGCAAGGGTTTAAGGATAAAGGGAAGGTTAAAGTCTCATCGCACGGTGAAAGACATGATCGAGGTAAGACCGATTCTCCCAAACCAAAAACTCCAGGTTTTATTTGTAATGGTTCCCATTGGATGAAGGATTACCCCAAGCACAAGACCCTCAATGCCATCATGAGCTAGTTTGAAGATGACTCTTCACAAGACGAGCAAGGTTAAACCGAGATGGGATCACTTCAAATCTTGGCAACCATGAAGGGGAAAAGCACACAACCCCATGTCGATCATAAGGGTTTACTATACGTCCAAATCACCATTAACAGGAAGCAATCTAGAGCCATGCTAGACACCAAAGCTTCCCACAACTTCATTTCCATAGAGGAGGCCAAACGCCTTGGCCTCAAGCTAATAAGTAAGGGTGAAACCCTTAAAGTAGTGAACTTACTAGCAAAACCAATTGTTGGCATTGCTAAAGGCATTCCCATAACTCTTGGTGCATGGAAAGGAAGCATTGACTACTCTGTAGTCCCTATAAACAACTTCTAAGTGGTATGAGGCATGAAGTTCTTTGATAAGGTACAAGTTTTCTTGTTCCTGGCTTCCAACTCACTCAGAATACTAGAGGGAGGAAAGGTTTGCACCATACCCACGGAATGTGCTCGACGATTGGAGGATCAGGCCTTATCCATATTACAATTCAAGCAAGGTATGAAATCTGACCAAAGCTACCTTGTTATCATCCATAAACTTAACGTTAAGGATGTTAACCCTAAGGTCACCTTGCCCAATGAAGTAGCATAAGTCCTTGAAGAGTTCAAGGATGTCATGCCATAAGAGCTACTGAAGAGACTCCCACCTAGGCGTGAGGTGGATCATGAAATCAAGTTGGAGTTGAATGTCGAGCCCCTTGCCTTGGTACCATACTATATGGCACCACTTGAGTTACAAGAGCTATGTAAACAGTTCTAAGACTTATTGGACTCAGGCTATGTCCAACCCTCAAAATCTCCTTATGGTGCCCCCGTGCTCTTCTAGAAGAAGAAAGATGGAAGTCTCATGTGCATTGACTACCGAGCATTGAACAAGGTCACCATAAAGAACAAGTATCTGATATCGTTGATTTCAAATCTCTTCAACCAACTTGGTGATGCACGATGGTTCTCAAAGCTAGACCTGCGCTCGGGATACTACCAAGTACGCATTACAGTTGGAGATGAATCTAAAACAATATGCGTAACAAGGTATGGTTCTTTCGAATTCTTGGTTATGCCCTTTGGTCTTACCAATACACCAGTAACCTTTTGCACACTTATGAATAAGTTATTCCATCCCTTCCTCGATCAATTCATGGTAGTATACCTAGATGACATCGTGGTGTATAGTAAGATGCTCGATGAGCACTTGCAGCACTTACAACAAGTCTTCCAAGTACTATGTGACAACGAACTCTACGCTAAGAGAGAAAAGTGCTCATTTGCCATGTAAGAAGTGGAGTTCCTTGGCCACCGTATTTGGGATGGACAACTTATGATGGATCTAGTAAAGGTAAAAATCGTCATGGATTGGGAGCCACCAACTAGAATTCCGGAGCTAAGATCCTTCCTCGATCTAACCAACTACTACCGTTGGTTCATCAAAGGGTACTTAGCAAGGACAATACCCTTGATCGACCTATTAAAAAAGGATCGTGCATGGAGATGGACATAACAATGTCAACATGCCTTTAATGACTTAAAGAAAATCATCTCCGAGAAGCCTGTCCTTAGCCTTCCACATTCGAGTAAAGCCTTTAAGGTACACACTGATGCTTCTGACTTTGCCATTGGAGGTGTTCTTATGCAAGATAACCATCCCATTACCTTTGAAAGCCAGAAGTTAAATGATACGGAGCACCGCTACACTGTACAAGATAAGGAAATGATAGTTATTATCCACTGCTTATGGATATGACGACATTATTTACTTGGCTCGCACTTCTCCATCCTAACCGGCAATGTGGCTACAACTTACTTCCAAACTGAAAAGAAGTTAAGCCCAAAGTAAGCTTGGTGGCAAGATTTCTTTGCCGAGTTCGACTACCAACTAAAGTACAAGCTAGGTAAAGCTAATGTGATAGTCGATGCACTTAGCAGGAAAGCGGAGCTTAATTCGTTAACTCTCAATCAACCTGAGGACCTTCTCATTATTCGCATCAAGGAAGGCATAGACAAGGGTCCCATGATGCAAAACATTGTCAAACTAGCCCGTGAAGGCAAGATTTGATGATTTTGGGAAGATAATGGACTACTTTTGATCGTCAACAACCGAATCATGGTCCCATGGTATGGAAATTTAAGGAGGGAGATCATCAAAGAGTGTTATGATTCTTGATGGGTAGGACATCCTGGTGTTGCACTCACCCTTACCCTTCTTCAATCCTTCTACTATTGGTCACAAATGTAGGACGATGTGGAAGCATACATTTGGACATGCCTTGTTTGCCAGCAAGACAAGGTCAATCTACACCACCCTGTAGGTCTTTTGGAGCCCTTACCAATTGCTAAAAGACCATGGCAAAGCTTATCCATAAACTTCATCATGGCCCTACCCAAGTCCAAAGGTTATGGGAGCATTATGGTGATTGTAGATCGATTCAGCAAGTATGTTACCTTCGTTCCAGTTTCTTGTGATTGCACCACAGAGGAAGCTGCTCATGCTTTTCTTAAACATATCATCAAACTTTGGGGAGTACTGTGCAATATTGTAAGTGATTGAGACTCATGCTTCATTGGAAGGTTCTGGACAAAACTCTTCAATCTCTTAGGGATCGATCTCAACTTCTCCACAAATTTCCATCCCCAAAGTGACGGTCAAACCAAGTGTATCAACAGACTATTGAAGCTGTATTTGAGGCATTATACAAGTGCCCATCAATAGGATTGGGCCAAGTTGCTTGATATAGCTCAAATTTCCTACAATCTCCAAAAGAGCGAAGCCATGGGTAAAAGCCCCTTCGAGATTGTCACTGGCCAACAGCTCATGACACCACATGTCATCACCTCCACATATAGTGGTAAGAGCCCTATGGCACATCAAATCACCAAGGAATGGCACGAGCAAGTCGATATTGTCCGAACTCACCTAGATAAAGCAGTTCAGAAGATGAAGAAATGGGTGGATCATAAACGGAGGCACATTGAGTACCAAGAAGGAGATAAAGTGTTTGTTCGACTACTTCCACAACAATTCAAGTCCCACCACAAAGTCCACAAAGGACTAATTCAAAGGTACAAAGGCACTTTTCCAATCATAAAATGCATTGGAAAAGTCTCCTATTAGGTACAACTACCGCCCAACCTCAAAATCCATCCTATCTTCCATATGAGTTTCCTCAAGCCATACTATAAAGACATGGAAGACCATAAGAGAAACAAGTCCAAATGAGCACCAACGGTTGTTACCACCACTTTCAACAAGGAAGTGGAGAGCATTCTTGCGGATCGAAAGATCCAAATAATGGGTGTACCCAATTATATGGAGTACCTGATGAAATAAAAGCGACATCCTCACGAGGAGGCCAGTTGGGAACGGGATGACACACTATGACAATTCCCCAACAAAATCTAGCGCTATAAAGATAAAGCAACGACGAGGACGTCGCTGAATTAAGTGGAGGAAAATTCACGGGCCAACAAATTCAAACCCAATCCCTCAAAGGGTTCAAACCTATTACCAAAGACCCAAAAGACTTAAAAAAATTCTAGAAATTTTATGGTAGTTGAACCCATAAAACTCTCTAAAACCTTATAAGTTAAATATAATTATAGAATGTAATATTTCAAGTATATTTCATATAAATATTTAGGATAGGAAAATTTTAAATCTAAGACAAAGAGTTATAAATATCTTAAACCTCATTCATTTGTAGTAACAAGTATTCAAGCAATCAATCCAATCTCCTTTTCTCTAAACCTCTTATCTAATTTCCTTTTACTTTTTACTCTCTTTCTTTAAGTTTACTAATAATTTTTTCCTGAAATTATTTAGTCCGTATAGATTTTAAAGTATTTGTAAACTCATCCTATGTCAAGGACAAGCAGCAATGCCTTAAAATACTTACCGTATTGTATTCACGGCAAGTGGGCGTGTACCTCTGAGTCGCCAATGTTACAATGTCCTTCTTCTCCTGTGGCATGGCGTGACTGACTTATAATAACGAATAATCACAGCAAAATAGTCAAACCCGAATGCAAACCCTTGTAGCTTTTCCTAGTCATAGTACTAATTAATTTGAATTAATCGTCAATAATGAGAACTCACCCACGAAACACTCAATAATCTTGATCTCGATCCTGTTGAAACCCCACCATCGGGCCATCCATTATCTCTACTTTTAACACCAGACAACGGTCCGTGACTACAAGGTTTATGAAAGGCATATGTTACACTTCTTTTCATAATTTAACGAGTAGTCATACTCCTAAAGAGGCCAAGACTGTCAAATCTGCTTTGAAGGATCCAACTTGGTTGAAGGCCCTGCAAGAAGTGCTTTCTGCGCTCGCCACCAAATCACACTCGGGAACTTTTCCTCCTTCCTTCAACTTGAACGTTGTTAATTTTAAATAGGCCTTGCACTGCAGGGTCAATGTCATGGAATGGATAGTGTTAGTGTTCATTCTCTTGTAAAAACCACAATGACTATGTTATTTATTTATTTTTTTGGTTTTTCTCAATTGAGTGTTGTCTTGTGAGCTGGTGTGATTAATCTTTCTAATAAACTTCTAAAAAAAAGAAAAATTTTAAGCGATTGATCCAAGTAAAAGCGTGCGTAATTCATTGATTAACTTTATCATATCCAAAGGGCAATTTTCTTCTTGGCACAAAGGGCAAATAACCTTCCCTTGAATTCCCAATTCAAGCTTGTCAAATATTTTCAATAAATACGAAAAGTAATTGATCATGATAGGGTTAAAGTATCATAAAGAGTTGGTTTCATGTCTTCATCTATGACTCAAAAATTGATTTATTCTACATCAAGATTTTGATTTAGAATGCGTGCACCTCATCCTTGTTAAGACTTGGAGGTGTTTTGAGGTAAATTTTTCTATAAAAATCTTAAACCCCCCAAGTTCATAGGTTATAGTCAAGCTTGTAAAATTATTACACGTTTTTAAGGAAAAGATGGTAAGATGTCTCTATGTTTTCTTCTTTTTTTTAATGTTCAAAAAATGATAATTTAAGGACAGGTGGAGGAGAAGAAAATAAATAAATATATATATATATATATATATGTATATATATATATATTATATATATATAATTCGTTTCAGTTTGTCAGGTCGATGTCTATGCGTTTTCTGGTTGACTGTTTGGAATATCACTGTGCACATTAACCGGAAAAAGTCCCAATTTTGGCAGTTGAAGCTTGAGCAACTCAACGGTCCTTAAACCCTAACATCCTCCCCAAAAAAAAAAAAAAAAAAAAAAATCAGCTCTAGATGTTCGTACTCACGCACCTCTCCCGACAAAAACAAGCTACCATTTCAATCTCTCCTACCGTCCTCACGCGACGGCTCTGTTCAGCCACGGCGTCCTCAAAGCTCCTCGACCACTATTCCTTCAAGCCGCCGCCGTCCCTCTCTCCCCAAACCCCTCAAAACCCTAATCCACTCCCTAAAAAGAAGAAAAAGGACCCTTACCGGCCTCCGTCCTCACTCGACCGGACGGCCATAAAGACGACACATTCCGATCTTCCATTTGATTTCCGCTACAGTTACACCGAGAGCAATGCGGCGGTCAGGCCGATTGGGCTCAGGGAGCCCAAGTACTCTCCGTTTGGTCCGGACCGCTTGGACAGGGTATGGACCGGAGTCTGTGCCCCGGCTGTGGACCCGAAGGTGAAATCCTTGGAAGGAGCGGAGGATCCGAAACTGGAGGAGAAAAGGAGGAAGATGAGAGACAGAATTCAAGGGGCCCCGCTCTCCGGTGCCGAGAGGAAGATTTTGGTGCATAATTATCAAAGGAATAAGACCAAGAGGCAGATGAATCTCGGTATTTACATCTATAAAAATCAGATTTCTTTTTCTTTTTTGTTTTGGGGTTTGGGAATTAAGCGTTTAATTGATTGTTTTATTAAATTACTCTGACTTTCGAAATTGTCTTTTTGTTGCGGGACTAGATGCCGTTAAATTGATTAAATTGCTTGGTGGGTTATGGTTGTGGTGGCGCATTGGGAGTTTAAGGGACATGTAAGATGAAGGAACCGTAACCCAATGACTTAAATTTTGTGCTGCCAATGCTCGTTTCAGACTTCTATATTGACCATATTGGTAGAAACATTTTTGTTTTAGAAAGTATTCTTTTGACCAGAAGATCCATCAGTATCGGTCAGGGGTTTTACAGTGTGATTTACCCTCAAGGATTGCAATTTTCTTTATTTTTTCGTTTTTTGGGTAACTCTCTCATCCACAAAGACAGAGAAGTATCTTTCATGATTGTCTGCAATTTACACTGTCATCATCTTACTCTGCTGCCTTTTTTGACACTTTCTTTGCTCTAGGGAGAGATGGTTTAACCCACAACATGCTGAACGATATTCATAATCATTGGAAACATGACGAAGCTGTCAGGATTAAGTGCATGGGAGTTCCCACTGTTGATATGAAGAATGTGTGCACCCAGCTTGAGGTATCTTCTTTCCTTCTAAACTCCTTTTGTTATAGGCAGTTGGCCTCGTTTTGACTTGTTCTTTCTCTTTTATTAGTCATCTCTTCTGCTATCTTCTCTGTTTTATTTTGTTTTATTTTTTTGGCCTTTTGTTTCAGTGAGTTTGTATTTACGATATAAATTGAAACAGGATAAAACATTTGGGAAGATCATTCACAGACATGGTGGTACACTTGTGTTATACAGAGGCCGCAACTACCATCCCAAAAAAAGGCCTGTGATTCCAATAATGCTGTGGAAACCTCATGAGCCCGTGTATCCCAAGTTGATCAAAACTACAATTGATGGCCTTAGCATTGAGGAGACAAAGGAAATGAGGAAGAGAGGACTAGCTGTTCCTGCTTTGACCAAACTTGGTATCTGGGTTCTTCTTGTTCTCCAGTTCCAAAATACCTCATAGAAAACCTCTCCAATCACCGACTTGCAATTTGCGATTGCAGTGAAAAATGGCTACTATGGTAGTCTGGTCTCCATGGTCAGAGATGCCTTTCTTGTCAACGAGCTTGTTCGGATAGACTGCCAGGGCCTTGAGAGGAAGGACTACAAGAAATTGGGCTGCAAGCTTCGGGTAACCATTGATTTGTTTTGGTTGCTTTTTCCTATTGTTTTGTGTCTATATGCCCAAGTGCACATGCAGTTCAGAAATACTGTATGCCCGAGCATTTATACCCAACTCGTTCCTATTTTCTTCCTCGTAGTTTGCATTCTATGAATCTTAATATTGCATCGTGCTTGCATCCCTGAATACTTTTCTTGATTGCGTTTTGATAAATTCCGTGCTTTTGTTGTAGGATTTGGTTCCTTGTATCCTCGTGACATTCGACAAGGAGCAGATTGTGGTGTGGAGAGGGAAGGACTACAAACCTGCAGAAGATGGATATTTCTTCAATGACAGGGAATATTTCATTGATGCTGATGGCGTTATGTTCTGTGGCGAAGAGAGCAATAGCTCCAAGGAGCTGTAATTCGTCAGTCAGATTGCTGCAGCTCAGGGGCGGTTGCATTACTCCAACGCCAACCTTTGCTGACACTGCCTCTTGTTGGGCTTCGCGCCTGTGGTCTCCGACGTGATGCGTTTAGAACCCCAAGATGGGCCCGGCCGAACCCGACCCTCCGTCCTCGTCATTGCGACATCACAAGTGGCTTGCTTCTATGTGAAGCACCGACTTTCCGGGAGTGTGATTAGACTTGGGCTGCTTATCGAATGCGTGTAGATGGGACTGATGCTTTGCTTTGTTAGTGTTCAGCTTTGAAATGGCTTGCACCCATTAGATCAGATTGATAAATAATGTAATATTTTTTTAATAAAAAAATTTAAAACCAATATAAAGCTAATAAAAAAAAATAAGGTCGTCGTAAAATCTCTTTTTTTCTTCCCCTTTTCTTTTGATTTGAAAGTCTCTCTTAAAGTAAAAATAAATAAATAAATTAATTAAAAGGGAAAATCGATTGAAAATGGTCGGGAGCAGAGGTCGGGTGCGAGGTCACGTGGCCTTACCACCAACAGCATCCACTTTTTTCTTGCATAAAAATAACAGAGAAAGTGGGCTGAGCCATCCATTTCGTAAAATATTGATGTTCCGGCAATGACGGAACTCGGTCTGTCCTCCCCTCTACTCATTTCCCAGCCGTCCGATGATTCCCAGATAATCCTCGCTGTCCACGACGACTCCGGCACCCAATCGTTCTCGGCCGAACCCCGTTATCGCCACAACCATATCGATAACCATGCTCAGCCACACCTGAATAACGACTCTGACTCCAACACTTGTCGTAATCCGTTCGAGTTCATTGGGTCGCAAGAATTGTCCGTGCCGCAGCCATGCACGTTGGATCCGTTTGTCAATAGTACGCCGGAGGTTGATGGGGCTTATGAGGTGATCAAGATTCTGCTGTGTTTGCCACTTGCGGCGGTGAGGCTAGTCCTTTTTGGGCTTTCCTTGTTGATTGGTTTTGTTGCGACCTTGATTGCCCTCAAGGGATGGAAGGATAAGCATAATCCTATGCCCAAATGGCGCTCGAGGCTTATGTGGATCACTAGGGCTTGTGCCCGCTGTATTCTTTTCTCTTTCGGGTATGTGGTCTGTTGTTTGGTTGGTGAGAAAGTTGACGTAATAATAAAAAATTGGAAAAGGTCAATAAATTTGGTTTCTTTTCCTAGTTTTTCTTTTGGTTTTTAATTTTTTTTTCTTTTTTTTGGAGGTGGGGGGGGGGGGGAGGGGTGTGCGCTTTGATGGCATTAATGAATGTGGGTCTTTAATATTGCTGCAGCTACCAATGGATAAAACGAAAAGGGAAGCCTGTACCAAAGGAGATTGCTCCAATTGTTGTGTCAAATCACGTATCATACATAGAACCCATCTTTTATTTTTACGAACTGTTTCCCACAATTGTGGCGGCTGAGTCACATGATTCCATTCCCTTTGTTGGAACAATTATTAGAGCAATGCAGGTATGTTTATGAACAAACAACTACTGGTGCGTTTGTTCTCTACAAATCCTCTTAGATTGTTATGTTTCTTGTTGTGATGTGTTACTAGGTAATATATGTCGATAGATTCTCTCCATCGTCCAGGAAGAATGCTGTTAATGAAATAAAGGTAGAAATTTTCTGAATTCTCCTGCTATTCTGTGATAGCTTGTCTTTGGATATATAATATCATTCTTATGTTTAGTGAAATGTCTGTTGTTTTCTTCTATATATGTATAATCTTGTCTGTGGCCTGATTGTGTTGAGATGATCTTGCCTTTGCATCAAACACAGCGTTCTTTCGGTCATTTCTAATTGGATGATAATTTAATTTTTTTGATGTTGATTAAAATGTTAATGGAAATATATAAAGTTCGGAGATACAATTATATATCAAAATGCTTATCTTAGAACCTTTTTGTGATACTTTTCTAGAAAAGCTTTACATGATCTTTGATCAATTTATAAGCTATATTGATACAGAAATGTGCTTTCAAGGATCTAAATACAGAGAAAGGCTTCGTGTGATAAGTTTCCTCGAGTTCTATTGTTTCCTGAGGGAACAACAACAAATGGAAGGGCGCTTGCTTCTTTTCAACTTGGTGCATTCATCCCCGGTTGTCCAGTCCAGTAGTTGTTCGCTATCCCCATGTTCACTTTGACCAATCATGGTACAACATGCTGAAAATTGCATCTTGGCTGCTTCCCATGTTCATCGTACTTACCTCACTTGTTTTGGCTTTCCATTGTTCTTAGGGGCAATATTTCTTTGGGGAAGCTCATGTTTAGAATGTTCACACAGTTTCACAACTTTATGGAGGTATACTGTCCATCCTAATTCATATGACCTTTGAACCTTGATTACCATGTAACAAGGTCCAACCAGTACATATTTTAAGAGTTGATTGGTGCAATTTACTTTGAATTGAGCAGATAGAGTACTTGCCTATTGTTTCACCCCTTGATTGTAACAAAGATGACCCTGCTGAGTTTGCCCAAAGGGTGAGTGATTGCTCCCAATTAATTGAATTCCACTGCTTTGTTGGACTTTTCCATTTTTATTTTTTATTAGTCTTTTGACCATTTATTGTTACCCATATGAGTTGCCCTTTGTTTTTTGGTTTTTTCAATTTTCTCTGACCATGGACTGATGAATATCATACTATGCAGACTAGCAATGCTATGGCAACTTGCCTCAATGTTGTTCAAACATTCCATTCCTATGGGGATGTGATGCTACTCGTGAGAGCATCTCAGTCAAAGCAGGTATTATATATAGTTTTAGTGTTTTTAAAAGTCATCTTGCTTGCTTGTTGGGTCTTTTGGTTCATTCTTTTAATCTTTGCATGACTAGTTTGCAACAGCTCAACTGATTCATTATAAACAGTTTGTTGAGTAGCAGATATTATAAAAATCCTTTGTTCTACTAAATTTGTTGAATCATTGACAGCCCCTTCTTTGCATCACTATCTTCTGGCCTTGTACTTAGTCTTATGTTACCATCTATTGAATCACGTCGCTCTTTATTAGAGCAGGTAGTGGTTACTTTCAAGCTCTCAAAATGAAAAAGGAGACATATGGTAGATTGTAGTGGGCACAACTCAGTTTTCTCTGTATTTTCTTTGTGTCTCTGCAGGCATGTTTATTCAACTATAAAGTTAATAGTGTCTTGTCATGTTTATCATTTGGATAACTCATATCTAGCTGTCATGATGTTCAAAGCAAGTAGTCTTACTGCTATAGGTATTGGCACTGATATTTCACTTTCTTTAATCACAATGCAGGAGAAGCCATCACGTTTTACTGTTGAAATGGCTAAGGTGAAATCAGTAAGTCTTATATGACATAAGAGCTTCAACTCTTAATGATCCCTTCTGCTCTAAAATTCTATAAAGTAGAACTACATAATTTCAATCCTTTTAAATAACTGGATAAATTGCAAATATTTTCATCAACTTGATCTTTTAATGTTAAAATATTTGCTCACCCATGCCCACAAGCATTGACTGGAATCTGATGTTTAGAAACCCATTTCATGGTCATCATTCACAAAATTGCTTGCCAAACTACTGACCCTGTCTAGTTTCTCCATTGCAAGACTGCTTAATTTTTTTTCTCAAGTAATTGAAAAGGGGTCTTAAAATTTGTGTGTGGCAGTGAGATTCCCAATTTGTAGCTTATTCTACCATACTTTATTGTGGATAACAATCCACTTATTTTTCTTTCAGTTATTCCATACAAGCAGTGTGGAAGCTGTGGACTTTCTGGACAAGTTTCTCTCAATGAACCCAGACTCCAGGTATAGTATTTAGTTTATGAGTAGTGTCAGAGCGTTTTGGTTTTGCTTTTGCCTAGAGATTATTGTTGGCTACTGTGTGTATTAAACTATGACCTGGTTGGCATGGCCAAAAATTAGTGCAGCAAAGCCAATTATGGACCTGTACTTTGGCATGATATTCAAACATCATATGAGAAGGTCCCCCAAAATTTATGCTGTCTACAAGATAAAAATTTATTAGTCTGCATTAATCAATGTTGGAATACGTGGATGATTTGCCTGTACCTATGGTGCAGTTCTTCCACAAAGTCTGCCTTTGTTTCTTTGAAGGTGAAATTTGAAATCTATGTTCTAATTCTTTCATCTCATTTACAGTGGCCGTGTCAAATTCCACAATTTTCTGCGGGGTATGAAACTTAGAGCATGTAGCCTTTCAGAGGAGGTTAGTTGTTTTAAAGAATATATATTTATAATGTGCTGAAATTGAGATACTGTAATGTTCCTTTGCCATGCTGTTTTGGCTAGATGGCTCTTGACATCATGTGTTTTACTTTTTAGTCAAAAAAAAAAAAATTCTGAAATGAAATTCATATTTTTATGAGGATGTTGCTTTGGCACGATGAGTTGGCAATTTCTCAAGTCGTGTAAATTTTGCAAACATCCGATGAGGGCATCAAAACAGACTGCCTAGGCTTATTTTTAGCTTTGTAGTTTTGTTCTGTATGTGAAGTTACTGCATCTCCCTCTTGCTTCATTATTTTATCATGATTGCAGGTATTTGGGTTCATTGATGTGGAGAAGATTGGGTCAATCACATTCAAGCAGGTGATTATATGTTACTCTTGATGTGAAGGTGGATGCTATTGGGCATACCTGCCTGTGTTTGTTGTTTGTGAGTATAGGAATTTTGATTATAAAGTTGCAATATTTGCTCAGGTACATTTAGAGTGAAACAGTTCCACTTTTGTATTTGTTTTGCTGCTTCTGATTGGATAATCATGTATTGTTTTTTCGTTTGCAGTTCTTATACGGATCATCTTATGTCATGAACCTACCAGTATTCCTGCAAGCTTGTCACGTGGCTTTTACTGAATGTGATACCGAACAAGACAATCAAATTTCAGAACAAGAAGTATGTTGTTTTTTCCTAGCCCTTTTTTGGTTAATTCTCCCATCTGACTCACCTCCTTGATTGCTTATTGTGCATGGACCAGTTGGGAGATGCTGTTAGACTGGCAGTCCCAGACATCAATGAGGATGAGGTATGTGATTGTTTTACTGATCATCAATTGTCATTAGATGTTTCACTGCATCAAAAGCTGTGGAAAGAATCTTTGTGTATGGATACAGCGTAAACTATTTCAACTACTTTCTGCTAATGGTCTGGATACATTAATGACATGATGAAACCTAAGATATGCTAATGACATGATGGAAGCTGAATCACTAGGTTTACTCGCAGATCCATGAGCTCTTCACTCTATTTGATACGGATGGTGATGGCAGCATCAGCAAGCCTAATTTTGTTTCTTGCCTTAGAAAGAATCCTCTGCTGATAGCACTTTTTTCACCTTGTTGCACGAGGAGTGGTCATTAGTCAGAAGCTGGTAGATTCAATGTTGAGGGAGATTGTGAACTGCGATTGTTTCCATTCTGTAATCTAAAGGCTAGCTGCGCTGCAATTATGTGCCAATCGAGCCCCCGGCAGTTTGGCTTTGATTGTGGCCGGAGACACAGAGAGAGAGAGAGAGAGAGAGAGAGAGAGAGAGCAGCAGTAAAGGTGAATTTTTAACCTTGCTGCCAAAGAATGTTCCCGGAAGATGGTTTTGTTTATCCAGTTCAGTTTTATGGGTTGGCTCTTTATTGTTATCATGCATAGTCAAGACAGAAATGAGACCCTTTTACCGAAATGTTTATAGGATCCAATTGATTGCATTACATAGTTTTTTGTCTATCGATCAAGTCCTACCAGACATATTCTTGGTTTTTTAAGGTGTGTCTCCTCTGCATGCAATCAATTCCTTCCACCCACGTCTGAGACCATTAACATACAAGGTATCAATATTCCTTTCACCCCACGTGAAAGGATGGAAAATGAAAACATCTTATTACAGTAGTACAAAGGAGAAGTTTAGAGAAAGCTTTTCCATAATTCTAGCTTTATAATAAGTATCCCACAGTTATTTTCAAGAATATTATTATTTATTTGGAATTATTTGTTTTATGTTGGTTAATTCTCATATTACTACTGTTGATTTTTGGTGCACGTACATGATTTATATATTTAATTCTTTGATTTCTTTCTGATTGCAAAATCATCTAAAGTTTTTTATTTGCCTTGAGATTCATTTCATCACATTTAATTTATTTAAACTTTTTTCATTTAACTTCAAATATATTAAGAAATTTTCTCTTTAATGTTAATGTTCAAAATATTATATAATAAAATCGATAGCGTGCCATCAATATATTTTTCTCCTAGTAACTTACATCTCACTCTTCAACTTTGTAATACCATCCTCCCAACACAAATACCAGTATGCCACCTCTGCAACTTCGTATCTGTGAACTCTCTTCGTGTCTCTACCACCTTTTCTTACCTGTTTATTTCTTTTTAAGATTTGATTCTTTAGAAAAGATTGTATCTCTTAGCATCACCGCTAAATAAGAAAGTTTTTGTTCTTCAATGTTGTGTTTTTCACTGAAAATTTTTTAATTATGGTTCTTATTATCAGTTGCTTTTCTTCCCTAATTCATAATTTTGATATAATGATTTTTTTCATTTATTTTCACAAGATTTTAAAGATTACAGAAACCCAAAAAAAAAAAAAATAGAGTTTTTAGTCAATGTTAACGAAAATTATGAAAAGACCATATTGCCCTTTTATATAATAATAATAATAATAATAATGAAAAACGTAATTGCAGGACACTACTGGCTCTCTCGCTTATAGCTGTGAGATATCAAGTCCTTGCATCCGTCGCTTACTTGCTTTCATCCACCACCGAACCTTCCCACACTTGCGACCAGGGTCACACCAGCGTAGGTCTTCTACGAGATTTCAAGTTCTTACAAGACATGATCACTGCAATCAGGTGGTGCGAGTAACCGATGATCGCCAGCGTGCATGGGGCGTGTATTGGTAGCGATGTCTATATCAGGACCTTCTGTGAAATTATGTTTTGTTCCAAGGAAGCTTCTTTTTTTTTTTTTTTTTTTTTTTCTTTTAATCAAGGATGTTGATTTGGATCTCATGGCCGATCTTAGAATTTTGCGAAGGGTATGAGGAATCGTGGGGTTTGGCAAAGCAATGGAGTTGGTTTTGACGGGTTGTTCAAAATTTCAAAAGGTCCCACTAGTCAATTTCCTTCCGATACCGAACCTTCCGTCTGAAACGGTGAGGTGAATCCCAAAGATGTCCTCGACAGATTTGATACGCATAAAAAATCAAACGAAAATCTAAAAAAGAGAAATTATATTCTAATTGCGCAAAATGTAAAATTAATGGTTAAAGGAATACAAATCAAAATTCATTAAAAAGAATATCAACGTTACATTTCATGAATATATATATATATATAGATATATATAAAAATAATAATTTATGTTAAATAATATAAGAAAAATTAGTTTTTAATAAAATTTTTAGTTATTAAAAGAATTAAAAGAGAAAATTTTTATTTATTTTATCTTTTTAATAATTAAATTAAGTTTATTTATAAGTTAAATTAATAATTTAAAAAAATATAAATTTTTAAAATAATTTGATAATAAATTTATTTTTATTTTTTTAAAGTTATTGTAAAAACTCTTACAATTATTAATACAAATTCATTTAGTATATTTATACAATTAATTCTAACCTATATTCAAATATACTTTACAGACCTTTAAATTTAAATTAGTTTTTTACGTTTATACTTCTTTAATCAATTTACTAAGTACCATTTTTATCCTTTTAACTCTTAAACTTGTCATCAACCCTTTTAAAATGTTTAATAGATCTTTAAAAACTCTCTATGCATCAAATCCTCTATGAATCTCATCATCCCCCTCTCCCAAAAAAAATTTATCCTCAAACATCACTTACATTAAAAGGAGAAAAACTAAAAATATTAAATATTGAACTCACATGATACGCATTAAGAATGTCCAACTTATAGACATTGTCATTAATTTGTGCCACCACTTGAAATAGACCATTTACTCTAAGCTACAACTTTGAACATCTCTAAGCTAAGAACCTTTCCTTGCATATATAGATCCAAACCTAATCACCAAGTTTAAACACGACCTTCTTTCGCCCTTTGTTGGCATAAGATGCATATTACTCAATTTGTTTTTCAATTTGTTGTTGCACCTTTTCATGCAACTTCTTCACCATTTTGGCATTGCATTCCCATCTAAGCTAGCATACTCATCAACAAGTAAAAGCATTAAATCCAAAGGAGTCAAAGGATCAAAATCATACATAATTTCAAATAGGGAGTAACTAATAATAGAAAGAGTATGACGAAGAATCTTCCCACATTTTCAAATTCATTCAAGTAATAACATGCATCAAAGTAGAAAAAGTATGATTAACTACCTCATTTTTCCCAACTATCTATGGATGACAAGTAGTTGAGAACAACAGTTTAAAACCTAACTTACCCCACAAAATCTTTAAGATATAGCTAAAGGACTTTGTATATTGATATGAAATAATGCTTTAAGGTATGTCATACAAACATACTACCTCTGTAAAGAATAATTCAACCATGTTGCTTGCATCGTTAGTTTTATAGCATAGGACGAAGTGTGTCAACTTTGAAAACCAATTAACAATAAATACAGAATCCTTACTCTTTTTTGACTATGAAAGCCTTAGCATAAAGTCTATAGATAAATCAACCTAAAATTGGCTAGGTATAGGTAAAAGGATGTATAAACCATGGGGTAAAACTTTAAATTTAACCTATTTGCATGTTATGCACTTCTCGCTCACCTTTCAACATCTTGTTTCATGTATGGCCAAACGAAATGCTTAGCTAAAACATCTAGGGTTTTCATAACACCAAAATGACTCATTAGACCACCCTTATGTGTTTCTCTCACAGCCAACTCTCTCAAGGAACTCATAGCCACACAAAATTGATTTTCCTTAAATAACAAAACCATTATGCCTGTACAATTTCCCAGAGGCCAACTTCTTACATGTCCCATATACATGAACAAAGTCAAGATCTTTTATATATAAATATTTTATATATTTAAATCCTAACAATTACACACTAAGTATAACGATAAGGGCATACTTGCAACATAATGCATCAATTATCATATGTTTTTTACCTTATTTATATTTGATGACACAGGAAAAGGTATCAATGAATTCAACCCATTTGGCAGGTCTCTTGTTCAACTTCCCTGGCCCTTCAAGTGCTTTAAGGATTTTTGGTCAATATGGATGACAAACTCCTTAAGTCAAAGTTAGTGTTGCCATATCTCTAAAACCCATACTAATGCATACATCTCCTTATCATAAGTGGGATAATTAAGGGCTACTCCACTTAGCCATTCATTGAAGTAGGCAATTGGTTGTCTTTACTACATAAAAATAGCTCTAATTCCAATACTTGAAGCATCATACTTAATCTTAAAAATTTTAACAAAGTTAGGTAAAGCAAGCAAGGGTGTAAAACTTAATTTTTCATTAATCAAATTAAAAGCTTTATCTTGATCACTACCCCATTTAAAACCTTTGTTTCTTAACAACCTTAATTAATGGTGTAGCAATAATACTAAAGTCCCCAACAAAATGTTTATAGAAACTAACTAGACCATGAAAGCTATACACGTCACTAAGAGACTTAGGTGTAGGCCAATCATAAATTGCCCTAGCCTTTTCCTTGTCACCCTCTATACCTTTAGTACTCATAACATAGCCAAGAAATATGACCTAATTAATGCAAAAGGAACATTTCTTAAGGTTAACATACAATTTCTTAGAACCTAAAACACTTAGAATAGAACTTAAATGATCAAGATGTTCATCTAAGTTTTTACTATAGACTAAAATATCATCAAAATACAAAACCACAAATTTACGAATGAATGCACACAAAATATGATTCATCAATCTTATAAAAGTGCTCGATGCATTAGTAAAACCAATTGGCACAACAAGTCATTCATACAAATGGTACTTAGTTTTGAAAATTGATTTCCACTCATCCTCCTCTCTCATCTTAATTTGATATTATCTACTTTTCAAATTAATTTTAGAAAAAAACATATAAACCATGCAATTCATCTAACATGTCATTTAATATAGGTATGGGATGATAATATGCTACAATGATCTTGTTAACCACTTGATAGTTAATGCATATCATCCAAGTCTCATCCTTCTTAGGCATAAACAATACTAAAATTGCACATAGACTTATGCTTTCCCCCCTATATCCCTTTTCTATAAGCTCCTTAACTTGTCTTTGAAGTTCCTTTGTCTCCTCAAGATTACTACTATGGATTGGTCAATTTGGAATTATTACAGTAGGAATGAATTCAATATAATGTTTTATTCCTTCAAAGTCACAAACTGCTTAGTTCTCTAGGAATTCATCATCAAATTCTTGGAAAAGAGAAACAACACTAGGCAAAGAGGGGTTAAGCTCTTCAATACTAAAATAATTCTTTTTGTACAAAAGTATAATCATAGGTTGTTTTAAATATAAAGATCTCTTAACATCACACCTTCTGACAAACAAACTCTCAATTTTTCTCTCTTGCCTTCTTACTTCTTTTCTCTCAACCTTAGTTCCTTTCTCTCCTTTCTTTGTCTCTTTTCTCCCCTTGGCCTCAATTTCATTTTTTCTTTCACTCTCTTTTTTAATTCATAATTGATCTTCATAAACTTGGCGAGGTGTTAAAGGTAAAAGAGTAATAGTTTTATCATTTATGATAAAAGAGCATTTATTCATAAATTGATCATGCATTACATGTGATCATATAATCATCTTCATAACAAAATATGTCGAGTATGCATCACATAGGACCTCATCAATATACCTCCCAATAGTAAACAATATTAATACTTTTTTATATACCTTAACTTCTCCACATTCATTCAATCGTTAAAGCTTATATGGCCTAAGGTACTTCATGGTAGGTAAATTAAGCTTTTTAGCTAAAGCAATATTAGCTACATTTGTACATCTAATCTCATCAATGATTATGCTACATACATTATCTTTGATATGGCACCTTGTATGGAAGATATTATCTCTTTGCACTTCATCATCATCCTTGGCTTATGCACTTACTCCTTATCTAGCTACTAGCACATCTCCCTCAACTAGATACTTCCTTCCATCACTTATGATCATAGGATAGTACTATCCCTTTAACATTCATGAATTGCACTATATTATCCCACTCATAGGTGAGGTAACAGCAAACTAATGAAAGATCAAGCTGTTGATGTTAATTCATATTAGTAGTTTATTATGATAAAAATTTAGCAGAGTTCAATTTGACTTTGATTGTTTAGGTAGATTTAGGTGTCTATAGTTATATAAAGACACATTATCTATATTATTATTTGTGCACTTCTTAGTTATTATGTGTGGTTATTTTATCAAATTAATAAAATTATAGTATTTCTATAATTTCTTTTAGTAGTATTAGAGCTAGTTCAATTCAAGAGCCAATATCAAAATAAGTATTCTTCATTTAAATTGAGAGAAAATATATAAGTCTTGTTGAATCTACCACAAAAGTTGTTGAAATTACAAAAGTCATAGAAACTGCCACTCGTCATTATTAGAGATTCACTATCGACCACCACACACCTTAAAGAAACTTCAAACATTATAGATCTACAAAATTCTAAAGGTTCATCATCATTTTCTACTGTCAATTGTGTCATCGTTGCTCGTTATTGTTGCCCTAAACTTGACAATTTTTACTCATAAGTTGTTACTCTACCTCTTTAACTCACCAATGCGATATTACCTTGTTGAAAAAGCTTGCTTCTCCTCCTTCTCATTTTGTCATAGTTGAGGGATCTAATTAAAAATAAAAAATGTATAAGGTCTAATTAAAAATAATTAAAATTAAGGGGTTAGATTATAAATAACAAAAGCTTGAGGGGCTAGTTTGAAAAAAAGTCATTAATTTCAATATAAATGGCATAATCCTTGTTTCAATTCCTATTTTAGATGGAAAAAATTACAACCGATGGTGTGTGCAAATGAAAACTTTGATTGACTATAATGAATTATTGAGTATTGTGGAGAATGAAGTTATAGAACTCACAGCAGATGCCACAGAAGCATAAAGAATTGCTCATGTTAAGTGTTACCTACATCACAAACGTAGCCATTATGCTAGTGAGTATAGGTCTTAAAAGCATAATCGAGCAACTCATTATGCATAAGAGGGAGATTTAAATGGTAGAAATGAAGCACTTATGATGCTTACTATAGTTGTTAAAGCACCAAGCTATAATACCTGGTTCCTTAACACTGGGTGTACCAATCATATATGTGGAAAAAAAAAAAGAGCTCTTTGATGATATTAATGAGTCAATCTGCTCAACAGTCAATTTTGTTGATGATAATAGTGTTCTAGTGATGGGAAAAGGGTGAATTCTCATTAAGTTGAAGAATGAATATCATAATTACATCTTAGATGTATTTTATGTACTGGATATGAAGGGCAACTTACACAATTTGGGTCAATTGCTTAAAAAGGGGTATAACATACGATTACATGATAATTATCTCTCAATTCTTTATGAGACAAGTACAATTATTCTTAAATCCCTTTTACAAAAAAGCTAGATGTTTCAAGTTGATATTGCAACTGATGTTTATACTTGTCTTAGTGCTATTATCAAAGATAAATCTTGGTTGTGGCATCTTTATTTTGGCCATTGGAATTTTTATGGTTCAAAGTTGCTTGCACAAGAAAACATGGTGATAGGCTTACTTAAAATACATCATCTCAATCCAATTTATGAAGCATGTATTTTTTACAAACATAGCAAAAGACCCTTTGTGACAAGGAATTGGCATACAAAACAACAACTCCAACTTATCTACTCTGATGTTTATGGCTCGATGAGTGTTTTATCACATGGTAACAATAGGTATTTTCTTAACTTCATTGATAATTTTACATGAAAGACATAGGTTTATCACATACAAAGAAAGTCTAGAATATTTGATTATTTTAAGCAATTTAAGGCCTATATTGAAAGATAAAGTGGGTATCATATGAAAATTAACTGATGGAGGTGATGAGTATATTTCTAATGAGTTCAATGAGTATTATGAAACATAAGGAATAAAGCTTAAAGTCATAATTCCCTATACCTCATAACATAATAGAGTTGCTAAAAGAAAGAATAGATTAATCATGAATGTGATGAAAAGCTTGTTAAAGGCCAAGGGAGTTCCTAATCCATTTTGGGCAGAAGTTGTTTTATGTTTTGTTTACTTATTGAATAGATCTCTAACAATAAGTATTCAGAATGTCACTCTTAAAGAAGTATGAAGCAATTTTAAGCCTAGTGTAAGGCATTTAAAGGTATTTGGTAATATTGCTTATGCTTACATTCCAATAAAGATAAGGATAAAGATAAGGACAAAGTTTAATGACCAAGGACTGAAGATAATTTTTCTTGGCTACATAAAATGAGGATATAAGCTAATTAATCCTATGATAAAAAAGGTAATTGTGAATAGAGATGTGAATTTTGCTAATGATGAAACTTGGAACTTTGATGTTAAAAAGTAAAATAACTCTTAGAGATGTCCAATTGCTATTTTGGGAGAAGAGGAAACTCAAACCACAATCTCCACTGTAAATAGGGAAATCTCACTAGTGGGTACATAGAATCCTACACCACAGGCTCTACAAGTGAATAGAAGAACAAGGAGAAATTGCCAACGATCAATTAGATTGTAAGATTATGAGGTAATCCTTGATAATGTTATTAATGATGATGAGGATTTGGTGCATCTATCATGTTTGTGGATTGTGAACTAATGTCATTTGATGAGGCAATTCAAGATACAAAGTAGATAAATGTCATGAATGAAGAAATCAAAACATCTGAAAAGAATAATACATGGGAGCTTCCTACTATTCCACAAGAATAGAAAGCTGTTAATATGAAATGGGTCTTCAAGATTAAGAAAAAGTCCAATTGAGAAGTAAAAAATAATAAAGCAAGATTGGTTATAAAAAGATTTGAATAATAACCTGACCATGATTATCATGAGGTATTCTCCCCTACTACTTGAATGGAAACTAACATAAAATGTTGAACTTATAATTACTTTAATTGCACAAAATCATTGGAAAATTCATGAAATGGATATAAAGTCAGCTTTTATCAATGGTTCTTTTGAAGAGAAAGTGTTTATCAAGCAACCACTAGACTTTGTGAAAAAAAGGAAATGAAAAGAAGGAGTATAAGCTAAAAAAAAAAATGCACCGTATGGCTTGAATCAGGCCCTTAGAGCATGGAACAAACACATTGATACTTGTTTTCATTTTCTAAGAGATCAAGTTGATGAAAAAGAGATTAAATTGGTTTATTGCAAATCTAAAGATCAAGTGGCTAATATTCTCACGAAGTTGTTGAAGAATGAAGCATTTGTCAAGCTAAAGCAAATGTTGGGATTGAGAGCATCACCTAATCAAGATTAAAGGGGGATGTTGATGTTAATCTAGTTTAGGAGTTAATCTAAATTATGAGTTTATTATAATAGAAGTCCAATTGAGTTTAATTTGAGTTTGATTATTCAAGTAGATTTAAGTGTCTATAGTTATACAAAAACATATTATTTATATTATTTTATGTGTACTTCTCAATTAGTGTGTGGTCATTTTATCATGTTAATAAAATTATAGTATTCTTATAATTTTTTATCATGGGCAAGCAGTCAAGGATTGATCAATAGTTGAGACAATTACTTCTTATCATGGGAATGACCCATTACTGACAAAAAACTGAAAATAAGTTTTCAATGAAAAAAAATAAAGATTTATGATTCTACTCACCTTCTGAACCATTAAAATATAACAACTTTATCTTCAATAAAATCATAACCATCATTAATATCATCATAACCACTATATAAATCACTATACTTAGACATGGAGAGTGATCATCTCAACATGTTCGTGACTATCTTCAAACCAGTTGCCTTATCGATTAGGGCTCTGATTCTTAGACCACAAAGTGCAACCAAGAATTCTAAAAGAAAATAAAAGGAAGGTAACACGTTGGAATGTAGATTTTGCCATAGAGATGTACTTGTTAGGCAATGAAACTTTTTTTTTTTAGTTGTTAAGTAGGGGTTTTTGTTGGCGACTGATGATAGACAATAGCCGACAACTTCCCAACATTGTCATCAGTGAGACTTCAGCACCAAAGGGAGTAAATAGTTTATGGTTCATCTAAAATAAAATAAAATAATTTTTTTTGTTTAACTTTAATTATTTATAATAAAAATGTTTTATGAAATGAACTTTAGATTATAGTGCTTATTAAAATATAAGAAAGAATAACTAAAAATAAAAGACATCAAATTTGTGTAATTTAAAAAATTTGACCTATGTCTACGAGACAAAATAAAAGCAAATATTACTAAAATGAAAAATAAAAAAAAAACTCTTTTAAAGCATAATTGACAAAAATTAAAATAATGGACTAAAGACTTTTAAAATTTTAACCCCTAAATAGTAAAATAAATTACATTACTCCTTATTTATATATAAAAAAAAAGTCAACTAATTTTGCTTAATGTCTTAATGTGGGATTTTAGCCATCAATTTAACAAATTTCCACACTAACTCAAGTCTTACATGCAAACATAGTAATAATACTTCACTTTCTCCATAAGCTCCCAAATCATCATACCATACTAATTAAGTCCAAGCATTGCTTAAACTTATCAATTGAAAGAGTCTTCATAAACATATATGCAAGATTTTTTTTAGTAATAATTTTCTAAACTAAAGCCTTCTTCATGGCAATCTTCTCGTGAATGAAGTGATACCTTATATCAATATACTTCATTCTCTCATGATACATTTAATCCTTAGTCAAATACTTTGCACTTTGACTATTACAATGAATGGTAACAACATCTTGATATAAACTAAGTTTGCCATACAAACCTTTCAACCATTAGGCTTCTTTTATAACCTCAGTCATTGACATGTATTTTGCTTTAGTAGTAGATAAAACAACATATTGCAAAGTAGATTTCTAACTAAGAGCATAATCATCAATACAAAATATATAGCCTATAAGAGATGTTCTTTTATTAAGATCAGCAGATTAGTTGGAATTCATAAAACCAACCAATACACTTGAATTTTTACCAAACTCCAAACATATATCTGAAGTATTTCGCAAGTATCTAAAAATCCATTTCACAACCTGCCAATATAATTTGCCTAGAGAAGACATATATTTGCTAGCCACACTAATTACTTGTGAAATATCTATACATGTGCAAGTCATCGCATACTTAAGACCAACAACTACACTTGAATATGAAACTCTTTCCACATACCTCTTCTCTTTATTTGACTTTGGTGACTAAGCGGCTGAAAACTTGAAATGACTAACAATGTGAGTACTAACAGGTTTGATATTTTTCATGCCAAATCATTTCAAGATCTTCTCAACTTAATTCTTCTAGATTAGATTTAACTTACCACCTTTATGATTCCTTTTAATTTCCATGCCAAAGATTTTATTTACTACTCCTAAGTCTTTCATTTTAAATTCACCATTCAAAAATACTTTCAAAGTATGAATTTCTAATGAATTCTTAACAATAATGAGCATGTTGTTGACATAAAGAAACAAATAAATAAACAAGTTATTATCTAAATTTTGAAAATAAACACGACTATTATACATACTCTTGGAATAATCATGACCTAGTATAAAGAAATTAAATCTTTTATACCACTATCTTGGAGATTGCATTAACCCATACAAGGATCTTTTTTTTTTTAACAAACAAACATGGTCTTCCTTACCTTTAATTTCAAAACTTTAGGATTGCCTTATGTATATTTGTTCCTCAAACTCACTATATAAGAAAGTTGTTTTAACATTAAGTTGGTCTAACTTCAAATCATGCATGGCCATAAAAGCAAGCAAGACACGTATCAAACTATATTTAACAACAAGTGAGAAAACATCATTAAAGTAAACACCTTATACCTAACTAAAGCCTTTTACAACCAAACATGCCTTATACCTTGCATCTTCGACCCTTAGTATACTTTCTTTCTTTTTGAAGACCTATTTGTAACCAATGATTCTCTTTTTTGAAGGCAACTTTACAAGAACCTATATGTCATTCTTATGGAGAGATTTTATTTTTTCATTCATCATAACAAACGACCTAGATAAGTCAACACCTGAAACTACTTTTAAATATGTATATGATTTGCCATCTTCACTAGTTTCCTATGCAACTAAAAGGGCATAAGTGACATAGTTTTTATATGTTATGTTTGTTGAATTTTTCTTTTTGGCCTATCTTTGGCTATGGAATAATCATCCTCTTTATCTTTAAAAGGAATTTACAATATTTGATGGATCTGATTGAATGTAAAATCTCTATTATGTAACATCTCAATTAATAACTTCAAACTTCATATGCTTATGTGCACTGTCACCTTTATTTGTATCAAAAGGACTAAAAGACTCTCCTTTCAAATGCAACATAAAGGATTCAGTAAAAGTAACATCTTTGCTAATCACAAATTTTAGCGAATCAAGACACTACAAATGATACCCCTTCACTCTATATGCATGCCTAAGGAAAGTGCACATTTTAGCTCTAGGTTCCAATTTCTCATTATTAACATGCATATATGCAAGACATTCAAATATCTTTAAATTAAAGTAATTAGTAGGAGTACTTGACTAGACTTACTTTGGAGTCTTGAACTTTATAGATGCTAAAATTACATGATTAATTATATAACATGTTATAAGATTGTCTTTACCCAAAAGTCTCTTGACAAATAGTATTAGACATCATGCAACAAGCATTCTCTAAAAGTATTATGTTCATCTATTCAGAATGCCTTCATTTTCACAAAATTCATTAAATTCACATTCACAAAATTCCAAGTCATTAGCTATCTTAAGCTATTTAATCTACTTCCCTGTTTGCTTCCATTAAGGCTTTCGACTTCTTGAATGTGTGGAAAACATCACTCTTATGCTTTAGAAAGAAAACCTCAACATTCCTTGAATAATCATTAATGAAAGTTAATATGTATCTAACACTACCTTTTGACAAAATGTGGAATAACCCCAAAAGATCTGAGTGAATATAATCCAAAATTCCTTTTATTTTGTGAATTGTTGGAGACTTGAAATTGACATGCGTCTACTTTCTAAAGATGCAATGCTTATAAAAATCCAACTTCCCAATACATTGTTCACATAAAAGGTCTCTTTCGCTCAACATAAATAGACATTTCTCACTTACGTGCCCCAATTGTATTTTCCATAACTTCATAATATATGCCTTTGAATTACATAATGTAAAGATTACAATAATACCCATAACTATAAATTCCTATGGAATGTATAAATTTCCAGACTTGTAAGCTTTCATGATAACAAGAGCACTTTTATTGACTTTTAGAACTTCATACCTATAACTAAAAGCCTAAAGTGTTATCAATGAGATGAGATTTTTTTTCAATTATAGAACATGTCTAACCTATGTAAGTGTTCTTATAACACTATTATAAGTCTTAATTTTAATCATAACAATCCCAGCAATCATAACAACTCCATTTTCAACAAATTCATAAGTGAAAAACTAGTCCTTATTAGGACATATATGATACGTGCAACCAAAATTTAAGATCCATTAATTGGAAGACCTTAATTTATCATTAGCAAAAAAAATAATTCGTTTACTCTCATATTTTACAACACTAGTTTAATCTGACTTATTACCTTTGTTCTTATCCTTATCCTTGTCTTTTTCTTTATCTTTCAACTTAAAACAATCAGTTTTTATATGCCTTTTCTTTTATAATAACTACACACTAAACTTTTATGTTTAGATTTAGATATAAATTTAAATATATAATTATCTATATCTATCTTATTTGATCTGCCTTAAAGCATTAAATTATCAATTTGACTAATACTACTCTCCCTAATTATATTCCTATCGATTTGGTCTTTTAAGTTTAAAATAAGCTTAATTTCTTTATAAGAAATTATCTTTTTACCATAAAGCATTATTTTTTTTTGAAATGCTTAAATGACTAAGGATGAGAATACAATAATAACATGGCTTAATCCTTATCCTCAATATAAAAATCTATATTACTCAAATCCATAAGCAAAGAATCAAATTCATCAATATGTGACAATATAAATGATCCTTTAAGTATATGAAACATATACAAACTCAAATTTAAACAAAACTTATTCTCTAATATTTTCTTCATATACAAAATCTTTATTTCTCCAATAAATTATTAGCAATTACTTTAATATCTATTTCTCTTAAAATCTTATTAAAAAGATTTAAGATGATACTAAATATGACTTTCTTTTGAAGACTAGCATACTCCTTGTCTGACATCTTCCTTAACTTTTTCTCATTCCCTAGTAGTACTATGTCAATGTCATGTTGAAGCAACATGACCTTCATCTTTAGTTGTCACATTCTGAAGTTGACACTTAGATTGAACTTCCTGAAAAATAATACGTAGTTATTGTTATAATGACTATTTTCCCAGTAAACCTAGCTCTGATACGAGTTTGTTAGGTAATAAACTCTAAGTTATAGCCTTCAAAAACAAAGGACACTAAATTTGTATGGTTTTTTAAATTTGACTTACATCCACAAGTGAAAGTAGAAACAAATATTACTAAAATAAAGAATACAAAAAAATGAAAAAAAAAAACTCTTTTAAACCCTAATTAACAAAAGCTCAAATAATGGATTAATGATTCTTAGAGTTTTAACAACACAGTAATAAAATAAAATATATTACTCCTTATTTATAAAGAAAGAAATCAATTAGCTTTACTCAATGTGTCGATATAAGACTTTATCCACCAACCTAACAAAATGGGTTAAAATTAACAATAACTAAATTATTTAAAAGGATAAAAAAGTCATTTTGATATATTATACCATAATGTCTTATATCATCCTAATATGAGATAGAATAACTATTTTATCATATTTTATACCATTCAAACATAATATAAATTATTATTGTAATTTATCTTATATTAAAATTTTTATATTATTTTATCTTACATTATCTAGCCCACCTATCAAACGCATTCTTAGAATGCATAAATAGGCTTAAGTTGACAAAGTTTCTTGGTATTTTTTTTTTAAGACTTAAAGTTTAAATCTCGTTCAAACCATGCGATGGAAGGGATTATAGAAGGAGAAGTGTTACTCCATGTTGTACACATTACATTTTTTGATGGTAGAGTGGGTGGGTTATCTAATGTTTTGGGAAATTTAAAACTTGGTCCACTTACCAAACATTAGGTTGCACAATGGGCAGCTTGGAAAACATCCTACATTTAGGCTTATGGCTACTAACTTTATCCATCTTAAAACCTTTGAAAGGTATTGAATTATTGTGCTTGTTTTCCTTTATTATTATTATTTTTTTTGTTAAATGGATCTATTTTTTCTAAGATAGGTTCTCCTTTTCAAGACTTGGGATGGTCATCAACCTAAAATATATAATCATAAATCATTGAAGGAGAGCTTGAAAAGATATTTTCTTACTTTGTACGGAAACCATAAGGCACTATTAAGAGTTTGTTTAAGACACAGACAATGATCCAAGTGTTGTTGTTAATCTAGATTATGAGTCTATTATGATTGAAGTGTAGTTGAATTTAATTTAAGTTTGACTATATAGGTAGATTTAGGTGTTTGTTTTTATATAAAGACATGTTGTCTATATTGTGTGTGTGATTCTCAATTATTATATGTGGTCATTTTATCATATTAATAAAATTACAATATTCCTATACTTTTCTATTAGTGATATCATAGCTTATTCAATTTGAGAGTTAGTATCAGAGTGAGCATTCTTGATTCAAATCGAGAGAAAACATACAAGTAATATTGGTTTTGCCACAGAAGTTGTCGAAAATGCTACAAAAGTTGTCGAAACTACTACACAAGTTGTTGAAGTTACAAAAGTCATGAAAACTATAGAAGTTCACCAACCACCACATGCCTTAGAGAAACTCCAAACGTTGTAAATCTACAAAATTCTAAAAAGGTCGCAACTCTATAGCTTTAACTCATTGACACACCGTTATCTCATTGGAAAATCTTACTTCTCCTTTTTGTCAATGTAGAGGGCTTTGATTGGAAATAAAAAAATTGTAGGGTCTACATAAAAATAATAAAAGTTAAGAGGTTAGATTGTAAATAACAAAAGTTTTAGAGCATATTGCAAATAACAAAAGTTTAGGGGCTAGATTAAAAAATCATAAATTTCAATATAAATGGCACAATCCCTATTTTAATTCCCATTTTGGATGGAAAAATTATAACTAATGGTGTGTGTAGATAAAAGTTTTATTTGACTACAATGAATTGCTAAGTATTGTGGAGAATGAAGTTACAAAACTCATAGTAAATGCCATAAAAGTACAAAGAGTTACTCACTAAAACTTACCAAGGAAGGATAAACAGGCATCATATTTCATGCAACAGGGGGTGAAGGATGAAATTTTTTAGAAAATTGCAAGAGTAACCTCATCAAAGTAGGCATGAGATATCATGATGACGTCTTTCTAAGGTGCAAACATAGTTTAAAAGGTGAAACTTCAAACTTACTATATTAGTTTAGGGTTTTGTAGATGAAAGTTTCAAAACTAGTTTTAGTTTATAAATAAAGTTCTTGCTTTAACAAATCAAATGAGAATCTATAAAGAGCAACTAAATGATCAAGTGAAAGTTGAAAAGATCTTGTAGACACTCACATTGCAGCATGAGCATATCATGATTGCTATAAAAGAATTACATGATTTGTCTCAAATGTCAGTTAATATACTAATAGACACATTGTAAGCTTATGAACAATGTATCAATGAGAAGGACACTGAGAAGCCAATAAAGCAAGCTCTTCAAAGTTAGGTTCCTACCAAAAGCAATTAGAGTGATCAATTAAAGTAAAAACAATATTCTTCTTGTGGTAGAGGATAAGGACGTGGTAATAATTACTACAACAATAAAGGCAAAGAGGTCACTATAACAACTATAGAGATGGTGACGATCAATACAATGCCTAAAGGAGATCAAACTAGACGTATATAGGTCAAAGTTGAGGCCAAGGAAGAGGTTGTGGTAAAGGAAGGTATGACAAGTCTCATGTTGAGTGTTACTCATGTCATAAGCATATGCATTATGTTAGTAAGTGTAGGTCTCAAAAGCATAATTAAACATCTCATTATGCATAAGAAGGAGATTTAAATGATGGAAATAAAGCACTTATGATGGTTACTATTGCTACTAAAAATCCAAACTGCAATACTTGATTCCTTGACACTAGGTGTACCAAACATATGTGTAAATAAAAGAGCTTTTTATTAATCTTGACGAGTCAATTTGCTCAACAATCAAGTTTACTGATTATAGCAGTCTTCCAATGATGGGAAAAGGGAAAATTCTCATCAAGTTAAAGAATAAAGATCATAATTGCATCTTAGATATATTTTATGTATCAAACATGAAGAACAACTTACTCAGTTTGGGTCAATTATTTGAAAAGGAATATAACATACAATTATGTTATAACTATCTCTCAATTCTTGATAAAAGTGGTATATTCATTCTTAAATCCCCTTTAATGAAGATTTAAATGTTTTAAGTTGATATTGCCACTAATTTTTTTATAATTGTCTTAGTGTTATTATCAAAGATGAGTCTCAATTGTGGCATTTTCATTCTGGCCATCTAAAATTTTGCAATTTAAAGTTGCTTGCACAAGGAAATATGGTGACAGGTTTCCCTATGATACATCATCCTAATCAAATTTAAGAAGCATGTATTCTTGCAAAACAGAGCAAACAACCCTTTATGATAAGGAATTGACATGCAAGACAACCACTCTAACTTATCCACTTTGATGTTTGTGGCCTGATGAGTGTTTTATCACATGTTAACAATAGATATATTTTTACCTTCAATGATGATTTTACAAGAAGGGCATGTGTTTATTGCATGCAAAGAAAGTATAAGATTTTTGATTGTTAAGAAGTTTAAGGCTTATATTGAAAGACAAAGTGGGTATCATATTAAAATTTTGAGAATCGATGGAGGTTATGAGTATATTTTTAATGAGTTTAAGGAGTACTGTGAAGTATAAGAAATAAAGTATAAAGTCATAATTCCATATACCCCAAAACATAATGGAGTTGCTAAAAGAAAGAACAAATTAATCATAAATATGGTGAAAAGCTTGTTAAAGGCTAAGGAAGTTATTAATCCATTTTGGGCAAAAGTTGTTTTATATTATGTTTACTTGTTGAATAGATCTCCAACACAAGTATTTAGAATGTCACTCCTGAAGAAGCATAGAGTGGTTTTAAGCCTAATGTAAAGCATTTTAAGGTGTTTGGCTTTATTGCTTATACTCATGTTCTAATAGACATAAGGACATAGTTTGATGATCGAGAAGTGAAGACAATTTTTCTTGACTACATAAAAAGAAAGATATAAGCTATTCAATCTTGTGACAAAAAAGGTAATTGTGAGTAAAGATGTGACTTTTGTTGAAAATAAAGCGTAAAACTTTGATGCTAAGGAGCAAAATAACTCTCAGAGACATCAATTGTTATTTTAGGAGAAGAGAAAACTCAAGCTACAATCCTCATTGTAAATGGGAAATCTCATTAGTTAGTACATAGAATTCTACACTATAAGCTTACAAGAAAATTGAAGACCAAGAAGAAATTGCCAATAATTAGTTAAAATGCAAAGTTATAAGGTAATCCATGATAATGTTATTAATGATGATGGGCATTTAGTGCATTTTTCCATGTTTGCAAATTGTAAACTAATGTCATTTGATGACATGATTCAAGATACAAAGTGGGTAAATGTCATGAATGAAAAAATCAAAGTAATTGAGAAGAATAATACATGAGAGCTTACCATTATTCCATGAGAATAAAAAGTTATTGATATGAAGTGGATCTTCAAGACTAAGAAGAAGTTTAATGAAAAGTAAAGAAATATAAAGTAAGATTGGTTGCAAAAGGATTTAAACAATGACCTGACCATGATTATCATAAGGTATTCTCTCTTGTTACTCTAATGGAAACTATCAGACTTATAATTGCTTTGGTTATGCAAAATTATTGGAAATTTTATTAGATGGATGTGAAGTTAGCTTTTCTTAATTGTCCTCTTAAAGAGAAAGTGTTTCTTAAGCAACCATTAGACTTTGTGAAGAAAGGAAGTGAAGAGAAGGTGTATAAGTTGAATAAAGCCATATATGGCTTAAAACAAGTCCTTAGAGTTTGGAACAAATGCATTGATTCCTCTTATGCATGCCTTATATGTGAAAATCAATGATTCTAGTGACATGTTATTGGTATGTCTATATGTAGATGATTTGATCTTTACAAACAACAATCTTAGAATGATTGAAAACTTTAAGAAGTTAATGATGCATGAATTTGAGATGACATATTTGGGTTTAATGTCTTATTTTCTTGAAATCAAAGTGACTCAAGGAAATGATGGAATCTTTATTTGTCAAAAGAGATATGCTACCAAACTATTAAAGAAGTTTCAAATGTATGATTACAATACTGTGAGAATTTCTATAGAAGTTAGTATTAGATTATCTAAAGAAAGCAATAAAGCACCTGTTGATTTTACACTTTTCAAATAAATTGTTGAGAGTCTTAGACATTTGACATGCACGAGGTCTGATATATTTTATGGAGTTAGTTTGATCAATAAAATTTCTAATATCTCCCCTCCAACCTTATATGCATGTTGCTAAAAAAATTATAAATTATATTAAAAGAACTTATGATCATGGTTTATTTTATTCATCATCTAAAAGTTGTACTCTTATAAGCTATTCCAATAATAATTAAGGTGGAGATGTAGATGATTGTATAAATATTTTTAGATAATGTTTCAACTTTGAAATTACTACTTGTTCATAGTCATCCAAAAAATAATTTATTATTGTACTTTCAACTTATGAAATATGATATGTAGTTGCAGTTTCAAGTGTTTATCAAGATATTTGGTTTTATAATTTGTTAAGTGAGATATATGTTTCAATTAAAGTTTCTACAAAAATATTTGTTAATAATATTCTTACAATTAATTTGATCAAAAATCCAGTAACACATGAAAAGAATAATCATATTGATACTCATTTTTATTTTTTAAGAGATCAAATTGATAAAAAAGAGATTGAATTTATATATTACAACTTTAAGCATCAAGTGATTGATATGTTCATAAATCTAATAAAAAATAAAATATTTGTTAAGTTAAAATAGATATTGAGATTAAAAGTATCATTTAATTAGAATTAAGTATAGATATTGATATTAATTTAAATTATAAATTTATTATGATAAAAATTTAATTAGATTTAATTTAAATTTTATTATTTAAATAAATTTAAATATATATTTTTATATAAAAATATATTATTTATATTGTATATATATTTTTTAATTATTATCTATAATTATTTTATTATTTTATTATATTAATAAAATTATAATATTTTTATAATTTTTATACACTTATTTATTATAAAAAATTAAAATAAACAAAAGGTTAAAAACTAAAACACAAGAAAAGAAAACAACGTGTTGGCATTCTTCGGAGCGTTTGTGGAAGCACCATCCCAGTTCTGACAAAACAATAAAATAAATGGTAAATGGGGAAGAAAAAGTTGAGTGTTTGCGTATTGTTAAGCATTTCCTAATGCTCTGAACACATTCATCATGTGAACGTTGCGTACCGTCCAGGCAATTACGGTCACAGGTGAAGTTCCTTTTAATTGGGGGCTCATGCGGAAAATGAATTGGTGGCCTATATACGACCACGTTCTTTAATAAATACTCATGTGATTATTGGATGATTTTGACTTTTCCAAGATTCATATTAAATCTTTGACGGTGGAATAGTAAAAGTCTCACGAGAAAAACAAAATAAAAATAACATGAAATGAATCAGAAAATAAAAAGAAAAAATCACCAACATATATAATAATGTCATCCAATTTATGAGGAAAGAACGCAGACGCAGGCTTTTCCCCATCTCCGAAATTAGACCTTAGCAAAGAATCGTTTGTTCTTTATTCTGCAAATATATTTTACTACTCTAAAATTTACTTGCAATATGTTTTTGGTTGTGAACGTTCTTTTTTTTTCATATTTTCATTTTTGATAAATATTTTACACTTTGTTTCATAATTTGAATTCGAGACTTTTAAACTAAATTTTTAAGTTTTTTTGCTAATGAAGTATTTACTTGTATAAAGAATAAATAGATAAATCTGTTAATTCTGGGATTAATTATAACGAAAGAAATTTCTTAGGGTTTAGAGTTGATTGTCACTTAAGGGAACGAATCATGTGGTTACACAGTTCTTGGAGAGAGCGGACAATTGGTGATATCTCATCGAGTGCCATGAAACACATGGAAATGCTAATATACGTACATTGATGCTTGAGCATTTGTGAACCAAAGCGCAAATTCCACAACCTCCAGTATCCATTTGCAAAGTGGACTCCAATCCCACGACTTGGTTAGTCCCAATACAACGAATATGAAAAGTAAAAGCATTTGGCTCTTGTTCAACAACGACGTTAAAATTCGAATGCAAGGTCGTGTCAGATAATTATTATGGTTAATTTGCGGGGTTCAAATGCATTTACTTTCTATGCGCCATTCAACTGCCTATTCGGTCTAAAAAATATCTTAACGAATTTTGTAATTTCAATATGAATGGTCACCTTAAAAAAAAAAAAGAGGAGAGAGAGAAGGAGGGAACGGACAAGATGCTTATTGACAGAATACGATAGTAATTTTGAAAGTCCCCAGGGAAGGGACAACAAGCAGAAGTATATTTAATTAATATACGTGAATTCCTTTTTTTATATTGTGGTTATAAGCACTTTTTTGATATGACATGTCAAGGGAATCTACTTCGTGGATAAAAAAATATTATCTATGATGGAAAAGTCAAGGGAGAATAGCATCCATATGCAATGAATTGGAAATATGGGGGTGTCCCCCAATGTACATGTATGTCTTCAAATCGGCAGTGCAGTAGTGGCCCCCACTTTCGACGTGAAACTTGAAATGTGAAATGAACCCAAATTGGTTGGTGGCTTTAACGAGGAGAAAAGGTGATGAGCACACCCTCGATGCGTTTTCGTTTCCTCATTGGCTCACTTCCCACGTTATTGTACGGAGGATGATGACAGCATTGTACTATTTTATGCCCTCCGCCACTCTCTCTCTCTCCCTTAGTATTTGGCCAATATTCCTTATAAATCTTTTGCCTTTTACGTAGCCACCACTCATTAGAACACAATTTTCTCCTATTTCCTACGATTTCCTTTTTCAACAAAATCACAGGCCCTTATCAGAATCAGAAAAAGCAACTTGGGGAGGCAACAGAAAATTGCCAAGCCCCTTCTCTAATCTCATCAAAATTTTGATCTATATTTTCTGTTTTTGGTAGTTTTGTCCTGGGTTTTACTAAGATAAGCAAAAGGTGTGGTTTTCATCATGTAAGATCTATAGGGACATATTTTGTTTCTTGATATAGGTGGGTTTTGAGAAGCTTTTATAAGGTGAGAATATCTCTCTCTATATGTATGGTCAATGATCTGGTGAGCATATTGATGAATAAAAAAGGGTGGATTTGTGTTGCTTTTGGGTGTGACTGACATGCTAGTTAAGAGAAAAAAAAAAAAGGAGGTAAAATAAAGGGAAACAAATTCTCTTTTTTTTACTAAATTCATTTGTTAATTTTAAAAAGAGAGTTATTAATTTTTTTTTACTTGTTCCATAAAATGAATAATTTACTCAAATTATCTCTTTTACTTTAGTCTCGTAAATTTTAGTATAAGAAAATAATTAGAATTATAACACATTATCACTCTTCACTCTTTTTTAACAAAAAAAATTAATTTTTGTTTCTTATTTTTATTTTTTATTACTTTTATTTTTTTTCTTTATTTTTTCTTTCTCTCTACTTTATTATCGAAAAGGGTAAAAGAAATTAAGTGAGACTGAATCAATGGCAAGGTCTCTCTAGTTGTAATATTAAATAAAATATAGATTTTATTTTAATATCAAAATTAAATTTCTGAATCGACACTTGGAATTATACCAGCTTTCTATGATAAAAGGAAGTTTCTAATTGATTGGTCAGTAGCAAGTAACTAACGCTTTTTTGTTTTTTTCTCTTGAGTTAGCAGTAGGTAAGTAACTCTACTTGAGTTGAATGTTTCGTTGAGATTCAATGAATGAACAGAACTCAGTTTTTTTTTTTTTTTTTTAACAAAATTCGGTATAAAAAATGAGCTTTGTAACATTTTTTAGGCTGAAATTTCAGATCACAAACACTTGACTCCCGACTGTCTCCCCTCGCATTCACTCTGCAATGGTGGGGCTTTCCTAGTTTTGCTTTCAAAGATTTCAGATTGCTTCAGTTCGCTTAACCTTTTACTTCAAAAACTCTTCAGGGTATTTAGCCCATTTGGTAAGAGACTTTCTCAACGTCCCTTCGAAACTAAACCCTTTAATTCCTTCACAAACTGTCTCAATTTTATGGCTTAAGATTCTTTCGAATGGATAAAGTTGACTTCTTTGCTTTTGTCTAGCTGTGGAGAAATGGTGAGAGGAAAGACTCAAATGAGGCGCATAGAGAATGCCAGTAGCAGGCAAGTTACCTTCTCTAAGCGGCGAAATGGGCTGCTTAAGAAGGCTTTTGAGCTATCAGTTCTTTGCGATGCCGAGGTTGCTCTTATTGTCTTCTCTGCAAAGGGAAAGCTGTATGAATTCGCAAGCTCCAGGTACCACTTTTTCACTGATTTACTCCGCTAATTCCCTCGATCTTATGGTTTTTTTTTTTAAAAAAAAAATTTCCCTATCAAATTATCTGGGACAATCGAATTATACGGGTTAGATCTTTATTTTTATTTTTCCTCTTTTGTGATTTCATAAATTAACTTTAAATTTTATGTTTATACGGATAAGCTAGTACTTGCACCTTAGGATATGTACATGATCTCTCTATATACACGCACCAGTTTCAGATCATAATCATAATTCACAGATCTTCTCTTGTAGAGATTCTTTTTGTAATTCCCTTGATCTTACTAGTGTTTTTGTGCCTTTTGGCAGAAGAAGCTAAAAACTAAAAAATTCAACTTCCATTCCTTAGAAAAACCGTTTTTTCTATAAAATCTTCAGAGTTGGATTTGAAAGAAGACATCTACGTGACCAGCTAACATTAGGCCTTTTAGCCGGTACTTAAATAGCAAGATAGGGTGAAAAGGACAGTAATTGACAATATTAAGTATTTTAATAAAATTTTTATGTATACTTATTAGAAAATTGAACCAACTTTGAGCAAATTGGACGCAACATACAATGAAAATGTATGAATTCACAGCGCGACACTGAAAATGCGTTGAAAAAAAAGAGAGAAAATTCTTTTGTTTTCACATATTAATCACTATATAGATTCAAATATCTTACTTTTAGGAACACTAGAGAAAGACAATGAGGGTATCTGAAACGGTGAATAGGCCATATCATCTTGAGTTCTTCCTACACTTGCTTTTGCATGCAGCAATAAAACAATGGGAAGGTGTTAGTTTCACTCAACAATGGAAGTTTTGATTGCTAATTGGTCATATTAACATTGTCCCAATGTAAAACACATCATGACTAGAAGTGCCAGTGTCCAACAATCTCTGTCTCTCCCAATTTTAATGACTTAGTCTGATGCTGATGTTTTATGGTAAGAATGTTGGGCCAGAATTTAAGTTAAAGCTGATGCTTTTGCATGTTCTTACCAGTCACATAGTTTTGATAGGTAATGACTAGAATATGAAAGCATGGGAGGAATGCTAATGCTTGTATAAAATCTCTTAAGAAAATATAAAGTATAGAATTTAGTAACTAAAATAATTATAAAATCTCGTTGAAATAGCCATATTTTTAACCATTCTATTCTACAATCTCAAAAAAGTTACATCATCTACCTTCGAATATCAATATTATAGTACTGCAAATGTTATATGTTTGATCATTGCAATCTTCATGACCTTGGTCATGGAAGTTTTCTCGGGAACACATCAACAACGATTATGATTTTCTATTTATGCTTGGCCTTTATGGTCATGCAATCCTTGTATATCATTTGGTCACACACACACAAGCACGCAGGCACTTAAAGAAACTTAATTTTGCAAATTTATGTTAAAGACACTATAAATAAATTGAAAAATTATAATTCTTAATGTCTAAATTAAAGACTTTGACATTATTTTTGTAAAAAGGTGAAGGGAAAGAAAAATTATGAGGTAAGAAAATGAGAGGACTACTAACGAAATTTGCATTGTTACATTGAAACGAAGAAGAAATGACGGGAAAATGTGAAGAATGAGGTAAAATTATCGAAAAGGACTACTGATATTTATTTATTATGACAAAGTAAGAAGATGGATGCAATTGTACCCACCCAACTTTGTTTTCCTTCCATATATTTTCTCACTTTTAGTATGGGAAAATTTTGGGCTATGGGAGAAAATTTTATGAACATATTGCGTCTTCCAATCATTTTCAACGCCTTCCAATCAAAACATTAATTTCTACAAATATAGATTAAAAGTAATTGATTATAGGACTATGCCATTATTTTAGTCTTCATCTTTTATTATTGACAATCTGATTTTTTGGCTATGTATTCTTTTGGTACATTTTATATCCAAATATTGTAGCCACTTGAACGGATACATTACTAGTTTAGGTTATAAAACCTATAAATATTGACTGAAGATGCAATAATAGATGTGATCTTAGGCTGGATTTTACCCAAGGACTTTTCATTGGGAAGCTCTTTCTTTTGACAAATCATAAAATTTATCATTTATTTTGTACATAGAATTTATGATTTTTTTTAATTTTTTCATGTCACTTATAACTTTTAACCGAGACATAGGACCAGGTTGTGGGAAATCTTTTTTCGCTATGGAATGTAAATGCTTACAAAAATTACAATAACTTATTGCCGGTCACACACATACGATGAATGACTTCCATTAAACCACTTAATGTAGTTTGCAGGGCAATTCCTTTGTAAATTCTCAGTGCTTCATCTCATGCTGACGTTGTGAACGCTTATTGGCACAGTAAAGCATTTACTGTATCTAACCTAAGATCATAAGGGTTATTCTTTTGCAAATGCATGTGATCTTGCAATTCCAATAGATGAAAATCCTTGGGAAACGATTGAGGTGCCATTCTGGAAATATCAATGTAAAGTCGTAGGTTTTATCTCTAAATAAGTAATGGCTAATTAAGGCAGGTTAGTTACCTTATGGTGAATTCACATTCTCGCTATTCTTATAAATGAGTAATGGCTAATTAAGGCATTTTCATTTACATGTATACTTGATTTAATATATTCAATTAAATTAACATCATAATGTCTGGAATATTTTAGTATGTTATTGGTACCGCATGTGCTCAATATCTTTCTGTCTTTATAATTTATTTCTTATTGGTTGCTTTCAGTAGTTGTACCTCCGCTAACTCTGGTTGGTAGTATTGGCACAAGACTGGCCTTTCTGAGCAATGGAGGTTGGAGAGACCTGTGTCCCAAAAAAAAATCCTGCAAAAGGCGAGAATGCCCTTCTCTCTCAAATGATCAAAGAGAGTAGTTCTACTTCCACATGAAGCGAAATAATGCTTAAGAGAAAAAAATCCCAACGTTTTTGAGGCTGGACATGCTTGTGCTTTTTCGTAAGTCTGGTTTTTACCAGAACTAATATGAGTTGGTGGCTGAATGCAGAAACCCCATAGGGCAAGTCTTGCATTCAGATTGTAGTTTGCACTTAGCCAGTAGCCACTTACATTTTACTGGAGTTAGATTGGAATCCAATGCTGCTGTCTGCAAAGGATTAACTTTTTTTTTAATGTTTTTCTGCCCACCTTTTAGGAGAAGTTCTCACTAATTTTGAGAAATACTGGAACTTATTCACTGCTTGCTGCGTGGCTTAAGCTTGCAGGAGACAATTGAACATTACAGGAGGCACAAGAAAGACAATCAAAAGCCAGAAGCTAAGCCAAGAAAATATGCAGGTTAGCTAAACAATAAAGTGAACGTTTCATTGATTGATCTCCATTTTCCAGATGCCTGAAACATTGGAAGTATTGACACTTTGTTTTCTATTTTGATTTTGGCCCTTGTTTACTGCTAAGGTACCTTGTATTACTGAATTATTTTTCCGTACATTTCAATTTAAAATAGCAGCAATTGAAGGCTGCATCAGCAGACATGGTGAAGAAGATTGGGCTTCTTGAAATTTCAAAAAGGTTTGAAGGCCTAACTAGTCTTAAAACTCCTTTGTTTTCTTGAATCAATGTCATAAAGGATTTTAAAGTTAATATTTTTAATATCTCAGGCAACTACTTGGAGAAGATTTAGGATCATGTACCACTGAAGAGTTACACCAGATAGAGCAGCAGCTGGAGAAGAGCATTCGAAACGTTCGAGCTAGAAAGGTTTGTTACGCCTTTTGGCATTGTGTCTTTGCCTAATATCTTGTCCAACTGAATAGCTAACGTGACGTGATTATTTCCCTTTTGCTTGCAGAATCAGGCCTTCAAAGAACACATTGAGCAACTGAAAGAAAAGGTAATTAACAGCTAAGGTTAGACATAGGCTTCAGTTAAAACTAGTACTTCATTTGATTCTAAGAACTTTCTGTAAGAAATCAAATATGTAAACTAATTTTATTACAAGGATGTACAAGGAGAGAACATGTTTTCCTATATCGAGCAGGCATTCTAATGTTCGCATACTGCTTGGCAATTGAAGGTAATATTTTATTGTATTTACTCTGTCACTTGATCACTAACTTTCTGTGCCTGATTGCCCGAACATGTCAGGAGAAAGCACTGGCAGCTGAAAATGGAAGACTTTCTGAAAATGTGAAGGTTTGCCTTTCAATTTCGTTGTTGCTTGTATCCAACTTCTACCAATGTTGTGCATCACTCGACTTAGATACCTCATCCAATGAGGAAATACAATGGCTGTTCTTGTTGTAACATCAGCGTCGCTACATTGTGACTTGAAAGTCGCCGATGACTTCAGGCTGTCAATATATTGCAAGGTCATTTGTTTTGGGTCTTTGTCTTTTACATCCTCTTCTTCCTCCTCCTCCTCCCTCTGTTTCTGTGGAGAGGGAAGACACAGAATTTGGAATCCTTACAACTTCTTGGACCTTAGTGTTGTAAGATCTGAAAACATAATTTCACGTAGTAGTCTTCAATTTTCTTTCTTCATTTTGGATATTTTACTTTTTAATCTTTTTGTCTTTTGTGCTGGTGCACAAGTGTGTGCATGCTTTTAATGCTGACAAAATCTCACTAAATTGAAACTTGCAAATAGGCTTTTCAGTGCGGCCTGCCACCATCGGAAGGTTCAAAACATTGGAGAGATAATAGGCCATATGCAGAAGGCAGTCCAGTTTCAGATGTAGAGACTGAACTGTTCATTGGACCACCAAAAACAGGAGCAAAGCGCTTCCCACCTCAAAATTGACTGATGGTCTTGTTTAATGCTGTATGAAGATATCAGATCCTTTTTTTTATGTTCATTTCAGTGTATACAAGTGATTTATGGTTTGTGTTTTACGTTCACGATGGGTTAATTAATCTGGTCTGACTCAATAAGAATTACCTACTACATGTACCAGTGGACACTTAGAAGGAAGTAGTTTATATCTATTCTATGTTTCCTTGAACAATGTAATAAAAATATAAGGGATAGAATGGCTAGAAAATAGTGAACCTATGATTACTTTTGTATCTTGATATACCTGAACTAAAAAAAATGAGTAATTTTTAATATTATTATTTTTTGATTAAGGATTATTTATGATACTAAAAAATTATATGTTCAATTTTAAAGTTTTGAAAAGAGGAATTTTTTCTTTGAAATATTTTAATTTAATAGTAAAATTTTGTACAAAAATTATGCCTTTGTATTTTTTACATTGGTATCTAGTCTTATATTTTCATGCATTTGCTTTTGTTTTGGATCTTTGTTGTGAAAAATTCGATTGGAGACTTCATAATCGCAACTCCATGTAGCAGTGTTAAGGCCTAAATTTTTGTATGAACAAAGTCCATGGACATTTAAACACATCTGCAAAACGAGGAAGGGTTTTTATCTAAGTTTGTTTTACTCAAATTATAAAAGTTATATAAAATAATTTAAATTTAAATAATATTAAAATATATTTAAATAATTATTTTAATAAAAAATTTTTATTTAAATTTAATTTTTAAAATTTTAAATAATATATTATTTAAATTATAAAAATTATATAAAAATTTTAAATTTTAAATATTATTAATTTAAATTTAATATTTTTATTTAAGATTAAATTTTAAATAATTTATTATTTAAATTATGATAATTAAAAAAAATTAATTTAAATAATATTGTAATTTATTAAAATAATTATTTTTAAAAAAAATATTTAAATTAAATATTTTTTAATTTATTTTATTTTATTTTAAATAAATTTATATTTTTAAATATTAAATAATTTTAAAATTTTATTTTATTTTTTTAAAATTAAAATAAATTTTTTCTGTCAATAAATAAATAAATATATATGACATTATTTTAAAAAACATGTGACATTACATCATATTAAAGGTGTAAACATTTATAACAGGTGTCGTGTGCTTTTTGGTAAAACTCAAAGAAAAAAAAGGTCTTATACTCAATAAGTAATATTTTATAACATTATATTTAGTAATTAAAATAATATATTATGAAAATTATATTTTATTATTTATATTATTTTTTTAATTTATAATATTTTAATTTAATTATAAATTTTAATTAAATTATTTTTTAAAAAATATAAATTATTTAATTTTTTATTTATTATTAAAATATTTTAATTAAATTATATATTAAACTTGTATTATTATATTTATAAATTATTTTAAATATTTAATTATATATTTAATTTTTTATTAATTTGAGTAAAATAATATTTTAAAACAAAATTTGTATGGTTGAGAATAAAAAAAAAAAAAATTAATTAAATAATGGAGATTGACTAAATGAATGAGTATCCATATTCGAGTATTTCAATGAGGTCTTAAATAAAAAGAGGAAAATGAAGTAATGTTCAAAAGGAATTTGCAATAAAGTGTGATTGTAATAAAAAGAATAATAAGTTGTAAAGTTTTTAAGGTTAACAATAACGTAAGGAAGAAACTTGCAAATATCATAATTATAAGATGCATAATTGAGTGTCTTTCATGTATTTGACCTTGTGCCTTGAATTTAATCATTCCTTACTTTATAAGCAAAAGATAGCCAAGAAGTATGACCTATGTACTATATAGTTCTGAAGATGAGTTATAGTTGTTCATAATCTTTCACTAAAGGGTGAAATTTGTATCCTATGATATAAGAAATATAACTTGGAGGACCTAATGAATATTGTTAAAAAGCATCATATTTATTAATGAGTAAACCTATGCAAATGTAAGTAAATTAGACTTATGAGATGTTATCTTTAAAAAGAACAAGTTTTTAGTAAGAATGTAATTAAATAAGTCTTTTAATTTGTGATGAATTAGAAGATTATAAACTAAATGGTTTACTTAATTATTAAGTTAAGATATATGATCAAGTATCTCATCCTACTTAAGTTATAGTAAAAACATTTGGTTTTTGTGAAATTCAACTGCAAGGATGTAACTTTAAAGTGATCCCACTTAAGAAATTTAAGAATTGAAAAGGATGTTGAATTGACTACTTGTAAAGACAATTTAAAGATTAAACTAAATTGAGATACTCTTTCATGCCCTACTTATTGTAAATAAAAAATTGTGATAAAATGAAAAGTCAGTAAACTTTAAAAAATTGTGATAAAATGAAAAGTTAGTAAATTTTAATTATGATTGAGACATGCTAGATTTGTATTTGGGTGTAAAATAATAAAAAATAAGTAGATTCTCATATATATGCCAACTGGATAGATACCAAGATATAAGGTTTATTAAAGATGAAGAAGATAACTCTAACAAAAGGGCATATTATTTTATAAATTTCAAAAGTATATATTTAAATTGCTTAATTATCACCATAGTTACACTTTTAGATTTAGAATTACATAAGACATACTAGAAAGTTGTTTTTTCTTTTTAGATAACTAATTAAAATATACATACATAAAATTTTTGTTAATGTTTATTATAATATGCCAAAAGTGCAAAGATTTCAAATTTTAATAGTGTATGGTATTGAAATTATAATAAGTGAATTTATTTTATATATTTTCATTGATCCATGATGACCACTATATTTATGTGAAGCATTTGAACTCGTAGTTTTGAATTATATATCTTTATGTTGTAATAGATGACTAGTTAGAGAGTAAGAGAAGTTGGTCAAAATCATTGAAGAATAATTATCTTTTACTTTGAGGTAGAATGACAACAATAAATGATACAAAAATAATTGTTCTTGTTTAACTAATGGATGGTTTAAAAAAATTAAATAATTTCACTAAAGAAATGTAACACAATTGATTCTCCTTATCATAGTCAAGGAATTTGATTTTTATATTGTATATATTGATTTTTTATGTTAAGTAGAAAAATAATATTAATGTCATAATTCATTACTATAAATGGCAAAGGTATTCCATTTTTATGTTGTACAAAGGACTTTCAAGTCAATAAAAGTTTTAATTTCATACATGCATAAGAAATTCAATCAATGTGATATTAAAATTCTTAAAAGGTGTTGTAAGATACTCTTTATGTCCCTAAGAGTGATACAAAGAGAGAAATTACACTTAACGTGGTGTTAAGTTATTACTAAGAATAATAACTTGATTAAATACAAAATGGTAGATGAATTTGCTTGCTTACTAAATGGTGAGAGCATTATATGAAAAAGCAAGAAGCACAAAAGTATAGACTTATGAAAATAGAGGCAAAATTTGTTGCAATAAGTAATACTATTTGTTTAACAAGATCTTTGAAATCTTGAAAATTTTCATAAACTAAAAGTGTCTTTATATGACAATTTTAGTAAAGTAGCACCTAGTTGAAAGGTCTTAAGGAATATATTAAACCAAATTATATTAACTTGAAGCATAACTCAATAAAAAACACAATAGTGCAAAATAAAAGTTTCTTATTAAGTATTTGAAATTCAAATAAAGATTTATAGATTTATGTAAGGTTTGATGTGTTTGTGCTAATATATATGTACAACAACAATTAAATGAGTGACACATATATAAGTGTTCAATATGTTGATGCAAAGGTATTTTATATAAGTTAAGATTAACCCACTTATAAGAACAATCACATTTATAGCTTGGAAAGTGAGCAAAGATGAAACGAATTGAGTAAAGGGAATAATTTAAAGAAATCATGGTAAATATTATGGACCACCTTAAAAGAGTTAAAATAAGGGCTTAAAGATTAAAACAAAAAGTAAGGCCATTAGGATTGTTTGTTGTTCATATAACTTACAAAAAGCTAGTTTTAAAATCTCAATTTGGCACTTTAAAGACCATGTAATTGGAGAACTCAGGCTAAATACTTGATAACAATTCAACCAAGATCTATATAAGTAGTTGTTAAGAAATTTTAAAAAAATGACCCTCTATATTTGTCCTAGGTCACTTCCTATTATATTTTAAGGTATCAATTTAATGATTGCTACTTTAGCTTATTACTTATGATCATGAAAAATTCAACCTTCCAAATATGTCTAAGAATGTTTTTGGATTGATACTAATAGCTTTAACTATGGAAGGAAGACTATATTGTCAAACATCTACCTTATATATTTATTGGTTAACCAGTTATATCATCCTAATAAGGATTAAGTATGACTAAGGATACACAATAAGGATATGTGTCAAGTTTAACTTTAAAAGGATAAGGTAAATTATGATTGATGCAACAAAATAAGTCTAAAGCACTATGAGACATAATTACAATTATTACTTTTCCCTAAAGATTGTAGCCACCTGTTGTCCCTAAGAAGCACATAGTTAAAGTTCTTAAGCATGTGTGCTTTTAGTTTACATGACTTATTTGTTAAGAATTAAAAGATGTTTATGAAAATTAAACAGATGCATAGTTAGGTCAAAAGATACATTATATGCAAGTAGGAGATATTGATTTATGGATCAAAATTTTACACTCATGATGAGTTAATTAATATGATTCAACTCGAAAAAAATGACATATGTTAGTAGACAACTAAAAGGAAAATTGTTGCATAGTGGTGACTATTATATATATATCCCTTATCATTCTCTACAAATTGAATAATGTAATAAAAATAAAGGCATTTGTTATATTTATTTACTTTTTTAGTATAATAAACTCATAATTATCAACAACATTTTTTTTTTTAAATTTTAGTTGGGTCTCACTTAAATTTTTTATTTTTCTTACATATAAAAGTGAATCAATTTAATTCACTTTTTAAATGAGTCAAATTAGAAATCTCCAAAAACAGAAGAAGCAAAATGGTCTCTTAGGTAAAGAAACTAGAAAATAATGAGTTTATAATTATTATCACATGCTAAAGTCCTTAAAACTATGAAAAAACAAGTGATTTCTAATATAATTTTACTTTAACTGTGGTTTGTTTGTGGTACTGAAAGTTTAGTGTTTAACTATGAGATCTTGAATTGAGAAATGATTTTTGCTTAAAGTATTTTAATTTGAGGGAAATCAAATTTGATTTCATTTTAGGGGAGCAAAGTAAATTCTTTCTTTTTTTTTTTATGTTATTAAATGTCTAAAAGTAAACTACTTAAAGTAAAATAAGTCAGATTTAAATAAAAAATTATCTAATTTGAGTAATTACATATATAATTTCTTATTAAATAATTATTTAAATGAATTTTAATATTATTTAAATTGAATCATTTTTATATATTTTTTTATAATTTAAATAATAATTTTTTTTAAAATTTAAAAATAAATAAAAATTATTATATTTAAATTAAAAATATTTGATTTTAGTAACTTTTTAAATAAATAATAATATTATTTAAATTTTGAATTTTTGTACGTAATTTATATAATCTAAATAATAAATTATTCAAAATTTTAAAAAAAGTAAAAATATATTATATTTAAATAAAAAAAAAGTTCTTTCTAAGTAACTATTTACATAGATCACAATATATTCAAATTTAATGTTTTTTTATATGATTTTTCCTAATTTAAATTAAAAGTTACTCAAAATTTAAGAATAAACAAAAAAAATGTCATCTTTGAATAAAAAATTATGATGCAAATAATTATTTAAATAAATCATATTATTATTAATTTTTTTTTATTTTTTATACAATTTAATTATCAAGCTACTTAAAATTTAAAAAAATAAAAAAATAAAAATAAGTTGAATTTAAATAAAAAATTATTTTTAAATAATTATTTAAATAAATTCTAATATTATTCAAATTTAAAAATTTTTTATGTAATTTTTGTAATTTAAATAAAAAAAATCATTTAAAATTCTAGAATAAATGAAAAATAATTATATTTGAATAAAAAAACACATAATTTGAATTATTGCTCAAATAAATTATATTGTTATTTAAATTTTAAATTATTTATATAATTTACACACTTTAAAATAAGATATTCAAAAAAATATCTTTAAATAAAAAAATTAATTTAAGTAATTATTTAAAATATGTGTGAGTAAATTTGATACCTTAAAATAGGGGTACAATCAATAAGTACTTTTGATTTAACAACAAAATTTTGTGTATGTGTATGTCTGTGTATCTATATATATATAATTTTCTCACATAATTGATTGTATTACACTTGTGCAAGAAGTAATAAGGGCAACATTACTCTAAGCAAATAAATTTTTGATGAAGAAAGCACTATGAATCATAATTGGAAAAAAAAAATTCTTAAACAATTATATCTTGGTTGACATTACTTATCATTAGAGATTTACCTGCCCTTATAAATTATGTATTACAATCATTATATATTATATAGAAATACATGAAATAGGGGAAAGACATAATATATGTAACAAAATGTTACAATGACCAACAAGTGAATATTGAAAATAGCTCATTAATGATTGATATTTGGTTATAAAAGCAGATACCAATCTTTAAAACATTTTCTTCTTTGGCACATAATTCAAGTAACTGTACCTACTTGAAAAATTAGTACTCTTTTTACTTTGTAGAGGTTTAGGTCTATGACCAAATTGTTGAGTATTCCATTGAGAAAGGCATCACTATCACCATTTGTATCAACAATATCAACTTTAACATAACCACTTTAACCTTAATGTTCTAGGGAGATTTAAAAAGATATAATCATCAATTAAAGTTTTTATTTCAAGGCATAAAAAAAAGGTCTAATCAACTATAGACTTTGTCCAATATAAGATAATATATTTCACCTTTAAGAGCCTATTTTTATTACATGGTCTACTAAATCTAGTAAAAAAATACTAAGGCCTAAATAATAGTTTGTTAAAAATTGAAGAATTTCATGGCAAGGACACTTGTAATCCTAAATCTTAAATTGGATGTAAACCTTTACATAATATCTGTAGCCTTTTAAACCTTTGGTGATAAGCAAAAACTCCAGATTGAGATGAAAAAGTTTTGCTAAGTTGGTGGCTAAAGTCCCATATTGAGAGATTGAGCAAAGTTGGTAGATTTTTTTTCCTTATAAATATGGAGTAAAGTAATTTGTTTTATAATTAAAAAGAGTAAAACTCTAAGAGCTTTTAGTCTATTATTTGGGATTTTTTCAATTGGTCTCAAGAAGGATTTTTTGTTTTTTATATTCCCCAATTTAGTAATCTTTGCTCTCACTTTCACTTATAGATGTAAGTTAAATTGATCAAATCACGTAAATTTGATATCTCTTGTCTTCATTTATATTCTATTATGGTCTTTAAGAGTTATAATTTAAAGTTTATTTCATAACAAACTAGTATCAAAAACTAGTTTACTAGAAAAATAATCATAATAATAATTAAGTATTAGTTCAAGAAGTTTAATCATAGTATCAATATTGGAATATGACAACTAAAGATAAAGGTCATGCTAGGTCAAGATAATATCGACATAACACTACTAGGCAAGGAGAAAAAGCTAGAGAAGATGTCAAATGAGGAATATGTTAGTCTTGACTAAAAGGCTAAATTAAGTATCATCTTAAATCTTTTTGATAAAGTTTAAAGAGAAGTAGATATTGAGGTAACAACTAAGTATTTGTGAGAGAAATTAAAAATTTTGTATGTGAAGAAAATAATGGAGAATAAATTTTATTTAAAAGAGAGCTTCTCTATACTTCGTATGCCTAAAGAATCATCTATATTGTCAAATCTTGATAAATTTGATTATTTGCTTATGGATTTGAGTAATACAAATATTCATATTAAGAATGAGAATTAAGTCTTATTATTATTATATTCTTTTTTCCAATCATTTAAGTATTTTAGAGAAATAATTTTCTATAATAAAAAGACTATTTATTATAAAAAAAAATAAGTTTATTTTGAAGTCAAAAAATTAAATTGATAAGGATATAACTAGGAAGAGTAGTAGTGGTCAAGTTAACAATTTAGTTGTTTAAGACATATGGGATAAAAGGGATGTTGATAGTTAGAGATCTAAACCTAAATCTAAATCCAAATACAAAAATTTGGTGTGTAATTATTATAAAAAAAAAGAGTATATTAAAATTGATTGCTTTAAGTTGAAAGTTAAGGATAAGGATAAGTACAAAAGTAATGAGTTAGTTGAAACTAGTATTGTAGAAGATGAGAAAAAAGAAATTACTTTCTTTATTAATGATAAATTAAGGTCTGTTAATGAATAAATTTTAAATTTTAATTGCACATACCATATATGTCCTAATAAGGATTGATTTTTCACTCATCAATTTGTTGACAATAAAGTGATTATGATGGACAATAATGCAATTCACAAAATTATTGAGATTAGTATAGTTATAATCAAGACTTATTATAGTGTAATAAGAACACTTCATAAGTCAAACACATTTTAAAATTAAAGAAAAATTTCATCTTTTTAGGAGCATTTAAGGCTCTTGGTTACAAGTACACTAATGAAGATGGAGTTTTGAAAATCAATAAAAGTACTATTGTTGTCATGAAAACTTGTAGGTTTAGATATTTATACATTTTATGGGGATTTACAGTTACAGGTACTACTACAATATTTATATCATCTAATTCAAAGGTAAATATTACAAAACTATGACATATGCAATTGAGGTATATAAGTAAGAAGGGTCTAATTATGTTGAGTGAAAGAGGTCTTCTATATGGATAACAAACTAAGAAGTTAGACTTATGTAAGCATTGCATCATTGGGAAGCAAAAGTATGTTAATTTCAAGTCTCCAACAATTCACATAACAAAAGGCACATTGGATTATATTCACTCAGATTTTTGGAGCTTATCTCACATTCTATTAAAAGGTGATTTCAGGTTTATGTTGACTTTTATTGATCATTATTTAAGGAAAGTTTGGGTTTACTTTTTGAAGAACAAAAATGATTTTTTCTAGACATTCAAGAAGTGGAAAGCCTTGATTGAAAAGCAAACAGGGAAGTAGATTAAGTAGCTTAGGATATGTAATGGCTTAGAATTTTGTGAAGGTGATTTTAATGAATTTTGTGAAAATGAAGGCATTACTTGTTACTACACAATCAAATGACTTCTCAACAAAATGGTGTTATTGAGCACATGAACAGAATATTTTTGGAGAGAACTCATAATGTTGGTTTGTCAAAAGACAGTTGAGCAAAGGTAGTCTCTACAACTTGTTATATCATTAATTGTACACCTTCAACATTTATAGAATTTAATACTACAGATAAAATCCAGTTAGGTACTCCTGTTGATTACTTTGATTTAAAAATATTTTGATGTCTTGCATATATGCATGTAAATGAAGGAAAATTGAAATTTAAAACTAAATTCTTTAGGCATGTATCTGGAATAAAGGGATATTGTTTGTGATGTCTTGATCCACCAAAATTTGTAATTAATAGAAATGTTATATTCAATGAATCCTTTATGTTACATTCAAAAGAAGAGTCTTCTCATCCTTTTGATGTTGGTAAAGGTAATAATGCACACAAATAGGTGAAGTTTGAAGTTGTGAATCGAGATGACACACAATAAAGTTATCTTATTTAGTCAAATTTATTAAATATTATTGATTCCTCTTAAGATAGAAAGAATGATCATTTCATAGCCAATGACAAACCAAGAAGAGATATTTGATTGCAACATTGATATAATGACTATATTACTTATACTCTTCTAATTATATAGGAAACTAGTGAAAATGGTGAACCATATACATATTCAAAAACAATTTTAGGTGTTGACTCATTTAAGTGGTTAGTTATAATGAATGAAAAAATAAAATTTGTCAATAAGAATAATACATGGGTTCTTGTAAAAACTACTTTTTAAAAAGAAAATCATTAGTTATAAATGGGTCTTTAAAAATAATGAAGATATACCAAGGGTCAAAAATGTAAGATATACCGCACATTTGGTTGCAAAAGGCTTTAGTCATATATAAGATATTAACTTTAACGATATTTTCTTATTTATTGTTAAACATAGTTTGATGTGTGTCTTATTTACTTTAGTGACTATATATGATTTGAAGTTAGAGTAACTCGATGTTAAAACAACTTTCTTACATAGTGAACTTAAGGAACAAATATACATGAGATAGGCCAAAGGTTTTGAAGATAAAAATAAGGAAAACCATATTTGTTTATTGAATAAATCTTTATATGGGTTGAAGTAGTCCCCAAGATAATGATATGAGAGGTTTGATTTCTTTATATTGGGTTATGATTATTTTACAAGTATATATGATAGTTGTATTTACTTCTTAAAATTAAATGATAACTTATTTATTTATCTATAACTTTTATGTCAATAACATATTTATTATTGTTAAGAATTTATAAAAAATTTACATTTTAATAGTATTTTTAAATGATAAATTTGACATAAAAGACTTAAAAGAAATAAAAAAGATTCTTAGTAAGAGAATAAAAAAAATTTATGAATGTAGTATGTTATATTTAACTCAAATAATTATATTAAAAAGATATTAGAATAATTTGATATAAAAAAATCAAATTTATTAATATTTTAATTTAATATTTTTTATTTTTAATTATTTTTTATATTTTATCTTATTTATTATTATTATTATTATTAAAAATTATAACCTAATATAAATCAGCATCTTTAGTAATGAATTCAATTTCTTCCTCGTTAATCTACATTCCTAATGAGCCCCAACCTGAAGATTATTCATTTGGAAAGGGATGATGCAAATTGATACTTAGGAGCATAGTGTCCACAAGCAGGTCAAACACGCACCTTAATGATGTCAGCTTGGTTCCATGTGCCTACGATGCCTTTACGAGCAGCCTGTGCAGATAGCCAAAGTGGCAATCTCAAATTTGTGAGAGGAAGCAACCGAACTTCTTGGCAATGTCCATGGGGGCAAGATCACCTGGTCTACGGGGCTCCTCAACCAAATTGTTTGATCCATCATGAAACATGTTTGCTTGCACTAAATTCAAAGAAAAACAAAATAATGCATCAGCATCCTTCCTTTTACTGATAAAAATGGAATATTTGTTTTTATAATTTTTCTTATGCACTTATTTGTCACAGGAAATAGAAAAAAAAAGGTTAAAAACTAAAACACAAGAAAGCAACGTGTTGGCATACTTCGGAGCGTTTGTATGAGCACCATCCAAGGTCTGACAAATAAAATAAAATAAAATAAATGGTAAAGGGGGAAGAAAAAGGTAGGTGTTTGCGTCTTGCTAATCATTTCCTGATGCCCTGACTACATTCATCATGTGCACTTTGTGTACCGTACAGGCTATTATGGTCACAGGTGAAGTTCCTTTTAATTAGGGGCTCATACGGAAAATGAATTGGACGACCTAAATACGACCACGTTCTTTAATAAATACTCGTGTGACTAGTGGATGATTTTGAGTTTTCCAAGATTCATATTAAATCTTTGATGGTGGAATAGTAAAAGTCTCACGAGAAAAACAAAATGAAAAACAAAAAAAAACATGCAAAGAATCAGAAAATAAAAAGCAAAAATTAACAACGTATATACTAATGTCATCTAATTTATTAGGAAAGAACGCAGACGCAGGCTTTCCCCATCTCCGATATTAGACCATAGCAACGGATCGTTTGTTCTTTATTCCGCAAATATATTTTACAACCCTAAAATTTACTCGCATTATTTTACTTTGTGGCGAGTTGCTTTTTTTCTATAATTTGAATTTGAGACTTTTAAACTAAGTTTTTAAGTTTGTCGCTAATGAAGTATTTGCTTGTACAAAGAATAATTCGATAAACCTGCTAATTGTCGGGATTAATCATAAGGAAAGAAATTTCTTGGGGTTAAAAATGTTTTAGAATTGAGTGTCACTTAAGGGAACAAATCAAGCGGGCTATACACTTCTTGGAGGGAGCGGACAATTGGTGATACCTCATCGAGTGCCATGAAAACATGGAAATGCTAATATACGTACATTGATGCTTGCGCATTTGTGAATATTCGGAGGAAGATAACCCAAAGCGCAAGATCCAGAATCCTCCAGTATCCACTTGCAAAGGGTACTCCAATCCCACGACTTGGTTAGTCCCAAGACAACGAATATGAAAGACAAGCTACTCATTGATAGAGTACAATAAAAATTTTGTTGAGAACCCACCGAAGGGACAACAAGCAGAAGTATATGTAATTGATATATGTGAATTCCTTTTTTATATTGTGTTTATAGGCACTTTTTGATATGATAGGTCACATTTATCCGTCATACTTTAAATCTACTTCGTGAGAGCACAAGCGAATAAAAAAAATTATCTATGAGGGAAAAGTCAGAGGAGAATAGCATTCGTATGCAATGAATGGGAAACATGGGGTGTCAGCAAGGTAAATGTATGTTTAGCCACAGAACAGGAAGGAGGAGAGAGCATCGAATAGGATAGAAAGCAGGGTAGGGACAGTAGTGGCCCCCACCTTCGACGTGAACTTGAAATGTGAAATGAACCCAGAGTGGTTGGTGGCTTTAACGAGGAGAAAAGGTGATGAGCACACACCCTCGATGCGTTTTCGTTTCCTCATTGGCCCACTTCCCCCGTTATCGTACGGAGGATGACAGCATTGTACTATTTTATGCCCTCCCTATCCCCCCTTAGTAATTGGCCAATATTCCTTGTAAATCTTTTGCCTTTTACGTAGCCACCAGCCCATAGAACCCAATTTTCTCCTATTTCCTACGATTTCCTTTCTCAATAAAAAACACAGGCCCTTAACAGAATACGTCAAAGCAACCGAAAAAGGAAATAAAGTTGGGAGGCAACAGGCCAAGCCCACCAAGTTTCTCTCCAATCTGGTCAAATTTTGATATATATTTTCTGTTTTTGGTCGTCTCTGTCCTGGCTTTTACTAATCCTCTAAATATAGTAAGATATACAGCGACATATTTTGTTTCTTGATATAGGTGGGTTTTGAGAAGCTTTTGTAAGGTGAGAATATCTATATACAGATATATAGATATGGTGAGCATATTGATGAATAAGGAAGGGTAGGTTTATGTTGCTTTTTGGCAGTGACTAACATTGTAGTATAAAAGATGAGGAAAGAAATTCTCTTTTTTTTACTAAATTTGCCTGTGTTAATTTAAAAAAAAATTATCATTTCTTTTACTCGATTTACAAAATAAATAATTTATTTAAATTAATTTTTTTTATTAAATTTCATAAATTTTAATATATAAAAATAATTATAGTTATAAACATTATCATTCTTCGTTCTTTTGAAACAAAAGGTAAAAGAAATTAAGCGACAATGAGTCAATTGCAAGATCATAAAAACTCTCACTGTTTGTAATATTTCATAAAATTTTTGATTTTATTTTAATATGAAAAATTAAATTTTTAAATCGACACTTAGCTTTCTTTAATAAAAGGAAGTTCTTGGTTGAGATTCAATGAATGAACTTAACCCAGAACTTTTTTTTTTTTTTGTTTACAGAATAAAAACGAGCTTTGTAACTCTCCGATGATGAAATTTCAAATCAAAAACACTTGACTCTCTTCTGTCGCTCCCTCGCAGTCACTTTAAGTTGACACACTCACATGAAATACTAAACTAATTAATATGGGTGGGGTTTCTGTAAATCAATCCATCACAAAATTCAACTACTTAATGGTGGGGCTTACCTAGTTTTGCTTTCAAAAATGCTTCAGTTCTCTAAACCTTTTACTTCAAAAACTCTTCAGGGTATATGGCCTATTTAGTAAGAGACTTTCTCAACGTCCCTTTGAAACTAAACCCTTAAATTCCTTAACAGACTGGCCCAATTGTATGGCTTATTATTCCTTCGAATAGATAAAGTTGATTTCTTTGCTTTTGTCTAGCTGTGGAGAAATGGTGAGAGGAAAGACTCAAATGAGGCGCATAGAGAATGCCACTAGCAGGCAAGTTACCTTCTGCAAGCGGCGAAATGGGCTGCTTAAGAAGGCTTTTGAGCTATCAGTTCTTTGCGATGCCGAGGTTGCCCTTATTGTCTTCTCTCCAAAAGGAAAGCTGTATGAATTCGCAAGCCCCAGGTACCATTTCTTCACTGATTTATTCCTCTAATTCCCTCGATCTTATGCTTTTTCTTTTTTCTTTTTTTCATAATTATACCTCATGCTTTATCTGGGACAATCGATTTACATCTTTATTTTATTTATTTATTTTTTTTCTCTTTTATGATTTCATAAACTAACTTTAAATTTCATGTTTGTACGGATAAGCTAGTACTTGCACCTTAGGGATATGTACATGATCTCTCTCGCTACACACACCAGTTTCCGATCATAATCATGGTTCACAGATCTTCTCTTATTGATCCCTTTGCTTTTGTAGAGATTCTTTTTCTAATTCTCTTTATCTTATTAGTGTTTTTTTTGCTTTTCGGGCTACCTACTTTTAATGAGGAATATTTTTCCGAAAAAAAGATAAAATGGAGAAGAAGAAGAAGCTAAAAACTTAAAAAAAATTCAACTTCCATTCCTTTGAAAAAACATTTGTGATATAAAATCTTCAGAAGAGGATTTGAAAGATGACATCAAAATGACCAGCTAACCTTAGGCCTTTTAGCCGGTGCTTAAATAGCAAGATAGGGGGAAAAGTACAGTACTTAAATAGCCGGTACCCAATAATTCCTATTCAAAAAAGAAAAATAAAAAAGAAAGAGAGAATTCTTTTGTTTTCACATGTTAATATCTGTATAGATTCAAATATCTTACTTTTAGGAACACTAGAGAAAGATAATGAGGGTATCTGAAATGGTGAATAGGCCATATCATCCTGAGTTCTTCCTCCACTTGTCTTTGCATGCAGCAATAAAACAATGGGAAGGTGTTAGTTTCACACAACAATAAAAGTCTAACATTGTCATAATGTAAAACACATCATGACTAGAGGTGCAAGTGTCCAACCATCTAGGTCTTTCTCAATTCTCATGACTCAGTTTGATGCTGGTGTTTATGGTAAGCATGTTAGGCCACAATTTAAATTAAAGATGATGCTTTTGTATGTTCTTACCAGTCACATAGTTTTGATAGGTAATGACTAGAATAAGAGAACTTGGTATGAACGCTAATGCTTGTATAAAATCTCTTTAAGAAAATTTAAAGAACAAAACTTAGTGGCTAAAATAACAGTAAAAACCTGTTGAACTATTGTATTCTACAATCTCAAAATTAGTTCCAACACCCCTTTCAAATATCAAAATTATAGTACTGCAAATGTTATATGTTGGATCATTGCAATCTTCATGACCTTGCTCATGGAAGTTTTCTCCGGAGCACAACAACAATGATTCTGATTTTCTATTTATGCTTGGTCCTTATGGTCAAGCAATCCTATTATATCTTTCAATATTTGTGCTCCCTTCATGCATTTTGTATTTTTTTCTTAAAGTCTCAGCTTAAATGCAAGTTTATATATAACCTTGATTCACATCAAAAAACACCCATCAATTTATGCTCATCCATAGGTAATTTTAGACAAACATAAGCTCAATTGTCCTATCCCCAGAACACAATGTGGCTGGTGACAGATTGAAAACTTCCTTAAAATGTAAGAATTCTAATCTTGTCCAAGTTTTTCAAAATTAATCCAACTGTTAATCTATTGTTTTCCACACAAAAAACTTGCACATGCAATTTTATCTTTGTATGTTGTTTGCATTTTAGATAAAAAGTTATTCAATTTGAAATATTTAAATTTTTAACTACTCTTGAATTTTTAAAGTAATTAAGCCTAGTGACTTGCAACCCTCACATCTCATTAGTACTAAAGCTATTCTTTTCATGCACTATATGCGGCTTCAATTTGTCTTGCATTTTAGTGATAGACACTAATACACAATAAAGCTCCCTTGGAAGTGAATTATCTGCCTCCTAAGCATTCTTTTTGTACTAATACAATTTTGATGCTATCAAATAACAACGAAGTAGTTTCAGTGTTATAATTATAATTAAATTGGTTCCAACGAGCATAGTGCTGCGTGCGCGTGCACACACACTTAATTGAACTACTTGGTACCAAGTCAAGCTAGGGGCCTTATAATTCTCCCATGGGCACTTAAAGAAACCTAGTTGCACAAATTTATGTTAAAGACACTATAAATATATTGAACAATTATAATTTTTCATATCTAAATTGAAAACTTTGACATTATGTTTGTGAAAAAGGTGAGGGGAAAGAAAAATTATGAGGCAAGAAAATGAGAGGACTACTAACTAAATGTTCCATTGTTACATTGAAATGAACAAAAAAATGAAGGGAAAAGGTGAAATGAGGTAAAATTATTGAAAAGTACCACTAATATTCATTTTTTATGATAAAGTAAGAAGATGGATGTAATTTTACCCACCCAACTTTGTTTTCCTTCCTTATATTTTCTCCCACTTTTAGTATGGGAAAATTTTGGGCCATGTGAGAAAATTTTATGAACATACTGCATCTTCCAATCATTTTCAACATCTTTCGAACAAACAACAATTTTTACAAATATAGATTAAAAGTAATTGATTATAGGACTACGCCATTATTTTGGTCTTCATTTTTATCATTGACAATCTGAATTTTTGGTTATGTTTTCTTTTGTTGGTACATTTTATATCCAAATATTATAGCCACTCCAATGGATACATGACTAGTCTAGGTTATCAAACCTATATATATTGACTGAAGATGCAATAATAGATGTGACCTTAGGCTGGATCTTAACAAAGGATTTTTCATGTGAAAGCTCTTGCTTTTGACAAATCATAGAATTTATTATTTATTTTGTACATAGAATTTATCATGTTTTTAAACTCTTATGATTCAACTTTTATTTTTTCATGTTACTTTTAGCTTTTAACCAAGACATAGAACCGGGTTGTAGGAAATCTTTTTTTAGCAATGTAATGTAATTGCTTACAAACATTCCAATAACTTTTTTCCGGTGGCACACATTAGATGAATGAGTTAAATTAAACCATTTAATGCACAGTTTCCAGGAGAATTCCTTAGTAAATTCTCAGTGCTTCATCTCATGCTGATGTTTTGAACGCTTATTGGCACAGTAAAGCATTTATTGTATCTAACCTAAGATCACAGGGGTTCTTATTCTTTTGCAAATACAAGTGATCTTGCATCGATGAAATTCCTTGGGAAACGATCGAGGTGCGGTCCTGAATATATCAATACAAAGATGTAGGTTTCATCTCTAAATGAGTAATGGTTAATTAAGGTAGGTTACACCAAGGAATTCTGAATTCACATTCCTGCTATTCTACACCAAGGAATTCTGAATTCACATTCCTGCTATTCTCATAAAATCATTCTCATAAACTTGTCACCTGCTAATTTCCATTTGCATGTATACTTGATCTAGTAAATTCAATTAAATTAACGTGATGATGTCTGAGTAGGTTGTTGGAACCGTATGAGCTCAATATCTTTCTGTCTTTTATAATTTCTCTTTTTGGTTGCTTTCTGGTTGGAAGTATTGGCACAAGACTTTGGCCTCTCTGAGCAATGGAGGTTGTGTGCCACAAACAAAAAATCCTGAAAAAGGCGAGAATGCCCTTGCCTCCCAAATGATCAAAAAGAGTAACTCTACTTCCACATGAAGTGAAATAATGCTTATGAGAAAAAATCCCAATGCTTTTGAGGCTGTACATGCTTGTGCTTTTCCGTAAGTCTGGTTTTTACCAGAACTAAAATGAGTTGGTGGCTGAATGCAGAACCCCCTTAGGGCAAGTCTTGAATTCAGGTTATAGTTTGCACTTAGCCAGTAGCCACTTACATTTTACTGGAGTTAGGTTGAAACCCGATGCTGCTGTCTGCGAAGGATTAAAAAATTTTTTTTCGTCCTTTCTTTTGCCCACCATTTAGTAGAAGTCCTTGCTAATTTTGAGAAAAACTGGAACTTATTCATTGCTTGATGCGTGGCTTCAGCTTGCAGGAGACAATTGAACATTATAGGAGGCACAGGAAAGACACTCAAACCAGCCAGAAACTAAGTGAAGAAAATATGCAGGTTAGCTAAACAATGAAGTGAACGTTTCATTGATTGATCTTCATTTTCCAAATGTCTCAAACTTTGAAAGTATTGACACTTTGTTTTCTGTTTTAATTTTGGCCCTCGTTTGCTGCTAATGTATCTTGTATTACTGAATTATTTTCCCATACATTTCAATTCAAAATGGCAGCAATTGAAGGCTGAATCAGCAGACATGATGAAGAAGATTGGGCTTCTTGAAATTTCGAAAAGGTTTGAAGGCCTAACTAGCCTTAAAAATAAAAGGTTTTAAAATTAATATTTTGAATATTTCAGGCAACTACTTGGAGAAGATTTAGGATCTCGCACCACTAGAGAGTTACACGAGATGGAGCAGCAGTTGGAGAGGAGTTTAAGAAACATTCAAGCTAGAAAGGTTTGTTAGGCCTTTTGGCACTGCGTCTTGCCTAATATCTTGTCCAACTGAATGACTAACATGATTATTTTCTTTTTGTTCGCAGAAGCAGGCCTTCAGAAAACACATTGAGCGGCTGAAGGAAAAGGTAATTAACAGCTAAGGTCAGACATTGGCTTGAGGTTAAAACTAGTACTTCATTTGATGTTAAAAAGTTTATGAAAGAAATGAAATAAGTAAGCTAATTTTATTACAAGGACATATAAGGAGAGAACATGTTTTCCAATATCGAGCATGCTTTCTTGTGTTTGCTTAGTCCTTGGCAATTGAAGGTAACATTTTATTTTATCTACTCTGTCACTTGATCACTAACTTTCTGTGCCTGATTGCATGAACATGTCAGGAGAAAGCATTGGCAGCTGAAAATGCAAGGCTTTCTGAATATGTGAAGGTTTGCTTTTCAATTTCGTTATTGCTTGTATCCAACATCAACAAATGTTGTGGATCATTCGAGTTGGATACCTCATCAAATGAGGAAATACAATGGCTGGTCCCGTTGTAACAGCAGCGTCACTGCATTGTGACTTTGAAGTCACTGATGACTTCAGGCTGCCATTATATTGCGAGGTCATTTGTTTTGGGTCTTTGTCTTTTCTTTTCTTTCTCCTCCTCTCTCTCTCTCTCTTTCTGTAGAGAGGGAAGACAGAATTTGAAATCCTAGCACCTTCGTGGAACTTAGTGTTGTAAGATCTGAAAACATATTTTCACGTGTAGTCTTCAATTTTTTTTCTTCATTTTGGATATTTTACTTTTTCTTTTTTTGTCTTTTGTGCTGGTACACGAGTGCCTACATGCTTTTAATGTTGACAAAATCTCACTAAATTGAAACTTGCAAATAGACTTTACAGTGCGGCCTGCCACCATTGGAAGGTTCAAAACATCGGAGAGATAATATGTCATATGCAGAAGGCAGTCCAGTTTCAGATGTGGAGACTGAACTGTTCATTGGACCACCAAAAACAGGAGCAAAGCGCTTCCCACCTCAAAACTGACTGATGGTCAGTTTAATGTTGTATGAAGATATCAGACCTTTGTTTTTTTAATGTTCATTTCAGTGTATACATATGGTTCAGGTTTTAGGTTCATGATGGGTTAATTAATCTGGTCTGACTCAATAAGAATTACCTATTACATATACTAGTGGACAGTTTTAAGGAAGTAGTGTATATCTCTTCTATCACTCTCTGAACAATGTAATAAAAATTAAAGAGACAGAATGGCTAGAAAATAGTGAGTCTATGATTACTTTTGTATCCTGATATACTTAAAGTAAAAAAATTGAGTAATTTTTACTATAATCTTATTTTGATTAAAAATTATTTATGATACCGAAAAATTAGTTGTTCAATTTCAAAATCTTTAAGGGAGGAATTCTTTTTTGAAGTATTTTAATTTAATAGCAAAATTTTGTATAAAAGTTATATGTTTCTTACATTGGCATCTAGTCTTAAATGTTATAATTTCATGCATTAGCTTCTGTTCTGGATCTGTGCTGTGAAAAATTCGATTAGAGACTTCTCAATCGGAACTCCATGTAGGAGTGTTAAGGCCTAAAATTAAATGTTATAATTTCATACATTTGCTTCTGTTCAGGATCTGTGTTGTAAAAAATTCGATTAGAGACTTCTCAATCGGAACACCATGTAGGAGTGTTAAGGCCTAAATTTTGTATGAATATAGCCCACGGAAATCAGAATACATCAGCAAAATTAGGACTCTTTATTTTTTTTCACTTTTAAATTTTAAGTAAATTTTTTACTTAAGTTATAAAAGGTATAAATAAAATTTTAATTTAAATATATTTAAATAATTATATAAATAAAAAAATATTTTATTATTTTAAGTAATTTATTATTTAAGTTATAATAATTAAATAAATTTTTTTAATTTAAATAATATTATAATTTATTAAAATAATTATTTTTTTTAAAAAAATTATTTATAAAATTATTTAAATTAAATATTTTTAATTTAATTTATTTTATTTTAAATAATTTTATTTTTAAATATTAAATAATTTTTTAAAAATTATTTTATTTTTTATTGTTTAAGTTAAATAAAATTTTTTTCTACTAACAAATAAATAAATATATATAATATATTTTTTTTTCAAAGATTCGTGTTATTATATTATAATATTAAAAATATAAATATTTGTAATAAATTATATTATAATATTAATAATATAAACATTTGTGATAAGGTGACATGTGTCTTTCAATAAAATAAAGAATAGAAAAATTTTTATATTAAATAATAAATATTTTATACATTATAGTTAATAATCAAAATAATATATGATAAAAAATATTTTTATTATTTTTTATTATTTATTTATTTATTTTATAATATTTTAAATTTAATTATAAATTATAATTAAATTATTTAAAAAAAATATAAATTATTTAATTTTTTTTTTTTTATTATTAAGTATTTTAAAATATTTTTTATATAAATTATTACTTAATTAATAATTTAAAATTATAAATATATTTGATATTCATACTTGTTTATTGAATTTATATTATTATATTTATAAATTATTTTATATACTTAGTTATATATTTGATTTTCTATTAATTTGAGTAAAATAATGCTTTAAAACAAATTTTTTTTTGGTTAAGAATCATAGAAAAAAAAAAAAAGATCTTATTAAATAATGCAGATTAATCAAATGTATGAGCATTCATTTCAGTAATTTAAAAAAGTTTTTAATAAAAATAGTGAAATAAGGTACCAAACTATTTGAAAGAAATTTACAATGAAGTATTATTATAATAGAAGGAATAATAAGTTGTGAAGTTTGTAAAATTAATAATAACATAAGGAAAAAATTTGTAAATATCATAATTATAAGACGTATAATTGAGTGTATCTTATGTATTTGACCTTGTATCTTGAATTTAATCTTCCTTACCTTATAAGCAAAAGATAGTCAAGAAGTTTAACCTATGTACTATATAGTCTAAAGATGAGTTCTAGTTGTTCATAATCTTTCATTAAAAAGTGAAATTTGTGTCCTAAGACGTAAGAAATATAACTTAGAGGATCTAATGAATGCTGCTAAAAAGCATCATATTCATTAATGAGCAAATATATGCAAATGTGAGTAAATTAGACTTATAAGATATTACTTTTTGAAGAGAATGAGTTTTTAGTAAGAATGTAGTTAAATAAGTCTTTTAGTTAATGATGAATTAAAATATTATAAACTAAATGATTTACTTAATTATTAAGTTAAGATATATGATAATGTATCTCATCTTACTTAAGTTAGTAAAAACATTTGGTTCTAGTGAAATTCAATTACATGGAAATAGCTTTAAAGTGATTCCACTTAAAAAATTTAAGAATTGAAAGGGATGTTGAATTAACTACTTGTAAAGACAATTTAGAGATTAAAATAAGTTGAGATGCTCTTTTATACCCTACTTATTATAAATAAAAAATAGTGATAAATTGGGACATGCTAGATTTGCATTTGAGTGTAAAATAATAAAAAATAAGTAGATTCTCATATATATGCTAATTCGATAGATATCAAAATATAAGGCTCATTAAAGATGAAGAAGATAAGTCTAATAAAAGGGCATATTATTTTCTAAATCTCAAAAGTTTATATTAAAATCACCTAATTCTCACCATAATTACATTTTTAGATTTAGAATTACATAAGACATACTAGAAAGTTTTTTTTTTCTTTGAGGAGAACTAATTAAAACATACATGCATGAAATGTTTGTTAATGTTTACTATAATAGGTCAAGAGTGCAAAGATTTCAAATTTTAATAATATATGGTATTGAAATTATAATGGATGAATTTCTTTTATGGATTTTCGTTGATCCATGATGACCACTATATTTATGTTAAGCATTTAAAATCTTAGTTTTGAATTATATATTTCTATATTGCAATAGATGAGTGGTTAGAAAGTAAAAGAAGTTAGTCAAAATCATTGAAGACTAATTATCTTCTAGTTTGAGATAAATTGATAACAATAAATTGCTTAGATATAATTGTTCTTATTTAACTAATAGATTGTTAAATTTTTTTTTTAATAATTTTACTAAAGAAATGTAATATAATTGACTCTCCTTATTACAGTAAAAGAATTTGAGTTTTATATTATATCTATTGACTTTTTATGTCAAGTAGAAAAATAGTATTGATGTCACAATTCATTACCATAAATGACAAAAGGTACTACATTTTTGAGTTGTACAAAGGACTTTCAAGTTAATAAAAGTTTTGATTTCATACATGTATAAGAAATTCAATCAATTTGATATTTGAATTCTTAAGAGGTGTTATAAGATACTTTTTATGTCACTAAAAATGATATAAAGAGAGAAATTACACTTAATGCAATATCAAGTTATTACTGAGAATAATAACTTGATTAAATGCAAAATGGTAGATGAATTTGCTTGCTTAATTAATAGTGTGAGCATTATATGAAAAGCAAGAAGCACACAAGTATAGACTTATGGAAATAGAGGTAAAATTTATTACATGTATTTAGTTGCAATAAGTAATACTATTTGTTTAACAAGATCTTTGAAATCTTGAAAGTTATCATAAACTACAGGTGTCTTTATATGACAATTTTAGTAAAGTAGTACCTACTTGAAAGGTCTTAAGCAATACATTAAACCCAATTATATTAACTTAAAGCATAACTCAATAAAAGACATAATAGTGCAAAATAAAAGTTTCTTATCAAGTTTTTGAAATTCAAATAAAGATTTACAGATTTATGTAAAGTTTAATGTGTTTGTGCCAATATAAAAGTACAACAACAATTTAGTGAGTGACACATATACAAGTTTTCAATATGTTACTGCAAATTTATTTCACATAAGTTGAGATTAACCCACTTATAAGAACAATCCCCTGTATAGCTTGGAAAGTGAGCAATGATGAAACAAATTAAGCAAAGGGAATAATTTAAAGAAATCCTGCTTGATATTATAGACCACCTTAAAAGAGGCAAAATAAGGGCTTAAGGATTAAAACAAAAAGAAAGGCCATTAAGATTATTTGCTATTCATGTAACTTGTGAAAAGCTAGATGTACAATCTTAGTTTGGCACTTTGAAGAGCAAATACTTGGACAACTCATGTATAATACTTGATAGTAATTTAACCAAGATCTATATAACTAGTTGCTAAGAAATTTTTTTAAAAATGACCCTCTATATATATCTTAGGTCACTTCTAACTATATTTTAAGGTGTCAATTTAATGATTGCTACTTTAACATGTTACTTATGGTCATGAAAATTTGACCTTCCAAATATGTCTAAAAAGGATAAGGTAAATTATGATTGATGCAACAAAATAAGTTTAAAGCACTATGAGACATAATTATAATTATTACTTTTCCTTAAAGATTGTAGCCACCATGTTGTCCCTAACAAGCATATAGTTAAAGTTTTTAAGCATATGTGTGCTTTTAATTTACTTGACTCATTTGTTAAGTATGAAAAGATGTTTGAGAAAATCAAACAAATACATAGTTAGGTCAATAGATACACAATATGCAAGTAGGAGATATTGATATATGGATCAAAATTTTATAGTCATGATGAGTTAATTAATATGATTCAACTCGAAAGGAATGAAATATGTTAGCAGACAATTTAAAGGAAAATAGTTACATAGTGGTGACTATTATATATATCTCCCTTATCATTTTCTGAAAATTGAATAATGTAATAAAAACAAAAGCTTTTGTTATATTTATTTACTTTTTCTAATATATTAAACTCATAATTGTTAATAATATATATATTTTTTTTAATTTTAGTTAGGTCTCACTTAAATTTTTTATTTTTTTTACATATAAAAATGAATCAATTTGATTCACTTTTTATATAAATTAAATTAGAAATCTCCAACAACAAAAGAAGTAAAAATGGTCTCTTAGGTAAGGAAACTAGAAAATAGTAAGCTTATAATTGTTATTACATCTTAAAATATTTAAGCTTGAAAACAAGTGATTTCTATTGTAATTTTACATTAACAAGTGATTAGGAAAGTAAAGTAAATTCATTTTTTTTAATGTTACTAAATGTTTAAAAGTGAAAGTACTTAAAGTAAATTAAGTCATATTTAAATAAAAAAAATATTTGATTTGAATAATTACTTAAATGACTTCTTATTAAATAATTATTTAAATTAATTTTGATGTTATTCAAATTTAAGCTTTTTTAACATATTTTTCATAATTTAAATAATAAGTTCTTCAAAATTTTAAAATAAATAAAAAAATATTTAATTTGAATAACTTTTTAAATAAATTATATTGTTATTTAAATTTTGAATATTTGTATATAATTTAAGTAACAAGTTATTCAAAATTTTAAAAAAAAGTAAAAATATGTCATATTTAAATTAAAAAAAAAGTTATATTTAAGTAATTGTTTACATAAATTATAATATTATTCAAATTTAAAATCCTTTTACATGATTTTTCATAATTTAAATCAAAAATTACTCAAAATTCAAGAATAAATAAAAAAATTCATCTTTGAATAAAAAATTTTGACTCAAATAATTATTCAAATAAATCATATTATTATTAAATTTTGTATCTTTTTACATAATTTATATAATTTAAGTATTAAGTTACTTAAAATTCAAGAAAAAGTAAAAATAAGTCAAATTTGAATAAAAAATGTTCTTTTAAAATAATTGCTTAAAAATTTTTAATATTATTTAAATTTAAAATCTTTTTACATAATTTTTATAATGTAAAGAAAAAATTATTTTAAATTAAAAATAAATAAAAAATAGTTATATTAAATAAAAATAACACCTAATTTAAATTTTTACTCAAATAAATTATATTATTATTTAAATTTTAAATTATTTATATAATTTATACAATTGAAATAATAAGTTATTCAAAAAGATTATCTTTAAATAAAAAAAATTTAATTTAAGTAAATATTTAAAGTATGTGTGACTCCTTAAAATAAGTGTACAATCAACAAGCACCTTTAATTTAACAATAAATTTTGGTGTGTGTTTGTATTTATATATATATATTGCACTTGTGAAAGAAGTAATAAGGGCAACAATACTCTAAGCAAACAATTTTTTGTTAAAGAAAGCACCATGTATCGTAATTGCAAAAGAAAAATTCTTGGACAATTATATATTAGTTTACATTGCTTATCATAAGGGATTCACTTGTCCTTATAAATTATTTATTACAATCATTATATACTATATAGAAATATAAGAAATAAGGGAAAGGCATAATATATGCAACAAAATGTTACAATGATTAGCAAGTGAATATCGAAATAGCCCATTGATGATTGATACTTGGTTATAAAAGCATATGTCAATCTTCAAAAAATTTTCTTTTTTGGCACATAATCCCAATAACTGCAACCATTTGAAAAATTAGTAATTTTCTTACCTTGTAGAGGTTTAGGTCCAAGACCAAACTATTGAGTATTTCACTAAGAAAGGCATTGCTAGCACTATTTGTATCAACAACATCAACTTTAACACAACCACTTTACCCTTAATGTTCAAGGGAGATTTGAAAAGATATAATCATCAATTAAATTTTTTATTCAAAGGCATAAAAGAATGGTCTAATAAGCTATATACTTTATCCATTACAACATAATATGTTTCACCTTTAAGAGCCTATTTTTATTAGATGGTCTACTAAATTTAGTAAAAAATGCTATGGCCCAAATAATAGTTTATTAAAAATTGAAAAATTTCATGGTAAGGATGCAAGTAATCTTAAATCTTAAATTGGATGCAAAGCTCTATACAATATTTGCAGCCCTATGAACCTTTGGTGATAAGCAAAAGCTTAAGATTGAGATGGAAAACTTTTGTTAAGTTGGTGGCTAAAGTCTCACATCAAGAGATTGAGCAAAATTGGCAAATTTTTTTCCTTATAAATATAGAGTAAAGTGATTTGTTTTATAAATAAAGGGAGTGAAACTCTAGGATCTTTTAGTTTATTATTTAGGATTTTGTTAACTAGACTCAAGAAGGGTTTTTTGGTTTTTATATTCTCTAATTTAGTAATATTTATTCTTACTTTCACTTATCAACTTAAGTCAAATTGATCGAACCACCTAAATTTAATATTTCTTATCTTTATTTATTTTCTATTATTATCTTTAAGGGTTATAATTTAGAGTTTATTTCCTAACAAACTAGTATCATAGCCCATTTTACTAGGAAAATAGCCATCATAATAATAATTAAGTATTATTTCAAGAAGTTTCTGACAAGGTTTTAAGAGAAGAAAGTATTGAGGTAACAACAATGTTTATGGGAGAAATTAAAGGTTTTATATGTGAAGAAAATAATGGAGAATATGTTTTATTTAAAAGAGAGTTTGTATATATATTATATACCTAATGAATCATCTATATTGTCATATCTTGATAAATTTGATTTTTTGATTATGAATTTGAGTAATATGAATATTCATATTGAAAATGAGGATCAAATCTTGTTATTATTATATTCTCTTCCCTAGTCATTTAAGTATTTCAAAAAAATAATACCTTATGGTAAAAATACTATTTATTATAAAGAAATTAAGTCTATTTTAAAGTTAAAATGTCAAATTGATAAGGATATAACTTGGAAGAGTAGTAATGGTTAAGTTGATAGTTTAGTTGTTTAGGGTAAATGAGATAAAAGGGACGTAAACAATTAATGATCTAAATCTAAATTTAAATATGTAAATTTAGTGTGCAATTATTGTAAAAGAAAAGAACACATCAAAACTTATTGTTTTAAGTTGAAACCCAAAGATAAGGATAAATACAAAAGTAATGAGTTAGTCTAAATTAGTGTTGTAAAAGATGATAAAGAAGGAATTACTTTTTTTTATTAATGACAAATTAAGGTCTGCCAATGAATGAATCTTAAATTTTAGTTACACATATTATATATATCTTAATAGTGGTTGGTTTTCCACTTATAAATTTGTTGAAGGTAGAGTTGTTATAATAGACAATAATGCAATTTTCAAAATTATTGAAATTGGTATAGTTATAATCAAGACTCATCATGGTGCAGTGACAACACTTACACAGGTCAAACACATTCTAGAATTAAAGAAAAATCTCATTTTTTTAAGAACACTTGAGGTTCTTGGCTACAAGTACACCAATGAAGGTAGATTTTTGAAATTCAATAAAGGTTGTCATGAAAACTTATAGGTTTGGATGTTTGTACATTTTGTAAGAATTTACAATTATGAGTACTATTATAATCTTTACATCATCTAAATAAAAGGTAGATATTACGAAATTATGACAAATGCAGTTTAGGCATATGAGCGAGAAGGGTTCGTTTGTGTCGAGTGAAAGAGGCTTTTTGTGTGGATAACATATTAGGAAGTTGGACTTATGTAAGCATTGCATCTTTGGGAAGTAAAAATGTGATAGTTTTAAGTCTCTAACAATTTATAAAACAAAAGGCACTTTAGATTATATTCACTTAAATCTTTTGAGGTTATATCGCATTCTATCAAAAAGTGGTGTCAGGTATATGTTGACTTTCATTGATCATTATTCAAGAAATGTTTTGGTTTACTTTTTAAAGAATAAGAATGATGCTTTCCAAACATTTAAGAAGTGGAAAGCCTTAATTGAAAAGCAAAAAAGGAAATAGATTAAGTAGTTCAAGATAAATAATGATTTGGAATTTTATGAAAGTGATTTTAATGAATTTTGTGAAAATGAAGGCATTGCTCATCATTACATAGTCAAGATGACTTCTTAGTAAAATGATGTTATTGAATGCATGAATAAAACACTTTTGGAGAAAGCTCGCTATATGATTTCCAATGTTGGTTTGTTAAAAGACTTTTGGGCAAAGGTTGTCTCTACAATTTGTTATATCATTAATTATGCACCTTTAACATTTATAGAGTTTAAAACTATAGAGAAAATGTATTCAGGTACTCTTACTAATTACTTTGATTTAAAGATATTTACATATCTTACATATATTTATTTTAATGATGAAAAATTAAAATTTAGAGTTAAAATGTGCATTTTCCTTAGGCATGCATTTGGACTAAAAGGGTATTGTTTGTAATGTCTTAATCCACCAAAATTAGTAATTAGCAAATATGTTATATTTGATGAATCCTATATGTTACATTTGAAAGGAGAGTCTTCTCATCCTTCTAATGTTAGTAAAGGTAATAGTGCATATAAGTAGTTGGAGTTTGAAGATGTGAATCAAGATGACACACAATAGAATTTTCTTATTCAGTCAAATTTATTAGATATTACAAATAAAAGGATCATTCCATAGTCAAAGACAAACCAAGAAGAGAGATTTAACTGTCATAAAGATATAACAACTATGTTGTTTTATACTCTTTTAGTTGTATAGAAAACTAGTGAAAATAGTGAACCATCTATATATTCAGAAGTAGTTTTAGATATTAACTCATCTAAGTCATTAGTGGTGATGAATGAAGAAATAAAATTTGTCCATAAAAATGATGCATGGGTTCTTGTGAAATTGCCTTTAGAAAAGAAAATCATTTGTCCATAAAAATGGTACATGGGTTCTTGTGAAATTACATTTAAAAAAGAAAGTCATTGGTTGCAAATGGGTCTTTAAAACGAAAAAAGGTATACCAAGGGTCAAAGTTGTAAGGTATAAGGTATATTTGGTTACAAAAGACTTTAATTAGGTACAAAGTGTTAGCTGTAATGATATTTTTTTTACTTATTATTAAACATAGTTTGATGTGTGTCTTGCTTACTTTGGTGACCATGTATGATTTGGCGTTAGAGTAACTTGATGTTAAAATAACTTTCTTACATGGTGAGTTTAAGGAGCAAATATATATGAGGTAACTCAAAGGTTTTGAAGTTAAAGGTAAGGAAGATCATGTTTGTTTGTTAAAGAAACCCTTGTATGAGTTGAAGTAGTCTCCAAGATAGTGATATAAAAGATTTGATTCCTTTATGCTAGGTTATGGTTATTCTATGAGCATGTATGACAATTGTGTTTACTTTTTAAAGTTAAATGATGGCTCATTCATTTATTTTTAGCTTTATGTTGATAACATGCTCATTATTGCTAAGAATTCATTAGAAATTCAAACTTTGAAAGCACTTTTAAAATGATGAATTTGAGTTGAAAGACTTAAAAGTAGCAAAAAAAATTCTTGGCATGAGAATCAGAAAGAATCATGAAGGTGGTAAGTTATATCTAATCCAAAATAATTATGTTGAGAAGGTGTTAGAATAATTTGGTATAAAAAATGTGAAACTTGTCAGTACTTCCATTACTAGTTATTTCAGGTTATCAGTTGCTTAGTTATCAAAGTCAAATGAAGAAAAGAAATATATGGAAAGAGTTTCATATTTGAGTGTAGTTGGTAGTCTTATTTATACAATGATTTGCACTTATCCAAATATTTCACAAGTAATTAGTGTGGTTAGTATGTATATGTCTTCTTTAGGCAAATCACTTTGGCAGGTTGTGAAATAAATTCTCAAATACTTACGAGATACTTCAAATATAAGTTTAGAGTTTGCTAAAAATTCAAGTGCATTTATTAGTTTTATTGATTCTGATTACGTCATTGATCTTAATAAAAAAAGATAACTTACAAGTTATGTATTTTATATTGATGGTTATGTTGTTAGTTGGAAAGTTCCTTTACAACATATTATTTTTTTTTTGTCTACTACTAAAGTAAAATACATAACATTGATTGAGACTATCAAAGAAGCATTATGGATGAAAGTTAGTATAACAAGTTTAGTCTACGTCAAAATGTTATTGTCTATTGTGATAATCAGAGTATCATACACTTGATTACAGACCAAATGTATCATGGAAGGATGAAATATATTGATATAAGGTATCATTTCATTCAGAAGATGACTGACATATTTAGGGTTTTAGTTTAGAAAATTAGTATTAAAAATAATTTTACAAATATGTTTACAAAACTTCTTCCAAATACTAAATTTAAGTAGCATTTGGACTTAATTAGTGTAATATAATAATTTAGAAACTTATAGAGAAGTTGAAGTATTATTATTGTATCTGAATGTAAAACTTGAGTCAAGTTAAAGATTTATTAAAATAATGATTAAAATCTCATATAAAGAGATTAAGTAAAATTAATTAATTTATTTTTTTTATAAATAAATAGTAATATAATTTATTTTATAGTTAAAAGGAGTAAAACTTTAAAATTTTTAATTTATTATTTAAATTTTTGTCAATTAAAATAAAAAAAATTTTAATTTTTTTATATTTTATTTTAATAATATTTATTATTTTTTTATTTATAAAGATAAATTAAATTAATTAAATTATATAAATTTAATATTTTTTATCTTTAATTATTTATTATTATTATTTTTACAAACTATAAACTAGTGTAAATCATCACTTTTAATAACAAATTCAATTTTTTTGCTCTAATCTATAGTCCTAATAAGCCCCAAATTGAAGCTCATTCATTTGGCAAGGAATGATGCAAATTGATACTTAGTAGCATAGTGTCCACAAGCAGATCAAACCCACACCTTAATGATGTTAGCTTGGTTCCATATGCCTATGATGCCTTTACGAGTAGCCTCTGCAAATAGCCAAAGTGGCGATCTCAAATTTGTGAGAGGAAGCAACTGGCCTTCTTGGCAATGTCCGTGGTGGCAAGATGAGCTGGTCTACGGGGCTCCTCAACCATATTGTTTGATCCATAATGAAACATGTTTGCTTACACAAAATTCAAAGAAAAGCAAAATGACGCATCAGCATCCTTCCTTTTAGGCCACATCCGCCAAATCCAAGTGGAAACCATAAATAACAAAGAGGATAATTTTCCAGATCCAAGAACATTTTCTCCGTGAGAATCCTCAGACAATCCATAGTCCAAGGAAAATTAATGACTCGCCCTGTTTGTTAGATTTTCATCCAGCTTTGTTTCACGAAGAAGCATATCAGCACTAATTAAATCCTAAATTTCATAACTTTTCAATTGTCTCGTAAAAACTTGATTTAAGAAAGAGCTATCCATCTTTAGACCTGAAGCCTTTTAGTTCAGTGGGCAAATCGTAAGCAGCCGATACGCAAAGAGCTAGAGCGTACCTCATAATATTTGGTACCGACAGGAAAGCCATTAAGTATTTATACGTCGTATTTTTTATTTTTTAATAAATTTATACGTTATTCTTAAAAAATATATTATAAAAAAAATTATAAAAAAAAAATGAAGTGAAATTTATTTTCTCTTAACTTATTTAAAAAAGATAAAAATTTTTTAAAAAAGAAAAATAAATATAAAGATAATATTTTAATTAGATATTAAGAGATATTTAAGAGAGACAATTTTTGTATTTATAATTATTATTTTTTTATTAATAAAAATAAAATATTTGTTTTTATAATTTTTCTTATGTACTTATTTGTTATAGGAAATAAAAAAAAAAAAAAAGGTTAAAAAGTAAAACACAAGAAAGCAACGGGTTGGCATTCTTCGGAGCGTTTGTTTGAGCACCATGCAAGGTCTGACAAAAAATAAAATAATGGTAAATGGAGAAGAAAAGGTTAAGTGTTTGCGTACTGCCAATCATTTCCTTGTGCCCGGAAGACATCCATCATGTCACGTCGTGTGGTAACAGGTGAAGTTCCTTTTAATTAGGGGCTCATAAGGAAAATGAATTGGATGGCCTATATATACCACCACGTCCTTTAATAAATACTCGTGTGACTATTGGATGATTTTGACTTTTCCAAGATTCATATTAAATCTTTGATGGTGGAATAGTAAAAGTCTCACGAGAAAAACAAAATAAAAAAAAAACATGCAAAGAATCAGAAAATAAAAAGCAAAAATTACCAACGTATATACTAATGTCATCTAATTTATTAGGAAAGAACGCAGACGCAGAATTAGACCATAGCAACGGATCGTTTGTTCTTTATTCCGCAAATATATTTTACAACCCTAAAATTTACTCGCATTATTTTACTTTGTTGCGAGTTTCTTTTTTTTAATAAATATTTCTGCGCTTTTTTTCTATAATTTGAATTTGAGACTTTTAAACCAGGTTTTTAAGTTTGTCGGTAATGAAGTATTTGCTTGTACAAAGAATAATTAGATAAACCTGCTAATTGTTGGGATTAATCATAACGAAAGAAATATCTTGGGGTTAAAAATGTTTTAGAATTGAGTGTCACTAGGAGAACAAATCATGTGGACTATACACTTCTCGTAGAGAGCGGACAACTGGTGATACCTCATCGAGTGCCATGAAAACATGGAAATGCTAAGATACGTACATTGATGCTTGAGCATCTGTGAATATTCGCAGGAAGATAACCCAAAGCGCAAAATCCAGAATCCTCCAGTATCCACTTGCAAAGCGTACTCCAATCCCACGACTTGTTAGTCCCAAGACAACGAATAATGAAAGGCAAGCTACTCATTGATAGAGTACAATAAAAATTTTGTTGAGACCCCACCGAAGGGACAATAAGCAGAAGTACATGTAATATGTAATTAATATATGTGAATTCCTTTTTTATATTGTGGTTATAGGCACTTTTTGATATGATATGTCACATTTATCCGTCATACTTTACATCTACTTCGTGAGAGCGCCCAAGCGAATAAAAAAAATTATCTATGGGGAAAAGTCAGAGGAGAATAGCATTTATATGCAATGAATGGGAAACATGGGGGTGTCAGAAATGCACATGTATGTTTCGCCACAGGATAGGGAGGATGGGAGAGCGCATCGAATGGGATGGAATGGGATGGAAAGAAGGGTAGGGACAGTAGTGGCCCCCACCTTCGACGTGAAACTTGAAATGTGACATGAACCCAAAGTGCTTGGTGGCATTAACGAGGAGAAAAGGTCATGAGCACAGACCATCGATGCGTTTTCGTTTCCTCATTGGCTCACTTCCCGCGTTATTGTACGGACGGTGACAGCATTGTGCTATTTCACGCCCTCCACCTCTCTCCCTCCGAGTAATTGGCCAATATTCCTTGTAAATCTTTTGCCTTTTACGTAGCCACACCAGCGCTTAGAACCCAATTTTCTCCTATTTCCTACGATTTCCCTTCTCAATAAAAAACACAGGCCCTTATCAGAATCCGTAAAAGCAACCGAAAAAGGAAATAAAGTTAGGAGGCAACAGGCCAAGCCCACCAAGTTTCTCTCCAATCTGGTCAAATTTTTGATCTATATTTTCTGTTTTTGGTAGTCTCTGTCCTGCCTTTTACTAACGTAAAGAGTGGTTTTCATCCTCTAAATACGGTAAGATATATAGCGACAGATTTTGTTTCTTGATATAGGTGGGTTTTGAGAAGCTTTTATATTTCTTGATATAGGTGGGTTTTGAGAAGCTTTTATAAAGTGAGAATATCTATATAGAGATATATAGATATGGTGAGCATATTGATGAATAAGGAAGGGTGGGTTTATCTTGTTTTGGGTGTGACTAACATTGTAGTTAAGAGAAAGAAAAAGGAGGATAAAACATGAGGAAAGAAATTATCTTTTTTTATTAAATTTATTTGTGTTAATTTTAAAAAGAAATTTATCAATTTTTTTACTTGATTTACAAAATAAATAATTTATTCAAATTAATTTTTTTAATTAAATCTCATAAATATTAATATATAAAAATAATTATAATTATCACGCATTTTCATTCTTCATTCTTTTGAAACAAAGGGTAAAAGAAATTAAGTGAGAATGAATCAATTGCAAGGTCACAAAAACTCTCACTGTTTGTAATATTTCATAAAATTTCTATTTTATTTTAATATGAAAAATTAAATTTTTAAATCGACACTTGGAATAGTATTAGCTTTCTTTGATAAAAGGAAGTTCTTGGTTGAGATTCAATGAATGAACTGAACCCAGACCTTTTGTTTTTCGTTTACAAACGCCGGTATAAAAACGAGCTTTGTAACTATCTGATGATGAAATTTCAAATCACACACTTGACTCTCTTCTGTCTCCCCCTAGCATTCACTTTAAGTTGACACACTCACATTAAATAATAAACTAATTAATATGGGTGGGGTTTCTGTAAATCAATCCATCACAAAATTTAACTGCGCAATGGTGGGGCTTACCTAGTTTTGCTTCAAAAATCTCAGATTGCTTCAGTTCTCTAAACCTTTTACTTCAAAAACTCTTCAGGGTATATGGCCTATTTAGTAAGAGACTCTCTCAACGTCCCTTTGAAACTAAACCCTTAAATTCCTTAATAGACTCGCCCAATTGTATGGCTTATTATTCCTTCGAATAGATAAAGTTGACTTCTTTGCTCTTGTCTAGCTGTGGAGATATGGTGAGAGGAAAGACTCAAATGAGGCGCATAGCGAATGCTATTAGCAGGCAAGTTACCTTCTGCAAGCGGCGAAATGGGCTGCTTAAGAAGGCATTTGAGCTATCAGTTCTTTGCGATGCCGAGGTTGCCCTTATTGTCTTCTCTCCAAAAGGAAAGCTGTATGAATTCGCAAGCCCCAGGTACCACTTCTTTACTGATTTATTCCTCTAATTCCCTCGATCTTATGCTTTTTCTTTTTCTTTTTTTTTTTTTCATAATTAAACCTCATGCTTTATCTGGGACAATCCAATTATACGGTTTAGATCTTTATTTTATTTTATTTTATTTTATTTTTCTCTTCTGTGATTTCATAAACTAACTTTAAATTTCATGTTTATATGCATAAGCTAGTACTTGCACCTTAGGGATATGTACATGATCTCTCTCGCTACACACACCAGTTTCCGATCATAATCATGGTTCACAGATCTTCTCTTATTGATCCCTTTGCTTTTGTAGAGATTCTTTTTCTAATTCTCTTTATCTTATTAGTGTTTTTTTTGGCTTTTCGGGCTACCTACTTTTAATGAGGAATATTTTTCCGAAAAAAAAGATAAAATGGAGAAGAAGAAGAAGCTAAAAACTTAAAAAATTCAACTTCCATTCCTTTGAAAAACCATTTGTGATATAAAATCTTCAGAAGAGGATTTGAAAGATGACATCAAAATGACCAGCTAACCTTAGGCCTTTTAGCCGGTGCTTAAATAGCAAGATAGGGGGAAAAGTACAGTACTTAAATAGCCGGTACCCAATAATTCCTATTCAAAAAAGAAAAATAAAAAAGAAAGAGAGAATTCTTTTGTTTTCACATGTTAATATCTGTATAGATTCAAATATCTTACTTTTAGGAACACTAGAGAAAGATAATGAGGGTATCTGAAATGGTGAATAGGCCATATCATCCTGAGTTCTTCCTCCACTTGTCTTTGCATGCAGCAATAAAACAATGGGAAGGTGTTAGTTTCACACAACAATAAAAGTCTAACATTGTCATAATGTAAAACACATCATGACTAGAGGTGCAAGTGTCCAACCATCTAGGTCTTTCTCAATTCTCATGACTCAGTTTGATGCTGGTGTTTTTATGGTAAGCATGTTAGGCCACAATTTAAATTAAAGATGATGCTTTTGTATGTTCTTACCAGTCACATAGTTTTGATAGGTAATGACTAGAATAAGAGAACTTGGTATGAACGCTAATGCTTGTATAAAATCTCTTTAAGAAAATTTAAAGAACAAAACTTAGTGGCTAAAATAACAGTAAAAACCTGTTGAACTATTGTATTCTACAATCTCAAAATTAGTTCCAACACCCCTTTCAAATATCAAAATTATAGTACTGCAAATGTTATATTATATGTTGGATCATTGCAATCTTCATGACCTTGCTCATGGAAGTTTTCTCCGGAGCACAACAACAATGATTCTGATTTTCTATTTATGCTTGGTCCTTATGGTCAAGCAATCCTATTATATCTTTCAATATTTGTGCTCCCTTCATGCATTTTGTATTTTTTTCTTAAAGTCTCAGCTTAAATGCAAGTTTATATATAACCTTGATTCACATCAAAAAACACCCATCAATTTATGCTCATCCATAGGTAATTTTAGACAAACATAAGCTCAATTGTCCTATCCCCAGAACACAATGTGGCTGGTGACAGATTGAAAACTTCCTTAAAATGTAAGAATTCTAATCTTGTCCAAGTTTTTCAAAATTAATCCAACTGTTAATCTATTGTTTTCCACACAAAAAACTTGCACATGCAATTTTATCTTTGTATGTTGTTTGCATTTTAGATAAAAAGTTATTCAATTTGAAATATTTAAATTTTTAACTACTCTTGAATTTTTAAAGTAATTAAGCCTAGTCACTTGCAACTCTCACATCTCATTAGTACTAAAGCTATCTTTTTCATGCACTATATGCGGCTCGTATTTTGTCTGACATTTTGGTGATAGGCACTAATATACAATAAAGATCCCTTAGAAGTGAATTATTTGCCACCTAAGCATTCTTCTTGCACTAATACAATTTTGATGCTATCAAATAACAACGAAGTAGTTTGAGTGCCATAGTGCGTGCATGCGCATGCGCACACACTTAATTGAACTACTTGGTACCAAGTCAAGCTAGGGGCCTTATAATTCTCCCATGGGCGCTTAAAGAACCTAGTTTCGCAAATTTATGTTAAAGACAGTATAAATATATTGAAAAATTATAATTTTTCATATATAAATTGAAGACTTTGACATTATGTTTGTGAAAAAGGTGAGGGGAAAGAAACAATATGAGGCAAGAAAATGAGAGGACGACTAACTAAATTTTCCGTTGTTACATTGAAATGAACACAAAAAATGAAGGAAAAAGGTGAAGAATGAGGTAAAATTATTGAAAGGTACCACTAATATTCTTTTTTTATGACAAAGTAAGAAGATGGATGTAATTTTACCCGCCCAACTTTGTTTTCGTTCCATATATTTTTTCCCACTTTTAGTATGGGAAAATTTTGGACTATGGGAGAAAATTTTACGAACATACTGCATCTTCCAATCATTTTCAACATCTTTCGAACAAACAACAATTTCTATAAATATACATTAAAAGTAATTGATGACAGGACTACGCCATTATTTTAGTCTTCATTTTTTTTCATTGATAATTTGAATTTTAGGTTATGTATTTTTTTGTTGGTACAATTTATATCCAAATATTGTAGCCACTTCAGCAGATACATGACTAGTTTAGGTTATAAAACCTATATATATTGACTAAAGATGCAATAATAGATGTAACCTTAGGCTGCATCTTACCCAAGGATTTTTCATGTGGAAGCTCTTGCTTTTGACAAATTATAGAATTTATTATTTATTTTGTACATAGAATTTATCATGTTTTTAGACTCTTACGATTCAACTTTTATTTTTTCATATTACTTTTAGCTTTTAACCAAAACAGAGAACCGGGTTGTAGGAAATTTTTTTTTTGCAATGTAATGTAATTGCTTACAAACATTCCAATAACTTTTTGCTGGTGGCACACACACGATGAATGAGTTCAATTAAACCACTTAATGCACAGTTTCCAGGAGAATTCCTTAGTAAATTCTCAGTGCTTCATCTCATGCTGATGTTTTGAACGCTCATTGGCACAGTAAAGCATTTATTGTATCTAACCTAAGATTTTAAGGGTTTTTATTCTTTTGCAAATACATGTGATTTTGCATCGATGAAATTCCTTGAGAAACCATTGAGGTGCGGTCCTGGATATATCAATGCAAAGACGTAGGTTTTATCTCTAAATGAGTAATGGTTAATTAAGGCATGTTACGCTAAGGAGTTCTTGAATTCACATTCCCTCTATTCTTATAAAATCTTCATATGTTATCCTCATAAACTTTTCACCTGCTAATTTCCATTTGCATGTATACTTGATTTAGTGAATTCAATTAAATTAACATGATGATGTCTGAGTAGGTTACTGGTACCGTATGAGCTCAATCAGTTTCTGTCTTTATAATGTATCTCTTTTTGGTTGCTTTCAGTAGTTGTACTTCTGCTAACTCTGGTTGGTAGTATTGGCACAAGACTTTGGCCTCCCTGAGCAATGGAGGTTGGGGAGACCTGTGTGCCACACAAAAAAAAATCCTGCAAAAGGCGAGAATGCCCTTCCCTCCCAAATGATCAAAAGGAGTAGCTCTACTTTCACATGAAGCGAAATAATGCTTATGAGAAAAAATCCCAACGCTTTTGAGGCTGTACATGCTTGTGCTTTTCCGTAAGTCTGGTTATTACCGGAAGTAATATGAGTTGGTGGCTGAATGCAGAACCCCCTTAGGCAAGTCTTGAATTCAGGTTATAGTTTGCACTTAGCCAGTAGCCACTTACATTTTACTGGAGTTAGATTGAAACCCGATGATGCCGTCTGCGAAGGATTAACCTTTCTTTTTTCATCCTTTCTTTTGCCCACCATTTAGGAGAAGTCCTTGCTAATTTTGAGAAAAACTAGAACTTATTCATTGCTTGCTGCGTGGCTTCAGCTTGCAGGAGACAATTGAACATTATAGGAGGCACAGGAAAGACACTCCAACCAGCCAGAAACTAAGTGAAGAAAATATGCAGGTTAGCTAAACAATGAAGTGAACGTTTCATTGATTGATCTTCACTTATCAAATGTCTCAAACTTTGAAAGTATTGACACTTTGTTTTCTGTTTTGATTTTGGCCCTCGTTTGCTGCTAATGTACCTTGTATTACTGAATTATTTTCTCATACAATTCAATTCAAAATGTCAGCAATTGAAGGCTGAATCGTCAGACATGGTGAAGAAGATTGGGCTTCTTGAAATTTCGAAAAGGTTTGAAAGCCTAACTAGTCTTAGAACTTCTTTGTTTTCTCAAATCAATGTCATAAAAGGTTTTAAAATTAATATTTTGAATATCTCAGGCAACTACTTGGAGAAGATTTAGGATCATGCACTGCTAGAGAGTTACACCAGATAGAGCAGCAGTTAGAGACAAGTTTAAGAAACGTTCGAGCTAGAAAGGTTTGTTAGGCCTTTTGGCATTGCGTCTCTGCCTAATATCTTGTCCAACTGAATGGCTAACATGATTATTTCCCTCTTGCTCGCAGAAGCAGGCCTTCAAAGAACACATTGAGCAACTGAAGGAAAAGGTAATTAAGACATTGGCTTGAGGTTAAAACTAGTACTTCATTTGATGTTAAGAAGTTTCTGAAATAAATGAAATAAATAAACTAATTTTATTAGAAGGATGTATAAGGAGAGAACATGTTTTCCTATATTGAGCATGCTTTCTTGTGTTCGCTTAGTCCTTGGCAATTGAAGGTAACATTTTATTTTATCTACTCTGTCACTTGATCACTAACTTTCTGTGCCTGATTGCACGAACATGTCAGGAGAAAGCATTGGCAGCTGAAAATGCAAGGCTTTCTGAATATGTGAAGGTTTGCTTTTCAATTTTGTTATTGCTTGTATCCAACATCAACCAATGTTGTGGATCGTGCGACTTAGATACCTCATCAAATGAGGAAATACAATGGCAGGTCCCGTTGTAACAGCAGCGTCACTGCATTGTGACTTGGAAGTCACTGATGACTTCAGGCTGCCATTATATTGCGGGGTCATTTGTTTTGGGTCTGTGTCTTTTTCTCTCTTCTTTCTCCTCCTCTTTCTCTCTTTTTCTGTAGAGAGGGAAGACAGAGAATTTGAAATCCTAGCACCTTCTTGGACCTTAGTATTGTAAGAACCGAAAACATATTTTCACCCAGTACAGTCTTCAATTTTTTTTCTTCATTTTGGATATTTTACTTTTTCTTTTTTTGTCTTTTGTGCTGGTGCATGAGTGCGTGCACGCTTTAAATGTGGAAAAAGTCTCACTAAATTGAAACTTGCAAATAGACTTTTCAGTGCGGCCTGCCCCCATTGGAAGGTTCAAAACATCGGAGAGATAATATGGCATATGCCGAAGGCAGTCCGGTTTCAGATGTGGAGACCGAACTGTTCATTGGACCCCCAAAAACAGGAGCAAAGCGCTTCCCACCTCAAAACTGACTGATGGTCATGATTAATGCTGCATGAAGATATCAGACCTTTTTTTTTTATTCCCAATGTTCATTTCAGTGTATGCAAGTGATATATGGTTTGAGTTTTACTTTCATGATGGGTTAATTAATCTGGTCTGACTCAATAAGAATTACCTATTACAGATACCAGTGGACGGTTTGAAGGAAGTAGTGTATATCTCTTCTATCACTCTCTGAACAATGTAATAAAAATTAAAGAGACAAAATAGTTAGAAAATAGTGAATCTATGATTACTTTTGTATCTTGATATACTTAAACTAAAAAAATTGAGTAATTTTTAATATAATTTTATTTTGATTAAAAATTGTTTATGATGCTAAAAAATTAGTTGTTCAATTTCAAAATCTTGAAGGGTGGGATCCTTTGCTTGAGTTATTTTAATTTAAGAGCAATATTTTGTATAAAAATTATGCCTTTTGTTTTTTACATTGGTATCTAGTCTTATAATGTTATAATTTCATGCATTTGCTTCTGTTTTGGATCTGTGTTGTGAAAAATTCGATTAGAGACTTCTCAATCGCAGCTTCATGTGGAAGGATTGTTAAGGCCTAAATTTTTGTATGGATGTAGCCCATGAACATTATAATACATCTGCAAAAATTTAAAAAGTTGTTTTTGTTCACTTTCAAATTTTAAGTAAATTTTTACTTAAAATATAAAAGTTATATAAAAAATTTTACTTTAAATAAAATTAAAATATTTTAAATAATTATTTAAATAAATTTTTTTATTTAAATTTATTTTTTAAATTATAATAATTATATAAAAAATTTTAATTTAATAATATTATAATTTATAAAAATAATTATTTTTTAAAAAAATATTTAAATAATTATTTAAATTAAATATTTTTTATTTAATTTAATTTAATATATTTTACATAATTTTATTTTTTAAAAATATTAAATACTTTTAAAATTTTTATTTTATTTTTTAAAATTTAAATCAAATTAAATTTCTTTCCGTCAATAAATAAATATGTATAACATATTTTTCGAGAGATACGTACCACTACATCATAATATTAATGGTATAAATGTTTGTGATATAAAATAAGAAATATCTTATACTAAATAATAAAGTGTTTTGTAATATTATAATTAATAATTAAAATAATATATTATAAAAATATTTTTATTATTTTATAATTTAATTATTTATTTTATATTATTTTAATTTAATTATAAATTTTAATTAAATTATTTTTTAAAATATATAAATTATTTAATTTTTTATTTATTATTAAATATTTAAAAAAAAAATTTTTATTTAAATTATTAGTTAATTAAATAATTTGAAACTATAAATACATATATAAATTTGTTAATACATTTTGATATCCATACTTATTTATTAAACTTTTATTATTATATTTAAAGATTGTTTCAAATATTTGGTCATATATTTAATCACCTATTAATCTAAATAAAATAATGTTTTAAAACAAATTTTGTATGGTTGAAAATCCCAAAAAAAAAAAAAAAACTTATTAAATAATAAAGACTGACCAAATGTATTAGCATTCGTTCTAGTAGTTTAATGAGGTCTTTAATAAAAATAAGGAAATGAGGTATCTAGCTATCTGAAAAGAATTTGCAATGAAGTGTTATTGTAGCAGAAGGAATAATAAGTTCTGAAGTCTATAAAGTTAATAATAACATAAGGAAGAAACTTCCAAATATCATAATTATAAGACACATAATTGAGTGCATCTTATGTATTTGACCTTGTGCCTTGAATTTAATTATTCCTTACCTTACACAAGCAAAAGATAGCCAAGAAGTTTAACCTATGCACTATAAAGTTCTAAAGATGAGTTATAGTTGTTCATAATCTTTCACTAAAGAGTGAAATTTGTGTCTTATGATATAAGAAATATAACTTAGTGGACCTAATGAATATTGCTAAAAAGCATCATATTCATTGATAAGCAAACGTATGCAAATGTGAGTAAATTAAACTTATGAGATGTTATTTTTTGAAGAGAACAAGTTTTTAGTTAGAATGTAGTTAAATAATTTTTTTAGTTAATGATGAATTAGAAGATTATAAACTAAATGGTTTACTTAATTATTGAGTTAAGATATATGATAATGTATCTCATCCTACTCAAGTTAGTAAAAACATTTGGTTCTTGTGAAATTTAATTGCATGAAAGTAGCTTTATAAAGTGATCTCACTTAAGAAATTTAAGAATTGAAAGGGATGCTGAATTGACTACTTGTAAAGACAATTTAGATATTAAAATAAGTTGAGATGCTCTTTCATGCCCTACTTATTGTAAATAAAAAATAATGATAATATGAAAAGTTAGAAACTTTAATTATGATTGGAACACATGCTAGATTTGCATTTGGGTGTAAAATAATAAAAAAATAAGTAAATTCTCATATATATGCTAATTGGATAGATATCAAGATATAAGGCTTATAAAAGATGAAGAAGATAAGTTTAATAAAAGAGCATATTATTTTATAATCTCAAAAGTTTATATTTAAATCGCCTAATTCTCACCATAGTTACATTTTAGATTTATAATTACATAAGACATACTAGAAAGTTGTTTTTTTTTTTGTGGAGAACTAATTAAAACATACATGCATAAATTGTTTGTTAATGTTTATTATAATAGGTTAACAATGCAAAGATTTCAAATTTTAATAATGTATGGTATTGAAATTATATTAGGTGAATTTCTTTTATGGATTTTCATTGATCCATGATGACCACTATATTTATGTTAAGTATTTCAACTTTTAGTTTTGAATTATATATCTTTATGTTGCAATAGATGAGTGGTTAGAGAGTAAGAAAAGTTGGTCAAAATCATTGAAGAATAATTATCTTCTACTTTAAGGTAAAATAATAACAATAAATTGCATGAATATAATTGTTCTTGTTTAACTAATGGATTGTTTGAATTTTTAAATACTTTCACTAAAGAAATGTAACATAATTGACTCTCTTTATCACAGTCAAGGAATTTGAGTCTTATATTGCATCTGTTGACCTTTTATTTCAAGTAGAAAAATAACATTGGTGTCACAATTTATTACCATAAATGACAAAAGGTATTTCATTTTTGAGTTGTACAAAGGACTTTCGAGTTAATAAAACTTTTGATTTCGTACATGCATGAGAAATTCAATCAATGTGATATTAAAATTCTTAAGGGATGTTGTAAGATATTCTTTATGTCACTAAGAGTGATACAAAGAGAGAAATTACACTTAACACAATGTTAAGTTATTATTGAGAATAATAACTTGATTAAATACAAAATGGTAGATGAATTTGCTTGCTTACTTAATGGTGGGTGCATTATATGAAAAAGCAAGAAGCTTACAAGGATAGACTTAAGGAAATAAAGATAAAATTTGTTGCATATATTTGTTTAACAAAATCTTTGAAATCTTGAAAGTTCTCATAAACTACAAGTGTCCTTATATGACAATTTTAGTAAAGTAGTACCTACTTGAAAGGTCTTAAGCAATATATTAGACCTAATTATATTAACTTGAAGCACAACTCAATAAAAGACATAATAATGCAAAATAAAAGTTTCTTATCAAGTTTTTGAAATTCAAATAAAGACTTACGGATTTATGTAAGGTTTAATGTGTTTGTGCCAATATAGAAGTACAACAACAATTAAATGAGTGACACATATATAAATTTTCAATATGTTACTGCAAAGGTATTTCACATAAGTTGAGATTAATCCACTTATAAGAACAATCACCTTTATAGCTTGGAAAGTGAGCAAAGATGAGATGAATTAAGCAAAGGGAATATTTTAAAGAAATCATGCTTGATATTATGGACCACCTTAAAAGAGTCAAAATAAGGGCTTAAAGATTGAAACAAAAAGTAAGGCCATTAAGATTGTTCACTATTCATATAACTTGTGAAAAGCTAGTTGTAAAATCTCAATTTGACACTTTGAAGAGCAGGAAACTTGCATAACTTAAGTTAAATACTTGATAGCAATTTGACCAAGATTTATATAGCTAGTTACTAAGAAATTTTTTAAAAAATGACCCTCTATATATGTCCTAGGTCACTTCCAACTATATTTTAAGGTGTCAATTTAATGATTGCTACTTTAGCATGTTACTTATGATCATAAAAAGTTAGACCTTCCAAATATGTCTAAGAAAGTTTTTGGATTGACATTAATAGCTTTAATTATGAAAGGAAGACTATGTTGTCAGACATCTACCTTATTTATTTATTGGTTAACTAGTTATATCATCCTAATGAGGATTAAGTATGACTATGGTTACATAATAAGTAATTGTGTCAAGTTTAACTTTAAAGGATAAGGTAAATTGTGATTGATGCAACAAAATAAGTCTAAAGCACTATGAGACATAATTGTAATTATTACTTTTCCTTAAAGATTGTAGCCACCGTGTTGTCCCTAACAAGCACATAGTTAAAGTTTTTAAGCACATGTGTGCTTTCAATTTACATGACTCATTTGTTAAGTATGAAAAGATGTTTGAGAAAATCAAACAAATACATAGTTAGGTCAAGAGATACACTATATGCAAGTAGGAGATATTGATTTATGGATCAAAATTTTACACCCATGATAAGTTAATTAATACGATTTAACTTGAAAAGAATGACATATGTTAGTAGAGAAATCAAAGGAAAATAGTTACATAGTGGTGATTATTATATATATCTCCCTTATCATTGTTTGAAAATTGAATAATGTAATAAAAAGAAAGGCATTTGTTATATTTATTTACTTTTTTTAGTATAATAAACTCATAATTGTTAACAACACTTGTTTTTCTTCTTTTGATTTTTGTTTGGTCTCACTTAAATTTTTTATTTTTCTTACATATAAAAGTGAATCAATTTGATTCACTTTTTAAATGAGTCAAATTGGAAATCTCCATAAACAAAAGAAGCAAAATGGTCTCTTAGGTAAAGGAACTAGAAAATAGTGAGTTTATAATTGTTATCACATCTTAAAGTACTTAAGCTTGAAAAAGAAGTGATTTCTAATGTAATTTTACTTTAATTGTGGTTTATTTGTGATACTGAAAGTCTAGTGCTTCAACTCTGAGATCTTAAACTGAAAAATAATTTTTGCTTAAAGTATAATTTAAGAGAAATCTAATTTGATTCCCATTCAAGGGAGTAAAGTAAATTCTCTCTTTTTTGTTTTGTCTTTTAAGTTACTGAATGCCTAAAAGTAAAGCCACTTAAAGTAAAGTAAATCAGATTTGAATAAAAAATATTTGATTTGAGTAATTAGTTAAATGCCTTCATATTAAATAATTGTTTAAATGAATTTTGATGTTATTCAAATTTTAGTTTTTTTTTACATATTTTTCATAATTTAAATAATGAGTTCTTCAAAATTCAAAAATAAATAAAAAATTGTTATATTTAAATTAAAAATTTTTAATTTGAGTAACTTTTAAAATAAATTATATTGTTATTTGAATTTTAAGTCTTTGTACATAATTTGTATAATTTAAATAACAAGTTACTTAAAATTAAAGAAAAAGTAAAAAATATATCATATTTGAATTAAAACAAATGTTCTATTTAAATAACTGTTTACATAGATTATAATATTTTTCAAATTTAATATTTTTTTACTTGATTTTTCATAATTTAAATCAAAAGTTACTCAAAATTCAAGAAAAGTAAAAATAAGTCAAATTTGAATAAAAACTGTTCTTTTTAAATAATTATTTAAATAAATTTTAATATTATTCAAATTTAAAATCTTTTTATATAATTTTTGTAACATAAATAAAAAATTTTTGAAAATTCAAGAATAAAAAGAAAAATGGTCATATTTGAGTAAAAAAACACCTAATTTGAATTATAACTCAAATAAATTATATCATTATTTAAATTTTAAATTATTTATATAAGTTATTCAAAAAGATTTTCTTTAATTAAAAAATTTAATTTAAATAATTATTTAAAATATGTGTGAATAAATTTGACTCCTTAAAAAAAGAGTACAATCAAGAAGCACTTTTAATTTGACAACAAAATTTGGTGTGTGTATGTGTGTGTGTGTGTTTGTGTATGTGTGTGCGTGTATATATATATATATATATATATATATGTATACACTACACTTGCGTAGGAAGTAATAAGGGTAGTAGTAATTTAAGCAAATAGATTTTTGTTGAAAAAGGCACTATGAATCATAATTGGAAAAGAAAAATTCTTGGATAATTCTATATTAGTTTACATTACTTATCATGAGGGATTTAATTGTCCTTATAAATTAGGTATTAGAATCATTATATACTATATAGAAATATAAGAAATAGGGAAAACAAGGGAAATGCATAATATATGCAACAAAATGTTACAATGACTTGGAAGTAAATACCAAAAATATCCCATTGATGATTGATATTTGGTTATAAAAGCAGATGCCAATCTTCAAAGAATTTTCTTTTTTGGCATGTAATTCCAATAACTGTAACCATTTGAAAAATTAGTACTCTTCGTACCTTATAGAGGTTTAGGTACAGGACCAAACTGTTGAGTATTTCATTAAGAATGACATCATTAACACCATTTGTATCAACAACATCAACTTTAACACAACCATTTTACCCTTGATGTTCTAGGGAGATTTGAAAACATATAATTATCAATTAAAATTTTTATTTAAAGGCATAAAATAAGGGTCTAATTAGATATATACTTTGTCCACTACAACATAGTATGTTTCACCTTTAAAAACCTATTTTTATTACATGGTCAACTAAATCTAGTAAAAAATGCTAGGGCTCAGATAATAGTTTATTAAAAATTGAAGAATTTCATGGCAAGGATGCTTTTCATCCTAAATCTTAAATTGGATGTGAACCTCTATATAATATCTATAGCCCTTTAAACCTTTGATGATAAGCAAAAGCTCAAGATTGAGATGGAAAACCTTTGTTAAGTTGGTGGCTAAAACCCCACGTCAAGAGATTGAGCAAAGTTGACAGATTTTTTTCCTTATAAATATGGAGTAAAGTGATTTGTTTTATTATTAAAGAGAGTGAAACTCTAGGAGCTTTTAATATATTATTTGGGATTTTGTTAACTTGGTTGAGGAAGGGTTTTTTGTTTTTTGTATTTTCTAATTTAATAATATTTGCTTTCACTTTTACTTATGGACGTAAGTCAAATTGATTGAATCATGTAAATTTGATATCTCTTATTTTCATTCATTTTTTGTTATTGTCTTTAAAGGTTATAATTTAGAGTTTATTTCCTAACAAACTAGTATCATAGCCCAATTTGTTAGGAAAATAGCCATCATAACAATAACTAAGTATTATTTCAAGAAGTTTCTAACAAGGTTATAAGAGAAGTAAGTATTGAGGTAACAATAAAGTGTTTATGGGAGAATTTAAAAGCTTTATATGTGAAGAAAATAGTAGAGAATAGACATTATTTAAAAAAGAGTTATATACTTTGTATATTTAAAAGATCATTTATACTATCACATTTTGATAAATTTAATTATTTGCTTATGAATTGAAATAATATAAATGTTTATATTAAGGATGAGAATTGAGTTTTATTATTATTATATTCTTTTCCCTAGTCATTTAAGCATTTTAAAGAAATAATATCCCATGGTAAAAAGACTACTTATTATAAAAAAATGAAGTCTATTTTAAATTCAAAAGACCAAATTAATAGGGATATAACTTAGAAGAGTAGTAGTGGTCAAGTTGACAATTTAGTTGTTTAGTGCATATGAGATAAAAGGGATGCAAATAATTAAAAATCTAAACTAAGATCTAAATTTAAATATAAAAATTTGGTGTGTAATTATTGTAAAAGAAAATAACACGTCAAAACTGAATGTTTTAAGTTAAAAGTCAAAGATTAGGATAAGGATAAGTATAAAAGTAATGAATTAGTTTAAATTAGTGTTGTAGAAGATGAGAAAAAAAGAATTATTTTCTTTATTAATGATAAATTAAGGTTTGCTAATGAATAAATCTTAAATTAGTTGCACATATTGTATGTGTCCTAATAAAATTGGTTTTCCACTTATAAATTTGTTGAAAGTGAAATTGGTATGATCGAAAATAATGTAATTTGTAAAATTATTGTGATTTGTATAATTATAATTAAGACTTATTATGGTGCAGTAAGAACACTTACACAAGTCAAACACATTTTAGAATTAAAGAAAAATTTTATCTTTTTAGGAACACTTGAGGCTCTTGGGTACAGATACACCAATGAAGGTGGAGTTTTGAAAACTAATAATGGTTGTCATGAAAGCTTGCAGGTTTGGATATTTGTATATTTTGAAGAGATATGCAATTATGAGTACTACTATAATATTTATATCATTTAATTTAAAGATAAATATTATGAAATTATGACATATGTAGTTTGGACATATAAGCGAGAAGGGTTTGTTTGTGTTAAGTGAAAGAGGTTTTGTGTGGACATCATATTAAGAAGTTAGGCTTATTTAAACATTGCATCTTTAGGAAGCAAAAACGTCTTAGTTTCAAGTTTCCAATAATTTACAGAACAAAAAATACTTTAAATTATATTCACTAAAATCTTTGAGGGTTATTTCGTATTTTATCAAAAAGTGGTATCAAATATATGTTGACTTTCATTGATTATTATTTAAGAAATGTTTGGGTTTACTTTTTTAAGAATAAAAATGATATTTTCCAAGAATTCAAGAAGTTGAAAGTTTTGATTAAAAATCAAATAAGGTAATAGATTAAATAATTTAGGATAGATAACGAGTTAAAATTTTGTGAATGTAATTTTAATAAAATTTGTGAAAATAAAAGTATTACTTGTCACTATATAATTAAAATAATTTTTTAACATAATCACTTTACTAAATATATAAATAAAATATTTTTAGAGAGAACTCTCTATATAATTTAATAAATATTTCTCTACCTTTTTTAATAATTTGAATTTGAGACTTTTAAACTAAGTTTTTAAGTTTGTCGCCAATGAAGTATTTGCTTGTACAAAGAATAATTAGATAAATCTGCTAATTGTTGGGATTAATCATAACGAAAAAAAAATTCTTGGGGTTAAAAATGTTTTAGAATTGAGTGTCACTAAGGGAACAAATCATGTGGGCTGTACACTTCTTGGAGGGAGCGGACAACTGGTGACCTCATCGAGCGCCATGAAAACATGAAAATGCTAAGATACGTACATTGATGCTTGAGCATTTGTGAATATTTGCAGTTGTCAGATGATAACCTAAAGCGCAAAATCCAGAATCCTCCTGTATCCACTTGCAAAGTGTACTCCAATCCCAAGACTTGGCTAGTCCCAAGACAACGAAATATGAAAGGTAAAAAGCACTTGGCTCTTGTTCAACAAGCACGAAAAAATTCGAATGCAAGGGTGAGTCAGAAAATTGTTATGGTTAATTTACGGGATTCAAATGCATTTATTTTCTATGCGCCAACCAACTGCTGATTCGGTCAGGAAAAAAAAAATCATAACAAATTTTGTAATTTCAATATGAATGGTCACATTAAAAAAAAAAACAGAGAGGGAGGGCACGGGCAAGCTATTTATTGATAGAGCACAATAAAAATTTTGCAAGACCCACCGAAGGGACAACAAGCAGAAGTATACATAATTAATATATGTGAATTCCTTTTTTATATTGTGGTTATAGGCACTTGTTGATATGATATGTCACATTTATCCGTCATACTTTAAATCTACTTCGTGAGAGCTCCCAAGCGAATAAAAAAAATTATCTATGATGGAAAAGTCCAAGGAGAATAGCATACCTATGCAATGAATAGGAAACATGGGGTGTCAGCGATGCACATGTATGTTTCGCCACAGGACAGGGAAGGGGAGAGCGCATCGAATAGGATGGAAGGAAAGGTAGGGACAGTAGTGGCCCCCACGTGCGACGTGAAACTTGAAATGTGAAATGAACCCAAATTAGTTGGGGGCATTAACGAGGAGAAAAGGTGATGAGCACACACCCTCGATGCGTTTTCGTTTCCTCATTGGCTCACTTCCCACGTCAGTGTACGGACGATGACAGCATTGTACTATTTTATGCCCTCCACCTCTCCTCTCTCCCTCTTAGTAATTGGCAAATATTCCTCGTAAATCTTTTGCCTTTTAAGTAGCCATCAGAAGACAATTTTCTCCTATTTCCTACGATTTCCATTTTCAATAAAACAGGCCTTAGCAACCGAAAAAGGAAATAAAGTTAGGGAGGAAACAGAAATTAGCCAAGCCCCCAAGTTTCTCTCCAATCTCGTGAAAATTTTGATCTATATTTTCTGTTTTTGGAACAAATGGTGTGGTTTTCATCCTCTAAATATAGTAAGATATATAGGAAATATTTTGTTTTGAGAAGCTTTTATAAGGTGAGAATATCTATATATATACTGGTCAATGATATGGTGAGTATATTGATAAATAAGGAAAGGTGAAGAGAGAAAAAAAAGGATAAAACAAGAGAAAAGAAGTTCTATTTTTTTAATAAATTTATTTGTGTTAATATTAAAAAGAGATTTATCAATTTTTTTTTATTTAATCTACAAAATAAATAATTTATTTAAATTAATTTTTTTAATTAAATTTTATAAATTTTAATACATAAAAATAATTATAATTATAATATATTATTATTCTTTATTCTTTTGAAACAAAGACTAAAGGAAATTAAGTGAGAATGAGTTAATTGTTAGGTTACAAATAACTCTCAATGTTGTAATATTTCACAAAATTTTTAATTTTATTTTAATATAAAAATTAAATTTTAAAATTTTTCTTTGATAAAAGGAAGTTCCTCGTTGGTTAGTGGTAAGTAACTCTACTTGAGTTGAATGTTTGGTTGAGATTCAATGAATGAACTGGACTCAGACCTTGTATTTTTTTTAACAAAATCTCGTATAAAAACGAGCTTTGTAACATTTTGAAGATGAAATTTCAGATAACAAACGCCTAACTGTCTTCGGTCTCCCCTCGCATTCACTTTCACTTAACAAACTCACATTAAATACTAAACTAATTAGTATGGGTGGGGTTTCTGTAAATCAATCCATCAAAAAATTTAACTCCGCAATGGTGGGGCTTGCCTAGTTTTGCTTACAAAAATCTCAGATTGCTTCAGTTCTCTAAACTTTTTACTTCAAAAAGTCTTTAGGGTATATGTCCTATTTGGTAAGAGACTTTCTCAACGTCCCTTTGAAACTAAACCCTTAAATTCCTTAATAGACTGGCACAATTGTATGGCTTATTATTCCTTCGAACAGATAAAGCTGACTTCTTTGCTTTTGTCTAGCTGTGGAGAAATGGTGAGAGGAAAGACTCAAATGAGGCGCATAGAGAATGCCACTAGCAGGCAAGTTACCTTCTGCAAGCGGCGAAATGGGCTGCTTAAGAAGGCGTTTGAGCTATCAGTTCTTTGCGATGCCGAAGTTGCCCTTATTGTCTTCTCTCCAAAAGGAAAGCTGTATGATTTCGCAAGCTCCAGGTACCACTTCTTCACTGATTTACTCCGCTAATTCCCTCGATCTTATGCTTTTTCTTTTTTTTTTTTTATCATAATTATATCTGGGACAATCGAATTATACGGATTAGATCTTTATTTTATTTATTTATTTATCTCTTTTGTGATTTTATAAACTAACTTTAAATTTCATGTTTATACGGATAAGCTAGTACTTGCACCTTAGGGATATGTACATGATCTCTCTTGCTACACGCAACAGTTTCAGATCAAAATCATAGTTCACGGATCTTGTCTTATTGATCCCTTTGCTGTTGATTCTTTTTCTCATTCCCTTGATCTTATTAGTGTTTTTGTGCCTTTTGGGCTACCTACATTTAATGAGGAATATTTGTCGGAAAAAAAAAGGAGGAGAAGGAGAAGAAGAAAAAGCTAAAAACTTTAAAAATTCAACTTCCACTCCTTTGAAAAACCATTTGTTATATAAAATCTTCAGAGGTGGATTTGAAAGATGGCCTCCACATAACCAGCTAACATTTAGGCCTTTTAGCCGGTACTTAAATAGCAAGATAGGGTGAAAAGGACAGTACTTAAATTGCCGGTACCTAATAATTTCTATTCGAAAAAGACAAAAAAAAAAAAAAAGAGAATTCTTTTGTTTTCACATGATAATCTCTGTATAGATTCTGATATCTTACTTTTAGGAACACTAGAGAAAGACAATGAGGGTAACCGAAATGGTGAATAGGCCATATCATCCTGTTTTCTTCCTACACTTGTTTTGCATGCAGCAATAAAACAATGGGAAGGTGTTAGTTTCACTCAACAGTAAAAGTTTTGATTGCCAATTGGTCATACTAACATTGTCATAATGTAAAACACATCATGACTAGAGGTGCAAGTGTCCAACCATCTAGGTCTTTCTCAATTCTCATGACTCAGTTGCATGCCGGTGTTTATGGTAAACATGTTAGGCCACAATTTAAATTAAAGATGATGCTTTTGCATGTTCTTACCCATCACATAGTTTTGATAGCTAATGACTAGAATTAGAGAACTTGGTAGGAACGCTAGTAGTGCTTGCATAAAATCTCTTAAGAAAATTTAAAGTACAAAACTTAGTGGCTAAAATAACAAAAATAACTTGTTGGACGATTGTATTCTACAATCTCAAAATTAGTTCCAACACCCCCTTCAAATATCAAAAATATAGTACTGCAAATGTTATATGTTCTATCATTGCAATCTTCATGACCTTGCTCATGGAAGTTTTCTCGGGAGCACAACAACAACGATTATGATTTTCTATTTATGCTAGGTCTTTATGGTTAAGTAATCCTTTTATATTATTCGATATTTGTGCTCCCTTCAAGTATTTTTTATTTTCTCTTAAATTCTTAACGTAAGTGCAAGTTTATATATAACCTTGATTCACATCAAAAAAACACCCATCAATTTATGCTCATCCATAGGTAATTTTAGACAAACATAAGCTCAATCGTCCTACCCCCAGAGCACATCGTGGCTGGTGGCAGATTGAAAACTTTTTTAAAATGTAGGAATTCTCGTCTTGTCCAAGTTTTTCAATATTAATCCAACTGTTAATCTATTGTTTTCCACACAAAACTTGCACATGCAATTTTATCTCTGTATGTTGTTTGCATTTTAAATAAAAAGTTTTTCAACTTGAAATATTCAAATTTTAAACTACTCTTGAATTTTTAAAGTAATTAAGCCTAGCCACTTGCAACTCTCACATCTCATTAGTACTAAAGCTATTCTTTTCATGCACTATATGCGGCTCCTATTTTGTCTTACATTTTGCTGATAGGCATTAATATACAGTAAAGCTCCCTTAGATGTGAATTATTTGCCAGCTAAGCATTCTTCTTGCATTAATACAATTTTGATGCTATCAATTAACAACGAGTGTAGTTTCATCGCCATAACTGTAGTTAAATTGGTTCTAACTTGCTTAGTGTAGGCGTGTGCGTGCACACACACTTAATTAAACTGCTCGGTACCAAGTCAAGCTAAGGGCCTTAAAATTCTCCCATGGACACTTAAAGAAACTTAATTTCACAAATTTATGTTAAAGACACTATAAATAAATTGAAAAATTATAATTCTTCATATCTAAATTGAAGACTTTGACATTATGTTTGTGAAAAAGGTGAGGGGAAAGAAAAATTATGAGTCAAGAAAATGAGAGGACTACTAACTATTTTTCCATTGTTACTTTGAAATGAACAAAAAAATGAAGGGAAAATGTGAAGAATGAGGTAAAATTATTAAAAAGTACCACTAATATTTATTTATTATGACAAAGTAAGAAGATGGATGTAATTTTACCCACCCAACTTTGTTTTCCTTCCATATATTTTCTCCCACTTTTAGTATGGGAAAATTTTGGGGTATGGGAAAAAAGTTTACGAACATATTGCATATTCCAATCATTTTCAACATCTTTCAAACAAACAACAATTTGTACAAATATAGATTAAAAGTAATTGATAAGAGGACTACATTATTTTAGTCTTCATTTTTATCATTGACAATCTAAAGTTTTGGTTATGTATTCATTTGTTGGTACATTTTATATCCAAATATTGTAGCCACTCCAACGGATACATGACTAGTCTAGGTTATAAAACCTCTATATATTGACTAAAGATGCAATAATAGATGTGACTTTAGGCTGGATCTTACCCAAGGATTTTTCATGTGGAAGCTCTTGCTTTTGACAAATTATAAAATTTATTATTTATTTTTTACATAGAATTTATCATGTTTTTGGACTCCTATGATTCAATTTTTATTTTTTGATGTTACTTTTAGCTTTTAACCAAAGACAGAGAACCGGGTTGTAGGAAATCTTTTTCTTGCAATGTAATGTAATTGCTTACAAACATTCCTATAACTTTTTGCTGGTGGCACACACACGATGAATGAGTTCAATTAAACCACTTAATGCACAGTTTCCAGGAGAATTCCTTAGTAAATTCTCGGTGCTTCATCTCATGCTGATGTATAGAACGCTTATTGGCACAGTAAAGCACTTATTGGATCTAATTTAAGATCATAAGGGTTCTTATTCTTTTGCAAATACATGTGATCTTGCATCGATGAAATTCCTTGGGAAACGATTGAGGTGCGGTCCTGGATATATCAATGCAAGGACGTAGGTTTTATCTCTAAATGAGTAATGGCTAATTAAGTCAGGTTACACTAAGGAATTCTTGAATTCACATTCCTGCTATTCTTACAAAACCTTCGTATGTTATCCTCATAAACTTGTCACCTACTAATTTCCATTTGCATGTAGACTTGATTTAGTGAATTCAATTAAATTAACGTGATGATGACTGTGTATGTTATTGGTACCGGATGAGCTCAATATCTTTCTGTTTTTATAATTTATCTCTTTTTGGTTGCTTTCAGTAGTTATACTTCCGCTAACTCTGGTTGTTAGTATTTGCACAAGACTTTGGCCTCTCTGAGCAATGGAGGTTGGAGAGACCTGTGTGCCACAAACAAAAAATCCTGCAAAAGGCGAGAATGCCCTTGCCTCCCAAATGATCAATAAGAGTAATTCTACTTCCACATGAGGCGAAATAATGCTTATGAGAAAAAGTACCAACGCTTTTGAGGCTGTACATGCTTGTGCTTTTCCGTGAGTCTGGTTTTTACCGGAACTAATACGAGTTGGTGGCTGAATACAGAAGCCCCCCTTTGGGCAAGTCTTGAATTCAGATTATAGTTTGCACTTCGCCAGTAGCCACTTGCATTTTACTGGAGTTAGATTGGACCCCGATGCTGCTGTCTGCCAAGGATTAACCCCTTTTTTTTGTCCTTCCTTTTGCCCACCATTTAGGAGAAGTCCTAGCTAATTTTGAGAAAAACTGGAACTTATTCATTGCTTGCTGCGTGGCTTCAGCTTGCAGGAGACAATTGAACATTATAGGAGGCACAGGAAAGACACTCCAACCAGCCAGAAACTAAGTGAAGAAAATATGCAGGTTAGCTAAACAATGAAGTGAACGTTTCATTGATTGATCTTCATTTTCCAAATGTCTCAAACTTTGAAAGTATTGACACTTTGTTTTCTGTTTTGATTTTGGCCCTCGTTTGCTGCTAATGTATCTTGTATTACTGAATTATTTTCCCATACATTTCAATTCAAAATGTCAGCAATTGAGGGCTGAATCAGCAGACATGGTGAAGAAGATTGAGCTTCATGAAATTTCGAAAAGGTTTGAAGGTCTAACTAGCCTTTAAAATAAAAGGTTTTAAAATTAATATTTTGAATATCTCAGGCAACTACTTGGAGAAGATTTAGGATCATGCACTGCTAGAGGGTTACACCAGATAGAGCAGCAGTTGGAGAGAAGTTTAAGAAACGTTCGAGCTAGAAAGGTTTGTTAGGCCTTTTGGCATTGCGTCTTTGCCTAATATCTTGTCCAACTGAATGGCTAACATGATTATTTCCCTCTTGCTCGCAGAAGCAGGCTTTCAAAGAACACATTGAGCGACTGAGAGAAAAGGTAATTAAGACATTGGCTTGAGGTTAAAACTAGTACTTCATTTGATGTTAAGAAGTTTCTGAAAGAAATGAAATAAGTAAGCTAATTTTATTAGAAGGACGTATAAGGAGAGAACATGTTTTCCAATATCGAGCATGCTTTCTTGTGTTTGCTTAGTCCTTGGCAATTGAAGGTAACATTTTATTTTATCTACTCTGTCACTTGATCACTAACTTTCTGTGCCTGATTGCACGAACATGTCAGGAGAAAGCATTGGCAGCTGAAAATTCAAGGCTTTCTGAATACGTGAAGGTTTGCTTTTCAATTTCGTTATTGCTTGTATCCAACATCAACCAATGTTGTGGATCATTCGACTTGGATACCTCATCAAATGAGGAAATACAATGGCTGGTCCCGTTGTAACAGCAGCGTTACTGCATTGTGACTTGGAAGTCACTGATGACTTCAGGCTGCCATTATATTGAGAGGTCATTTGTTTTGGGTCTTTGTCTTTTTCTCTCTTCTTTCTCCTCCTCTTTCTCTCTTTTTCTGTAGAGAGGGAAGACAGAGAATTTGGAATCCTAGCACCTTCTTGGACCTTAGTGTTGTAAGACCTGAAAACATATTTTCACCTAGTACAGTCTTCAATTTTCTTTCTTCATTTTGGACATTTTACTTTTTCTTTTTTTGTCTTTTGTGCTGCACGCTTTAAATGCGGACAAAATCTCACTAAATTGAAACTTGCAAATAGACTTTTCAGTGCGGCCTGCCACCATTGGAAGGTTCAAAACATCGGAGAGATAATATGGCATATGCAGAAGGCAGTCCAGTTTCAGATGTGGAGACTGAACTGTTCATTGGACCCCCAAAAACAGGAGCAAAGCGCTTCCCACCTCAAAACTGACTGATGGTCATGATTAATGCTGCATGAAGATATCAGACCTTTTTTTTTTTTTTTTCCAATGTTCATTTCAGTGTATGCAAGTGATTTATGGTTTGAGTTTTGCGTTCATGATGGGTTAATAAATCTGGTCTCACTCAATAAGAATTACCTATTACAGATACCAGTGGACAGTTGGAAGGAAGTAGTGTATATCTCTTCTATCACTCTCTGAACAATGTAATAAAAATTAAAGAGACAGAATGGTTAGAAAATAGTAAATCTATGATTACTTTTGTAGCGTGATATACTTAAAACTAAAAAAATTGAGTAATTTTTAATATAATTTTATTTTGGTTAAAATTGTTTATGATACTAAACAATTAGTTGTTCAATTTCAAAATCTTGAAAGGAGGAATCCTTTTCTTGAGGTATTTTAATTTAAGAGCAATATTTAGTATAAAAATTATGCCTTTTGTTTTTTACATTGGTATCTAGTCTTATAATGTTATAATTTCATGCATTTGCTTCTGTGTTGGATCTGTGTTGTGAAAAATTCGATTAGAGACTTCTCAATCGCAGCTCCATGTAGAAGGATTGTTAAGGCCTAAATTTTTGTATGAACGTAGCCGATGGACATTAGAACACATCTACAAACTTAAGAAGTTGTTTTTGTTCGCTTTTAAATTTGAAGTAAATTTTTATTTAAGTTATAAAAGCTATATAAAATAAAATTTATTTTAAATATTATTAAAATATTTTTAAATAGTTATTTAAATAATTTTTTAATTTAAATTTAATTTATTTTTAAAAATTTTAAATAATTTATTATTTAAATTATAATTAAAATTATTTAAATAATTATTTAAATTAAATATTTTTATTTAAATTTAATCAAATTTAATTTATTTTAAATAATTTTATTTTTTAAAATATTAAATAATTTTAAAAAAAAATATTTTATTTTTTAAAATTTAAATTAAATTAAATTTCTTCCTATCAACAAATAAATATATATAATATACTTTTTAAGAGACACGTGCCACTACGTTATAATATTAATGGTGTCAAGGTTTGTTGCAAGGTAATGTGTCTTTCGGTAAAGTATAAAATAAAAAGGTCTTATACTAAATAATAAGTATTTTACAATATTATAGTTAGTAATCAAAATAATTCATTATAAAAATTATTTTTATTATTTTATAATTTTTAATTTATTTTATAATATTTTAATTTAATTATAAATTTTAATTAAATTATTTTAAAAAATATATAAATTATTTAATTTTTTACTTATTATTAAGTATTTTAAAATATTATTTTATTTAAATTATTAGTCAATTAAATAATTTGAAACTATAAATATATATATATAAATTTATTAATCTATTTTGATATTCATACTTGTTTATTAAACTTTTATTATTATATTTAAGAATTATTTCAAGTATTTGGTCATATATTTAATCACTTATTAATCTAAGTAAAATAATGCTTTAAAGTAAATTTTGTATGGTTGAGAATCCCAAAAAAAAAAAAAAAAAATACATTATTAAATAATAGAGATTGACCAAATATATGAGCATCTATTCTAGTAATTTAATGAGGTCTTTAATTAAAATAGGGAAATGAGGTATCTAGCTATCTGAAAGGAATTTGCAATGAAGTGTTATTGTATCAGAAGGAATAGTAAGTTATGAAGTCTATAAAGTTAATAATAACATAAGGAAGAAACTTGCAAATGTCATAATTATAAGACACATAATTGAGTGCATCTTATGCATTTGACCCTATGCCTTGAATTTAATCATTCCTTACCCTACAAGCAAAAGATAGCCAAGAAGTTTGACCTATGCACTATAAAGTTCTAAAGATGAGTTATAATTGTTCATAATCTTTCACTAAAGAGTGAAAATTATGTCCTATGATATAAGAAATATAACTTAGAGGACCTAATTAATATTGCTAAAAAGCATCATATTCATTGATGAGCAAACGTATGCAAATGTGAGTAAATTAAACTTATGAGATGTTATTTTTTGAAGAGAATAGGTTTTTAGTAAGAATGTAGTTAAATAATTCTTTTAGTTAATGATGAATTAGAAGATTATAAACTAAATGGTTTACTTAATTATTGAGTTAAGATATATGATAATGTATCTCATCCTACTTAAGTTAGTAAGAGCATTTGGTTCTTGTGAAATTCAACTTCATGGAAGTAGCTTTAAAGTGATCTCACTTAAGAAATTTAAGAATTGAAAGGGATGTTGAATTGACTACTTGTAAAGACAATTTAGAGATTAAAATAAATTGAGATGCTCTTTCATGCCCTACTTATTGGAAATAAAAAATAGTGATAAAATGAAAAGTTAGAAACTTTAATTGTGATTGGGACATGCTAGATTTGCATTTGGGTGTAAAATAAGAAAAAATAAGTAGATTCTCATATATATGCTAATTGGATAGATATCAAGATATAAGACTCATAAAAGATGAAAAAGATAAGTCTAATAAAAAGGCATATTATTTTATAAATCTCAAAAGCTTATATTCAAATCGCCTAATTCTCACCATAGTGACATTTTTAGATTTAGAATTACATAAGACATACTAAAAAGTTGTTTTTTCTTTATGGATAATTAATTAAAACATACATGCATAAAATGTTTGTTAATGTTTATTATAATGGTCAACAGTGCAAAGATTTCAAATTTTAATAGTGTATGGTATTGAAATTATAATAGGTGAATTTCTTTTATAGATTTTTGTTGATCCATGATGACCACTATATTTATGTTAAGCATTTAAACTCTTAGTTTTGAATTATATATCTTTATGTTGCAATAGACGAGTGGTTAGAGAGTAAGAAAAATTGGTCAAAATCATTAAATAATGATTATCTTCTACTTTAAGGTAAATAACAACAATAAATTGCATGAATATAATTGTTCTTATTTAACTAATGGATTGTTTGAATTTTTTTTAAAAATAATTTCACTAAAAAAATGTAACATAATTGACTCTTCTTATCACAATTAAAGAATTTGAATCTTATATTATATCTATTAACCTTTTATGTCAAGTAGAAAAATAACATTGGTATCACAATTCATTACCATAAATGACAAAAGATACTACATTTTTGAGTTACACAAAGGACTTTCAAGTGAATACATGCATAAGAAATTCAATCAATGTGATATTAGAATTCTTGAGGGGTGTTGTAAGATACTCTTTATGTCACTGAGAGTGATACAAAGAGAGAAATTTGGAGCGAGCATTATATGAAAAACCACGAAGCACACAAGTATAAACTTAAGGAAATAAAGGTAAATTTTGTTGTATGTATTTAGTTGCAATAAGTAATACTATTTGTTTAATAAGATCTTTGAAATCTTGAAAGTTATCATAAATTACAAGTGTCTTTATATGACAATTTTAGTAAAGTAGTACCTACTTGAAAGGTCTTAAGCAATATATTAAACCCAATTATATTAACTTACAGCACCACTTAATAAAAGACATAATAATGCAAAATAAAAGTTTCTTATCAAGTCTTTGAAATTCAAATAAAGATTTATAGATTTATGTAAGGTTTAATGTGTTTGTGCTAATATAGAAGTACAACAACAATTAAATGAGTGACACATTTATAAATTTTCAATATGTTAATACAAAGGTATTTCGCATAAGTTGAGATTAACCTGCTTATAAGAACAATCACCTTTATAGCTTGGAAAGTGAGCAAAGATGAAATGAATTAAGCAAAGGGAATATTTTAAAAAAAGCATGCTTGATATTATGGACCACCTTAAAAGAGTCTAAATAAAGGCTTAAAGATTGAAACAAAAAAAAGGCCATTAAGATTGTTCGCTATTCATATAACTTGTGAAAAGCTGGTTGTAAAATCTCAGTTTGATGCTTTGAAGAGCACATGCTCGCACAACTTAAGTTAAATACTTGATAGCAATTTGACCAAGATCTATATAGCTAGTTATTAAGAAATTTTTTTAAAAAATGACCCTTTATATATGTCTTAGGTCACTTCTAACTATATTTTAAGGTGTCAATTTAATGATTGCTACTTTAGCATGTTACTTATGATCATGAAAAGTTGGACCTTCCAAATATGTCTAAGAAAGTTTTTGGATTGACACTAATAGCTTTAACTGTGGAAGGAAGACTATGTTGTCAAACATCTACCTTATTTATTTATCGGTTAACTAGTTATATCATCCTAATAAGGATTAAGTATGACTATGGTTACATAATAAGTAATTGTGTCAAGTTTAACTTTAGAAGGATAAGGTAAATTGTGATTTATATAACAAAATAAGTCTAAAGCATTATGAGACATAATTATAATTATTACTTTTCCTTAAAAATTGTAGCCACCATATTGTCCCTAACAAGCACATAGTTAAAGTTCTTAAGCACATGTGTGCTTTCAATTTACATGACTCATTTTTTAAGTATGAAAAGATGTTTGAGAAAATCAAACAAATACATAGTTGGATCAAGAGATACACTATATGCAAGTAAGAGATATTGATTTATGGATCAAAATTTTACACCCATGATTAGTTTATTAATATAATTTAACTCGAAAAGAATGACATATGTTATTAGACAAATCAATGGAAAATAGTTACATAGTGGTGACTATTATATATATCTCCCTTATCATTCTTTGAAAATTAAATAATGTAATAAAAAGAAAGACATTTATTATATTTATTTACTTTTTTTAGTATAATAAACTTGTAATTGATAACAACACTTGTTTTTTTTTTTTAAAAAAAATTTAGTTTGGTCTCACTTAAGAGCTTATTTTTATTACATGGTCTACTGAATCTAATAAATAATGCTAGGTCTCAAATAATAGTTTATTAAAAATTGAAGAATTTCATGGAAAGGATTATTGTCATTCTAAATCTTAAATTGGATATGAACCTCTATATAATATCTATAGCCCTTTGAACCTTTGGTGATAAGCAAAGGCTCAAGATTGAGATGGAAAACCTTTGTTAAGTTGGTGGCTAAAGTCCCACATCAAAAGATTGAGTAAAATTGGCAAATTTTTTTCCTTATAAATATGGAGTAAAGTGATTTGTTTTATAATGAAAGGGAGTGAAACTTAAAGAGCTTTTAGTATATTATTTAAGATTTTGTTAACTGAGCTCAGGAAGGATTTTTTGTTTTTTGTATTCTCTAATGTAGTAATATTTGCTCTCACTTTCACTTATTGACATAATTCAAATTGATTAAAGCATGTAAATTTAATATCTCTTATCTTCATTTATTTTTTGTTATTATCTTTAAGGGTTATAATTTAGAGTTTATTTTCTAACAAACTAGTATCAGAGCCCAATTTGTTAGGAAAATAGTCATCATAACAATAATTAAGTATTATTTCAAGAAGTTTCTGACAAGGTTCTAAAAGAAATAAGTATTAAGGTAACAATAAAGTGTTTATGAGAGAATTTTAAGGCTTTATATGTGAAAAAAATAGTAGAGAATATGCATTATTTAAAAAAGAGTTTGTATATAGTTCGTATATCTAAAGGATCATTTATATTGTCACATCTTGATAAATTTGATTCTTTACTTATGGATTTGAGTAATTTAAATGTTTATATTAAGGATGAGGATCAAGTTTTATTATTATTGTTCTTTTTCCTAGTCATTTGAGCATTTTAAAGAAATAATATCTTATGGTAAAAAAAATATTTATTATAAAAAAGTTAAGTATATTTTAAAATTAAAAGACTGAATTGATAGGGATATAACTTAGAAGAGTAGTAGTGATCAAATTGACAATTTAGCTGTTTAGTGCATATGAGTTAAGAGGGATGTAAACAATTAGAGATGTAAATTATGATCTAATTTTAAACATAGAAATTTGGTGTATAATTATTATAAAAAAAAATGATACGTTAAAACAGATTGTTTTAAGTTGAAAACCAAAGATAAGGATAAGGATAAATACAAAAGTAATGAATTAGTTTAAATTAGTGTTGTAGAAGATGAGAAAAAAAGAATTATTTTCTTTATTAATAATAAGTTAAGGTCTGCCAATGAATGAATCATAAATTTTAGTTGCACATATTATATGTGTTCTAATAAAAATTGATTTTCTACTTATGAATTTGTTGAAAGTGAAATTGTTATGATCGAAAATAATGCAATTTGCATAATTATTGAGATTTGTATAGTTATAATCAAGACTTATTATGGTGTAGTATGAACACTTACACAAGTCAAACACATTTTATAAATAAAGAAAAATCTCATCTTTTTAAGAACACTTGAGGCTCTTAGGTACAAGTACACCAATGAAGGTGGAATTTTGAAAGCCAATAATGGTTGTCATGAAAGCTTGTAATATATTTTGAAGAGATCTACAATTACGAGTACTACTATAATATTTACATCATTTAATTTAAAGACAGATATAACGAAATTATGATATATGCAGTTTGGACATATGAGCAAGAAGGGTTTGTTTGTGTCAAGTGACAAAGGTTTTTTGTGTGGACATTATATTAGGAAGTTGGACTTATGTAAGCATTGCATCTTTAGGAAGCGTCTTAGTTTCAAGTCTCTAATAATTCACAGAACAAAAAGTACTTTGGATTATATTCACTAAAATTTTTGGGGGTTATCTCGCATTCTATCAAAAGGTGGTGTTAGATATATGTTAACTTTCATTGATCATTATTCAAGGAAAGTTTGGGTTTACTTTTTGAAGAACAAGAATGATATTTTCCAAACATTTAAGAAGTGGAAAGCCTTGATTGAGAAGCAAACAAGGCAATAGATTAAGTAGTTTAAGATAAATAATGATTTAAAATTTTGTGAATGTGATTTTAATGAATTTTGTGAAAATGAAGGTATTGCTTGTCACTATATAATCACGATGACTTCTCAGCATAATCGCTTTACTAAATATATAAATAAAACACTTTGGGAGAGAGCTTGCTAATTACAAAGAAAATATATGATTTCCAATGTTGGTTTGTTAAAAGACTTTTAGGAAAAAGTTGTCTCTACAACTTGTTATATCATTAATCGTGCACCTTCAACATTTATAGAATTTAAGACTACCAAGAAAATCTAGTTAGATACTCTTGCTAATTACTTTGATTTAAAGATATTTATACGTCTTTCATATATGCATATTAATGATGAAAAATTAAAATTTAGTGGTAAAATGTGTATTTGTTTTAGGCATGTATTTGAACTAAAGGGGTATCGTTGGTAGTTTTATTTATATAATGATTTGCACTTATCCAAATATTTCACAAGCAGTTATTGTGATTAGTATGTATATATCTTCTTCAGGCAAATCACTTTAATAAGCTGTAAAATGAATTTTTAGATACTTACGAGATAGTTTAACTACATGTTTGGAGTTTACTAAAAATTCAAGTGCATTGGTTAGTTTTGTTGATTCTAACTATGTCGTTGATCTTAATAGAAAATGATAACTTATAAGTTATGTATTTTATATTAATGGTTACGTTATTAGTTGGAAAATTATTTTGTAACATGTTATTACTTTGTCTACTACTGAAGTAGAAATACATGACTGTGATAGAGGCTATCAAAGAAGCATTATGGATGAAAGGTTAGTATGACAAGTTTAGCCTCAAGATGTCATATGAAAGGTTTTAGTTTAAAAAATTAGTATTAAAAATAATCCTGCAAATATGTTTACAAAACTTCTTCCAAATACTAAGTTCAAGTAGTGCTTAGACTTAATTGGTGTGACATAATAATTTGGTAACTTGTAGAGAAGTTGGAGCATTATTATTATATCTGAATGTAAAACTTGAGTCAAGTTAAAGATTTATTAAGGTGGTAGTTAAAGTCTCATATCAAGAGATTAAATAAAATTGATTGATTTATTTTTCTTATAAATAAATAGTAATATAATTTATTTTATAATTAAAAGGGAATAAAATTTTAAAAAAATTTAATTTATTATTTAAATTTTTGTTAATTAAGGTAAAAAAGAGTTTTTTTTATTTTTTTATTTTTTTATTTTAATAATATTTAATTTTATTTTTATTTATAGAGATAATTCAAATTATATAAATTTATTATTACTTATTTTTAATTATTTTTTTTATATTTTATCTTATTTATTATTATTATATTTAAAAGTTATAATTTAATCTAAATCGCTTTGGGTAACGAACTCAATTTCTTCCTCCTAATCTACAGTCCTAATGAGCCCCAACTGAAGCTCATTCATTTGGAAAGGAATGATGCAAATTGATACTTAGTAGCATAGCGTCCACAAGCAGATCAAACACGCACCTTTATGATATTAGCTTGGTTCCATATGCCAATGATGCCTTTATGAGTAGCCTCTGCAAATAGCCAAAGTGGCAATCTCAAATTTGTGAGAGGAAGCACTGGCCTTCTTGGCAATGTCCGCGGTGGCAAGATGAGCTGGACTACGGGGCTCCTCAATCAAATTATTTGATCCATAATGAAACATGTTTGCTTGCACTAAATTCAAAGAAAAACAAAATGATGCATCAGCATCCTTCCTTTTAGGCCACATTCGCTTCATCCAAGTGGAAACCATAAATAACAAAGTGGATAATTTTCTGGATCCAAGAGCATGTTCCTCGTGAGAATCCTCAGATAATCCATAGTCCAAGGAAAATGAATTACTCGCCCTGTTTGTTAGATTTTCATCGAGCTTTGTTTCACGAAGAAGCATATCAGCACTAATTAAATCCTAAATTTCATAACTTTTCAATTATCTCGTAAAAACTTGATTTAGAAAAGAGCTATCCGTTTTTAGACCTAAAGCCTTTTAGTTCGGCGGGCAACACCCAACGAGCTAGAGCGTACCTCCTAATATTTGGTACCGACAGGAAAGCCATTAAGTAATTATACGTCGTACTTTCTATTTTTCAGTAAATTTATATGTTATACTTAGAAAATATGTTGTAAAAGAAAATTGTGAGAAAAAAATAAAAAAAATGAAGTGGAATTTATTTTCTCTTAACTTATTTAAAAAAGAAAAAAATTAAAAAAAAGATAAATAAATATAAATATAATATTTTAGTTAGATATTGAGAGATATTTAAGAGAAAGAACTTGTGCATAAAAATAAAAATGGAATATTTGTTTTTATAATTTTTCTTATACACTTATTTGTTATATGAAATAGAAAAAAAAGGTTAAAAACTAAAACACAAGAAAGCAATTCTTCGGAGCGTTTGTTTGAGCACCATCCAAGGTCTGACAAAGAATAAAATAATGGTAAATGGAGAAGAAAAGGTTAAGTGTTTGCGTATTGCCAATCATTTCCTTGTGCCCGGACGACATCCATCATGTGAACGTTGTGTACCGTCCAGGCAATTACGGTCACAGGTGAAGTTCCTTTTAATTAGGGGCTCATACGGAAAATGAATTGGATGGCCTATATACCACCACGTTCTTTAATAAATACTCCTGTGACTATTGGATGATTTTGACTTTTCCAAGATTCATATTAAATCTTTGATGGTGGAATAGTAAAAGTCTCACGAGAAAAGCAAAATAAAAAAGAAATAAACATGCAAAGAATCAGAAAATAAAAAGCAAAAATTACCAACGTATATACTAATGTCATCTAATTTATTAGGAAAGAACGCAGACGCATGCTTTCCCCCTTCTCCGAAATTAGACCATAGCAACGGATCGTTTGTTCTTTATTCCGCAAATATATTTTACAACCCTAAAATTTACTCGCATTATTTTACTTGGTTGCGAGTTGCTTTTTTTTAATAAATATTTCTGCGCTTTTTTTTTTCTATAATTTGAATTTGAGACTTTTAAACTAAGTTTTTAAGTTTGTCGCTAATGAAGTATTTGCTTGTACAAAGAATAATTAGATAAATCTGCTAATTGTTGGGATTAATCATGTTTTAGAATTTAGTGTCACTAAGGGAACAAATCATGTGGACTATATACTTCTCGGAGGGAGAGGACAACTGGTGATACCTCATAGAGTGCCATGAAAACATGGAAATGCACATTGATGCTTGAGCATTTGTGAATATTCGCAGTTGTCGGAAGATAACCCAAAGCGCAAGATCCAGAATCCTCCAGTATCCACTTGCAAAGCGTACTCCAATCCCACGACTTGGTTAGTCCCAAGACAACGAATATGAAAGGCAAGCTACTCATTGATAGAGTACAATAAAAATTTTGTTGAGACCCCACCGAAGGGACAACAAGCAGAAGTATATGTAATTAATATACGTGAATTCCTTTTTTATATTGTGGTTATAGGCACTTTTTGATATGATATGTAACATTTATCCGTCATACTTTAAATCTGCTTCGTGAGAGCACCCAAGCGAATAAAAAAATTTATCTATGAGGGAAAAGTCAGAGGAGAATAGCATTCATATGCAATGAATGGGAAACATAGGGTGTCAGCAATGCACATGTATGTTTCGCCACAGGACAGGGAGGAGGGGAGAGCGCGTCGAATGGGATGGAAAGAAGAGTAGGGACAGTAGTGGCCTCCACCTTCGACGTGAAACTTGAAATGTGAAATGAACCCAAATTGGTTGGTGGCATTAACGAGGAGAAAAGGTGATGAGCACAAACCCTCGATGCGTTTTCGTTTCCTCATTGGCTCACTTCCCGCGTTATTGTACGGAAAATGACAGCATTGTACTATTTTATGCCCTCCACCTCTCTCCCTCTCAGTAATTGGCCAATATTCCTCGTAAATCTTTTGCCTTTTACGCAGCCATCAGTCATTAGAACACAATTTTCTCCTTTTTCAATAAAAAAGCACAGGCCTTTATCAGAATCCGTAAAAGCAACCGAAAAAGGAAATAAAGTGAGGGAGGAAACAGAAATTAGCCAGGCCCCCAAGTTTCTCTCCAATATCGTCAAAATTTTGATCTATATTTTCTGTTTTTGGAACAAATGGTGTGGTTTTCATCCTCTAAATATAGTAAGATATATAGCGACATATTTTGTTTCTTGATATAGGTGGGTTTTGAGAAGCTTTTATAAGGTGAGAATATCTATATATATACTAGTCAACGGTGAGCATATTGATAAATAAGGAAAGGTGGGTTTATGTTGCTTTTGGGTGTGACTAATATTGTAGTTAAGAGAAAGAAAAAAGAGGATAAAGGAAATTCTCTTTTTTATTAAATTTATTTGTGTTAATTTTAAAAAGAGATTTATCAATTTTTTTAGTTGATTTACAAAATGAATAATTTATTTAAATTAATTTTTTTAATTAAATTTCATAAATTTTAATACATAAAAATAATTATAATTATAATATATTATTATTCTTTATTCTTTTGAAACAAAGGCTAAAGGAAATTAAGTGAGAATGAATTAATTGTAAGGTTACAAATAACTTTCACTAGTTGCGATATTTCACATAATTTTTAACTTTATTTTAAAATAAAAATTAAATTTTTAAATTGAAATTTGGAATAGTACTAGCTTTATTTGATAAAAGGAAGTTCCTCGTTGGTTAGTAGCAAGTAAACGCGTTTTTTTTTTTTTTTTCTTGAGTTAGCAGTAAGTAACTCTATTTGAGTTGAATGTTTGGTTGAGATTCAATGAATGAACTGAACTCAGACTTTTTTTCTTTTGTTTTTTTTTTTTTTAACAAAATCTTGTATAAAAACGAGATTTGTAACATTTTGATGATGAAATTCAAATCAGAAACACTTAGCTCTCTTCGGTCTCCCCTCGCATTCACTTTCACTTCACACACTCACATTAAATACTAAACTAATTAATATGGGTGGGGTTTCTGTAAATCAATCCATCAAAAAATTTAACTCCGCAATGGTGGGGCTTGCCTAGTTTTGCTTACCAAAATCTCAGATTGCTTCAGTTCTCTAAACCTTTTACTTCAAAAAGACTTCAGGGTATATGGCCTATTTGGTAAGAGACTTTCTCAACGTCCCTTTGAAACTAAACCCTTAAATTCCTGGCCCAATTGTATGGCTTATTATTCCTTCGAACAGATAAAGTTGACTTCTTTGCTTTTGTTTAGCTGTGGAGAAATGGTGAGAGGAAAGACTCAAATGAGGCGCATAGAGAATGCCACTAGCAGGCAAGTTACCTTCTCCAAGCGGCGAAATGGGCTGCTTAAGAAGGCCTTTGAGCTATCGGTTCTTTGCGATGCCGAGGTTGCCCTTGTTGTCTTCTCTCCAAAAGGAAAGCTGTATGAATTCGCAAGCTCCAGGTACCACTTCTTCGCTGATTTACTCCTCTAATTCCCTCGATCTTATACTTTTTTTTTTCTTTTTTTATAATTATACCTCATGCTTCATCTGGGACAATCGAATTATACGGTTTAGATCTTTATTTTATTTATTTATTTATTTTTTCTCTTTTGTGATTTCATAAACTAACTTTAAATTTCATGTTTATACGGATAAGCTAGTACTTGCACCTTAGGGATATGTACATGATCTCTCTTGCTACACGCACCATTTTCAGATTAAAAACATAGTTCACGGATCTTGTCTTATTGATCCCTTTGCTGTTGATTCTTTTTCTCATTCCCTTGATCTTATTAGTGTTTTTGTGCCTTTTGGGCTACCTACATTTAATGAGGAATATTTGTCGGAAAAAAAAAAGGAGGAGGAGAAGAAGAAGAAGAAGCTAAAAGCTTTAAAATTTCAACTTCCATTGCTTTGAAAAACCATTTGTGATATAAAATCTGCAGAGGTGGATTTGAAAGAAGACATCCACATGACCAGCTAACATTTAGGCCTTTTGGCCGGTACTTAGATAGCAAGATAGGGTGAAAAGGACAGTACTTAAATTTCCGGTACCTAATAATTCCTATCATAAAAATAAAAAAAAAAAAAGAGAGAGAATTCTTTTGTTTTCACATGTTAATCTCTATATAGATTCAGATATCTTACTTTTTGGAACACTGGAGAATGACAATGAGGGTAACCGAAATGGTGAATAGGCCATATCATCCTGTTTTCTTCCTCCACTTGTTTTGCATGCAGCAACAAAACAATGGGAAGGTGTTAGTTTCACTCAACAGTAAAAGTTTTGATTGCTAATTGGTCATACTAACATTGTCATAATGTAGAACACATAATGACTAGAGGTGCAAGTGTCCAACCATCTAGGTCTTTCTCAATTCTCATGACTCAGTTGCATGCCGGTGTTTATGGTAAGCATGTTAGGCCACAATTTAAATTAAAGATGATGCTTTTGCATGTTCTTACCCGCCACATAGTTTTGATAGCTAATGACTAGAGTAAGAGAACTTGGTGGGAACGCTAGTGCTTGCATAAAATCTCTTAAGAAAATTTAGAGTACAAAACTTAGTGGCTAAAATAACAAAAAAACTTGTTGGACGATTGTATTCTACAATCTCAAAATTAGTTCCAACACCCCTTTCAAATATCAAAAATATAGTACTGCAAATGTTATATGTTCTATCATTGCAATCGTCATGACCTTGCTCATGGAAGTTTTCTCTGGAGCACAACAACAACGATTATGATTTTCTATTTATAATAGGTCTTTATGGTCAAGCAATGCTTTTATATTATTCGATATTTGTGCTCCCTTCATGCATTTTCTATTTTTTTCTTAAATTCTTAAGTTAAGTACAAGTTTATATATAACCTTGATTCACATCAAAAAACACCCATCAATTTATGCTCATCCATAGGTAATTTTAGACAAACATAAGCTCAATCATCCTACCCCCAGAGCACATCGTGGCCGGTGGCAGATTGAAAACTTCTCTAAATGTAGGAATTCTCGTCTTGTCCAAGTTTTTCAAAATTAATCCAACTGTTAATCTATTGTTTTCCACACAATAAACTTGCACATGCAATTTTATTTCTGCATGTTGTTTGCATTTTAAATAAAAAGCTTTTCAACTTGAAATATTCAAATTTTAAACTACTCTTGAATTTTTAAAGTAATTAAGCCTAGCCACTTGCAACTCTCACATCTCATTAATACTAAAGCTATTCTTTTCATGCACTATATGCGGCTCCTATTTTGTCTTACATTTTGGTGATAGGCATTAATATACAGTAAAGCTTCCTTAGATGTGAGTTATTTGCCAGCTAAGCATTCTTCTTGCATTAATACAATTTTGATACTATCAATTAACAACGAGTGTACTTTCATTGCTATAACTGTAGTTAAATTGGTTCTAACTTGCGTAATGCGGGCGCGTGCGCGCACAAACATTTAATTGAACTACTCGGCACCAAGTCAAGCTAGGGGCCTTATAATTCTCCCATGGACACTTAAAGAAACTTAATTTCACAAATTTATGTTAAAGACACTATAAATAAATTGAAAAATTATAATTCTTCATATCTAAATTGAAGACTTTGACATTATGTTTGTGAAAAAGGTGAGGGGAAAGAAAAATTATGAGGCAAGAAAATGAGAGGACTACTAACTATTTTCCATTGTTACTTTTGAAATGAACAAAAAAATAAAGGGACAATGTGAAGAATGAGGTAAAATTATTGAAAAGTACTACTAATATTTATTTTTTACGTCAAAGTAAGAAGATAGATGTAATTTTACCCACTCAACTTTGTTTTCCTTCCATATATTTTCTCCCACTTTTAGTATGGGAAAATTTTGGGGTATGGGAAAAAAATTTATGAACATACTGCATATTCCAATCATTTTCAACATCTTTCAAACAAGCAACAATTTCTACAAATATAGATTAAAAGTAATTGATAATATGACTACTCCATTATTTTAGTCGTCAATTTTATCATTGACAATCGGAAGTTTTGATTATGTATTCATTTGTTGGTACATTTTATATCCAAATATTGTAGCTACTCCAACGGATACATGATTAGTCTAGGTTATAAAACCTATATATATTGACTAAAGATGTAATAATAGATGTAACCATAGGCTGGATTTTACCCAAGGATTTATCATGTGGAAGCTTTTGCTTTTGACAAATCATAGAATTTATTAATTATTTTGTACATAGAATTTATCATGATTTTAGACTGCTATGATTCAACTTTTATTTTTTCATGTTACTTTTAGCTTTTAACCAAGACATAGAACCGAGTTGTAGGAAATCGTTTTTTGCAATGTAATGTAATTGCTTACAAACATTCCAGTAACTTTTTGCCAGTGGCACACATACGATGAATGAGTTCAATTAAACCACTTAATGCACAATTTCCACGAGAATTACTTAGTAAATTCTCAGTGCTTCATGTCATGCTGATGTTTTGAACGCTTATTGGCACAGTAAAGCATTTATTGTATCTAACCTAAGATCATAAGGGTTCTTATTCTTTTGCAAATACAAGTGATCTTGCATTGATGAAATTCCTTGAGAAACCATTGAGATGCGGTCCTAGATATGTCAATGCAAAGACGTAAGTTTCATCTCTAAATGAGTAATGGCTAATTAAGGCAGGTTACACTAAGGAATTCTTGAATTCACATTCCCGCTATTCTTATATCCTAATAAACTTTTAACCTGCTAATTTCCGTTTGCATGTATACTTGATTTAGTGAATTCAAATAAATTAACATGATGATATCTAAGTAGGTTATGGTACCGTATGAGCTCAATCTCTCTCTGTATTTATAATTTCTCTCTTTTTGGTTGCTTTCAGTAGTTGTACTTCCGCTAACTCTGGTTGGTAGTATTGGCACAAGACTTTGGCCTCTCTGAGCAATGGAGGTTGGAGAGACCCGTGTGGCACCAAAAAGAAAAATCCTGCAAAAGGCGAGAATGCCCTTGCCATCCAAATGATCAAAAAGAGTAGTTCTACTTCCACGTGAAGCGAAATAATGCTTATGAGAAAAAATCCCAACACTTTTGAGGCTGTACATGCTTGTGCTTTACCGTAAATCTGGTTTTTACCAGAACTAATATGAGTTGGTGGCTGAATGCAGAAGCCCCTTTGGGCAATTCTTGAATTCAGATTATAGTTTGCACTTAGCCAGTAGCCACTTACATTTTACTGGAGTTAGATTGAACCCCGATGCTGCTGTATGCGAAGGATTAACCTTTTTTTTTTTCCTTTATTTTGCCCACCATTTAGGAGAAGTCCTTACTAATTTTGAGAAAAACTAGAACTTACTCATTGCTTGCTGCGTGGCTTCAGCTTGCAGGAGACAATTGAACATTATAGGAGGCACAGGAAAGACACTCAAACCAGCCAGAAGCTAAGTGAAGAAAATATGCAGGTTAGCTAAACAATGAAGTGAACGTTTCATTGATTGATCTTCATTTTCCAAATGCCTCAAACTTTGAAAGTATTGACACTTTGTTTTCTATTTTGATTTTGGCCCTTGTTTGCTGCTAAGGCACCTTGTATTACTGAATTATTTTTCCGTACATTTCTATTCAAAATGGCAGAAATTCAAGCCTGAATCAGCAGACATGGTGAAGAAGATTGGGCTTCTTGAAATTTCGAGAAGGTTCGAAGGCCTAACTAGTCTTAAAACTTCTTTGTTTTCTCGAATCAATGTCATAAAGGATTTTAAAGTTTGTATTATGGATATCTCAGGCAACTACTTGGGGAAGATTTAGGATCATGTACCACCGAAGAGTTATACCAGCTAGAGCAGCGGTTGGAGGGGAGTGTGAGAATCGTTCGAGCTAGAAAGGTTTGTTACGCCTTTTGGCATTGCTTCTTAGCCTAATATCTCGTCCAATAGCTAACATGATTATTTCCCTTTTGCTCACAGAATCAGGCTTTCAAAGAACACACTGAGCGACTGAAAGAAAAGGTAATTAACAGCTAAGGTTAGGCGTAGGCTTCAGTTAAAACTTGTACTTCATTTGATTCTAAGAAGTTTCTGAAAGAAATGAAATACGTGAGCTGATTTTATTACAAGGATGTACAAGGAGATAACATGTTTTCCTATACCGAGCATGCTTTATTATGTTCGCTTAGTCCTTGGCAATTGAAGCTAACATTTTATTTTGTCTACTCTGTCACTTGATTACTAACTTTCTGTGCCTGATTGCCCAAACATGTTAGGAGAAAGAATTGGCAGCTGAAAATGCAAGGCTGTCTGAAAATGTGAAGGTTTGCTTTTCAATTCTGTTATTGCTTGTATCCAACTACTACCAATGTTGTGGATCATTCGACTTAAATACCTCATCAAATGAGGAAATACAATGGTTGGTCCCGTTGTAACAGCAGCGTCACTGCATTATGACTTGAATATACTGAGTTAGGTCACTGATGACTTCAGGCTGACATTATATTGCACGGTCATTTGTTTTGGGTCTTTTGTCTTTTTCTTCCTTCCTCCTCCTCTCTCGCACTTTCTGCGGAGAGGGAAGACAGAGAATTTGGAAACCTAGCAACTTCTTGGACGTTAGTGTTGTAAGATCTGAAAACATATTTAAAGTAGTACAGTCTTCAATTTTCTTTCTTCATTTTGGATATTTTACCTTTTTTTTTCAAAGTCTTTTGTGCTGGTGCACGCAGTGCGTGCATGCTTTAAATGTTGACGAAATCTCACTAAATTGAAACTTGTAAATAGACTTTTCAGTGCGGCCTGCCACCATTGGAAGGTTCAGAACATCGGAGAGATAATAGGCCATATGCAGAAGGAAGTCCAGTGTCAGATGTGGAGACTGAACTGTTCATTGGACCACCAAAAACAAGAGCAAAGCACTTCCCACCTCAAAACTGACTGACTGTCATAATTAATGCTGTATGAAGATATCAGATCCCTTTTTTTACAATGTTCATTTCAGTGTATACTTGTGATTTATGGTTTGGGTTTTACGTTCATGATGGGTTAATTAATCTGGTCTGGCTCAATAAAAATTACATACATCAGTAGACAATAGATGCAAGTAGTTTATATCTCTTCTATCACTCATAAAAGAGACACAGAATGATTAGAAAATAATGAATGTCTGATTATTTTCGTATCTTGATATATTTGGACTTAAAAAAATGAATAATTTTTAATATGATATTTTTTTTTTATTAAAGATTGTTTATGATATTAAAAGATTAGTGATTCAATTTCAAAATCTCGAATGGGGGAATTATTTTTTTTTAAAGTATTTTAATTTAATACCAAAATTTTGTATAAAAATTATGCCTTTATTTATTTACATTGGTATCTAGTCTTGTAATGTTATAAATTTCGTGTATTTGCTTCTATTTTGGATCTGTGTTGTGAAAATTTCGATTAGAGACTTCTCGATGGCAACTCCGCGTAAAAGGGGTGTTTAGGCCTAAATTTTTGTATGAACATATCCCATGGACATTAGAACACATATGCAAATTTAGGAAGTGTTTTTATTCACTTTTAAATTTTAAATAAATGTTTATTTAAATTATGAAAGTTATATAAAATATTTTTAATTTAAATAATATTAAAATATATTTAAACAACTATTTAAATAAAAAAATTTTATTTAAATTCAATATATTTTTAATTTTTTGAATTTTAAATAATATATTATTTAAATTATATAAAAAATTTAAAATTTTAATTAATAATGTAATTTATTTAATTAATTATTTAAATTATATTTTTTAATTTAAATTTGATATTTTTATTTAAATTTAAATTTTAAATAATTTATTATTTAAATTATATAAATAATATTAAAAATTTTAAATTTAAATAATATTATAATTTATTTAATCAATTATATATCAAAAAATATTTAAATAATTATGTAAATTAAATATTTTTTATTTAAATTAAATTTATTTTATTTTAAATAAATTTATTTTTTAAATATTAAATTATTTTTAAAAAATTATTTTATATTTTAAAAAATTAAATTAAAATATTCCCTATAACGAAAATATATATATGACATATTTTTTAAGAGATGTTTGCCATTACGTCACATTAATGGGTGAATGATTGTGGTAAGGTGACGTGTGCCATTAAGTAAAAATGAAAAAGTCTGATATCAAATAATAAATATTTTATATAATTATAATAATTAATTAAAAAATAATTAATTATAAAATTATTTTTTATTATTTTATAAATTATATTATAATTAATTAATTATTTATTTTATAATATTTTAATTTAATTATTTAAAAGTAAATGTAAATAATTTTAAATTTTTTTATTTATTATTAAGTATTTTAAAATATTTTTTATTTAAATTATTAGTTAATTAATTAATTTTAAACTATAAATATGTATATAAATCTATTGACTAAATTATTTTATAATTTTAATATTTTAATATCTATTATTCTTCTTTCTTGAGAAATGTTTGATTAATTAAGTGTTAATCTTTTATTACATATTTTTTCATACTCCTTTCTCTTGTCAAGTGACATTAGAGTTAGGGTTTACATTGTATGATATCATTTTGCACTTTCCACACTTTTGCCTTGCATTAAATATAGACATGAAAGCAAAGTTTGTGGACTAATCATTTGGTGTTACATGTTATTAGACTTTAGAAGTGGAGTGATTTTTGCTCACCTAAATTAGTTGGACGAAATAAAAAGTTTGTCAAAATAAATCAATTCTTGCCACATTTAATTCCATCAATGTGAGGATACTTCATAATGTATTATTTGTTAGATTATCGTTAGTTTAGTTAAGATGGATGTAAATTTGATGTACATATATGGTTATATTAGTATCATTATTCATTAGTGTCTTTTCAAATTGCCTATAAGTTATGACAACTAGCATTATTGGATATAAAAAAAAAAAAAACTTAGACATTTGGCTCCATAAAATCCACCATAATTACAAGAGATAAATGTAAAGAAGATATTTATATTGCATTATGTTCTAAATTTAAAAGTGAAACTATTTCTCACCATAAAGACACCAAGAAAGTTATTAAGTGCTAAACAAAACTAATGGTTAATGTTACTCACATAATGACATAGAAAAAAAAATATAAAAATCAATCTCAATAAAGGGTTTGAAAATTATTTTATTTTCTAAATAACACAGACTTACTATTAAAAATATTTTGGAGGTATATTCATGATTAAACTCAAAAGTGTTAAAATAAATATGAAATCTTCACTAACTACTCACATTATAAATTTAATAAGTAGTGTGAAATAAGAGTTGATTAATATTAATTCAAACCTCAATTTAAATAATAATATGAGTTGCAATATATTTTTTTCCAAAAGTTTTAAATACATATAAATCATGATATTCGATGATTGCATTTAGATAAATTATAATATTAAATGTTATATATGCTTGAAGATAACCGCTTAGAAGTTACTAAGTCTTCTTGTATATGACTCAACTCATCAAGCAAATGCTTAATACTTATATGTGACTTAAGCGGTGAGTCATTTGATAAAAGTAATTTGGAAAAAAGTTAAAAGGTGCAAAACTACTTAATGTGAGAGGTGAACATGTCAATGAATCAAAGGAGAAGACTGGTTACTAAGATGATTGCAATAAGGGACAAATGCTCTTAAATGTAAAAAATGCAATAAGTAAATGATAAAAATAAAGACCTATTGCCTACCTTTTATTTGTGGTTGAGATTCTAAATTAATATTATTCATTAAATCATATCCCATGTGGATGGTGGATTTTGAGTAATAATCTATATAATATGAGAACTTAAAGTATGAATGAACATTGGTGAATGGTATTAAGATGTAATGGATATTGAGAATTATTTGAATACCATAAGCATTACACTTACAAATAAGGTTGCATTGTGATCCAATCTAATTGTTACATGATGTACCTCATACACCATAAAATAGGGTGAGATTTGGTTTTCATCACAATCCTTCTTGATTTTGAGGTGGTATAAATGTTTAAGATGATACCATTTACTACAAATTTTGCCTAATAGATTTAATTATATAGATAAAGAATATCATAATATTGATCATTTTTTTCTCAATTACATCAACTCAGAGAGAGTATTGATGTCAACATTTTATATGAAAAGTTCGGCCATGTTAGGTAACAAAAAAAAATTGAGAGATAAGCTGGAGAAAAGTACATCAAATGTACTTACTTATGTTAATTAGCTTATAAACAAGTATGACCTAATTGGAAAAACAAAACAAATGTATTTGAAAGGTAATTAAAGTTATATTTCTATTGCTATCAATTCATTTTGATATCCATACTTGTTAGTAAACTTGTATTATTATATTTATAGATTGCTTTAAGCATTTGGTTATATATTTGATCTCCTATTAATTTAAGTAAAATAGTGCTTCAAGACAAAATTTGTATGGTTAAGAATCATAAAAAAAAGGCTTAATTAAATAATGGTGATTGACCAAATGCATAAGCATCCATTTGAGTAATTTAATGAGATCTTTAATAAAATTAAGGATATGAGGTACCTAGTTGTCCATAAGGAATTTACAATGAAGTGTTATTGTAGTAAAAGGGATAATAAGTTATAAAGTCTGTAAAGTTAATAATAATGGAAGCAAGAAACTTGAAAATATCATAATTATAAGACACATAATTGAGTGCATCTTTTGTATTTGACCTTATGCCTTGAATTTAATCATTCCTTACCTTATAAGCTAAAGATAGCCAAGAAGTATGACCTATGTAATATATAGTTCTAAAGATGGGTTATAGTTGTTCATAATCTTTCACTAAAGAGTGAAATTTGTGTCCTAAGATATGAGAAATATAACTTGGAGGACCTAATAAATATTATCAAAAAGCATCATATTCATTAATGAGCAAACATTTGAAAATGTAAGTAAATTAGACCTATGAGATGTCATTTTTTGAAGAGAAAAAGTTTTTAGTAAGAGTGTAGTTAAATAAGTCTTTTAGTTTTTGATGAATTAAAAGATTATAAACTAAATGGTTTACTTAATTATTGAGTTAAGATATATGATAATGTATCTCATCTTACTCAAGTTAGTAAGAGCATTTGGTTCTTGTAAAATTCAACTGCATGGAAGTAGCTTTAAAGTGATCTCACTTAAGAAATTTAAGAATTAAAAGGGATGCTGAATTGACTACTTGTAAAGACCATTTAGAGATTAAAATAAATTAAGATGCTCTTTCATGCCCCATCTATTGTAAATAAAAGATAGTGATAAAATGAGAAGTTAGTAAACTTTAATTGTCTTTAGGATATGCTAGATTTGCATTTGGGTATAAAACAATAGAAAATAAATAAATTCTCATATCTATGCCAACTGGATAAATACCAAGATATAAAACTCATTAAAGATGAAGAAGATAAGTCTAATAAAAGGGCATATTATTATATAAATCTCCAAAGTTTATATTCAAGTTACCTAATTCTCACTATAGTTACACACTTTTAGATTTAGAATTACATAAGATATACGAGAAAGTTGTTTTTTCTTTGTGGAGAACTAATTAAAATATACAGGCATAGAATGTTTGTTAATGTTTATTATAATAGGTCAAGAGTGCAAAGATTGCGCATTTTCATATTTAATATGTGACCTAAAATAATTAGTTAGTATATGGTATTGAAGTTATAATAGGCAAATTTCTTATATAGATTTTCTTTGATCCATGATAACTATTGTATTTATATAAAGAATTTTAACTCTTAGTTTTGAATTTTATATCCTTATGTTGCAATAGATGAGTGATTAGAGAGTAAGAGAAGTTGGTCAAAATCACTAAAAAATAATTATCTTCTACATTGAGGTAGAATAATAATAATAAATTACATGGATATAATTGTTTTTGTTTAAATAATGGATTGTTTAAAAAATATTTTAAATAATTTCATTAAAGAAATATAACCTAATTGACTCTCATTATCATAGTTAAGGAATTTGAGTCTTATAATGTATCTATTGACTTTTTATGTCAAGTAGAAAGATAGTATTGGTATCATAATTCATTACTATAAATGGCAAAAGGTATTGCATTTTTGAGTTGTACAAAGAACTTTCAAATCAATAAAAGTTTTGATTTCACACATGCATAAGAAATTCAATTAATGTGGTATTTTTTATATCACTAAGAGTGATACAAAGAGAGAAATTATACTTAACACGATGTTAAATTATTATTAAGAATAATAACTTGATTAAATACAAAATGAGAGATGAATTTGCTTGCTTACATAATTGTGGGAGCATTATATGAAAAAACAAGAAGCACACAAGTATAAACTAATGGAAATAGAGATAAAATTTGTTGTATGGGCTTAGTAGCAGTAAATAATACTACTTGTTTAACGAGATCTTCGAAATCTTGAAAATTGTCATAGACTACAAATGTCTTTATAGGAAAATTTTAGTAAAGTTATACCTACTTGAAAGGTCTTAAGTAAGATATTAAACCCAATTATACAAACTTGAAGCATAACTCAATAAAAGACACAATAATGCAAAATAAAAGTTTCTTATTAAGTCTTTGAAATTTAAATAAAGACTTATAGATTTACATAAGATTTAATATATTTATGCTAATACAAAAGTACAACAACAATTAAATTAAAGACATATATGAAAGTTTTCAATATGTTATTGCAAAGGTATTTCACATAAGTTAAGATTAACCCACTTACAAGAACAATTGCCTTTATAGCTTGGAAAGTGAGCAAAGTTGAAATGAATTAAGCAAAGGGAATGATTTAAAGAAGTCATGCTTGATATTATGGATCACCTTGAAAAAGTCAAAATAAGGGCTTAGAGATTAAAACAAAAAGTAAGGTCATTAAGATTGTTCATTATTCATATAACTTATGAAAAGTTAGTCATAAAATCTCAATTTGGAACTTTGAAGAGCACATACTTGGAGAACTTAGGTTAAATACTTGATAACTATTCAACCAACATCTATATAGCTAGTTGTTAAGAAATTTTGAAAAAAGTAACCCTTTATATATGTCATATGTCACTTTTAACTATATTTTAAGGTGTTAATTTAATGATTGCTAATTTAGCATGTTGCTTACGATAATGAAAAATTTAACCTTTTAGATATGTCTAAGAAAGTTTTTAGATTAACATTAATAGCTTTAACTATGGAAGGAAAATTATGTTGTCAAACATTTACCTTATGTATTTATTAGTTAACCAATTATATCATCATAATAAGGATTAAGTATGGTTATGGATACATAATAAGGAAATGTGTCAAGTTTAACTTTAAAAGGGTAAGGTAAATTGTAATTGATACAACAAAATAAGTCTAAAGGACTATAATACATAATTATAATTATTATTTTTCCCTAAAGATTATAGCCACCATGTTGTCCCTAACAAGTGCATAGTTAAAGTTCTTAAGCATATGTGTGCTTTCAGTTTACATGACTCATTTGTTGAGTATGAAAAGATGTTTAAGAAAATCAAATAAATACATAGTTGGGTTAAAAGATACATTATGTGCAAATAGGCTATATTGATTTATGGATCAAAATTTTACAGCCATGATGTGTTAATTAATATGATCCAACTCAAAAAGAATGATATATGTTAGTAGACAGTTAAAAGGAAAATAGTTACACAATGGAGACTATTATATATATTTCCCTTATCACTCTCTGCAAATTGATCAACATAATAAAAATAAAGGCATTTGTTATATTTATTTACTTTTTTTAGCATAACAAACTCATCATTGTTAACAACACCTTACTTTTAAAAAAAAAATTAGTTGGGTCTCACTTAAATTTTTTGATTTTTTTATATATATAAGTGAATCAATTTAATTTACTTTTTAGATGAGTCAAATTAGAAATCTTCAATGAAAAAAAGAAGTGAAATGGTCTCTTAGGTAAAGAAACTAGAAATTATGAGTTTATAATTGTTATCACATCCTAAAGTACTTAAGCCATGAAAAACAAGTGATTTCTAACATAATTTTACTTTAACAATTGATTGTTTGTGAAATTGAAAGTTTAGTGTTTCAACCCTAAGATCTTAAACTAAGAAATGATTTCTACTTCAAGTATTTTAATGTAAGGAAAATCTAATTTAATTCTTTTTTAGGTGAGTAAAGTAAATTCTTTTTTTCATGTCACTTAATGTCTAAAAGTAAAACTAGTTAAAGTAAAATAAGTCAGATTTCAATAAAAAATATATGATTTAAGTAATTATTTAAATAATTTTTTATCAAGTAATTATTTAAATGAGTTTTAACATTATTCAAATTTAAATTCTTTTTACATATTTTTCCTAATTTAAATAATAAGTTCATCAAAATTCAAAATTAAATAAAAAATGTTATATTTAAATTAAAAATATCTGATTTGAGTAACTTTTTAAATAAATCATATTATTATTTAAATTTTGAGTTTTTGTACATAATTTAAGTAATAAGTTACACAAAATTGAAGAAAAAGTAAAAATTTGTCATATTTGAATAAAAAAACATTCTATTTAAATAACTACTTATATGAATTATAATATTATTAAAATTTAAAATTTTCTAATATGATTTTTTTTTGTAATTTAAATCAAAAATTACTTAAAAAAATTCAAGAATAAAAAAACGATCATTTTTGAATATAAAATTTTTGACTTGTATAATTATTCAAATAAATTATATTATTATTTAAATTTTGTATCTTTTTTATATAATTTACACAATTTAAGTATCAAATCACTTGAAATTCAAGAAAAAAAAATAAGTTGAATTTTGAATAAAAAAGATTTTATTTAAATACCTATTTAAATAAATTATAATATTATTCAAATTTAAAATCTATTTATGCAATTTTTCTAATTTAAATAAAAATTTATTTAAAATTAAATAATAAATAAACTTGGTCATATCTAAATAAAAAAAACACCTAATTTGAATTATTGCTTAAATAAATTATATTGTTATTTAAATTTTAAATTTTTATATAATTTATATAATTTAAATAATAAGTTATTCATAAAAATGATCTTTAAATAAAAAAAATTCAATTTAAGTAATTATTTAATATATGTGTGAGTAAATTTGACTCCCTAATATAGGAGTATAATTAACAAGCACCTTTAATACAACCTCTTACCTTATAGAGGTTTAAGTCTAGGACCAAACTGTTAAGTATTCCACTAAGAAAGGCATTGTTAGCACCATTTGTATCAACATCAACTTTAACATAGTGACTTTACCCTTAATGTTTTGGGGAGATTTAAAAAGATATAATCATCAATTAATGTTTTTATTTCAAGGCTTAAAAGAAGAGTCTAATTAGCTATAGACTTTGTCCAATACAACATAGTATGTTTCACCTTTAAGAGCCTATTTTTATTACATGGTCTATTGAATCTAGTAAAAAATGCTAGGGCTTAGATAATAATTTGTCCAATAATTCATGGCAAGGATGCTTATCATCCTAAATCTTAAATTGGATATGAACCTCCATATACTATCTATAGCCCTTTGAACCTTTGGTGATAAGCAAAAGCTCAAGATTAAGGCGAAAAAGCTTTGTTAAGTTGGTGGCTAAATCCTACATCAAGAGGATTGAGCAAAGTTGGTTAATTTTTTTTCCTTATAAATATAAAGTAACATAATTTATTTTATAATTAAAGGAAGTAAAACTCTAGGAGCCTTTAATTTATTATTTAGGGTTTTGTCAATCAGGCTCAAGAAGGGTTTTTTACTTTTTCTAATTTCTATTGTATTACTATTTATTCTCACTTTTACCTATGAGTGTAAGTCAAATTGACTAAACTAAGTAAATTTGATATCTCTTGTCTTTAATTATTTATTATTATTATTATTATTATGATTAAGGGTTGAAACCTAGTGTTTATTTCCTAACAAACTCAACTTAAATATTAGTTTGTTAGGAAAATAGTCATCATGACAATAATTAATATTATTTTGAGAAGTTTAATTAAAGTATCTATTTCGGCATATGGCCACTAAAGATAAAGGTCATGCTAGTTCAAGATTATGTTGACATAATGTTACTAGGTAAGGAGAAAAAGGCAGAGAAGATGTCAAATGAGAAATATGTTGGCTTGACTAGAAGGCTAAATCATGTATCATCTTAAATCTTTTTAATGAGATTTTAAGATAAGTAGGTACTTAGGTAATAGCTAAGTGTTTGTGGGAGAAATTAAAGGTTTTATATATGAAGAAAATAGTGAAGAATAGACTTTATTTAAAGCAAAACTTATATATATTTTATATGCCTGAAGAATCATCCATATTGTTACATTTTGATAAATTTGATTCTTTACTTATGGATTTGAGTAATATAAATATTTATATTAACGATGAAGATTAAGTCTTGTTATTATAATGTTATCTACTCTAGTGATTTAAGCATTTTAAAGAAATAATACTTTATGGTAAAAAAAAACTATTTATTATAAAAAAATTAAGTCTATTTTGATGTTAAAATACTAATTCAATAGAGATATTACTTGGGAGAATAGCAGTGGTCAAGTTGATAGTTTAATGGTTCAGGGTGGATCAAATAAAAGGGATGCCTATAGTCAGAGATATAAATCTAAATCTAAATCTAAATATAAAAATTTGGTGTGTAATTATTATAAAAGATAAGGAGACATCAAAATTGATTGCTTTAAGTTAAAAGCCAAGGACAAAGATAAGTATAAAAGTAATAAGTCAATTGAGACCAATGTTGCAAAAGATGAGAAAGAAAAAATTATTTTGTGAATGAAGACATTATTTATCATCGCACAATCAGGATGACTCCTCAGTAGAATAGTGTTACTAAATGCATGAATAGAATACTTTTGAAGAGAGCTTGCTATATGATTTTCACTACTAGTTTATCAAAAGACTTTTGGGTAAAGGTAATCTTTATAATTTGATATATTATTAATTATTCACCTTTAACATTAATAGAGTTCAAGACTATAGAGAAAATTTGATTAGGTACTCTAATTTGAAAAAAAATTGGATATACTGCATATATGTATGTTAATGATGAGAAATTGGAACTTAAAGCCAAAATATGCATTTTCCTTAGGCATGCATCTGGAGTGAAAGGGGTATCATTTATAATTTCTTGAATTACCAAAATTTGTAATTACCAAAAATGTTACATTTACTGAATCCTCTATGTTATATTCAAAAAAAGAGTCTTCTTATCCTTCTAATATAAGTAAAGGTGATAGTGCATATAAGTAGATGAACTTTGAAGTTGTGAATCAAGATGACATATAGTGGAGTTCTCTCATTTAGTCAAATTCATCAGATATTGCAAATTCTTCTCAAGACAGAGAAAAGGATCATTCCATATCCAAAGTCAAACCAAGAAAAGAGATTTGACCACCATAAAGTTATACAATTATGTTGCTTATACTTTTCTAATTGCAAAGGAAATTAGTGAAAATTGTGAACCATATACATATTTAGAAGCAATTTCAAGTGTTGACTCATCTATATGGTTAGTTACGATGAATAAAAAATTAAAATCTCTTCACAATATTGGTATATGGGTTTTTGTGAAACCGCCTATAAAAAAGAGAATCATTGGTTGCAAAGGGGTCTTTAAAAAGAAAAAAGGTATATTAGGAGTTGAAGATTTAAGGTATAAGGTACATTTATTTGTGAAAGGATTTAGTTAGGTATAAGGTGTTAACTTTAATGATATTTTCTTACCTGTTGTTAAATATGGTTTGATACATGTTTTACTTACTTTGGTGGTCACATATGACTTGGACTTAGAGCAACTCGATGTTAAAACAACTTTCTTACATGTCGAGCTTAAGGAGTATATATACATGAGGTAGCCTTAAGGTTTTGAAGTTAAAGTTAAGCAAGACTATGTCTATATATTGAAGAAATCCTTGTATGGGTTGAAAAGTCTCCAAGATAGTGATATAAGAGGATTGATTCCTTTATGATGAGTCATGGCTATTCTAAGAGTACGTATGATAGTTGTATTTACTTCCAAAAGTTAGATGATGACTCATTCATTTATTTGTAGTTTTATGTTAATGACATGCTTATTGCTGTCAAGAATTTATGAGGAATTCACATTTTAAAAACATTTTCAAATGATGAATTTGAAATGAAAGACTCAAGAACAGTAAAGAAGATTATTGGCATGGAAATCAAAAGAAATTGTGAAAGTGGTAAGTTATATCTAACCCAAAATAATTGTGTTGAGAAGGTGTTGGAATGATTTGGCTTGAAAAATGTCAAACCTATCAGTATTCCCATTGCTAGTCATTTTAGGTTATTAGCTGCTTAGTCACCAAAGTCAGATGAAAAGAAGAGATATATGGAAAGAGTTTCATATTCAAATGCAGTCAATAGTTTTATGTATACAATGATTCACACTCATTAATATATTTCACAAGCAAGTAGTATAGTTAACAGGTATATGTGCTCTCTAGGCAAATCACTTTGGTAGGTTGTAAAATGGATTCTTAGATACTTGTGAGATATTTCAAACAAATGTTTTGAGTTTAGAAAAAATTTAAGCATATTGTTTACTTTTATTGATTATGACTATGTCATTGATCTTAATAGAATAAAATCTCTTATAAGCTATATATTTTGTGTTGATGGTTCTTGTGTTAGCTAGAAAGTTATTTTGTAACATGTTATTGCTTTGTCCACTATTAAAGCAGAATACATGACAGTGATTGAGGTTATGAAAAAAGTTTTATGGTTGAAAGGTTTGTATGACAAGTTTAGTTTACATCAAAATATTGTTACTGTCCATTGTGACAATTAAAGTGCAATACACTTGACTAAAGACCAAATGTATCATGAGAGGACGAAACATATTGATATGAGGTATTACTTTATTCAAAAAATGATTGTCACAAGGAAGGTTTTAATTAAGAAAATTAGTAATAAAAATAATCCTACATCTATGTTTATAAAACCTTTTCCAATTGCTAAGTTCAAGTAATACAACTTAATTGATATTGTATGATGATTTAGGAGCTTGTAGAGAAGGTGGAGAATTACTATTATATCTACACGTGAAACTAGAGTTAAGATAAAAATTTATTAAATTAGTGGTTAAAGTCTTACATTGAGAGATTGAGTAAAATTGACTATTTTTTTTTCTTATAAATAAGGAATAATATAATTTGTTTTATAATTAAAGATAGTAAAAATTTATAAATTTTTAATTTATTATTTAAATTTTTAATAATTAGATTCAATAAAAAATTTTTATTTTTATATTATATATTTTAATAATATTTATTTTTATTTTTATTTTTATTTATAAAATTAAATTAAATTAATTTAATAATATAAATTTAATATTTTTTATTTTTTATTTTTTTATTTTTAATTTTATTTCGTATTATTATCTTTAAAATCTATAACCTAGTTTAAATCACCATCTTTAATAACGAATTTGATTTCTTTCTCACGAATTGATAGTCCTGATAAGCCCCAAACTGAAGCTTATTCATTTGGGAAGGAATGGTGCAAATTGATACTTAGCAGCATAGTGTCCACAAGCAGATCAAACATGGCACCTTAATGATGTCAGCTTGTTCCACATGCCCATGTTTGCCTGCACTAAATTCAAAGAAAAACAAAATGATGCGTCAACATCCTTCCTTTTAGGCCACATTCACTTCATCCAAGTGGAAACCATAAATAACAAAGAGGATAATTTTCTGGATCCAAGAGCATATTCTCCGCAAGAATCGTCAAATAATCCATGGTCCAAGGAAAATTAATAACTTGCCCTGTTTATTAGATTCTCATCAATCTCTATTTCACGGAGAAGCATATCGGCACTAATTAAATCTTAAATTTCATAATTTTTCAATTTTCTAGTGAAAACTTGATCTGGAAAAGAGTAATGCGTGTTTAGACCTCAAGCCTTTAGTTCGGTGCGCAAACCCTAAGCAGCTGATACCCAAAGAGGCAAAGTGTGCCTCATGCTATTTGGTACCGACAGAAAATCCGTTAACTATTTATATGCTGCGCTTTGTATTTTTCAGTAAATTTATACCGAATACTTAGAAAACACGTAAAAGAAATTTGTGAGAAAAAATAAAAAAAAAAAATGAAGAAGAATTTATTTTCTCCTAACTTATTTAAAAAAGATACAAATTAAAAAAAAATAAATAGAAAGATAATATTTTAGTTGGATATTGAGAGATATTTAAGAGAAAGGTGGATAGGCATTTGTTTTCTATGCGCCAACCAACTGCAGATTCGGTGAGGAAAAAATAAAATCTTAACGAATTGTGTAATTTCATATGAATGCTCACTTTGAACAAAAAGAAAAACAAAGGAGAGAGAATTGGCAAGCTGTTTATTGATAGACTACGATAAAACAAGTCCCCACAGAAGGGACAACAAGATGAGGAGGGAGAGCGCATCCAATAGGATGGATGTGAAATGGACCCAAATCGGCCGTGGCTTTAACGAGGAGAGAAAAGGCGATGTGCACACCCTCGATGCGTTTTCGTTTCCTTATTGGCTCACTTCCCACGTTATTGTACGGGAGATGACAGCATTGTACTATTTTTGGTCCTCCACCGCTCTCGCTTTCGCTCTTAGTATTTGGCCAAGATTCCTCATAAATCTTTTGCCTCTGACGTAGCCACCACTCATTAGGAGCGCAATTTTCTCCTATTTCCTACGATTCCCTTTTTCAACAAAAAACATAGACCCTGTCAGTCAGAATCTAAACCTTTTACTTCAAAAACTCTTCCGGGCGCATAGCCTATTTGGTAAGCGACTTTCTCAACGTCCCTTCGAAACTAAACCCTTGACAGACTGTCTCAATTGTATGGCTTATGATTCTATCGAATAGATAAAGTTGACTTCTTTGCTTTTGTCTAGCTGCAGAGAAATGGCGAGAGGAAAGACTCAAATGAGGCGCATAGAGAATACCATTAGCAGGCAAGTTACCTTCTGCAAGCGGCGAAATGGGCTGCTTAAGAAGGCTTTTGAGCTATCAGTTCTTTGCGATGCCGAGGTTGCCCTTATTGTCGTCTCTCCAAAAGGAAAGCTGTATGATTTCGCAAGCTCCAGGTACCACTTTTTCATTGATTTACTCCGATAATTCCCTCGATCTTATGCTTTATTTACTTTTTTTTTTTTTTATCAAATTATACCTCATGCTGTATCTGGGACAATCGAATTATACGGTTTAGATCTTTATTTTATTTTATTTTATTTTATTTTCTCTTTTGTGATTTCATAAACTAACTTTAAATTTCATGTTTATACGGATAAGCTAGTACTTGCACCTTAGGGATATGTACACGATCTCTCTCGCTACACTTACCAGTTTCAGGTCATAATCATAGTTCACAGATCTTCTCTTATTGATCCCATATTTCATAGATCTTCTCTTATTGATCTTTTTGCTCTCGTCGAGATTCTTTTTCTAATTCCCTTGATCTTATTAGTGTTTTTATGCCTTTTGGGCTACCTACTTTTATTGAGGAATATTTGTCGGAAAAAAAAGAAAAAAAGAGAAGAAGAAGAAGAAGCAAAAAACTTAAAATATTCAACTTCCATTCCATTGAAAAAGCATTTGTGATATAAAATCTTCAGAGGTGGATTTGAAAGAAGACATCCACATAACCAGCTAACCTGGGACCTTTTAGCCGGTACTTAAATAGCAAGATAAGATGAATAGGACTGTACTTAAATAGCCGGTACCTAATAATTCCTATTCAAAAAAGAAAAAAAAGGAAAAAAGAGAGAATTCTTTTGTTTTCACATGTTAATCTCTGTATAGATTTATCTTACTTTTAGGAACACTAGAGAAAGACAATGAGGGTATCGGCAATAGTGAATAGGCCATATCATCCTGAGTTCTTCCTCTACTTGCTTTTGCATGCAGCAATAAAACAATGGAAGGTGTTAGTTTCACTCAACAATAAAAGTTTTGTTTGCTAATTGGTCATATTAACATTGTCACAATGTAAAACATATCATGACTACAAGTGAAAGTGTCCAACCATCTGGTCTTTCTCAATTCTCATGATTCCGACTGCGGATGATGTTTTATGGTAAGGATGTTAGGCCACAATTTAAATCAAAGCTGATGCTTTTGCATGTTCTTACCAGCCACATAATTTTGATAGATAATGACTAGAATATGAAAACATGATAGGAATGCTAACGCATGTATAAAATCTCTTAAGAAAATCTAAAGTATAGAATTTAATGAATAAAATAATAATAAAAATTCATTAAAATAATCATATTTTCAATGATTTTATTCTACAATCTCAAAATTAGTTCCAACATCCCCTTTCAAATATCAAAATTATGGTACTGCAAATGTTATACGTTCGAACATTGCTATTTTCATGACCTTGGTCATGGAAGTTTTATCGGGAACACAACAACAACGATTATGATTTTCTATTTATGCTTGGTCTTTATGGTCAACCAATCCATTTATATCTTTTGATATTTGTGCACCCTTCATGCATTCTCGATTTTTTCTTAAATTCTTAGTTTGAGTGTAAGTTTATATATAACCTTGATTCACATCAAAAAACACCGATCAATTTATACTCACCCATAGGTAATTTTAGACAAACAAACATAAGCTCAATCGTTCTATCACCAGAGCACGATTTGGCTGGTGGAAGATTGAAAACTTCTTCAGAAGTTTGAATTCTCATCTTGTCGAAGTTTTCCAATATTAATCCAAATGTGAATCTATTGTTTTCACATGAAAACTTGCACATGCAATTTTATCTCTTTATGCTGTTTGCATTTTAGATAAAAAGTTTTTCAACTTGAAATATTCAAATTTTTAACTACTCTATAATTTTTAAAGTAATTAAGCCTAGCGACATGCAACTCTCGCGGAAGCTATTCTTTTCGTGCCCCATATGCGGCTCTAATTTTGTCTTACATCAAAATTTAATTTTGTTTATTTTGTTAATAGGCACTATTATACAAGAAAGCTCCCTTAGAAGTGAATTGTTTGTCAGCTAAGCATTCTTCATGCACTAATATAATTGTGATGCTATCAAATAACAATGAAATAGTTTCATTGTCATAATTGTAGTTTAATTGGTTCTACCTTGCATATTACCCAGCCACACACACGTTATTGAACTACTCGGCACCAAGTCATGCTAGGGGCCTTGTAATTCTACCATGGGCACTAAAAGAAACCTAATTTTGCAAATTTATGTTCAAGACACTATAAATAAATTGAAAAATTATAATTCTTCATATCTAAATTGGAAACTGACATTATGTTTGTGAAAAAGGTGAGGGAAAAGAAAAATTATGAGGCAAGAAAATGAGAGGACTACAAACTAAATTTTCCATCCTTACATTGAAATGAAGAAAAAAATGAAGGGAAAATGTGAAGAATGAGGTAAAATTATTGAAAAGTACCCCTGATATTTATTTCATATGACAAAGTAAGAAGATAGATGTAATTCTACCCACCCAACTTTGTTTTCCTTCTATATATTTTCTCCCTGTTTTAGTATGGGAAAATTTTGGGCTATGGGAGAAGAACATATTGCATCTTCCAATCATGTTCAACATCATCCAAACATCTACATATACAAATTAAAAATAATTTATTAGAGAAGTGCAACTATATTTTAGGCCTCACCTTTTATTATTGACAATCTGAATTTTTGGTAATGTATTTTTTTGGTACAATTTATATCCAAATATTGTAGCCACTCCAACGATACATGACTAGTCTAGGTTATAAAATCTATACATATTGACTAAAGATGCAATAATACATGTGATCTTAGGCTGTATTTTACCTAAGGATTTTTCATGTGAAGTCGCTTGCTTTTGACAAATCATAGAATTTATCATGTTTTTATACTCCTTTGATTGAACTTTTACTTTTTCATGTTACTTCTAGCTTTTAACCGAGATATAGAACTGGGTTGTGGGAAATCTTTTTTGCTATGTAATGTAATTGCTTACACAAACATTCCAATAACTTTTTTCGCGGTCGCACACATACGTTAAATGAGATCCATTAAACCACTTAATGCAGTTTCCAGGGCAATTCCTTTGTAAATTCGCAGTACTTCATCTCATGCTGACGTTTTGAACGCTTATTGGTGCAGTAAAGCATTTATTATATTTAACCTAAGATCACAAGGGTTCTTATTCTTTTGCAAATAAATGTGATCTTGCAATTCCATTCGATGAAATTCCTTGAGAAACGATTGAGGTGCGCTCCTGGAAATATCAATGCAAAGACGTAGGTTTTATCTCTAAATGAGTAATGGCTAATCGAGGCAGGTTACACCATGGAATTCTTGAATTCACATTCTCGCTATTCTTATAAAATCTTCGAATGTTACGCTCATAAACTTGTCAACTGCTAATTTCCATTTACATGTATACTTGATGTAGTGAATTCAATTAAATTAACATAATGATGTTTGAAATATTTTAGTATGCTATTGGTACCGTATGAGCTCAATGTCTTTGTCTTTATAATTTATTTCTTTTTGGTTGCTTTCAGTAGTTGTACTTCTGCTAACTCTGATTGGTACTATTGGCACAAGACTTTGGCCTTTCTGAGCAATGGAGGTTGGAGACATCTGTGTCCCAAAAAAATTTTTGCAAAAGGCGAGAATACCCTTCCCTCGCAAATGATCAAAAAGAGTAACTCCACTTCCACATGAAGCGAAATAATGCTTATGAGAAAAATTCCCTACGTTTTTTAGGCTGCTTGTACTTTTCCGTAAGTCTGGTTTTACCGGAACTAATATGAGTTGGTGGCTGAATGCGGAAACCGCTTAGGGCAAGTCTTGCATTCAGATTGTAGTTTGCACTTTAGCCAGTAGTCTCTTACATTTTACTGGAGTTAGATTGGACCCCGATGCTGCTGTCTTCAAAGGATTAACTCGTTTTTGTTTTTTTTTGCCCACCGTTTAGGAGAAGTCCTTCACTGATTTTGAGAAAAACTAGAACTTATTCATTGCTTGCTGCGTGGATTCAGCTTGCAGGAGACAATTGAACATTATAGGAGGCACAAGAAAGACACTCAAATCAACCAGAAGCTAAGCGAAGAAAATATGCAGGTTAGCTAAACAATGAAGTGAACGTTTCATTGATTGATCTCTATTTTCCAAATGCCTCATACGTTGAAAGTATTAACACTTTGTTTTCTATTTTGATTTTGGCCCTTGTTTGCTGCTAAGGTACCTGTATTACTGAATTATTTTCCCATACATTGGCAGCAATTGAAGGCTGAATCAGCAGACATGGTGACGAAGATTGGGCTTCTTGAAGTTTTGAAAAGGTTTGGAAGTCCTAACTAGTCTTCAAACTTTTTCGTTTTCTCAAATCAATGTCATAAAAGGTTTTAAAGTTAATATTTTGAATGCCTCAGGCAACTACTTGGAGAAGATTTAGGATCATGCACCACCAAAGAGTTACACCGGATAGAGCAGCAGTTGGAGAGGAGTTTAAGAAAAGTTCGAGCTAGAAAGGTTTGCTAGGGCTTTTGGCATTGCGTCTTTGCCTAATATCTTGTCCAACTGAATGGCTAACATAATTATTTCCCTTTTGCTCGTAGAAGCAGGCCTTCAAAGAACACATTGAGCAACTGAAAGAAAAGGTAATTAACAGCTAAGGTTAGACATAGGCTTCAGTTAAAACTAGTAATTCATTTGATGCTAAGAAGTTTATGAAAGAAATGAAATATGTAATCTACTTTTATTACAAAGATGTACAAGGAGAGAACATGTTTTCCTATATTGAGCATGATTTCTTATCTTAGCTTAGTGCTTGGCAATTTAAGGTAACATTTTATTTTATCTGCTCTGTCACTTGATCACTAACTTTCTGTGCCTGATTGCCCAAACATGTCAGGAGAAAGCATTGGCAGCTGAAAATGCAAGGCTTTCTGAAAATGTGAAGGTTTGCTTTTCAATTTCGTTATTACTTGCATCCAACTCTACCAACGTTGTGTATCATTCGACTTGGATACCTCATCAAATGAGGAAATACAATGGCTGGTCCCGTTGTAACAGCAGCGTCACTGCAATGTGAGTTGAATATACTGAGTTAGGTCACTGATAACTTCAGGCTGCGATTATACTGCAAGGTCATTTGTTTTGGGTCTTTGTCTTTTTCTTCCTCATCCTCCTCCTCCTCCCTCTGTTTCTGTGGAGAGAGAAGACACAGAATTTGGAACCCTAGCAACTTCTTGGACCTTAGTGTTGTAAGATCTGAAAACATATTTCACATACTACAGTCTTCTATTTTCTTTCTTCATTTTGGATATTTTATTTTTTATTTTTTGTCTTTTGTGCTGGTGTACGAGTGCGTGCATGCTTTAAATGTTGACAAAATCTCGCTAAATTGAAACTTGCAAATAGACTTTTCAGTGCGGCCTGCCACCATTGGAAGGTTCAAAACATCGGAGAGATAATATGCCATATGCAGAAGGCAGTCTAGTTTCAGATGTGGAGACTGAACTGTTCATTGGACCACCAAAAACAGGAGCAATGCTCTTCCCACCTCAAAACTGACTGATGGTCATGATTAATGTTGTATGAAGATATCAGATCCCTTTTTTTTAATGTTTATTTCAGTGTATACTTGTGATTTATGGTTCGGATTTTACGATCATGATGGGTCAATTAATCTGGCCTGACTGAATAAGAATTACATATATCAGTGGACAATAGATGGAAGTAGTTTATATCTCTTCTATCACTTTCTTTATTTGAACAATGTAATAAGAATAAAAGAAACAAAATGGTTAGAAAATAGTGAGTGTATGATTATTTTTGTATCTTAGATTAAAAAAAGGAGTAATATTTAATATGATTTTATTTTGATTGGAGATTGCTTATAATACTAAATGATTAGTGATTAAATGGTTGTATATAAAAATTATGCCTTTGTTATTCTACGTTGGTATTATAGCATATATAGTTTGTTTTCTAGTTTTATAATGTTATAATTTCGTGTTTTTGCTTCTATTTTGGATCTTTGTTGTGAAAAATTCGATTAGAGACTTATGGATGGCAACTCCATGTTGAAGGAGTGTGAAGGCCTAAATTTTTGTACAACATAGCCTATTGACATTAGAACACATATGCAAAATTAGGATTTTTTTTTTTATTCACTTTTATATTTTGAATAAATTTTTACATAAAGTATAAAATTTATATAAAAAAATTTATTCAAATTTAATATATCCTTATTTTTTAGAATTTTAAATAGTTATTTTTATTGTTTGATATCATTTTGCGCTTTCCACGCTATTGTCCTGCATCAAACATAGACATACAAAGTTTGTAGACTAATCATTGGGTGCTACATGTTATTAGACTTTAGAAGTGGAGTGATTTCTACTCACCTAAATAAGTTGGACGAAATAAAAGGTTTGTCAAAATAAATCAATTCTTGCCACATTTGATTCCGTCAATGTGAGGATGCTTCACAATGTATAATTTGTTAGATTATCATTAGTTTAGTTGAGTTTCAATTCAAAATTGATGTACATGTGTGGTTATAATAGTATTATTATGCACTAGTGTCTTATCAAACTGGGTATAATTTATGACAACTAGCATTATTGGATATATAAAAAAAAAATCTTAGATGTTTTTGGCTTTATAAAATTCACTATAATTATAAGAGATAATTGTAATGAACAAATGCATATCACATTATATTTAAAATTTAAAAGTGAAATTATTATTTTATCATAAAGAGACCAAGAAAGTTATTGAGTTTTAAACAAAACTAAGGATTAATCTTACTTACATAACGATGTAAAAAAATATAATAATCGATCTTATTAAAGAGTTTGCAAATTATTTTACTTTTAAAATAACACAAACTTGTCGTTAAAAATATTTTGGAGGTATATTTATAATTAAAGTCAAAAATATCAATATGAATATGAAATTTTCACTAATTACTCACATTATAAATTTGATAAATAATGTGAAATAAGAATTGATTAATATTAATTCAGACCTCAATTTAAATAGTAATATGAGTTGCAATTTATTTTTTTTTTTCAAAAGTTATAAAAATATAAACCATGATATGCAATGATCGCATTTAAATAAATTATAATATTAAATATTATATATGCTTGAAGATAACCACTTAAAAGTTACTAAGTCTTCTTGTATGCAACTTAACTTATCAAGCAAATGCATAATACTTATATATGACTTAAGCGGTGAGTCATTTGATAGAAGTAATTTGAAAAAAAGTTAAATAGGGGTGAAACTAGTTAACGTGAGAGGTGAACATGTTAATGAATCGAAGGACAAGACTAGTTACTAAAATGATTGCAATAAGGGTCAAATGCTCTTCAATGTATAAAATGCATTGGGTAGATGAAAAAAAAAAAAAAAAAAAAAACCTATTGCCTACCCTTTTTTGTGCTTAAGAATCTAAATTAGTATTATTCATTAGATCATATATTATGTGAATGATGGATTTTGAGTAATAATATGAATAAACATAGGTGAATGCTATTAAGGTGTAATGGATATGTTAAGAATTGTTTAAATACAAAAAGCATTACACTTGCAAATGAGGTTGCATTATGGTCCAATCCAATTGTTACATGACATACCTCATACACCTTAAAATAAGGTAAGATTTGGTTTTCATCACAGTCCTTCTTGATTTGATGGTGGTATAAATGTTTAAGATGATACCATTTACTACAAATTTTGTCTAATCGATTCAATTATATAGATAAAGAATTTCATAATATTGATTGTTTTTTCCTTAGTTACATCAACTTAGAAAGAGTACTAATGTCAACATTGTGTATGAAAAGTTAAGTCATGTTTGGTAACAAAAAAAAAATTAAGAGATAAGCTGAAGAAAAGTCCATTAAACATACTTATGTTAATTAGCTTATAAACAAGTATGACCTAATTAGAAAAACAAAATAAATGTATTTGAAAGGTAATTAAAGCTATATTTTTATTGCTATCAATCTATTTTGATATCCATATTGTTATTAAACTTGTATTATTATATTTATAGATTGCTTCAAGCATTTGGTTATATATTTGATCTCCTATTAATCTGAGTAAAATAGTACTTTAATACAAAATTTATATGGTTGAGAATCACGAAAAAAAAAAAGCCTAATTAAATAATAGAGATTAACCAAATGCATGAGCATCCATTCAAGTATTTTATTGAGATCTTTATAAAAATAAAGAAATGAGGTACTTAACTTTTCAAAAGGAATTTGCAATAAAGTGTTATTGTAGTAGAAGGAATAAGATGTTGTAAAGTTTGTAAGGTTAATAATAATGTAAGAAAGAAACTTGCAAATATCATAATTATAAGACACATAATTTAGTGCATCTTATGTGTTTGATCTTGTGCCTTGAGTTTAATCATTCCTTACATTATAAGCTAACAATAGCTAAGAAGTATGACCTATTTATTATATAGCTCCAAAAATGAGTTATAGTTTTTCATAATCTTTCACTAAAGAGTGAAATTTATGTTCTAAGATATAAGAAATATAACTTGAAGGACCTAATGAATATTGTCAAAAAGTTTTATATTCATTAATTGGGAAACATGTGAAAATGTGAGTAAATTAGACTTTTGAGATGCCACTTTTTGAAGAGAACAAGTTTTTAGTAAGAGTGTCATTAAATAAGTATTTTAGTTTATGATGAATTAGAAGATTATAAACTAAATGGTTTACTTAATTATTGAGTTAAGATATGTGATAATGTTTCCCATCCTACTTAAGTTAATAAGAGCATTTGGATCTTGTGAAATTCAATTGCATGGAAGTAGTTTTAAAGTGATCCCACCTAATAAATTTAAGAATTGAAAGAGATGCTGAATTGACTACTTGTCAAGACAATTTAGAGATTAAAATAAATTAAGATGCCTTTTCATGTCTTACGTATTGTAAGTAAAAGATAGTGATAAAATGAAAAGTTAGTAAACTTTAATTGTGTTTGGGACATGCTAAATTTGCATTTAGGTGTAAAACAATAAAATAAAAATGCAAATTCTCATATATATGCGAATTGGATAGATACCAAGATATAAGACTCATTAAAGATGAAGAAGATAAGTCTAATAAAAGGGCATGATATTTTATAAATCTTCAATGCTTATATTCAAATCACTTAATTCTCACCATAGTTACACTTTTAGATTTAGAATTACATAGGACATACTAGAAAGTTGTTTTTCCTTTGTGGAGAACTAATTAAAACTCATACATGCATAAAATGTTTGTTAATGTTTATTATAATAGGTTAAGAGTGCAAAGATTGCAAATTCTAATATTTAATATTTGACCTAAAATAAATAGTTAGTGTATGGTATTGAAATTATAATAGGCAAATTTCTTTATTTGCCTAATGACCACTGCATTTATGTTAAGCATTCGAACTGTTGGTTTTAAATTATATATCTTTATTTGCAATTGATGAATGGTTAGAGAGTAAGAGAAGTTGGTCAAAATCATTGAAAAATAATTATCTTCTACTTTAAAGTAGAATGAAAATAATAAATTACATAGACATAATTATTTTTGTTTAACTAACGGATTGTTTAAAAAAAAATTCTTAAATAATTTCACTAAAGAAATGTAACCCAAATGACTCTTGTTATCATAGTTAAGGAATTTGAGTCTTATAATGTATCTATTGACTTTTCATATCAAGTAGAAAAATAGTATTAGTATCATAATTCATTGCCATAAATGACAAAAGGTATTGCATTTTTGAGTTGTACCAAGGATTTTCAAGTCAATAAAAGTTTTCATTTTGTACATGCATAAGAAATTTAATCAATGTGATATTAGAATTTTTAAGGGGTGTTGTAAGATACCTTTTATGTCACTAAAAGTGATACAAAGAGAGAAATTACACTTAACGCAGTGTTAAATTATTATTGAAAATAATAACTTGATTAAATACAAAATGGTATATGAATTTGCTTACTTAATGGTGAGAGCATTATATGAAAAAGTAAGAAGCACACAAGTAATGACTTTTGGAAATAGAGGCAAATTTGTTGCATGTATTCAATTGCAATATGTAATACTAGTTGTTTACCAAGATCTTTGAAGTCTTAAACATTATCCTAAACTACAAGTATCTTTAAATGACAATTTTAGTAAAGTAGCACCTACCTAAAAGGTCTTCGGCAAGATATTAGACCCGATAATATTAACTTGAAGCATAACTCAATATAAGACACAATAGTGCAAAATAAAGGTTTCTTATTAACTCTTTAAGATTTAAATAAAGACTTATAGATTTACATAAGGTTTATTGTATTTATACTAATATAAAAGTACAACAATAATTAAATGAGTTATACATATAAAAGTTTTCAATATGTTGCTACAAAGGTATTTCACATAAGTTAGGATTAACCTACTTACAAGAATGATTGCTTTCATAGCTTGTAAAGTGAGCAAAGATGAAATGAACTAAGCAAAGGGAATGATTTAAAGAAATCATGCTTGATATTATAGACCATCTTGAAAGCGTCAAAATTAGGGCTTAGAGATTAAAACAAAAAGTAAGGTCATTAAGATTGTTCATTATTCATATAACTTTTGAAAAGCTAGTTGTAAAATCTCAGTTTGATGCTTTGAAGAGCAAGTACTTGGAGAATTCAGGTTAAATACTTAATAGCAATTCAACCAAGATCTATATAGCTTGGAAAGTGAGCAAAGATGAAATGAATTAAGCAAAGGGAATGATTTAAAGAAATTATGCTTGATATTATAGACCATCTTGAAAGAGTCAAAATTAGGGCTTAGAGATTAAAACAAAAAGTAAGGTCATTAAGATTGTTCATTATTCATATAACTTTTGAAAAGCTAGTTGTAAAATCTCAGTTTGATGCTTTGAAGAGCAAGTACTTGGAGAATTCAGGTTAAATACTTAATAGCAATTCAACCAAGATCTATATAGCTTGGAAAGTGAGCAAAGATGAAATGAATTAAGCAAAGGGAATGATTTAAAGAAATTATGCTTAATATTATAGACCATCTTGAAAGAGTCAAAATTAAGGCTTAAAGATTAAAACAAAAAGTAAGGTCATTAAGATTGTTCATTATTCATATAACTTTTGAAAAGCTAGTTGTAAAATCTCAGTTTGATACTTTGAAGAGCAAGTACTTGGAGAATTCAGGTTAAATACTTAATAGCAATTCAACCAAGATCTATATAGTTAGTTGTTAAGGAATTTTTTTAAAAAAGAAATGACTCACTATATGTGTCCTATGCCACTTCCAATTATATTTTAAAGTGTCAATTTAATGATTGTTACTTTAGCATGTTACTTACGATCATGAAAAATTCAACCTTCCATATATGTCTAAGAAAGTTTTTGGATTGACACTAATAGCTATAACTATGGAAGGAAGATTATGTTGTCAAACATCTACCTTATGTATTTATTGGTTAACTAGTTATATCATCCTAATAAGGATTAAGTATGACTATGGATACATAACAAGGAAATGTGTCAAGTTTAACTTTAAAAGGATATGGTAAATTGTGATTATTGTAACAAAATAAGTCTAAAGTACTATATGACATAATTATAATTATTATTTTTCCCTAAAGATTGTAGCTACCATGTTGTCCCTAAGAAGTACATAGTTAAACTTCTTAAGCACATGTGTGATTTTAGTTTATATGACTCATTTGTTGAGGATGAAAACATGTTTAAGAAAATCAAATAAACACATAGTTTAGTTAAGCGATAACATAGCATGCGAGTAGGAGATATTAATTTATGGATCAAAATTTTACACCCATGACGAGTTAATTAATATGATCCAACTCAACAAGAATGACATATGTTAGTAGACAATTAAAAGGAAAATAGTTACATAGTGGTGACTATTATATATATCTCCCTTATCATTTTTTGCAAATTGAACAACGTAATAAAAATAAAGACATTTGTTATATTTATTTACCTTTTTTTCAGTATAATAAATTAATCATTATTAACAACATTTATTTGTTTTTAAATTTTAGTTGGGTCTCACTTAAATTTTTTATTTTTCTTACATATAAAAGTGAATCAATTCAATTCAATTTTTAGATGAGTTAAATAAAAAATCTTGACAAATAAAGAAACTATAAAATAATGAGCTTATAATTGTTATCACACCCTAAAGCACTTAAGTTATGAAAAACAAGTGATTTCTAATATAATTTTACTTTAACTGTGGATAGTTTGTGATGTTGAAAATTTAAAGTCTCAACCCTATGATCTTGAACTGAGAAACAATTTTTGCTTAAAGTATTTTAATTTAAGGGAAATCTAATTTAATTCCCTTTTAGTGAGTAAAATAAATTCTTTTTTTTATATTACTTAATGCCTACAAGTAAAATTACTCAAAGTAAAATAGGTCAAATTTAAATAAAAAAAATGTATAATTTGAGTAATTGCTTAAATGACTTCTTATCAAATAATTATTTAAATGAATTTTAACATTATTCAAATTTAAGCTTTTTTTTTTTTACATATTTTTCATAATTTAAGTAATAAATTCTTCAAAAATAAAAAATAAATAAATAAATGTTATATTTAAATAAAAAAAACATTTGATTTAAGTAACTTTTAAAATAAATTATATTGTTATTTAAAATTTAAAATTTTTCACATAGTTTACATAATTTAAGTAACAAGTTACTTAAAATTAAAAAATATATATATGTCACATTTAAATGAAAAAATTCTATTTAAATGTAGAGGAAAAGAGGCCTTATATGTGGATAATATACTAGGAATTTGGATTTCTATTAGCATTACATCTTTAAGAAGTAAAAACATGTTAGTTTCAAGTTTTTAACAATTCACAGAACAAAAAACACTTTGAATTATATTTACTCAGATCTTTAAGGCCCATATTACAAACTATTAAAAGCTTATGTTATGGATATGTTGACTTTCATTTATAATTATTCAAAAAAAGTTTAGGTTTTCTTTTTGAAGAAAAAGAATGATGTTTTCCAAACATTCAAGAAGTGGAAAGTCTTGATTGAGAAACAAACATGGAAGTAGATTAAGTAGCTTATGATAGATAATGACTTGGAAATTTATGAAGGTAAATTTAATGCATTTTGTAAAAATGAAGACATTATTTGTCACTATATAAAGGATGACTCCTTTATAGAATGGTGTTAATAAACACATGAATAAAACACTTTTAGAGAGAGCTCATTTCTAATGTTGGTTTATCAAAAGACTTTTGGGTATAAGTAATCCTATAGTTTGTTATATCATTAATCATGCACCTTCAACATTTATAAAGTTCAAGATTGTAAAGAAAATCTGATCAAGTACTCCTAATTACTCTAATTTGAAGATATTTAGATGTTTTGCATATATGTATGTTAATGATGGAAAATTAGAACTTAAAGCTAAAATATGTATTTTCTTAGGCATGCATCTAGACTAAATTGGTATTTTTTTTTTATGGTATCTTGATCCCACAAAATTTGTAATTAGCATAAATGTTACTTTTGATAAATCCTCTATATTACATTTAAAAAGAGAGTCTTCTTGTCATTTTAATGCAAGTAAATATGATAGTACACACAAGCAAGTGAAGTTTAAAGTTGTAAATCAAAATGACACATAACAGAGTTCTCTCATTCTATCATATTCATCAGATATTACAAATTTCTCTTAATATAAAAAGAAGAATCATTCCATAGCTAAAGATAAACCAAAAAGAAGGATTTAACCACTACAGAGATATAACGATTATGCTGCTTATACTCTTCTACTTGTATAGAAAATTAGTGAAAAATAGTAAACCATATATATACTCAGAAGTAGTTTTAAGTGTTAACTCATCTAGGTGGTTAGTTATGATAAATGAAGAAATAAAATTTCTCCACAAGGGGTTCTTGTGAATCCGCCTTTAGTAAAGAGAATCATTAGTTACAAATAAGTCTTTCAAAAGAAAAAAGGTATACCTAAGGTCAAAGATGTAAGGTATAAGACATATTTGGTTGCAAAAGGTTTTAGTTAAATACAAGGTATTAACTTTAATGATATTTTCTTACCTATTATTGAATATAGTTTGATATGTGTCTTGCTTACTTTGGTGGCCATGTATGGTCTAGAGTTAGAATAACTTAATGTTAAAATAGGTTTCTTACATGGTGAGCTTAAGAGTAAATATGCATGATGTAACCCTAAGGTTTTGAAGTTGAAGGTAAAGAAGACTATGTTTATTTGTTAAACAAATTCTTGTATGGGTTGAAGCAATCTCTAAGACAGTGATATAAGAGGTTTGATTCCTTTATATTGGGTTATGGTTATTCCAAGAGCATGTATGATAGTTGCCTTTACTTATAAAAGTTACATGATGGTTCATTTATTTATTTATAGCTTTATGTCAATGACATGCTTATTACTACCAAGAATTTATCATAAATTCACACTTTTAAAGAACTTTAAAATAATGAATTTATGATGAAAGACTTAGGAGTAGTAAAAAAGATTCTTGGCATTGAAATCAAAAGAAATTGTGAAGGTAATAAGTTATATGTAACCCAAAATAATTATATTGAGAAGGTATTGGAATGATTTAGCATAAAAAATGTCAAACTTGTCGTTGCTCCCACTACTAGTCATTTTAGGCTATCTACTACTTAATCACTAAAGTCAGATGAAGAGAAAAGGTATATGGAAAAAGTTTTATATTTGAGTGTAGTCAGCAATCTTATATATGTAATGATTTGAATTCATTTAGATATTTTACAAGTAGTTAGTATGGTTAGCAGGTATAAGTTTTCTCTTAACAAATCATTTTGGCAGGCTATGAAATAGATTCTTAGATACTTATAAGATACTTCAAACACATGTTTGGAGTTTGATAAAAGTTCAAGTGCATTAGTTAGTTTTCATGATTTTGACTACATTGTTGATCTTAATAGAAGAAAATCTCTTATAAATTATATATTTTGTATTAATAATTCTACTGTTAGTTGGAAAGCCACTTTGCAATATGTTATTGCTTTGTTTACTATTGAAGTAGAAGACATGGTAATGATTGAGGATATCAAAGAAACTTTATGATTAAAAGGTTTGTATGATGAACTTAGTTTAAGTCAAGATATTGTTACTGTCCATTGTGACAATCAATGTGTAATAAACTTGACTAAAAACCGAATATATTACGAGAGGACGAAGTATATTGATATAAGGTATTATTTCATTTTAAGATATGATTGCCACAAAGAAGATTTCAACTTAGAAAATTAGTATTACAAACAATCCTATAAATATATTTACAAAGTTTCTTCCAATTACTAAGTTCAAGTAGTGTTTAAACTTAATTGGCGTGATATAATGATTTGGGAGTTTATGGAGAAAGTGAAGTATTGCTATTATATATGCATGTGAAACTTAAGTTAAAATAGAGATTTATTATATTGGTAACTAAAGTCATACGTCGAGAGATTAAATAAAGTTGACTATTTTTTTTTATAAGTAAAAAGTAATATAATTTATTTTATAATAAAAAATAACAAAACTTTAAGTGCGACTAGTATATTATTTAAATTTTTATTAATAAAATTTAAGAAAAAAAATTTTTTATATTTTTTATTTTAGTGTTTTCACTCTTATTTGTAAATATAAATTAAATTGATTAAATTATATAAATTAAATATTTTTTATTTTTAATTATTTTTCTCATACTTTATTTTTCTTTTTATTATTATTTTTAAAACCACCACCATCGGTAACGAATTTAATTTCTTCCTCCCTAATCTACAGTTCTAATGAGCCCCAAACTAAAGCCTATTCATTTGGAAAGGCATGATGCAAATTGATACTTAGCAGCATAGTGTCCACAAATAGATGAAACATGCACCTTAATGATGTTAACTTGGTTCTATATGCCCATTATGCCTTTACGAGTAGCCTCTGCAAATAGCCAAGGTGGTTATCTCAAATTTATGAGAGGAAGCAATCGGCCTTCTTGGCAATGTCCATGGTGACAAGATGAGCTGGTCTACGGGGCTCCTCAGTCAAATTGTTTGATACATACTGAAACACTTTTGCCTGCACTAAATTCAAAGAAAAACAAAATAATGCATCAGCATCCTTCCTTCTAGGCCACATTCGCTTCATCCAAGTGGAAACCATAAATAACAAAAAGGATAATTTTCTGGATCCAAGAGCATGTTTTTCGCGACAATCCTCGGACAATCCATAGTCTAAGGAAAATTAATGACTCGCCCTGTTTATTGGATTTTAATCGAGCTCTGTTTCACGGAGAAGCATATCAGCACTAATTAAATCTTAAATTTCATAACTTTGCAATTGTCTCGTGAACACTTGACTTGGAAAAGAGTAATCCGTCTTTAGACTTGAAGCCTTTAGTTCGGTGGGCAAATCCTAAGCAGCTAATACCCTAAGGGGTAGAGCATACCTTCTAATATTTGGTACCGACAAGAAAGCCATTAAGTGTTTATACTTTGTGTTTTATATTTTTCAATAAATTTATACAGTATGCTTAGAAAATATATTGTAAAAGAAAATTGTGGAAAAAAATGAAAAAAATAATGAAGAGGAATTTATTTTCTCCTAACTTATTTGAAAAGGATAAAAAATAAAAAAAAATAAAAGAAAATAGATAGAAAGATAATATTTTAATTGGATATTAAGAAATATTTAAGAGAAAAAAATATTTGTATTTATAATTATTATTTTTTTTACTAATAAAAATGAAATATTTGTTTTTATAATTTTTCTTATTTACTTATTTATTATAAAAAATTGAAAAAAGAAAAGGTTAAAAACTAAAACACCAGAAAGCAACGCATTCTTCGGAGCGTTTGTTTATGCACCATCCTAGGGCTGACAAAAAAATTAAAATAAAATAAATGGTAAATGGAGAAGAAAAAGTGTTTGGGTATTGCTAATCATTTCCTTATGCCCTGACGACATTTATCATGTGGACGTACTGTCCAGGCAATTATGGTCACAGGTGAGGTTCCTTTTAATTAGGGGCTCATACGGAAAATGAATTGGATGGCCACATGTTCTATTAAAATAAGGTGATAACAAGTAAGCTTATTAAAATAAGGCAATGTCGTTATTTGTAATGGGTTATGGGTTAACACGAACTTTATATTATATACTTATGGTGTATTTAAAGGTAATTTAATTTAAAAATGATTTAAATATTTCAATAAACTTTAGTAAAAATGATGGTAATTTTGGTGAATACTCAAATTATACTAGGTATAAGCAATTACAAGCTTAACCTCCTTGAATGTCAAATGAATTTTAATTGAAGGTATACATTCTTATATTTAATGGTGAATTAAATAACCATCAATCTGACTATTATTTTTATTATTTTCTCTGTTTCATTTCTGGACAATAAGGGACCTGCTTAATCATTGTGACTGAATAAACTAGCACTGAAATCACCTTGCGCCTGTAGCCAAATAAAGGAAACGTCAGAACTTCATGTCATAACATGAAGAATTCTTAGGTGAATAGATATTTATCATTCCCAACTTAAGTTTAAATCAAATTCCAGCCTTGACATGGTTTTAGTGAAAATATCTACTTCTTGTAACTTGATAGGAATGTAGGACAAGTTGATGCCTTCAATCTAATTTTATTATCTAATTCAAAATTTTATTGCAAAATTCAACAAAATAAATACCTTCCTATGAAGTGAAGTAATTATTTTGAAGAATTAATTGTAACTTTTATATGTCATTGATAATTTAATGATTATGTCTTTATATGATTTCTTTGTAAATCTCTTCCAGCTACTTTTAAATTATTAGGATATTCCTTATAATAACATTTGGAAGGAAGCAATAAATGATGAAATGGATTCTATTATGGATAATAACAACTGAAAATTAGTAGACCTCCCACCTGGTTCAAAGCCTATATGCCTTAAGGTTTGTAAAAGTAAGTATATCATTTTAATCATATTATCTACTCATATACAATGATTTGGAGTTGCTACATAAGATTAAGAAATTTCTTTCTTAAAATTTTCTAAGACGCAGGCTTTCCCCTCCATCTCCGAAATTAGACCGTAGCAACGGATCGTTTGTTCTTTATTCCGCAAATATATTTGACTCCTCTAAAATTTTCTTGCACTATTTCACTTGGTCGCGAGCCTTTTTTTTTTTTTTTTTTTTGTTTTCAATTAATATTTCTACACTTTCTTTTATAGTATGAACTCGATACTTTAAAACTAGATTTATAAAATTTTTTGCTAATAAAGTATTTACTTGTACAAAGAATAATTAGATAAATCTGCTAATTTTGGAGGTTAATCTTAACGAAAGAAAATCCCACTCTTTGGAATTGATTGTTACCAAGGGAACAAATCATGTGGCGAAACACTTCTCGGAGGAAGCGAACAGCTGGTGATACTTCATCGAGTGCCATGGAAACATCAAAATGCGAATATACGTACATTGATGCTTGAGCATTTGTGAATATTTGCAGTTGTCAGAGAAAAAACAAAAGGGCAAATTCCAGAATCCACTTGCAAAGTGTATTCCAATCCCACGACTTGGTTAGTCCCAAGATAACGAATATGAAAGGTAAAAGCACTTGGCTCTTGTTCAACATGCACATTAAAATTCGAATGCAAGGTTGAGTCAGATAATTGTTATGGTTAATTCACGGAGTTCAAATGCATAGAAGCATATGTAATTAATATATGTTTCGCCACAGAACAGGGGGGAGGGGAGAGCGCATCTAATGGGATGGAAAGAAGAGTGGGGACATGTCAAATTGGCGCAGCAAGTGGGCCCCACTTTCGACGTGAAACTTGAAGTGTGGAAGCAACCCAAATCGGTTGTGGCTTTAACGAGGAGAAAAGGTGATGTGCACACCCTCGATGCGTTTTCGTTTCCTTATTGGCTCACTTCCCACGTTAATGTACGGAAGATGACAGCATTGTACTATTTTATGCCCTCCACCTGTCTCTCTCTCTCTTAGTATTGCGCCAATATTCCTCATAAATCTTTTGCCTTTTACGTACGCAATTTTCTCTTATTTCCTACGATTTCCTTTTTCAACAAAAAAACACAGCCCTAAAAAAGCAACTGAAAAAGGAAATAAAGTTAGGGAGGCAACAGAGAATAGCCAAGCCCACCAAGTTTCTCTCTAAATCTTATCAAAATTTCAATCTATATTTTCTGCTTTTGGTAGTCTTTGTCCTGGGTTTTTCTAAAATAAGCAAAAGCTGTGGAGATATATAGCGACATATTTTGTTTCCTGATATAGGTGGGTTTTGAGAAACTTTTATAAGGTGAGAATATCTCTATATATATGGTCAATGATATGGTGAGCTTATTGATGAATAAGACAAGGTGGATTTGTGTTGCCTTTGGGTGTGACTAACACTAACATTGTAGTCAAAGGAGATAAAATGACAGGAATTTTTTTTTTTCTTTTTTACCCTAATTTTTCTTACTTGACTTTAATTAAAAATGATAAATTTTAATACAAGAAAATAATTAGAATTATAACACATTAACACTCTTCACTCTTTCTTAAGCAAAACAAATTTTAACTTTTTTTTTCTTATTTTTACTAATTATCTTTCCTCAAACATAAAGAAACTGAAATTTTTTTTTTATTTTTTATTTTTTATTATTTTAATTTTTTTCTTTTTTTTTTTTTTTTCCTCTTTCTCTCCCTACTTTATTATCGAAACAATGGGTTAAAGAATTTAAGTGAAAATGAATCAATTGCAAGGTCACGAATAACTCTCTTTAGTTATAATATTTCATAAAATTTTAGATTTTATTTTAATATTGAAATTAAAATTTTAAACCGACCCTTGGAATAGTATTAGCTTTCTATGATAAAAGGAAGTTTCTAATTGGTTTGTAGTAGCTTTCAATGAATGAACTGAACTCAGATCTTTTTTTAGGTACTTAACTTTCTCGTCTGTCTACCCCTTGCATTCACTCACTTAACACACTCACATTAAATACTAAACTAATTAACATGGAGTGGTTTTTCCGTAAATCAATCCATCACAAAATTTAACCCTGCAATGGTGTGGTTTTCCTAGTTTTGCTTACAAAAATCTCAGATTGCTTCAGTTCTCTAAACCTTTTACTTCAAAAACTCTTTAGGTATATAGCCTATTCGGTAAGAGACTTTCTTAACGTCCCTTTGAAGCTAAATCCTTGAATTCCTTGACAGGCTGTCTCAATTTTATGGCTCATTATTCGTTCGAATAGATAAAGTTGACTTCTTTGCTTTTGTCTAGATGTGGAGAAATGGTGAGAGGAAAGACTCAAATGAGACGCATAGAGAATGCTACTAGCAGGCAAGTTACCTTCTGCAAGCGGCGATATGGGCTGATTAAGAAGGCATTTGAGCTATCAGTTCTTTGCGATGCCGAGGTTGCCCTTATTGTCTTCTCTCCAAGAGGAAAGCTGTATGATTTCGCAAGCTCCAGGTACCACTTCTTCACTGATTTACTTCGCTAATTCCCTCGATCTTATGCTTTTTCTTTTTTTTTTTCATAATTATATCTCATGCTTTATCTGGGACAATCGAATTATACGGTTTAGATCTTTGTTTTATTTATTTATTTATTTTTTCTCTTTTGTGATTTCATAAACTAACTTTAAATTTCATGTTTATAGGGATAAGCTAGTACTTGCACCTTAGGGATATGTACATGATCTACCTCACCAGTTTCAGATCATAATCATAGTTCACAGATCTTCTCTTATTAATCCCTTTGCTCCTGTAGAGATTCTTTTTCTAATTCCCTTGATCTTATTAGTGTTTTTGTGCCTTTTGGGCTATCTACTTTTAATGAGGAGTATTTGTGGAAAAAAAAAAAAAAAACTAGAAGTAGGAGCTAAAAACTTAAAAATTCAATTTTCATTCCCTTGAAAAACCATTAGTGCTATAAAATCTTCAAAGGTGGACTTGAAAGAAGACATCCACGTGACCAGCTAACCTTGGGCCTTTTGGCCGGTACTTAAATAGCAAGATAGGGTGAAAAGGACAGTAATCGACAATGGTGAGTATTTTAATAAAATTTTTAAGTATACATATTAGGAAATTAAACCAACTTTGAGCAAATTGGACGCAACATACAAAGAATCTATGAATTCCCTGCGCGACACTGTAAGTACGTTGAATAAACATGTGGTTATAGATAAATCTCACCTCTTCCCTTTTCCATTAATTTGTAATTAGTCTTTTGCTCCAAAAAAAAAAAACTTAGCCCTCTTCTTTCATTTTGTGGTAGATAATCTGTAACCCACCTACCTAATGATTCTTATTCAAATTAGGAGCATTCAGCGTGAAAGAAAAAGAGAGAGAGAGAATTCTTTTGCTTTCGCATGTTAATCACTATATAGATTCAAGTATCTTACTTTTAGGAACGCTAAAGACAGACATTGAGGGTATCTGAAATGGTGAATAGGCCATATCAGCCTAGGTTCTTCCTCCACTTGCTTTTGCATGCAGCAATAAAACAATGGGAAGGTGTTAGTTTCACTCAACAATAAAAGTTTTGATTGCAAATTAGTCATATTAACGCTGTTACAATGTAAAACACATCATGACTAGAAGTGCAAGTGTCCAACCATCTAGGTCTTTCTCAATTCTCATGACTCAGCCTGATACTGATATTTTATGGTAAGAATGTTAGGCCACAATTTAAATTAAAGCTGATGCTTTTGCATGTTCTTACCAGTCACATAGTTTTGATAGGTAATGACTAGAATGTGACAACATGGTAGGAACACAAATGCTTGTATAAAATCTCTTAAGAAAATTTAAAGAATAGAATCTAGTAACTAAAATAACAGTAAAAACTCATTGAAATAACCAGATTCTCAATGATTTGATTATACATTCTCAAAATTAGTTCCAACATTCCCCTTTCAAATATCAAAATTATAGTACTACAAATGTTATATGTTCGATCATTGCAATCTTCATGACCTTGGACATGGAAGTTTTCTCGGGAACACATATGATTTTCTATTTATGCTTGGTCTTTATTGTCAAGCAATCCTTTTATATCTTTTGATATCTGTGCACCCTTCAAGCATTCTCTATATATATATATATTTTAAATTCTTAACTTGAGTGCAAGTTTATATATAACCTTGATTCACATCAAAAAATACCCATCCATTTATACTCACCCATACGTAATTTTAGACAAACAAACATAAACTCAATCGTTCCATCGCCAGAGCACAATTTGGCTGGTAGCAGATTGAAAACTTTTTTCAAAATGTTTGAATTCTCATCTTGTCCAGGTTTTTCAAAATTAATCCAAGTGTTAATCTATTGTTTTCCACACAAAAACTTGCACATGCAATTTTTACTACTCTTTATGTTGTTTTCATTTTAGATAAAAAGTTTTTCAACTCGAAATATTCAAATTTTTAACTACTCTAAAATTTTTAAAGTAATTAAGCCTTGCGACTAGCAACTCTAACGTCTCATATAATGCTCCCATTTTGTCTTACATTTGATGTAAGACAAAATTTTAAATTCTGTTTATTTTGGTAGCACTAATATTCAATAAAGCTCCCTTAGAAAGTGAATTATTTGTCAGCTAAGCATTCTTCTTGCACTAATATAATTTTGATGCTATCAAATGACAACAAAATATTTTCATTGTCATAATTGTAGTTTAATTGGTTCTACCTTGCGTATTACACAAACACACACACGTTATTGAACTGCTTGGTACTAAGCCAAACTAGGGGCCTTGTAATTCTCACATGGGCACTTAAAGAAACCTAATTTCACAAATTTATGTTCAAGACACTATAAATAAATTGAAAAATTATAATTCTTCCTATCTAAATTGAAGATTGACATTATGTTTGTGTAAAAGGTGAGGGGAAAGAAAAATTATGAGGCAAGAAAATCAGAGGACTACAAACTAAATTTTCCATATCGTTACATTGAAATGAACAAAAAATGAAGGGAAAATGCGAAGAATGAAGTAAAATTATGGAAAAGTACCACTGATTTTTATTTCATATGACAAAGTAAGAAGATGGATGTAATTCTACTCACCCAACTTTGTTTTCTTCTATACATTTTCTCCCTGTTTTAGCATGGGAAAATTTTGGGCTATGAGAGAAAACTTTACTTATATTGCATCTTCCAATCATTTTCAACATAATCCAAACAAAAAACAAGTCCTACAAATATAGATTAATAGTAATTGATAAGAGGACTGCGTGATTATTTTAGTCTTGACCTTTTATTATTGACAATCTGAATTTTTAGTAATGTATATTTTTAGTACATTTTATATCCAAATATTGTTGTCACTCCAGTGATACATGATTAGTCTAGTTTATAAAACCTATATATATTGACTGAAGATGCAATAATACATGTGATCTTCGGCTGGATTTTACCCAAAGATTTCATGTGGAAGCTCTTGCTTTTGACAAATCATAGAATTTATCATGTTTTTAGACTCTTTTGATTCAACTTTTATTTTTTCATGTTACTTCTAGCTTTTAACCGAGATATAGAATTGGGTTGTGGGAAATCTGTTTTTGCTATGTAATGTAATTGCTTACAAACATTCCAATAACTTTTTGCCAGTCGCACACATACGATGAATGAGTTTGATTAAACCACTTAATGCAGTTTCCAGAGTAATTCCTTTGTAAATTCTCGGTGCTTCATCACATGCTGACATTTTGAACACTTATTGGCACAGTAAAGCATTTATTGTATCTAACTCAAGATCATAAGGCTCTTGTTCTTTTGCTAATACATGTGATCTTACAATTCCAATCGATGAAATTTCTTGGGAAATGATTGAGGTGAGGTCCTGGAAATATTAATGCAAAGATGTAGGTTTTATCTCTAAATGAGTAATGGATAATTAAGGTAGGTTACATTATAGAATTCTTGAATTCACATTCCCGCTATTCTTATAAAATCTTCGTATGTATTGCTCATAAACTTGTCACCTACTAATTTCCATATACGTATATATTTGATGTAGTGAATTCAATCTCTTTCTCTCTTTATAATTTATTTCTTTTTGGTTGCTTTCGGTAGTCGTACTCCCGCTAACTCTGGTTGGTAGTAATGGCACAAGACTTTGGCCTTTCTGGGCAACGGAAATTGGAGAGATCTGTGTCCCAAAAAATATCCTTTGAAAGGCGACAATGCCCTTCCTTCCCAAATGATCAAAAAGCATAGTTCTACTTCTACGTGAAGGGAAATAATGCTTATGAGAAAAAATCCCAACGTTTTTTAGGCTGTACACGCATGTGCTTTTCCGTGAGTCTGGTTTCTACCAGAACTAATATGAGTTGGTGGCTGAATGCAGAAACCCCTTAGGGCAAGTCTCGAATTCAGATTGTAGTTTGCACTTAGCCAGTAGCCACTTACATTTTACTGGAGTTAAGATTGGACCCCGATACTGCAGGCAAAGGATTAACCTTTTTCTTTTTCTTTTTCATTTTTGTTTTTTGTTTTTATTTTGGGTTTTGTGGCCCATCGTTTAGGCGAAATCCTCACTAATTTTGTGAAAAACTGGAACTTATTCATTTCTTGCTGCGTGGCTTCAGCTTGCAGGAGACAATTGAACGTTATAGGAGGCACAGGAAAGACACTCGAACCAGCCAGAAGCTAAGCGAAGAAAATATGCAGGTTAGCTAGACAATGAAGTGAACGTTTCATTGATTGATCTTCATATTCCAAATGTCTCAAATTTTTAAAGTATTGACAGTTTGTTTTCTGTTTTGATTTTGGCCCTCGTTTGCTGCTAATGTATTTTGTATTACTTAATTATTTTCCCATACGTTTCCATTCAAAATGGCAGCAATTGAGGGCTGAATCAGCAGATATGGTGAAGAAGATTGGGCTTCTTGAAATTTCGAAAAGGTTTGAAGGCCTAACTAGTCTTAAAACTTTTGTTTTCTCAAATCAATGTCATAAAAGGTTTTAAAATTAATATTTTGAATATCTCAGGCAACTACTTGGAGAAGATTTAGGATCATGCACCACTGGAGAGTTACACCAGATAGAGCAGCAGTTGGAGAGGAGTTTAAGAAGCGTTCGAGCTAGAAAGGTTTGTTAGGCCTTTTGGCATTGCGTCTTTGCCTAATATCTTGTCCAACTGAATGGCCAACATGATTATTTCCCTTTTGCTTGCAGAAGCAGGCTTTTGAAGAACACATTGAGCGACTGAAAGAAAAGGTAATTAACAGCTAAGGTCAGACATTGGCTTCAGGTTAAAACTAGTACTTCATTTGATGTTAAGAAGTTTTTGAAAGAAATGAAATGAGTAAGCTAATTTTATTACAAGGATGTATAGGGAAAGAACATGTTTTCCTATATTGAGCATGCTTTCTTGTGTTCGCTTAGTCCTTGGCAATTGAATCTGTCACTTGATCACTAACTTTCTGTGCCTGATTGCACGAACATGTCAGGAGAAAGCATTGGCAGCTGAACATGCAAGGCTTTCTGAAAATGTGAAGGTTTGCTTTTCATTTTCGTTATTGCTTGTATCCAACTTCAACCAATGTTGTGGATCATTCGACATACATACCTCATCAAATGAGGAAATACAATGGCTGGTCATTTGTTTTGGTCAAAAGGTAATTAACAGCAGCGTCACTGCATTGTGACTTGGAAGTCACTGATGACTTCAGGCTGCCATTATATTGCGAGGACATTTGTTTTGGGTCTTTGTATTTTTCTCTCTTCTTCCTCCTCCTCTCTCTCTTTATGTAGAGAGGGAAGACAGAATTGCAAAAATATTATTTTTGTCAGATCTGAAAACATATTTCACGTAGTACAGTCTTCAATTTTCTTTCTTCAATTTGGATATTTAACCTTTTTTTTTTTTTTTTTTTGGGTCTTTTGTGCTGGTGCACGAGTGCGTGCACGCTTTAAACGTGGAAAAAATCTCACTAAATTGAAACTTGCAAATAGGCTTTTCAGTGCGGCCTGCCACCATTGGAAGGCTCAAAACATCAGAGAAATAATATGCCATCAGAAGGCAGTCTAGTTTCAGATGTGGAGACTGAACTGTTCATTGGACCACCAGAAACAAGAGCAAAGCGCTTACCACCTCAAAACTGACTGATGGTCATGATCAATGCTGTATGAAGATGTCAGACCCTTCTTTTTTTTTTTTTTTATGTTTATTTCAGTGTATAAATTTGATTTATGGTTCGGGTTTATGATGGGTTAATTAATCTAGTCTAACTCAATAAGAATTACATATTACATTTGCCAGTGTACAGTTAGAAGGAAGTAGTTTGTATCTCTTCTATCACTCTCTCTATCTTAACAATGTAATAAAAATAAAAGAGACAGAATGCTTAGAAAATAGTGAGTCTATGATTAATTTCGTATCTTGATATATTTAGACTAAAAAAATGAGTAATTTTTAATATGATTTTAAATACTGTACTCAATTTCAAAATCTTAAATTGAGGAATTAGTTTTTTTTTGAAGTATTTTAATTTACGGCAAAATTTTGTATAAAAGTTATGCCTTTGTTTTTCTACATTGGTATTAGAGAATGTATAGGTTGTTCTCTAGTTTTATAATGTTATAAAATAAAAAAGGTTTCATTGTACCAAAGAGACATCAAAACGCCTACCGCGAGAATGAACAAGTTTTACCAATACAAGTTCGTACTTCAGCAAGCAGCTGCCACGACTTCGAGTATTCTGTCTCGGATACCCAAGAAGCTTGGCTAGTTCTCCCTACTCGGACATTCTTTTGATCCGACCACCGCCAGCGGGCATGCTTCAACGTTTAAGTTTTCACCACACACACACACAAAGGTAGGGCAGAAAGATACGAAAAATCAATCCAATTTTGATTGTGATACAAATCAATCCAGCAATTGATTTGAAAAAATCAGGGCAAATAAAAAGCAATGCGGAAGCAAGGGTACTTGTGAAGAAGATAATGCTGGCCACCACGTCTGGTTTGTCGTGGGTGTGGGAAGATGCTGATCTCCATTTGCCGGTGAACAAAAGGGACCATTATTGCTATTAGTAACGAATACAATTTCTTTTGGGGTGGTTTGGCACATGTAATGTGAAATCTATGGATTCTTAACAAAATTTTTGAATGAAAATTAAATCAATTGAATTTGGAAGGGAAATTCACTTGTCCAAATAATAATAATTTACAAATTACTTAATTTATTTAAAATTTTTTGATTTAATATGTTTTGTAATAAAATTTTTTAATATACCCTTTATAACTCATAATTTTTATTTTATTTTGTTATCTTAATTTAAATAAATGATAAAAATGTTATTTAGATTGATAATAATTAAAATAATTTTTTAAAAAATAATAATTATTTTAAAATAATATAATATAATATTTTAATTATTAAATAATATAAAATATATTAATTTTATATAAATAAATAAATAAAAAGTTTATAATTATAATTTAAAAAATATATAAATTATAATATTCTTAAAAAGTAAAATTTTATTAATTTTAAAAAAAATATTTTATTATTATTTTTTAAAATTTAAGTTTTAAAAGAGATAAAATAAAAATATTAATTTTAAAAAATATAATTTAATAACATTTTAATTATATTTTACTTTACAATATAAATTACAACGCTTAAGTGAGCTAGAATTTGAGCTCAAATTTGAGGACCGGTCGGACCATTTCTGGTTAGCCGATCAGGTCTATTGCTCTTGAGGGTTTTAAAAAAAAAAATTAATAATAATAATAATAATACGCTTTGAGAATTCCTTTCACAGCAGCAAAATCAGGGTGATTTAATTGGCTAGCCGAAAAGTCTATGCTTGCATAACAAACTTTCGCGACGTGTATGCTTTGCATAACAATTCTTGGATATTAACGGGCAAACAGAATTAAATAGAGCAAATGCGGAAACTCCCAAGCACCTTGTAGCATTCTACTCGAAGCGGGATCCATCTTGGAGGACGTGAAAACGATGCGTCGGGGCGGGTTGCTCCTAATAAATAAACAGCTTGCCGTTTAATTTGAAGAACGAACCAGCAGCAGAGAGAAAAGGGAGACTGGAGTGAACAAATGATCGACGTTACTCTTGTAATCTCTCTCTCGCTCTTCCTTGTTATTGCATATACTGGACAGGTGGATTTCGCAATTTACTTCTCGTTTCGTTATCATTTGTCTTGAATCTTTAGCATTTGTGGCTTTTGGTCTTGATTTTAGGTTTTGATCGAGCAATGGCCTTGAAGCGCGGAGGATTATCCGGTGCGGGGAGTCCACACGAGCCGGAGCGATGGACCTCCGCTGCCGATTGCATTCGTTTTTTTCTTTTCGGTTCTCACGCCGTTGATTTTCTTTGTTGGTATAGACGCTTCGATTGGTTAGTTCTTTATGCTTTGACCTGTGGTTTAACCGTTGCCATTTCAGTTAGCACGTCTCTTGACTGATACAGCTTTTGGGCGCTGTTTGGTTTAGTCCTTATATTAGTGCAACATTAGCTCCGAAATGAACAGGATTAGTTTAATTATTGCTTCTTAGGGATGCTTATGAAAAGAAGAAGCATGAATTTACTTGTATTTTTTGGAACTAACTACTTACCAAAATTTTCAATTCGGTTTATTTCTTTTCTTGTTATTGAGGTTAGAGGAAGTCCGGATTCTACTCTGTGTTTCTATGAAGTCCGTATTTTCCTACTTAAAGGATCATTTTCCTTTCTTTGTTTGCAATGGCATTTGCACGATAGCATCTTTTCTGTCAAAACAGTTTCAGACTGTGTCCTATGGGCCCTTCTTAACATTGATGATGTGTTGTTGCTAGACACTGTTGTGGGGGGGGGGATATAACTGCAATTTACCTCTGTATTCTGAGAACTGTGGGAGAAGATGTGTACAATCATTGTTGTCTCCTCTCTCCTTGAGATATGAATCTGAGTTTCCAGTGTTGCAGTGCTTTTTGCCATTGTTTGGCCCCCTCTTCTGGCCTCTTTTTCAGATTTTATTTATGCCTACAATGGGTAAAATAATTGATTTAGCAGCGGCCTTTAATGCGTTAACTTGGGGCATATGCACATAGGAAACCTTACATTTTGCTCTCTTTCTTGTGCAATTACATGGATCACAATTTGATTTAAATTTTAACTTGGTTGAGTGTCTTTTTTTTTGGTCCATGGTCTGTGGTCCTGTGGTAGTAACAGTATATTGACCAAATAATTATAGGCTTACGTGTTCTAATTGTAGTGTTTCTGAGTCCTTTTCTGAAAATATTACTTCCTTTTATGCAAATCAAGCGAATGATCTTGCTGGTTCTAATAAGCAGGTGGGTTCTTCTTACCCTTGCCTTTTTCATTGCATTTCTTAGGTTCCTTCTCCTTTTTGTGTGTTTTGTAAGAGGAAAAAATTGGTTTAATGGCTCAGGATTTGGATTGGAGAGAGCAGCAGGCCCTGCAACATGTTAAGTCCCTTTTCTCAAAAGAGGCAAGTTTGGATCAATAACAATTCACTTTAACTCATTTTCACTTTTACAATTGCATGATGCCCTATTATACCAATCTTTAGGTCTTTGATGTTGTCACAGCTAGCACAGTTGATTTGGGCCCTTTTAAGTCTTGATTCTTTTAGAAAGAACAATTTGTCTGCTTCATGGAAAGTTATTGGGGTAAAGATGACTTCAGTTGAGAATAATGCAAATTCTGAGGTGAGGATAACTTCTATGCTTTTATTTACCAGATGAATGCTACTGCACCTTTTATGTGCAGTTTTATGTCAACTCATGGCTACTTGATATTGATTGCTTTGCATTGTCAATTCTTTCAAAGCCAAAACAAGCAGCTAAGGTTTTCAAGCAAGAAGCAGCTATGGGCAAAGATGACTTGTCTGGTGGGAACACTCTTCTAGGTGACTGAATTATCTGGTTCTTGCTAGTTTATCAATCTGATTTCCTTTGGTTTGTCACTGTAGATGATCATACTCAATCCATTGACACACCTGCACAACTAGCTTGAAGGGTACTTATCATCCTTGCATTATTTTGTAATTATTATTTATTTTGCATGCCTGAAAGTATTTGATGATTGGTAAAATTAAATCATTGTCAACTGGGAAGACAGCTGAGTTCTTATTATTGTAACACTTTGTATATGTTTTTTGGGAGAGCTTTCTGTGATGTCCATGTTATTTCCTTGAGAGATATTGCAGCAATTGAGAGATAAAAGATGTGAAAAACGTGCAGCAGATTTGGTATGGCAGGATGATGAAGCAATAGTAAAACTTGAAAATGCTGCTATTGAACCATCCAAATTAGTTGACTTTGCAATTCTGGGCAAATACAACATATGGAGGAAAGAAAATGATGACAATTTTGATTCAGCAGTGCGTTTAATGCAAGATTGGATGATAATGGCAAGGGTATATATAAGCATTGCAAAAATGAGGAACAAGCTTGATTTGCTGCAGGAACTTCAGACTCGGCTGAAAGAGAGTCAGCATGTTTTAGGAGAGGCAATGATGGATTCCAATCTACATCACAGGTACCACAATTATGGTCTTTTACCATCAGTAAAGTTAGTTCTAAAATCTGTGTTAGTTCATCCTTTCCTCGTTTATGGTGATGGAAACTTTTACAAAATTTATGTTTAGTGCACCTGAGAAAATCAAAGCCATGGGCCAAGTAATTTCAGATGCAAAAGAGCACTTGTACAACTGCAGGTTGGCAACTTGAAAGCTCAGAGCAATGCTTCAAACAGCAGATGAGCCAGTAAGGAGCTTGAAATAACAGAGCACATTCTTGAGTACTTGGCTGTCAAGAAAGTTTCCCAGGAGTGAATTTGGAAAATCCAGATCTGTTTCATTATGCCCTTTTCTCTGACAATGTCTTGGCAGCTTCAGTAGTCGTCAACTCAACTGTAGTGAACACCAAGGTGATGTGGACATTTCCTATTCTGCAGCTTGCTACTTTTCCAGGAACAACAACATCCCTCAACTTAATTTTCTTTCTGAGACAAAAATTAGTGTTTAAGCTCATCACCGATTCTGTTGGAGTCTCATTTGAATAGTTTTTTCTCCTTCTTGATGTTATTGCAGGATCCTTCCAATCATGTTTCCATCTTGTGACTGATAAACTTAACTTTGGGGCCATGAACGTGTGGTTTCTATCAAACCCTCCTGGAAAAGCCACTATCCATGTTGAAAATGTTGATGAATTTAAGTGGCTTAAATCATCTTACTGCCCAGTTCTGCAGCAGCTGGAGTCTTCAGCCATTAAAGAGTATTACTTCAAGGCTAATCATACAACCGCAATTTCAACTGTGTCTTCAAATCTGAAGTATCAGAATCCAAAGTATCTTTCTATGTTGAACCACCTAAGGTTCTATCTCCCAGAAGTCTATCCTAAGTTGGATAAGATCCTGTTTCTTGATGATGAAATTGTTGTCTAGAAAGATTTGACCAGATTGTGGTCGGTGAATCTACATGGAAATGTTAATGGGGTTGTTGAAACATGCAGTGAAAGCTTTCACTGGTTTGGTAAGTACCTAAACTTTTCAAATTCTCACATTGCAAGAAACTTTGATCCAAATGCAAGTGGGTGGGCATATGGGATGAATATTTTTGATCTGAAGGAGTGGAAAAAGAACGATATTACTGGCATATATCACAAATGGCAAAACATGGTGAGTCCTTGAAAACCCTGTATGTGCTTGACATTGTGTGTCTATATATACACATACACACACGCCATAACACTTCAAATGTAACTGCCACTTAGTGAAGCAATAAGCTTGCTTATTTAAAGCTATATATATATATATATATATATATATAGAGAGAGAGAGAGAGAGAGAGAGAGAGAGAGAGAGCAATGGCTGAGTGAAAATTGTATTGGAGCTCACATTAATTGGTAATGGTCAGTCTGATACATGTCATGAAATGAAGTGGTATCCTTCTGGTCTGTCTTGTTTATTAAATTATTATGAAATTAAAGTAGTAGCAACATTAGTACAGTAACCATCTGTACTTTTTCTGCAAAATCTTTTAGATATTATCCTTTATTTAACAGTTAGAACTCTTTCCTAATTCTTCAAATTCTCTTTATGAACTTGTTGGATTACTAGAACGAAGATAGGATACTTTGGAAGTTTGTAACTTGCCTCCAGGGTTGATTACATTTTATAATCTGTCATATCCACTTGAGAATTCATGGCATGGGTTATAATCCAAGCATTGAACGGTTAGAGATTGAAAATGCCACATTTATACACTATAATGGCAACGCGAAGCCTTGGCTGGAGTTATCAATGACAAAGTATTGGCCTGACTGGACCAAGTATATAAAGTATGATCACCCATACCTTCATAACTGCAAGCTGAGTGAATGAACCTTATAAATTGCCACAAGTTATGGGTAAATCTCTCTCTCTCTTTCTCGGCCCAGTAATGTGAGTGCTACGTAAGAAGGGGTGTGGTTGAATTGTTGGTTCTGCATTTCCTCCTTTCCACATTGTTTATTCTTTTGTTTAATTCATTAATTTGTTGCACCCTTCTTGGGTTCCTCAGATACCAGGTAACAAATTCTAATGCAACATTGACCTGCAAAATTTCGACAATACTTTCTTATTCCTCTATCTCTTTTGTTTTCTTTTCTCTTTGGATCCCCTTTGGGAATTGGGATTTTCTGAAAAGCATGTTCATTTTGGGTAGTTATTTGTAAGTATGAATCTCTGTATTCCTTTTCAATTGTGGCAAGTAATATCATGGATATCCTACCTCTGAAAAATTTATCAACTTAATATTGAGTTAATTGTCCAAATATTATTGAGTCATTTGTGTCCATTTTTTGGGATTTTCTCTTTGGATCCCCTTTGGGAATTGGGATTTTCTGAAAAGCATGTTCATTTTGGGTACTTATTTGTAAGTATGAATCTCTGTATTCTTTTTCAATTGTAACTAGCAATATCATGGATATCCTACCTCTGAAAAATTTGTCAACTTAATATTGAGTTAATTGTCGACATTATTGAATCATTTGTGTCCATTTTTTGTATTTTTTTGTTTTCTTTGGTTGTTGTTGTCATTGTCATTGTTGTGGAGGGAGCAGGAGTGTCAAAGGTACCAAGGACACCAAAAAAATAAAAAGAAGGAACTTGCTGATAATCTGTTGTGCAAACTGCTTCGTGAGAATTGTATCTTTTTCTCGGTTTTCTTAGTTCTTGGTCCAGTATGCAAAATCCCTTGCTTTTTATTCTCCTAATTGTAGAATTCATGTCAAAAAAAACAGAATGGCAACAGCTGGTGCATCAGTGACAACGTCTGTTTGTATCTGTTTATATATACATTGATATATTTCTACACCTGCATATAGCTTTGTTTTTTCTCAGCTTGTGCGAAACCACATTTGTGTTTGAGGAAAAATTTTATTCTCATAATTTTGTAGCTTCATTGATTTGGTTGTTAATCATCCGTCAGCTTCTGCAGTTGTAGTTGGCTACAGTACTGGGAATCTGACATGCGATAAATATACCCGTTAGCATTTGTCAAGCGGGGATTGTACACCTATTGTGCAGTAATTTTGCTCCTTGTCCTCGCCTTGCAAATGGTAGGCGTTTGAAGATCAAGAGCACGCCGCCAGCCCTGCCTTCCCCCTCAGTAGTATACTCTTGCTTTTCAACCATCTTTTTGTTTCTTCTTCCTTCGTTCATCAAGATATCGACCGATAACGATATCTGTATCTCTAAAATATTGCTTGAGCAAACCTCTGTGATTTGATATGTCAGGGTCTGATTCACATGTACAAAAATGCCCAGGAAACTCCAATCTAGATATGTTTTCAGCATATCTTGATTGGATGAGGAACAAAGTTCATGGCAACAAGTCTGAAGACAAACAATTTGGAAAAGTAAAGGCTCATCCGTAAACGTGTGATATTTGAGCTTGGTCTATGCTCAAACTTTATTGTGAGATGAAGTTGTGGTGTGAAGAGAATGCTTGCCTGTTATATGTCATGGTTAAGAAGCGTACCATATGAATTAACCATAATAACAGAATGGGCTTCTAGTAATTCTTGGGTTAGTTTATTTGGTAAATAGATGTACTTGTGTGATGTGGTGGAAGTTCATATCAAATATTATTCATGGATTTTAACCACACTGTCCAGGATTATCAGAGCAGGTTTTCAATACTTTACAAGCCTCTTGAACCCCAAGTACTAATTTCACAGGGTAGGTAATTTACTTTAATTGGATGGTATCACTGGTTACTAAATTCATTTCTCATAATATAATTAAAGATAAGTTATTCACATCGAGACTGGAGATTCAAAGAGAATTACTTTCTAAGGCTGACCTTAGGAACCAAACTTGATGAATAAAGTGAAAAATATATCTGCTATATCGATTAGGTTAATCCTTGGGGTTCCGAAATTATGCTTATGGAAACGGTGAAATGCATTAAATTTGGATGGTTTTGAACTACTATCCTTTCGTTGTAATTCTGCTATAATGTGCACCCGTTATTGCGCTTCCCTTAAGACTGCCCTCGTCCGTCTAGTGTCTTCTAAATACAACCCAATCCCATTACGTGGCTGACCAAGTAGGGCTACATGGATAAATTAACAAATGGTTTTATGTTTTCGGCTAAAATCTTGCAAACAAGATGGGCTGTCTTGGGAATCTTGTGCCGGAGTACAACTCTAGAGGGTCTATGTTCGTTGGGTAATATCGATATCATATGACATCTTTGCCCGAATCTTGTGCTCCAACTTTTTTGTCTCATTGAGCAAGAATCTGAGACAGTCCATCTTCCTTTGACCCCTGACATGTGTGGACTGGTCAATGGTATAATTAAAGATCTAGAATATTGGTGTCGGATCTCTGATAGTTTCAGTTGGTAGGTTACTGTATTCCCTCTACTAGAAGAGGTCTGCAATCGCTCTTGTAGTTTTGCTAGTATGATCAGAAGCTCCAATTTCATGAGAAATGGAGTTGGAACTATTTCCCACTGTTTAGGATGTACATGTGTCAGTGGACGTGCCAAAGGCAGCGAAAAATATCAAGGATCTTTTGTTCATTTAACCTATGAATAGTAATTATATTGCCTTATTTTCGAGAAAGAGACATTGGCAATTGCTTGCTTGCTGTTGTCTTATTGATGATTAGCTAAAGTTCTGGACCACATGCGAAACCTACCACCTACCTACCGTCAGAAGACCGAGCAATATTGAACCTTGCTGTAAGATTTGGTTACACGGATAAAGTGCATAGCTTTCAAGACGCTGTCATGTGTGTAGTAAGAGGTATCAATTGGACCAACTTGGTCCTGTACATGCAATATAAAATTTTTAAGTAAATTACTTTGTCAAAGTCTAGCACTAGGCATATTGGAGCCAGTCAGACAGAATCCGAGTTGGTTTTATCGTATTAGCACCTGTTTTTGTCTGCTTGTTCGGGTTCAGTACTGCAAGGGACTAGAGATTTGGCAGCAAAGTTTTTTACTGAGGTTGCTACGAAATAACAGGATTTATAACAATAATAACAGGATTGCTTCAATTTGATGCAGAAAAACTGAGGTTGCTACGAAATATAACTTTATGGAAACAACGATATTTACTGCCGTGTCATCATGAATTTTAGCAAAAAAAAAAAAAAATCAAAAAAAATCCTGCAATAACTTACTGCAAGTTTTAAATTTACTGATATAATATTAACTTTTGACTATTAGATTCAACTTGCTGCATAATATTTGTGAAAGCAGATCGTACAGCCCTGTAAGCAGATTATATAGCATGGTAATCTGGTGTTTCAGGGCCCGTTTTTTTTTTTTGGTATACTTGGGGATTGCTTGTATTCAAGTGAAATTTACTAGCCTCGTTGTACCAAGGACGATGCATCTGCCATACTTGGGACAGTCAACATATTCAGTTCTAGAATCAGCGTTAGCCTTAATCCTCAAACCTTTCCAGAATTCTTTGTTCTTTTTTGACGCATAAAAGCCCATTTTTAGGTTGATTCCAACAGGTGAAAGTGAACTTGAACTTAATAAGTCTTTTGATATGTTCTCAATCTTTTTTTGTTTTTTTGTCAAAAAAAAAAAAATTAAGATACTATTTACAATTTTATCATAAAAAATATATTCACGCCACATATTAAGTTGGATCTAACTAAATATATTAAAAGACATTCCTTAGGCTTTCCTAGAGCCATGCCAGGCTACGTATGCATAAGATATACATTTAATTTCACATCTTAACATTTAATCCCACGCCCCAACAGAGGCTTGAATGCATGTTCTCACACAGAATACTGTCCTTACCACAAGACCACAGTGTCAGGTGGTTCTTGGTAACATTAAGCGGTCGGGGAAGCTGTTTCTGAGTTTTCACTTTGGCTAAATCAGTATTTCAGATTTTTGTACTATTGGAGACAGGTTATCTTCTGTACTTCTCTTAGGACTGTTTGCATGAAAAACGAAGATGGTCGAGGCAACAAGAATTTGGCGGCAGCCAATAACACAAGTACAAGAATTTTATTGATCATAGGAGTTGAGAGAGAGAGAGAGAGAGAGAGAGGAGGAGGAGGAGGAGGAAGAGGAAGTTATGGAGCCCATTCAATTTTTATACCTACAATCAATCTTTTGGTGTTTCAGCTCCATTTTTCCTGGCTGCCACTTTCCTCTTCCTAACAGAAAATTGCTTTGACATCCTCACAGTTCTTTTTTCTGCTGAAGCCAGTTTGTGAAGACTTCTAGTGTTTCAGCGTCGGCCCTGTAATGTTTCTGCGTGAATTCTAGCAGCTTTGGCCATGTGAAGTCCGGATACCTCCGTGGATTGTCGGGGTTGACCAATATACCTGGGGGTTTCACCACCTTGTCCATTTCCGGGCATAGGAAAAAGGCAAGGGATTTCCTTACTGTTTTATTATTTACCACGGCTCTGTGCAAGCAACTCTTGAAAATGCAATTTGACAGAGCCTGGCATGACAATAAAATTAACATTCGAGCCTTAGCAATAGAGTATTAACCAATAATTTGATCCAAAAAGGACAAAAAAAAAAAAGAGTAATAATTAACTGAGGCACAAAAGACAATAACAATAAAACCGAACCAGTGTTTGTTACACTCAAAAATAATAACAATAATAATAATAATAACAAATAACAAGCACCTACAACTTTTACTAAGTAAACTATGAATTTTTATTTTCTATGCAGAGTTCTCTTTACCTAAATTTATAAGTAGGACTCAATATGACATGTTTTAATAATAAAACCCACCATTTCATCTAATGGAAAAAGAAAAAAAAAACTTAATAAATCTTTATTATATCTGACAATATGCAAGAGGAATAGTGCGTGCGTTGGAAAGAAGGTTGATAGACTTGTTAAAAGGCCCAAAATGCTCTAAAAAACTCAAGAGAGCCCAAAAGCTGTAACTGTTGAGAGTGCCAACAAGAGCCTCTGCGAAGACATCTCTGCAAAAGGCCAGTCACAAACTTCGAATTAGATTAGACTAGCGATAATAGGCGGTAGTCAGCTAAACCTGGGCCAGGGGCAACAGTGAAAAGTACAATTGCCGATGCTAAGGTATTTGACACGAACATATTTTGATGAATGAAGATCTTAAATACCACAAATGTGTCACCGATGATGACGACGAATGCTTCTGGTTGAGGATTGACAGAGCACCATTTTCCGTCGACAAACACTTGGAGGCCACTAACTTGATCTTGATGGAGGATTGTCAAGGATGTTGGATCACAGTGAGGTCCGGTTCCGAGAGTTAAGTCAGGTTTTTGGCAAGGAGGATAGTAGTTTAGTCTCATCATGGAATCGTTTCCTTCAAAGAAATCTCTGAAATAGTCCCAGCCAACTCCTAGACTCACCCCCAAGAGTTCCGTGATCCTAACGCAAAGATTGCTCATAGCTTCACTATACTCTTGGTACACCTTCCTGCACCAAACGACATTAGAACAAGTAAATAAGTAGCCAAGTTTGTGTTATAGAATATGCTTCTTCATTAAACTATATTAGACTTATTTCGTTTTTTTCTCAGACTGAGTTTCCCCAAACTTGTCCATTCTATATTAGAAATTTTTCTTTTTTTTATGCTCACCCGAATTCTCTGAAATCCTCTCCCATTACGTTCAAGAAGTATTCTTGGACTATGTTAGAGGACTGTCTGTCAGCACAACATCGAAAGGAAAGTGTTTCCTTCCATGGAAGTTTGGACGAGAACCTGCCAACGAAGCTACTGGCATATCCACAGGATTCACCTATTTTTCTTCGAGCTTTTTGCTTTTCCGTGAGTTGCATGCCAAAGAACACGTCCATGTGCTCGTGAGCCTTAGCTATGAGCTGCAAATCGACTCCGTGGTTGACGACCAGGAAGAACCCATGTTTCCTGCAAGCCTCGTTTACAAGTTGAGAGGCTCTGGATACCGCAGAAGGGTCCCCAGAGGAGAAACTTGCCAAGTCAATCGGAGGAATTGCAAGTTCTGGGGGGTGAAGGCATGGTTTCTCATGGTCAGGCCAAATGAAGGGAGTGGGTATGGTGGATTCATGTTGAAGAATTGCCCTGTCGAAAACTAGAGGTTTTTGTTCCAATTTGGAGTTTTCTGTTTCGCATGGAGGCTCTTCATACAGAGGATGAGGATGAGGAGGAGGAGGAGGCCGTCGTGGCATGTTTGGACTGCAACTAATTGAACAATGAATTGCAAGAAATTAAAATGTGACTTTGTTTTTCGACTTCTAAGAATTGCAACTTCAAAGGAATGCCTGACTTGGTTCTCAGAGAGAGAGGTTGATTGATAATGAGAGAAAAGAGAACGATGGAGAGAGTTTAATAGGGAGTTAAAGAGGAGGGAAGTAGGGAAAAGGCAAAGGCCGTTTCCTGAATAGGTGTGAAGGATTAACAAGCAGCAGACTCTTACTGTTTTCACTGTTGCGTCATTCCACACTCCCCATCCTGTGGCACACTCTCGTAATTTCTCTTCATTTTCTCTACAATTTAAGATAAATTAACGATCATAAATTTCGATGCAATGGAGCAATATATCCATAAACAGTTTTTCTTCCTTTCTCCCTTTTTTCATTTCTCAAAACAATAAATAAATAAATAATTCAAACTAAAATTTAAATATAAGACATCACAATCCTGAAAATAACTCTACTGTCACTGGTTCAAAACTAACTATTCATTGATTCACAATCAGTCCGTACAACAATATAAAACGGCAGGAATTGTGGGAATAGAAATTACACGTGTCAAAAATGTGTAGCTTTGAATCACCAATAGTGTGCGTACGTATGCATGTTAATTACGCACGTTAAGGGAGGGTTTAAAAAGAAGGAAAACGCAGATACATGCACACAGGCTGGAATTTTTTAAAGCTGCCGTGCCCATCTCGTGCTTTGTTTTCATTAGAATGAAAGAATTAAGGTTAACAAAACTGCTGGCTGAGTTTATATGTCAGCGTAATAAAACTGCTTTACTAAGTTAGTAGTGTATTATTGCCTTTGGAGTCAATCATATATGACGTGCATGTATGCAAATGCGGAGCTTTTTTAAACAGAGACTTAACGTAAAAGATGTTTTCTACATTTTTTTTTTTTAAAAGAAATTTAAGTTCCTGCCTTAAACTATGCAATAAGAAAAATAAAATATACAATAATTACTACTAAAAATAAAATAAATTAGCAAAAAAAAATACAATGACAACTTGTTACGCATTATGTTATTAGTTGTTACATATTTTGTTTTCTGAATTACATATTAAGTGAATTTGGGCAGAAAACTTTTTTGTAGTAAAAAATGCAAGATTATTTAGTTTGAGAGACATATTAATCTTATGTTATTTGTATCACAAAATGTGCAATAAAAACAACTAATTGTGCAATAAAAATAACTAAATATACAATAAGTATGATAAAATTTATAACAAATTGTCAAAAAAAAAAAAAATAGTAGCATATTGTTGCATATTTTATTATACATTTGTTTTGTTGTACATCAAATAATTTTTAATGGAGGATTTAAATTTTCAAAAGATAATAATTTTTTAGTAAAATTGATATTTGTCTTCTTTCTCTGTCCATGCTCCCAAACCCCGTGTAAAAATGGCAACCTTTCGGATGGCACAGTAAGATTTGAGTGGATAGCCCCGGGACTTGAAAACAATCCTACCGAATCTTTCCAAATAAATGATCTAGACCCACAAATAATTGTGTTGAAGGATTGATGACTAAAGGGATTTATTCGTGTATTGGTTCTTAGTTACCAAAAGAAAATAGATAATGAACCATCTATTTTGTGGGAAGAGATTTACTATTATATTTTTTTTTGTATATTTTTGAAAAAAAATAATAGTGTTTATAAATATTATATATTTTTTTATTTTCTTTGTATATAAATTGTATATAATATTTTTTCGTATTTATTTGCAGATGAGATTACAACTAAGAGGATATATTAGTGTTATACTTTACCTTGTAATTGAAAAGTTTGGGCAGTCACAGCTGATGTAATGGAATAGTAAAAAGTTTCATGAATTTACGTAGAGGTTTATAAATAATGTGTTATAGGGCCTAGCTAGCTAAGGCCCCATTTTTGTCCCATTAAGAGCACCAAATGTTAAAGCTGGCATAACAGAGTGAGCGTGGAAATCGACAAGATTCAATGTGTCATGACAAGGTTTCGCTTGTCTTTTATGTAATTGCAATGAGCATATTCTTCTTTAATTTCCTTCTTCTTTAGAAAGTTTTGTTGCCGAAGCACAAATCTTGCATGATTTGCTTTGTTGGTGCCTTGTTGGTACTCCTCCCCATGATAGGGGCAGTCCACCGAGAGAGTTGATGGCCGCTTCCTTCCTGCCTGCTTGGCATGTGCCATGTGACGTTCTTGTTTTGGAACTATTATATATTATATGAAGCAATATAATCTCTCGTAAGAGAGAAATCAGGAATCTAAACTAAAGGTGGCAAAAGGCAATTTAACCCCATTAACTCAACTTAATTTTATTTGATCCAACTTTTTTTCTTCTTTTTGAAAAAAAAAGTTAATGATTTGTAACGTACTCACCAAATACCAAAATAATCCGAATATAATACTATATTGAAGCTATCTGCTATAAACTACTAAGTTTAATTTAGTAATTAATAAATTTAAAATTTGAAGTGAAATAAGGATGTTAACGTTTGACCTAACTTGAACTTGATGAGTCAACTTGAAGTTGAGTGAAAAATTTTGACCTGAAATTGATTCAAAGGTAACTTGATTTGAAAATAAATTAAATTTAAATTAACTTAAAAATTTAAAATTAAATAAGAAAAATATGATTTTTTTTAAATAACAAAAAATAAAAGATTATATATTTAAAAAAACTAAAGGATATATTTTAAATTTTAAATGTGAAACTAAAATTATAATATTTGAATTATAAATTTCTTGTTAAAAAAATAAGTTTACATTATTTTTATTTTTAATTTTATAAATAATTATTTATAAAATATAAGTTTATAATTTAATTTTTTTTTTTATTTATAATATTTTAAACTTTTTTATACATATAGAAATATATATCTATATATGTATATATTTGTACACACATAAATACATTTGTAGATATTTTATAAAAATTAAAATATTAAATATATTATATAAATAATAATATATTTCTATTTATTTTAATATATATATAAAAAATAATAGTTTAACATGTAACTAAATTTAAATAATAAAAATGATATAAGATATATTAAAAAAATTATTTTTTATTATTTAATAAATTATATTGTAATTTTTATTTTTTATAATTTATTTATTTATTTTATTATATTTTAGTTTTAATTAAAATTTTAACTAAATTATTTTTAAAATATGTGAATTGAATTCCTTTTTATTTTAATTTTCTTATCTAATTAGAATATTTTTTTTATTAGTTATTATTTTATTTTTATAAAACTAAAACATCTTTTTAGTTATTTAATAATTTTAATTATATATATATATATATATATATATATATATAAGTTTTAAGGGTTTAACATCCAAATATTACAAAATTTTTTTGTAAAATTATCTAAGTAATGTTATTTTATTTTTTTTAAATTACAAAAAATATTTTTTTTAAAAAATTAATTGAGTATTAACTTTTATTGGTATTAAAACAAATTTATTTTGTATTAATATAGTTTTATAGAGTTTGAAGTAATCTTTTTATTGATGATAATTGTAAATAAAAGACTTTATTTAGAGTTTTCTATTAAGATCATGAAACTAATAAATTTTTATATTAGAAATTTTACTCACAATTGATTTATTGACAAATATATTTTAAATTTTTAAAAGAATTTCATTCGTTAATAAGATTTTTTCACAAAGGTTTTTGAAAAATAGTTAGTAGAATTTAAAATTTATTTTATATTCAATAATATTTAAAATTAACAAATTTAATTATAATATAACTAATTAATATACTTATATACAATAATATGCATAAATTGTCAATTTTAAAATTTTATTTTAATTATTATGATAAAATTTTGTATATTATAAATTAAAAATTAATTAAATATTATTAAAATTATTATAAAAATTATCATGAGATATTACAAATAATTATAGTACAAAGTATATGAATCCTCTCTTTATTAGATTTGAAATCATGCATTTAATAGGTTTAATTTGTATAAAAACTTTTTTTATTGATTCTTGTATTTTATTAATTCAAGAATTAACAAGAAAAAAAAGAGGAAGCACTGTTAATTCATCATAATTTTTTTTGATAGTAAAAAATATAGCTGCGATGTCAAGATTTGAAAAAGAAAAAAAAAAAAACTTTTTAAAAAGAAGGTAGCAACAGTATCACAAAAGAAAACGCAATGTGCAATTAAAAAGCAATGTATACCATACACAGAGATGATATTTTCAGAATAGGTGTCGAATTGTCAGGTTGGCTCAGATTCTCACAGGCTTGCTTAGAATTTTGGAGCGTATCTTTCATTTTCGTATATATTAAATTATTTAAATTTTAAATATCTTAAATATTAATTACTTTACATTAATTAAATTTTAAAATTATTATTTATTTTAAATATATTAAATTTTAAATTATTTAAATTTAAATTTTTATACAATTTTTTTATTAATATTAAATCAATTTTAAACAAATTTAAATTAAATTATATAAGTCACATTAATAACTTTACATTTAATCAATTTTTGTTAATTTTTAATAAGTTATTTTATGTGGCTGACAATAAATGTTCTCCCACAGAAAAATGAAATATAAAATAAGACTTTTTTGTTTTTTTTGGTTTTTTTACTTTTTTCTTTGTTTTCTGGGTCGAGGCAGAGGTTGGTATGTATTATGAAAACTACTGGAAGAGATTCAGTTGGGTGGCTCAATTGGTAACATATATTTATTTTATTGCATATTTACCATATGTGTCACTAGTAAAGGAATCAAACGGAAGATTGGCACTAACGATGATGCCCCCACCCATTAATGCATTCACGTACAAGCTTTTTTTTTTTTTTTTTTTTTTTTAAAAAAAAAAGACAAATCCAAGAACAGGGCTAACCAATTTCACATTGAATAAATACATGGAAAAATATATTATCAGGTCCCCTCCACACAAACATCATAGCCTTCTTACAACTGATCTTTTTGTTTGACGCTTAATATCATAAATAATCTAAGCTTAAGTGAAAATGTATGCAGAGTTGGACACTGCCGAAATTATGAATTATTATTTCTTTGATTAGAGATAGAATTTTAGAGAGAGAGAAGCTAAGTAGCACCATAAGACTAATAAAAATTTAAAGTAATCATATTTTATTTAATTTTATAAATATAAAAAAAAATAATTTTATCAAGACATAATAATAATAATAATAATAAATAAAACCAGGAAACTGATAATAATGAAGTTTGTGGTGGATGTACTCTCTTGGCTCTAAAAATCTTTCGAGTTGTCCCAAAGGATAATGCCTGAGTGGGCTGGTTGATCCATTATGCCTGCTGGGTTTGTTTTTCGCTCTTTCCTTGTATTTTTTTCCCCATCTCGACTTTTTCTTTCGAACCCATTCCATTTTCTTCTTCTTCTTCTTCTTTTTTCATTTTTCCTTTTTTTTTTTTTTTTCACAGATGCAAAGCATTGGCTTAGCAAACACCAATAAAAAGGAAATAGATTAAACGTATAAGCACTACATATTTTTTATTTTATTAATTAATTTCCTTTGTTTCATGCCCATAAGATTTGTTAATTATAAAAATTATATGTTTTATATTATTTTTAATAATTTAAATTATTTTTCTATTAGTTTCTCTCGTAATAAAATATTTTCAACACAAAAAAAATTGTAGTAAAAGATATTTTAAAAAATTATTTTTTAATGAATAAGAGAAAAAAAATTAAATTAATGTGATATAATATTTAAAAATATATATAATTTTTTATATTAAAATAAATATTTTAATTTCTAACTTTAAAAACTAATTTAGTGTTTATGTGTATGATTGCAAACAAACCAGGTCAAGCATTAATATGTTTAAGGTTGATTCCTTTAGTTATTGAGTTTAAATTTTTAAATTTTAATAAATAATTTATTTAACTTCATACTGTTAATATATATAATTAAAATTATAAAAATTATTATAATAAATAAAATTAAATTGAGAAAAAAATATCTGATAAAGTTAACTAATTGAAAAAAAATAAAATTTTAATTTTAGTTCATGATTGTAAGTGTAAAAATTTGTTTATATACATAAAATTTTTACATTCTAAAATCTAAAAAATTACTAAATACACACATTTTTAACTTTATTTTCATTAAAAAATTATTTTTTATAACTCAAACAAACTTACTAAATATATGATAATGACATATTAAACAAAGATTTTAATAATTTTGTAAAATTAATTTTAGATTATCTTTAATCAAGTTATACATGGATTTAAATAAGTTGAACTTGTCTTTATTCAAACTTAATTTGTATATTAAACAAACTTTGATATATGATTTCAAACAAGTTTTTACTTAGTTGAGCCATCAAGTTTTTAATGAACGATTTGGTTATAAAATTCATTTGAAAAAATGAGAAAGCGTAGAGACTTCTAATATTAGATTGGTAGCCTACATGCAATGAGGAATTGCTAGTGTACGGAGAGTGTTCCCAATATTGCAGCGGCTAGTCGCAAACTAGTCCACAGAAGATGGCCCAGCTCGAAAATACTGGCCCAAAGTTCTTGCCTCATCACCATGCCAAAAGGCCCAAAACTGATCCAATCCAGTAGTAATTTAGTCGGAAACAACTAAACCAAAATTATATTTACCCGCATTGATTCATGAGGACTGGACCAAAACAGAAACAATTAGCTAAATGAGTTCGAGCCTTCGCATTGACGAGTTAGGTAGAATACAACAACCCAGAATAAAAAATGGCTGTTAAACTGCACTTGATGGCTACCCAACTCAACTTTTTAAGGGCTTCTTGAAATTGCTAAAGTCTTAACACATGACAAATATTAGTAAGATGATATTATTATGACCATTCATTACTCAATGTAGTGCTTATTGGTTTTTTTTTTTTTTTTACTTGGTGCCTATTGAATTAAAATTCATTAGTTACTATTAATTATGATTATCTATTAAAGATTAAAAATATATAACTAATCAATTATGATAAAATATTGGTAAAAGGTCACGTAACCTAAGTCATTGCAAAATTACTAATTTTTCAAAATGCTCATAATTTAAAGATTGAATGACAATTGAAGGGGCAATTGAGCCTAAGGACGTATCCTTGGTTGGTTCACACAATTACTTTGGTTAAACTACAATTAAAGCCAAAATGAAAACCTTGCAAGGACAGCTGGTTACATGAATTCTAAGTGGCCAATAAAGGATATGATGATTAATATTAGTAAGACATCTGCACTCCCAATTACACAAATGCATTACTACAGAGTCAAGAAGAAAGCAATGGAGATGTTGACAAGATCTATGAAAGAGCCTTACAACAAACTTAGATCCTATGGAAGACATATGTACTCACTATTACACAAATGCATTGCTACAGAGTCAAGAAGAAAGCAATGGAGATGTTGATAAGATCTATGGAAGAGCACTACAACAAACTTAAATATTATGAGGCAAAACTAAAACTAAGAAATCCAAATAGTATTTTCAAGCTAGACACTGATGATTTAAAGCTTGGTCCTAAACTTATATTCAGTAAGTTTTACATTGGTTATTGAGCACTGAAATGAAGGTTTTAAAGCTAGGTATAGGCCAATAATAGGGCTTGATGGGTGCTTTCTAAAAACTTGTCTAGGAAAGTGCCTTATTGAATGCAATAGGTAAGGATGGGAACAAGAAAATGTTTCCCATCACTTAAGTAGTTATGACAAAGGAAAACACAACTAATTGGAAATGGTTCTTCAAGTTGTTTGTGAAAGATCTTGGCCTCTCAACTAATTTGGGATAGATAATCATGATTGATCAACAAAAGGTATGCTTACCAAATTCAATGATATTGGGTTAATTGTTTGATTTTTTGTAATAATTATGGTTTATCTACAATCTTATGATCACATGGCAATTGACTTAATGGTTTATTGGTGCAAGGTATCCTTTATGAGGAATTATTGCCACATGCTAAGCATAGAAATTGTGCTAGACATGCATACGTAAATTGACACAAGAAATTTAAGGGTCATTTATTGAAAAAATATTTTTGGAAAGATATTAGAAATGCAAATGTAACCAAGTTCACAGCAACCATTAGAAAGAAAGAAAAATTGAGCCAAAAGCATTGATGATTTCACTAATAAGGATGTCACAAAGTTTATGAAAGCATACATCAATACTTGGATGCAATATGATAATTTGGATAATAATATATTTGGATACCTCAATGGGTATATTGTTGAGGCAAGGATAAAAACTATTATCAACATGTTAAAAGACATAAGAGTTGCTTTGATGAAAAGAATTAGACAAAAGAGAAAATTGATGAAAGATAATGCTGATGCAATATGTCCTTGTATTAGGAAAAAGTTTGAGCAAATTAAACTTGAAACTAGGATGTGTTTTGTGAGATCAAATAAGAGTATAAAGTTTGAAGTATCCTACAATGATGGTAGATATATTGTAGATGTTGATTTGAAATTGTGCATATGCAGAGCTTGGGATTTAATAAGGATTCTTTGTAAACATGTTATGTTGTATATTAATCATATAAGGTGAAACTTAAAAGATTTTGTTGATGATTAGGTGGCATATATGGTAACATATAACAAGTCCATTGAGCTTTTAAATGGATGTAATATGTGGCCTATAATTGAGAATTGCACAATGTTGCCACCTTTATTTAGAACCATACCTAGCAAACCAATGATAGCAAGGAGGAGGGACATAGATGAATCTCTCGATAGGCATGGAGATAAGTCAAGGGTATGGATTGAGATGTAATGTCAAAAATGCAAGAAAACTAAGAGAGGTTGTCTAAGAATTAATAACTTAACACCAAAGAAAATAATAGTAAGTCATTCTACAAATAAAACATTTGTTGTTGATTTATATATAACCAAAGTCTCATGTTTTAATACATGTTATTTGTCACTATAGTCAAAGAAATAGGAAAACTAAGAACGTAAGGGACTTTAAATCAACAATCACATGTAAGCCAAGCACAACCATTATAAAGAGAGCTAACTTAAGTGAGAAATTTTAATAAACAATATATTTGCATTCAATATTTTCAACAGTTTATGGATGTTATATTTACAATTGTGATTGGTGTTATAACCCAAGAAAAGAGGGAGACTAAGGAAGGAAGCCACAACATCAACATGCCCAAGCTATTGATATAAAGAATACTAAAGCACATTTAGGGCCAAGAAGTTTAAGTTAAGTGAGTGTCACTTATCATCTAGGAAGATTATTAATTGTTATTATTAAAGTAGGTCAATAGTTGATTGACATTAAAGTTATATAATAAGAAGAAAGTTAGATCAAGTATGAAACCACATGCAACAAGGAAAAGATAGACCAATCATTAAGAGTTGGATCCATGACTTGTTGCAATTAAAAAAAAAATAGAGTTGCATCAATGTAAAGGTATATGATAACTAGATTTAAGGTTTGTTTTACAACAAAGGTTGGAAATATATACTTAAGGGTTTGTGACCTATGCATGTTGCATTATTAATTGATAATTTATAATGCATTGACATTAATGATATCAATTTTGCCCATAATAGGATATCCAATTAATATGCCTCTACACCAATCATCTTTTAGCCTATAAACTTAGATTCCATGAATTATTTTTTACCCTTGTACATGTGCTTCATGCTATGGAAAAACTAAATGACAATCCAAATATTATCAGTACTTAAATGCCTTAAAACAAAGGCACTCTTGGATTTTGAAACAATTTGAGGGAAAATACCCTTAAGTCCTTTTTTTTTTCCCTTTGTTTTTCTAGTTTCTCAATTTAATATACCTATAGAAAAAACAATGGAGTAGTCTATGCTCTCACAAAAGAAGCTTGAAAATATGTAAGTGAGATTTTATAGAGTGAGTCTAGCTCTAGTTATTTCTTTCCACTCATCATGTACAACTTTTGTTTTGATTAATGAAAATTTCCATCTTTACTCAAATATGCAAATGCAATTAAAAAGATTAACTAATATAAAAAAGTTGACTGAATGACAATTAATTGATAGAAAATAATAAATATATATAATTAATTTAATGATTAACAATAAATAGTCTATTATATGATTAAAAAATCAAAAAAAGACAAATATAATTGAAGTTATTGAATAATTAATTAACCAATAATCAAAAATTATAAAGAAAAATGCAATGATATTTTTTTTAATTTAATAAACAAAAAATCCAAATTTTTTTTGAAAATCAAGAAGTAAAACTAGTGGTTATTTTAAAATGCAATTATTATCTCTTACTATATGGCAAAAGATATATCTTAGCAATTAAAAATTGCAACAAAAAATAATAAAATGGACCAACAAATTACACAAAAATAATATAACCTATGCAATACTTATATATATATAATTTTTAGTTTATTTAAGTGATGACTTTTTATAAATTTATAAATTAAGAAAAATAAAAGATAAAAAAAAGAGAAAAAAAACTACTTCTAGATTCACTTTTTATTTTCTAAAAAAAATAAGAAATTTATCTTAAATTCGAAAAAAAAAATTCTTAAATTCCTCTATTGTTCTTAAAATGGGAAATAATTATTATCATATTTCCTTTTTTTAAAATTTTTTTTAGAAAGAAATAGAAAAAATAACTATTCTTAAATTGTCTTTTTTTTTTTTTTTTTTAAAAATACACATAATTTAAATCTATTTTTGTTTTATATATATATATATATATATATATATATATATATGTTTTGCTAAATTCACCTATTGTTTTTAAAAGAAAAATAAAAAAATTAACTATTTTCAAGTTGCCCTTTGTGTTATTTTAAAAAAAAAAATTATTCCCAAATTCTTTTTTTCTTAATAATTTAAGTCAATTTTATTTTTCTCTTTTTATTTTTTTCAAAAAAATTTGAATTTTAAGTAATCTTTTCTTTTTCTTAAAATCAAAAGAAAAACTTCTCCCAATTTTTTTAAAAGAAAAAAAAATTCTCTCTAAATAAATTTAATTTTATTAATTATTTACTCAAATTTAAATTAACTATAAAAGTAAACTTATTTTAAATCAAATTTAATCAATCTTCAGATTTCAAATTTTATTTTTGTTAACATTTCTTACTTCTTATAAATATCTAAAATCTAGGTACTGCAGGGGTTAAAACTTGGTGATATTATATAGAGTAAATTGAGAAAAAGAAAATCCATAGTTATTATCATAAAAATATTTTGTTTCCTAGCAAATTTATTACTCTCATTCATTTCTAATTAATTACAATCTTTCTAATCATTTTAAAAAATCATTACTGCTTGACCGAATATAACCTCATTGATTGCCCTGATTATGTGTTGGAGACCTTTCCTTAATTCCATGGATAAAAATGTTGGTGTGTAACATCCCCTAATAATCATTTATTAGAATTGACAATAAATTGGTGGTCAAGTCAAGAGTGTATGCCTCTCAACACCTCTTTCACATCGAAATTTGAGTCTCGTCATTTTACCATCGCTCAGTTAGGATAGCACCCTAATAGCATTTTCTTTGAGCCATTTTCAAACCCCAAAAAAAAAAAAAAGAAAACACAATACAGCAAACATACAGAAATCTGGTCATTTCCACAGGTGAGCAAACAGCTCGCAATGGGTAAATAAGCAGTAACACAGCCAGCAATCAAAGTTGAGTATCGTTTAGAAATGACTCGTGAATGCGCCAAGCTACAACAACGCAACGCATCACTTCTTCGTCATGTGAATGTCCCAAACCCATTGAAGTCCCATAAGCATAGCATATTTGAGAAACGAACCCCGCAAATGTATTAGCTCGCGGTTCAATCATCTACATATTCGGAAAGCAACGGTTTGTTTGAGAAGAAGGCTTCCAGATTCCCAACCACGAGCTCACTTACATTAATGAGAGATTCCCGAGTAAAGACGGCACAGTGTGGGGAAAGAACAACACTGTCCAATGAGAAGAGCTCTTTAGGAACGTCGGGCTCCTTCTCAAACACGTCCAAGCCAGCACCCGCAATCTCCCCTCGCACCAAACACCTCACCATTTCCTTTTCATCAATGATGGGCCCGCGTCCAATGTTAACAATGATTCCATCCTTCCCCAGAGCAGACAATACTTCCTTGTTGATCAAGTGGTGAGTTTGTTCTGTCAATGCACAACAGATGATGAGGACATCACAGTTAGATGCAAGCTCGCAGACATTTGGATAGAAAGGGTATGGTACATATGATTTTGGCTTCCTGGAGTTATAAGCGATACGGCAACCAAAGGCCTCGAGTCTTTTAGCAACTTCGCATCCAATATTTCCCAGTCCAACGACTCCAACCCGCTTTCCTCCTGAAATCGGCATTCATCAAGAAAATAGAAAAATCAGATAAACAGATGATGCTCTCACACAAATTAGACATATTAATCCAGTCCAAAACCCATTTTTATCCCTGTTTTGAGGGGCCAATTTTCCCGTACATAGATGGAAAAAGAGGGGTCGGAAGGGAGTACCCAAAACAAAAGACTGTTTTGGTGACTGGAATTTGTGGCCTAAATCTCAATGGCTCGCCATGTTTGAAAACTAATTGATGATATCTTCCGTAAAATTGGAAAGGTCTTCTGTACTGTATACTAAGCCGTTCATCCTAATCGGAGGGAAAAGTCACTTTTAAAGCAATGCTAACACAATTAAATCTGGAGGACAAGAAAAGCTCTCAAAAGTTTGGATCCTGTGAAGAATGTGGGAGACGTTGGAGATGAAACATAGATTTAGTATTAACCTTAGAAGCAAGAGGAAAGTCCCCTTCGGTAGCCCAACGCCGTTGCCTAACGTAGCCATCACTCGCCGAAATCTTCCTCATCACGTCAATCAAGAGACCCACGGCCATGTCGGCAACGTCGGCGGAGTAGGTATCCCCTGTATTGGCGACCTTGATTCCGCGGCGGCGGCATTCGGGGAGGTCGATCTGGTTGAGGCCGGCGCTGGTGGTTACAACAACCCTCACGGCGGGAAGCTGGCGTAGGATATCGGCGGTGACGGGGGCGCCACCGGACGAGAGGATGGCCTGTACGGACTGGGCATGGGTTAGCAGGAATTGATCCAGCGGCAGTGGTGACTCGTAGACCTTAAGATATCGGAATTTGTCGGAGGTAAAGGGCTGTTCTCCGATTAGAACGAAAGCCGGCGGTTTCTTGAAAAGTAGCACCTCTGGCAGGCCTTCTTGATCTGTTGCCATTGGTCTACTAGGCTTCTAGTTTGAGGTTGAGGCTGAAGAGGCAAGAATGGTCACGTTGCTCGGTATTGTGCTTATCTTTCATTTGCTGCTCAGAGACTTTGGGTTTGTTTTTTCGCTTTTCTGTTTTTTTTTTTTATGTAAAATTTAAAAATCAAATTTTATATTTAAAATTAAAAATTTTAGTAATTTTATCGGTGAAGAAAGACGCTTTGGTAACAATCATTTTTTGGCACTGACAATTAACGGACGGAAGTAGTTACACAAACTTAAAGAAACACAATTAATAAAAGAAAAAATTTTTAGCTGGACACTTTTTTTTCTATTGTACTCGTTTGAATGTTCACAATCCGCTCAATTTAAATTATGAAAATACGTGCCTTTCAAAATCAAAAGGAAAAGAAATTATAATTTTTAATTATTTTAAATTATTAAAAATAAATTAATTATAGACTAAAAGTCATAAAAATTATTTAAAATTAATTTAAATATATTATAATTAATTAATTTTTAAAAATATATATTTATAATATACGATATAAGTTAACGATATTTTATAATTATACAATATTATTTTAATTTATTAATTAAAATTAAATAATATAATTAAAATTTTATAAGTCAAATTTAAAATTAATTTTTGTCTCAGTAAGACACAGTCTCACCTCTTCACTCGATTTTATCTTGACATATATTTTTACCCTATAAGATTTTTGCTCTCTCTATCTTTCAAAGTTTTTTACATTATGGGAAAATCTTTTGTTTGTTACACATGTTCTTGTATTCATACTTGATTTGATATTTAATACACATATATTATGTGCATCAAAAAAGTTTAGGGAATGTCAAACTTGTAGCAAGACCTCTGATGAGTTTAGAAAAAGAAGACTAAGTAAAATTTTTAAGTCACCTGCAATCAATTGGCAAATCAATGTGTTAATAGAAATAGTTTATGTAAAGTATAGTCGATTGTAATTTGAAATTTCAAAAATTATCACAATTAATTTTGATATAATTATTTTTTAAAATATTGATTAGTTTCATGTGTAAATATTATTAATACATATAATATATAATTAATAAGTATGTTATTTTATTAATAAATAATAATATATATCATAATATATAATTATAAAAATTATTTTTAAATTATTTTTATTAATTTTTTTTGGTTTTTTAATTAAATGTGTCCAACAATGTGTATTTATGTAACTTATTAGAAGAAGAAAAAAAAAAGTTGTTCATATAATTTTTCCTTAATAAAATAATATACAATCTTTGATGTGGGAACACTTTATAAGAACAACCAAGAATTAATCTAAGACTTGGGTCAAGTACAAAAAATGCTCATTATGTTATTAGGAGAATGGAATGCATGTCAAACTTGTTCTAATTACTAGACCTTCAACCCAAGCCTAGGCCCAATGATAGTTCATGAGTAGCCATTTGAAACCTCTAGATGTCTAGTTTTATGAATCAAGAACATCAAGAGTCAAGATCCTTTATTAGCTATTAAGATAGTCAAAAGTTAGGATATTGCCCCATTTTCCTATGCTTAAAGGGATGTTCCAAAACTTTTTATTTATAATTTTCTCTGATATTTGTGAAAAAGGGGACTTTTGATGATTAATTAAACTCTTATCCTAAGGAATTTGAACAAATTTCTTCTAAGTTTTATATCTCTGTGGTGGATTCCATTGAGTGGTGACTTAATACTAGCATTTATGTATCTCTTAAGTGGATTTTTTTAAGTGTAGTGAGTGCAACCAACCTGTATCTTTAAGGTGATAAAGTATCTTTTGTATCCTTAAAGTGAAGGTTATAGTTGAATCCTTTTCCTGTATCAAGTTTGGTATCAAAGCATAACCAACGAGACCCAAGTTTTCATGGCTCATCGTGGACAACGTATTACATTTCCAAAAAGAGATATTTATGATTTTAAGATGGATGAATTAAGGAGACAACTTCATGAACTCTAGTAATGCTTGAATCATTATGATGGGACATGTGATCATGATAATGATTCTACATGAGAACCCATTTTTTTGATGATTATCAAGAATCAAGTAATGACTCCTCTTCTTTTCATTCTCTTACAATAAGGAATCATTCCAACTTCAGAGGCTATGACATAAAGATTGAAATTTGTGAGATTGAGGGGAAAATGTAACCTAATGAGTTCCTTGATTAGCTATATATTGTTGAATGCATTTTTGAATATAAGGAGTTTCCTAAGAAGAAGAAGGTAAAGGTGGTGACTTTGAAACTCAGGAAGCATGCCCCTTTATGGTGGGAGAATTTGAAGAAATAGAGAGATCGAGAAGAGAGAAAAAAATTTAACATAAAAGAAAATGAAAGAGTTGAAAAGGAGATTTCTACTTGAGGATTGTTGAATGGAGATATACATGAAAATTCATTCTCATAAGTAACAACCAGAAATGAGTGTAAGGGAATATATTATGGAGTTTGAACAACTCATGATGAAGGGTGATGTGGTTAAATCGAAAGAGAATTATTGCTTAATACTTAAGAGGCCTGAAAGGGAGATTAGTGATGTCGTTTGATTACGACCATATTAGTCTTTCAATGATATGATCTTTGAGTATTAAAAAGCAAAGGAAGGAGGTTCAAAAGGCTACTCTAAAATCAACTACTAGAACTTTTCTTTCAGACTAAGAGAATGGTTCGAATTTAAAGCCATACTTTTCAACTAAGTCTTCTAGTGACAAAAAAGCTTTCAAAGGGACAAACAATATAGTTTTTCTAATAACAGTTTAAGAAGATGCTTTAAATGCTATGACTATGGCATAATGCTTTTAAATGTCTAAATTATAGAGTTGTGACATTGGTGGAAGAAGGTGTTAAAGAGGATGAAGAAGAGTCAGGAGATCTTATTTATGATGAAGAAGTTATCTACACTGATGAGGGAGAAATGCTTATGATTCAGAGAAGTTTGAACTAAGCAAGACAAGAATTAGTAGATGTGAGAAAGCATCTTTCATACAAAGTGCACTTCTCATGAAAATTTGTGTGACCTCATTATTGATAATGAAAGCAGTTCTAATGTGGTAGCAACAAAAGTGGTGGAGAAGTTAAGCCTAAAAACTAAAGAGCATCCTTGCCCTTACAAAATAAAATAGATTCACAAAGGAACTGAGGTAAGTGTAAACAAAACATGCTTAATGGATTTTTCTATTAGGCAAAATTATAAAGATGAAGGTTGGTGTGATGTTGCTCTTATGGATGTTACTCATTTACTATTAAGTAAACCATGGTTACATGATAGCAAAGTAGTTAACAATGGCTACAAAAACACTTATTTGTGAAAGATGATGTTAGAATTATTTTAGTTCTAATGAAATCAAATCATGTTCCCAAGTTTACAAAAGGGGAGGGAAATACTTTAATTTCTAATAATTCAATTGAAAAAATATTTTTAGAAGACACTGAGATGTATGTTGTAGTGCTTGTGGAAGAATTCATTATTGAATTAAGAGAACATAATCTACTAGTTCAACTTTTATTAGAAGAATTTGCAAATATAGTACTAAAAGAAACACCCCCTAACCTACCTCCAATGAGAGATATTTAACTTCAAATTGACCTAATTTTAGGCTCTATGCTCCCAAACAAAATGACTTATTGCATAAATCCTAAAGAACATGAAGAGTTACAATGGCAAGTTGAAGATTTGATAATCAAGCAATTTGTAAGAGAAAGCATGAGTCCATGTGTTGTTCTAACCCTCTTAATACCTAAGGAGGATGGATCTTAGTGTATGTGCACAGATAACAAAGCCATTAACAAAATTACTATCAAGCACAGGTTTCCTATTCCTAGACTTGATGATTTACTTGATTAATTACATGGTTATGTTATTTTCTCTAAAATTGATCTTAAAAGTAGTTATCATCAAATCCTAATGAGAGCCAGAGATGAGTGGAAGATAACCTTTAAAACTAAAAATGATCTCTATGAGTAGTTGGTCACACCATTTTGGCTATCTAATGCACCTAACACTTTTATACAACTTATGACTTAAATTTTGAATCCATTCATGGATAAATTTATTGTTGTGTACCTTGATGATATTTTTGCTTATAGCAAATATGATTCACAACACTAGGAGCATTTGAAACAAGTGTTTCAAGTGTTAAGAGAGTAGAAGTTGTATGCTAATGTAAAGAAATGTCAATTTAACATGATTAGCATTATGTTTCTTGGTTATGTTATGTGTTCAGTAGGAATTGAAGTTGATCCAAACAAGGTTGAGGCAATTGCTAGTTAGTCTGCTCCTAAATCCATTCATGATGTAAGAAGTTTTCATGGCTTTGTATCTTTTTATCAGAGATTTATCAAAGAATTTAACACCCTTATTTCTCCTATCATTGAGTGCTTAAAGGGAATTCATTCTAATGGACAAAAATTGCCCACAAGAGCTTTAGGCTTATAAAAAGGATGATGGTTGACACTCTAGTACTTGTGCTTCCAAATTTTGGAAAGGTGTTTGAAGTTAAGAGTGATGCTTCTAATGTGGGCATTGGTGCTGTTTTAAATCAAGAAGGCAAGCCAATTGCATTTTTTTAGCAAAAAGCTAAATGTTGTAAAACGAAGATATTCAATATATGGCAAAGAGTTTTATGTCGTTGTTTGTTTTCTAGAACATTGAAGTCACTACTTATTACTTAATGAATTTGTCTTGTATTCTAGCTATAAGGCATTGAAGTATTAAATACACAACATAAGCTTAATAGTCACCATGCCAAATGAGTTGAATTTCTTCAGCCCTACACTTTTTCTATCAAGCACAAGGCAGGGAATCTTAACAATGATGCTGATGCATCGAGTAGAAGACATTTGCTTTTAAACACAATGGAGACAAAGGTATTTGAATTTGAGATTATAAAAAAACTTTTATTCATCTAATTCTGATTTTTCATCTATTTGGACTTCTTATTCAAATGAATTAGTTAATCATTTTTTTCTATAAGATAGTTTCCTTTACAAAGATAATAGGTTATGCATTCCTTATTGCTCTTTAAGGGAAGATATTATTAAAGAATCTTATTGAGGAGGACTTGCTGGCCACTTTAAGAGAAACAAAAATTTTATTTTGGTGTAAGAAAATTCCTTTTGGCCAAAACTCAGTCAAGATGTCATAAGAATAGTGGAACTATGTTGCCTTCCATAAAGCAAAAATCCATGTCCAAGATACAAGTTTTTACACACTACTTCTAGTTCTTAATTCCCCTTAGAAAGGTGTTAGTATGGATTTTGTTGTTAGTTTTCCACACATAGAGAAAAAAAGAAATTCTATATTTGTTATAATCGACAAATTTTCTGAAATGGCTCATGACATGCATGTATGCAAATGCGGAGCTCTTTTGAAAAATTTTTGAAAAATGAGATGCAGTTCAACATTTTGAAAATGTAGAACAGAATAAGTTTTTAAACAGAAACTTAACGTAAATGATGTTTTGTACATTAATTTTTTTAAAATAAATTTAAGTTTCTGACTTAGACTATTCAATAAGAAAAATAAAATATACAACAATCATTACATAATATAAAATAATTAGCAAAAAATACAATGACAACTTGTTACACATTATATTATTAGTTGTTACATATCTTGTTTTCTGAATTACATATTAAGTGAATTTGGGTGGAAAACCTTTTTTATTACAAAAATGTAAGATTATTTACTTTGAGAGACACATTAATCTAATATTATGTGTCACAAAATGTGCAATAAAAATAACTAATTGTTCAATAAAAATAACTAAATATACAATAAGTATGATAAAATTTATAACAAATTGTCAAAAAAATATAGCAACATATTGTTGCAGATTTTATTATGCATTTTTTTTGTTGTACATCAAATAATTTTTGATGGAGGATTTACATTTTCAAAAGATAATAATTTTTTTTAGTAAAATTGATGTCAAGCTTATATAAGCTTAACAATAATTTTTCTCTGTCCATGTACCCAAACCCAGTGTAAAAATGGCAACCTTTCGGATGGCACAATAAGATTGAGTGGATAGGTATTCGATTCCCGGGACATGAAAACAATCTTACCGAATCTATCCAAATAAATGATCTAGACCCACAAACAATCTTACCGAATCTATCCAAATAAATGATCTAGACCCACGTAATGTGTTGAAGGATTGATGACTCAAGGGATTTCTTCATATTAGTTCTTCGTTACCAAAAGAAAATAGACAATGAATCATGTATTTTAATGATCTTTGGAGTCTCTCCGTTGCATTTTCATTGGAAAATGCTGAGTGGAACTTAGATTGTTTGCATACCCATGAACATGAACGCAATTTATAAAATTTTATCATAACCTATTAAATATAATTTACTTGGTAAACAAATGGTACATGATCCTAAATAATTAGAAGTATTAACTATTATCATAGTAAATAGATGAAATGTAATAGGATGCACACATTTACAATATAATTAAGTGATTTAATTGAGAAAAATAATTGAATGAGAGCTAAATATAAAAAATTTAGTATTATATTTTTTATATACTTTTAAGAAAAAAATAATAAAAATTGAAACGCTTTCTATAAGCATTGTGTGTCTTTTTATTTTTTTTTAATGTGTAAATTATATATAATGTTTCTTGTATTTTCATTTACGGTTTAGATTGAAACCAAAAGGATAGCATCACTTAGCTAAAATTGTAATTAAAAAGCTTGCCCTGACAATTGGTGGTATGGAATAGTAAAAAGTTTCATGAATTTAAGAAGAGCTTTATAAAGAGTTTGTTATAGGGCCTAAGGCCCCATATTTGTCCCATCAAGAGCACCAAATGATAAAGCTGGCATAACAAAGGGAGCGTGGGAATCGACAAGATTCAATGTGTCATGACAAGGTTTCGCTTGTCTTTTATGTAATTGCAATGAGCATATTCTTCTTTAATTTCCTTCTTCTTTAGAAAGTTTTGTTGCCGAAGCACAAATCTTGCATGATTTGCTTTGTTGGTGCCTTGTTGGTACTCCTCCCCATGATAGGGGCAGTCCACCGAGAGAGTTGATGGCCGCTTCCTTCCTGCTGCTTGGCATGTGCCATGTGACGTTCTCGTTTTGTAACTATTATATATTATATGAAGCCGTATAATCTCTCATTTTCGGAAGGAGAAGAGAGAAATCAGGAATATAAACTAGAGGTGGCAAAACGCAATTTAACCCGATTAACTCAACTTAACTTGATTTGATTCAACTTTTTTTTCTTTTCTATTTGGTAAAAAAGTTAAAGATTTGTAACGTAATCACCCAAAACCAAAATAATCCGAATACACTATATATTGAAGTTATCACCTATAAACCACTAAGTTTAAATTAGTAATTAAAAAATTTAAAATTTGAAGTGAAATCAAAATGTTAACATTTGTCCTAACTTGATGAGTTAATATGAAGTTGAGTAAAAAATTTAGATATGAAATTCATTTAAAAGTAGTTTGATTTAAAAATAAACTAAATTTAAATTAATTTAAAAATTTAAAATTAAATACAAAAATTACGATTTTTTTTTTCAAAAAATAAAAGATTATATATATATTATTTAGAAAAACTAAAAATTATATTTTAAATTTTAAATGTGAAACTAAAATTATAAATTTATTATTAAAAAAAATTTTATATTATTTTTTACTTTAAATTTTATAAATAATTATTTATAAAAAATAAGTTTATAATTTAATTTTTTATATTTATAATATTTTAAGTTTATATATATATATATATATATATATACATACAAGATATTTTATAAAAATTAAAATATTAAAATAATAAATAATAATAATATATATTTTTTTATTATTTTAATATATGTAAAAATAATTGTTCAATATATAACTTAATTTAAATGATAAATAATATAAAAATTACATTATTAAAATTATTTATTATTATCTAACAAATTATATTATAGTTTTTATTTTATCATTTATTTATTTATTTTATTATATTTTAATTTAATTAAAATTTTAACTAAATTATTTTTAAAATATGTGAATTAAATTCTTTCTTATTTTAATTTTTTTATTTAATTAAATTTTTTTAATTAGTCATTAATTTTTTTTTTGTAAATTAAACTATTTTTTCAATTATTTAATAGTTTTAACTATATATATAAATTTAAGGACTAAACATCTAAATATCACAATAAATTATTTGTAATGTTATTTTAGTGATATTATTTTATCTTGTAAATTCCAAAAAACATTTTTTTTAAAAAATTATTTGAGTGTGAACTTTTATTGGTATCAAAATAAATTTGTTCTGTATTAATATCATTTTATAGAGTTTGAAATAGACTCTTTATTGATAATAATTGTAAATGAAAGACTTTATTTAGGGTTTTTTATTAGGATCATGATTCTAATAAATTTTATATTAGAGATTTTGCTCACATTTGATTTATTCACAAACATGTTTCTAAATTTAAAAAAATCTCATTTTTCAACAATGATTTTTTCATGAAGTTTTTTGTAAAATTATTAATAGAATTTAAAATTTATTTTGAATTCAATAATATTTAAATTAACAAATTTAATTATGATGCAACCAATTGATATACTTATATGCAATAATATGCATAAATTGTCACTTTTAGAATTTTATTTTAATTACTATGATAAAATTTTGTATACTTCAAATCAAAAATTGATTAAATATTTTTAAAATTATTATAAAATTTATTATGGGATATTATTGTTAATTGTAAGATAAAGTATATGAATTCTCTTTATTAGATTTGAACTCATGCATTTAATAGGTTTAATTTGTACAAAAACTTGTTTCATTGATTCTTGTACTTTATTAATTCAAAAATTAGCAAAAAAAAAAAAAGATGAAGCTCTGTTAATTCATCACAGTATTTTTTTAATAAACAAAAATATAGGTGCAACGACAAGATTTGAAAAAAAAAAAAACTTTTTAAAGAAAAGGTAGCAACAATATCACAAAAGAAAACACAATGTCTAATTAAAAAGCAATGTGTACCACTTATAGAGATGATATTTTCAGAATAAGTGTCAATTGTTAGGTTGACTCATATACTTATAGACTTGTTCAGGATTTTGGATTATTAGGGTATCTTTGATTTTTGTATACATTGAATTATTTAAATTTTAAATATCTTAAATGTCAATTACTTCACATTAATGAAAATTTAAAAACATTGCTTATTTTAAGTATATTAAACTTTAAATTATTTAAATTTCAATTTTTTATTTAATTTTTTTTATCAATATTAAATCAATTTCAAAAAAATTTAAATTGAGTTACATAAGACACATTAATACCTCTACATTTAATCAATCTTTGTTAATTTTTGATAGGTTATTTTATGTAGCTGACAACAAATGTTCTCCTACAGAAAAAAAAAATGAAATTATAAATTAAGGTCTTTTTGTTTTTTCGTTTTTTTTTTTTTTTTTTCTGGGCCGAGGCAGAGGTTAGTATGTATTATGAAAACTATTGGAAGAGTTTTAGTTAGGTGGCTCATTTGGGAACATATATTTATTTTATTGCATATTTACGGTATTTGTCACTAGTAAAGGAATCAAACAGAAGATTGGCACTAATGATGATGCCCCCACCCATTAATTCATTCACGTACAACTTTTATTTTAAAAAAAAAATGAAACAACAAATCCAAGAACGAGGCTAACCAATTTCACATTAAATAAATGTGTTCCTTGAATAATAAGTTCCTTGATTAGCTACATATTGTTGAACTTATTTTTGAATATAAGGACTTTCCTGAGAATAAGAAGGTAAAGTTGGTGGCTTTGAAACTTAGGAAGTATGCCTCCTTATGGTGAGAGAATTTGAAGAAACATAAAGATAGAGAAGGGAGAAAAAAAAAATTAGAATATAAGAGAAAATGAATGAGTTAAAAAAGAGATTTTAACCTGTGGAGATGTACATGGAGATGTACATGAAAATTCATTTTATTAAGTAACAACCAGAAATGAGTGTGAGGGAATATATTGTAGAGTTTGAACAACTCATGATGAGGGGTGATGTGGTTGAACTGGAAATTATTTGATACTTGAGAAGCCTAAAAGGGGAGATTAATGATGTTATTTGATTGCAACCATATTAGTCTTTTAATGATATAAGCTTTGATTATTGAAAAGCAAAGGAAGGAGGTTCAAAAGGCTACTTCAAAATCAATTGCTAGAACTTTTCTTTCTAACCAAGGGAGTGGTTCAAATTCAAGGTCATACTCTTTAACTAAGTCTTCTAGTGACAAAAGAGCTTATAGGGTAACAAATAAGATAGTTCTTTTAATAACAATTTAAGAAGATGCTTTAAATGCCAAGGTTATAGGCATATTACTTTTAGGATTACTTTTAAATTCCTAAATTACAGAGTTGCGACATTGGTGGAAGAAGGTGTTGATGATGATGAAGAAGAGCTAGGAGATCTTATTTATATTGAAGAAATTATCTACGCTAATGAGGGAGAAATGCTTATGATTCAAAGAAGTTTTAACTAAGCAAGACAAAAATGAGCAGCTACAAGAAAGCATCTTTCATACTAAGTGCACTTCTCATGGAATTTTGTGTGACCTCATTATTGATAGTGAAAGCAGCTCTAATGTGGTAGCAATAAAGATGGTGGAAAAGATAAGTATAAAAACTAAAAAGCATCCTTACCCTCATAAAATGCAATGGATTTACAAAGGAACTGAGGTAAGAGTAAACAAAACATACTTAGTAGAATTTTTTATTAGGCAAAACTATAAAGATGAAGTTTGGTGCGATGTTGCTCTTATGGATGTTATTCACTTACGATTAGGTAAACTATGGTTATATGATAGGAAAGTAGTTAATGATGGCTACAAAAATACTTACTTATTTGTGAAAGATGGAGTTAAAATTGTTTTAGTTCCAATGAAAACAAATCATGTTCCCAAGTTTACAAAATGGGAGAGGAATACTTTATTTTCTAGCAATTTGATTAAAAAGATGTTCTTAGAAGTTAAAGAGATATATATTGTTATACTTGTGAAAGAATTAATTGTTGAATTAAAGGAACATAATCTACTAGTTCAACCTCTATTAGAAGGATTGGCAGATGTTGTATTAGAAGAAACACCTCCCAACTTACCTCTAATGAGAGATATTTAATACCAAATTGACCTAATTCTAGGCTCTATCCTCTTAAATAAAGTGACTCATCACATGAATCCTAAAGAACATGAAGAGTTGTAACAACAAGTTAAAGATTTGATAATCAAGGGATTTGTGAGAGAAAGCATGACTCCATATGTAGTTCCAGCCCTCTTAATACCCAGAAGGAGGGTCTTGATGTATGTGCACAAATAGCAAAGCCATTAACAAAATTACTATTAAGTACAAGTTTCATATTCCTAGTCTTGATGATTTACTAGATTAATTACATGGTTATGTTACTTTCTTTAAAATTGATCTTGAAAGTAGTTATCATTAAATTTTAATGAGACCTATAGATGAGTGGAAGACAACCTTTAAAATTAGAAATGATCTCTATAAGTGGTTGGTCATACCATTTGGGATTTCTAATGCACCTATGACTCATATCTTTAGTCCATTCATGGGTAAATTTGTTGTTGTGTACCTTAATGACATTTTTGTTTATAGTGAATCTGATTCACAACACTTAGAGCATTTAAAACAAGTGTTTCAAGTGTTAAGAAAGCAGAAGTTGTATGCTAATGCAAAGAAATGTCAATTTTACATGAATAACATTATGTTTCTTAGTTATGTTGTATCTTCGATAGGAATTGAAGTTGATCTAAACAAGGTTAAGGCAATTGCTATTTGGCTTGCTCCTAAATCCATTCATGATGTAAGAAGCTTTCATGGCCTTATTTTTTTTTTTTATCAGGGATCTATCAAAGGATTTAACACTCTTGTTGCTCCTATCACTAAGAACTTGAAGGAGAATTCATTCTAATGGACAAAAATTGCCTAAAAGAGCTTTGGGCTAATAAAAAAGATGATGGTTGACACTCTAATACTTGTACTTCTAGATTTTGGAAAGGTGTTTGAAGTTAAGAGTGATGCTTCTAATGTGGGCATTGGTGTTATTTTAAGTCAAGAAGGCAAGTCAATTACATTTTTCAGCGGAAAGTTAAATGATGTAAAATGAAGATAATCAATGTATGATGAGAAGTTTTATGTCGTTGTTTGTGCTCTAGAACAATGGAGTCATTACTTATTGCCCAATGAATTTGTCTTGTATTTTGACCATGAAGCATTGAAGTACTTAAATACACAACATAAGCTTAATAGTTGCCACAAAATAGGTTAAATTTCTTTAATCCTACACTTTTTCTATAAAGCATAAGGTAGAGAAACTTAATAATGGCACAGATATATTAAGTAGAAGACGTTTGCTTTTGAACACAATGGAGACAAAGGTATTAGGATTTGAGATTATAAAAAAATTTATTCATATGATTCTAATTTTTCATCTATTTAGGCTTCTTATTTAAATGGATTAGTTAATCATTTTTTTCCTGTAAGATAATTTCCTTTACAAAGATAATAAGTTATGCATTCTTGATTGCTCCTTGAGGGAAGCTATTATTAAAGAAGCTCATAGAGGAGGACTTACTAGTAAATTTAGGAGAAGTAAAAATTTGATTTTGGTGTAAAATTTCTTTTGGCCAAAACTCTATCAAGATGTCATGAGAATAGTGGAATTGTGTTGTTTTCCAAAAGGCAAAAATCCATGTCTAGAATACAAGTTTCTACACACTACTTCTAGTTCTTAATTCCCCTTAGGAAGATGTTAATATAGATTTTTTTGTTGGTTTTCCTTATACACAAAGAAAAAAAGATTCTATCTTTGTTGTGGTTGACAAATTTTCTAAAACGGCTCATTTTGTTCCTTGTGCTAAAACTTTTAATGCTTCACAAGTTGTTGATCTTTATTTTAAGGAGATTGTAAAGCTTCAAGGCATTCCAAGGTTAATCATTTTAGATTGTGATTTACGGTTTATAAATCATTTTTGTAGGACCTTTTGTAGGAAATTGGGTACTAAATTACAATTTAACAATTGCAAGATTATTAATAGAACCTTTGGAAATCTTTTAAGGTGTTTGGTAATATATATATATATATATTAGAGAATGGGATTTGTTTTTGCCTCATGCTAAATTTACTTATACTAGGTCCTTTAACAAGACCACTGGATGTAACTCATTTGAAAATGCTTATGGCTTTAATCTTAGTAGTCCTTTGGATCTCATTCCTCTTCCAACAAAGCATCAATTTAGTGGTGATGCTAAGAACCAAGCAAAATTCATAAAAAATAAAATAAAAATTGCATGATTAAGTTAAGGAGAGGATAATAAGGCAAAATGAGAAGTACCAAACTCAACCCAACAAGCACAAATGGTTTGTTAAGTTTAAAAAAGAGATTTAGTGTGGATTCATCTCAAAAAAGGGTGTGTCCCACCTGAAAAATTTTCCAAGTTGAAACCTAAAGATAATGGCCCGTTCAAAATACTTTATATTGGAGATAATGCACACAACATTGAGTTGCTAGCTGAATATAAAATTTCTAACATTTTCAATGTTGCTAATCTTATTCCATTTCATGAAAATTATAAAGACTTTGGGACAAGTCCTTTTAAACTAAGAGAGCATGACATAAGAGCATCTTATGAGAATGGACAAGAATTAATCTAAAATTTGGGTTAAGCCCAAATAGTGCTCATTATGCTATCAAAAGAACGAAATACATGTCAAATTTATCCCAACTATTGGATGTTTATTCCAAACCCAATGACCATTTATAAGTAGTCATTTGAAACCTTTAGATGTATAGTTTTAAATGAATCAAGAACATCAAGAGTCAAGTTCTTTTATTAGCCATTAAAATAATTAAAAGTTAAGATATTCCTTTATTTTTTTTGGAGGGATGTTTTAAAATTTTTTATTTATAATTTTTTTTAGTATATGTGAAAATGGTCTTTTTAGTGATTAATTGAATTTTTACCTTAAAAAATTGGAAGAATATTTTTTTAAATTCTATATATTTTTTATGAATTTTATTAAGTGGTAATTTAACTCTAATATTTCTATAACTTTTAAATATATTTCTTAAAAGTGGTAAGTGTAACTAACTTGTACCTTTAAGATCTACCTTTAAGATAGTGGAGTTTATCTTGTATCCTTACGGTAAAGGTTGCAATTAAATCCTTGTACTTTATCAATCTCGCTAACTTCTGTTCCTTTGTTTTTTTTTCTCTTCTTTTATCATTTTTTCTTTTCAGCTTATGTCTATAATCTCATATATATTATTATAATAATTGCGTCTGCCAAACGTTGTTCTCATCGAAATTCAATATTATTCGAGAAATCTCTCACAAGTAGACATTTATTGGGAGTGCCGTTTTCACCATCCGTCCTGACCCAAGTGTCTTTTTGATTCGAATTCAACATGTCGATTTGTTAACATTGATCTATACCGAACTTTTCTTATTTAAATGTTTTCATTCGTAAATTTTATATCAGGGTACTTTATGGTTAAAAATACTTAAACTTAAATTAAAAATTTTAAATTATTGAACTAAGTTTTCAATTCAATCAAAACCATTTTGTCCGCAATATCTCACAAGATATATATGTATATTTTATATAAAAACATTACTTTATCATAAAACATCAAGTAAATTAGGTGCAATTTTATCCCCATAATTATTAAAAAATTAAGCTGAGTTGAAGCATAATTGGCCTTGTCATGCCGAAAATGTTAGGTATCTTACACAGCTCCTACATTTCTATTTTTTTTATTTTTCTCTTAGGTAACAATGGAGAAAGAAAATAAAAAGATACAGCTACTACATTTCACCAAAAAAGATGTAGCCAATATGTAACTAAGACAACTACAAGAATGGCTGAAGGAAGTGGTAATTTTTTTTTTTTGACAGCATTTTTATTAATTTTTCCTTTTCAATTGTATTCAAGTATAATTATAATTAAATCAAGATAAATTCAATTTTGTTATATTTAGAGTTAGTTAGTTTAATAAATGAGTTTAAAAATAAAGTTCAATATCAATTTGATTTAACTACGAATTGAGTTGAGTAAAGATTAATTCTTTATTTAACCAAGTTTAGAATTTTTTTAATAACTTGTTTAATTTTGTAATAGTAACAAAATAAGTAAAATTACAAATTTTATTATTATAAATAAATTGAAATGACAAAAAAGTCTACTTTATTAAAAATAATTAATTAAAAAATAAAATTTTAATTTCAGTATATAATTATAATTATGTAGCATATAATTTAAAAATGAATATACAAACTTATTCTAATGACACATTAAAAAAATTTTGAACAAATTGCTAATGGATTTAAACAGACTAAACTAAATCTTTTTCATGATTCTCTTGTTTATTGAATGAATTTTGAAATTAATTTTAAGTTATCGTTGATTTATGTAAATAAATGAACTTGAGTAAATCCCCGAATTAATGAAGGAATTGACTCCTTCCACTTTAAGCTCAATAAATTTTCTCATCTACCAACCAAGACTCGCTCCAGGCCTTTTCATATTACTGTTTTTATTACCGGTTCTTTATGAACGTAGTTGTTGTAGATAGATTCATCAAACATGTCCAAAGCTTATTTGGCCAGAGACTATGCTGCTACGCTTCCACAGCATTTAGTTGGTTGAAATTTGCCAGAGACTCAGTTATGAGGCACGTGCAGCCAGATTTCAATTTCAATTTTTTCTTTGTTTTGGCAAGTAAAAACCAGATATGTTAGAAAATTTTTCAATTAGTCCTTTTATTATTTAATAGTAATATCAAATTTTGCTAAACACTACTTATTTATTAGCGATAACAATCATTAATAAATAGTAATAACAATTTGTAAAAGCTTAACCAAACTAGTCACAAGTGGTATTCTTTTTGCAATATTAGAGAGGGTATCGAATTTCGTAAATTATGCATTTTTCTCGCTTTTTATACCAAATCTATATATGGCTGACATTTTTTAACCCTGTACTACACGCATATGTTCTTCTTTTATTGTTTTGAATTGAGAAATTCTTTTAGTAAACAATTGTGAGAGAGAAAGAGATGGGTGGGAACTTGAAATTTTGGTGAGAAATACCGAAAGATTAATCACACACGAACAATAGTTTGATTATTCATGCAATATGAAACAAAAAAAAGAAAAATCTCAATTAGAGTAATTATTCATCATAAACTTGAAATTAAATCATAAATTAAACACAATATTAATCGAATGTAAATAACTAATTTAACTATTACTTATATTTTTCATCTAATTTAGATTCCCATTATTTACTCATCCAAATTAATAGACTTCTTACAAACTAATTATGAAATTGTATTTAGTTTAGGAGAAATATAATATCTAATTAGCATATGATTAAAATAATAGATTAATAATATTATTTATAAAATATAATTATATTACCATTGAAAGCTTATAGTATCTCTTAATATTTCTTGACCTTAACTTTCCTTTCAAACTATGCAATGCACTTTAAAAATAATAAAGGAAAAGAAATAAACCCAACAAGCGTAACATACATGCAAACCGTGATTTTGTGGAGGCAGCAGCTTGTAAGAGTGGTCAAAAAGACATTCTTTTCTTGTCATTGTAGTAATCACTACCTTTCGTAGAAATATTTTATCAACAGCAAATTAGAACAGATTAATGCATTAATAGGAGAATTTAAAACATTAATTTTATGTACAACAAAATATTATAAAGTCCTTTGTAAAAAATTGTGATAAAAACCAAATTAACTGGGGCATAGACGTGAAAGGAAGAAATGGTCGTCTTTTGGAATAACCCAAATCATTCTTTACACGCTTCTCGTTCCACAAGGAAATGGCTTCCACTTTCATAGTTGGCTTTTGTCATACGGTGATTATATTATAACATTGGATCTTCAGAGATTCAGTGATTCTAAGTAATCTCTGTAATTACGGAGATTTATTGATTTTTCCAATTCCTCATCTCATTTGAGGAATAACAAGTATATTCCCTAAAATTATTGAAAAATTCCCACAGCTACTACTTATTAAATCTTTATAATTCATCTCTCAAGCTTTGTCACCATCTTCTTTACGGCCTTTTTGGATAGACATTATATGTTTCTTTTTAGATATGCCATTTGCTTGTAAAGATAGCCATAAGTGGAATGAACACATATCCAGTGCTATGAAAGCTCAAGTCACAAAGTCATTTATATTTTTTTTTGCAACAGATTAATGTGGATGACACTCTTCAACGCCTGCTGCCACGTAGTTTTGTTTGCTTGACTTTGGAGGAACTTGCAAAGCAATGCAACAGGTTCCAGCCGTGTTAGGTGGGTGGCGGTGATGAAAGAAAAATACGCTCTGTTATTTTTTAATCATCATTCTCAAAGGTTTGGGCATAGAGAAAAGACAACAGACTACAAGGAGTTTGACAAACATGAAGATTGCCACTACCAGACAACTGCGAGGTTGTTTCAGCATTAGGCTGCCAGTCAGTCGCTCATGGTCACAGTCACATGTTTGACTCGGCAACGGCAACCTTGCGGTCAAGACCTGCGCTTGAAACTCTGATAAATTCCTTAAGATCATCGAGAAAAGCCTTGGCCTTCTCAGGGTCAAACAGCTCCACGCCATGGAATCCATCGTCTCCAAACCTTGCCACCACGTGCACTCCGCGTGACTCCAGCCTCTTCACAAACTCCTTCTGCCTGTCACAAAGTGGGTCCCCAGCATACCCTCCCACGAAACACATTGGCAGCCGTCCGATCCTCTCGCCTTGAGACCCATTCACCATCGGATTGCAATACTCATGGTCACGATCAGCGTCTTTAGGCAAAGCTAGGGACCACAAGAGATCGTTGGCTGGCAGTGGCAAGATCTTATCATCCAACAGCCTAATCTCCGATTCTGTCCTCTGGACCCCACCAAAATAAGGGATGTGCATTATCAACCCTACGATTCTGATCGGAGAAAGATCGGGTGTCCACAGACCTCAACCCTGTATGATACACAATATTGCCGCCGGCGCTGCTGCCCATCAAGAAACACTGAGAAGTCGCCGTAATCTCTCAACCACGGATCACAGCCGTCGATTCCCAGGGCTTCATTACGGACCCACATGATCGATTCCATAGCATCATCATACGCCGCAGGGAGGCGGTGCTCGGGAGCCAGGCGATAATCAACGGACAGGATCAAAGCTGGCAAATGGGAAGCCATGTGACTGCATGATTCGTGAAAAATAAGAGAGGCAGCACTCAAGAGGACGAAACCACCTCCATGGAAGTTGAGTATGATAGGAAGCCTGGTGTTTGGTGGTGGTGGTTTGAGGGGGCGAAACAAGCGAATAAAGGTCTTGGTGGTTGAGTTAAGAGGAATGTCCTTAGAGAGAGCGAGCTGAGGAGGGTGGGCATCGGGCATTGGCTGCTCAGTTGGGGGAACTGGAGGAGATGAGGGTTTTCTGGTGAGTGAACCATCTGGGTTTGGGGATATCTTGAGGAACTTGTAAGGATCCATTATTTTTGTGCTGCTGTGAGACGAAGACGGCCAGCCTGGTGGTTTAAATGCGTAATGACTGATCGGAGTAGTTGAGCAACTACCGTTCTTGTGGTTGTACATCACGATGGCAATTAATGCTTGTCTGGTGGTCAAACTTGGGGATCTACCTCGTTCATCCATTGGTTTTTGCGCTCCCTACATTTTAATATAATAAAACAAGAAAATAAAAAAAAAAAAGAAAAGAGAGACAAACATGAAGGTTATATATTTTTTTAAAATGAGTTTGTATTGATTAATATTATTCATCATCAGTCGTCAAAAGTGAACATATACCGAAAAAAGAAAAAATTATACGAAAATAAAAAAAATCATAATTCATAACTTTTCTTTTATAACCATGGCAATAGTTTGGACTAAAAATGAGATTTAAAATTTATTTAAATTTAATTTTAAATTAAATTTTTATTAATATTTTTAATATTATATATATAATTATTTTTTTAAAAAAAATATTTTTTAAATATTTTTTTAATTATAATTAATTATTATATATAAAAAATATATTAATTATAATAAATAATTATAACAAATTAATATTTATTTTATCTCTAAATTTTATATTTTTTTAATCATATTCTATTCTTATGCTCTGTTAGATGCAGTCGTTTTGAAGTTGCGTTTGCAGAAGATCGTTGTGGGAAGAGAGATCCACGTGGTAACTGAGGTGACAATTATATGTTAATTAAAAAAATAAAAATAAAAAAACCGAACAAACAGTGGAACGATGTCAATGTTTTTTTTTTTTGGTTGAAATTTCATTTTTAGTTCTTTCAATTTTCTTTCTAGCCAACAATCTTCCCCGCCGTCGATTTGCTGCTTGATTTTCCCCCATCTTTTCTGGATTTTACGCAGCAATTCAAGACGTAGCTTGAATGTAATCCTCAGTTAGAACAGTAAGTAGGCCAACGCTTAATTATTATCTTTTGGTAGGAAACTTGTAATGAAATTGTACGTTGTTGTTAAGGAATAAGGTCATGCTCAAAATCACATTAAAGTCAAGCCAAGGCGACTATGGCATCGACCTAACATATAAAATAAGAGAAAAGAAATATAGAATTGAGGTCGATCGATTGGACTTGTGATTGCAGTTGACAGAATACCAAAAAAGCTACAAAAGAGAAAAGCGACAGAGAATTTCAGTTGATCAACCAAACCAATGCCTGATTGAATATAAAGAAAGTTAGACAAGAAAAAAGCTATAAAAATTTTGAGTTAATTGACCAATGAAGTTAAATAAGCTAAATGCATATGACTAATAAAATTACAAAAAATTTGGGTTAATAAATTAGTCAAAGTGCTACAATACAATATGTAAGAGTGAAAACTTCTTATTTTAAATATTCTTTATATAAAGAAATTAATCTCCCATTATTAGTATTTTTTTTTTTTTGCCTATAAAAGGTTGTAGAACTATTTTGTAGAATATGGTGAAAAAAAGACAGAGAAAGAAGATATGTGCATTTAGTGAAAAGAGATAAGTAATAATAAGTGAGAGATAAAGAGCAAGAGTTTTAAAATAAAAAGTTGAGATTATGAAAAAATAAATGTAACTTAGAGAAAAGTGTTAGAATATGAGTTTTTAAGTGTCTTAGAGAAAAGTGTTAGAGTATGAGTCTCTAAGTTGTAAAGAATTATTAGTTCTTGTGAAAGTTTCATAAGAGTTTTGTTGTCATTTTAGGTCAAAGTGATCTAGTGTAAAGGGTTGTCTTCACCTTATAAAAGAAGAAAGAGTTAGTGAAGTTGAACTCTCAATAGACAAACCTTAAAGAATAGACATAGGCTTTTAATTTGAACCCAACCATTACAAATTACTATACATACTCTTTCTTCTTTATCTTATTTATTTATTTACTTTGCTTGCTTTATTATTTATTATTAGTTATCTTGTTATTACTCTTTGGAGTTAATTGAGTGTGAGTTAAGCAATTAAATCAAATAAACCTAATTTTATTCGCCTCTTAGGTTGCCTTAAGAACCAACAAGTGGTATTAGAGTTTGATCTCTGTTTCATAAGCATAACCTCCATAAGTTAATCCATGACATCCTTTATATCTATATGTCACATTGAAGCTAGAAACATCTTTAGACCCCTTATCTTTAATGGTTCCAACTACAATTGTTAGAAAGATAAGATGACTATGTATATTTAATCCCATGACTATGAATTTTGGGAAATAGTTGAGAGTGACCTTAAGGAAGCCCCAAAAGCAATTACTAGTGGAAAAGAGATTGAGTCTACTATATAGTTTAAAAGATTTTAAATCCTCAACTTCAAAGCTACTTACATACTTAATTATGGTTTAAGTATTAATGAATACAATAGGGTATATTTGTGCAAGACAACAATGGAGATATGGGATAAGCTCAAAGTCATTAATGAGGGTACAACACAAGTAAAGGACATAAAGATCGATTTATTCATGTGTTAATATAAGTAAAAAACATACAAAGATTTCTAATTTTCAATCTTTAAAACTTCCCTGGTGTGAAATATCATCATAAAAAACATACAAACACTTTCAAAAATTTTTTAAAGAATCTTATTCATGTTCTTGATGTGAGGGATTACCATAAAAAACATTTAAATACTTTTAAAAACTTTCTAAAAAATCTCATTTCTATTGCTTATGTAAAGGATCACCACAAAAATCATCATGAACCTATTTTAATGCAAGGGATCATTATTAAAAACATCCTAAAGCTATCTTTGGACCTTATCCCAAACTAGGGGATCTTTGCTAAAATCTTCCCTTAACTTTAATAAACTTCCACATTAAAGCATAAGACCTTTATAAAATGTCATCTCTTTTCTTTAAAGTCCTTTCATATCCAAATTCTTTATAATTCTAGTGTGTACATCATGAACAAGTATCATTCCACATATGAAAGAGAGAAAATGTAAATAAAGTATTAAAGTTGGGAGAAACATAGAAGTAAAGGTAAGTGAATAGTGGTATATTGCTTGTGATGAGCGTTTTGGGTTGGTTAGAGGTGTATAAGTTGACTATGGCCTTTGCCAAATGTAACTATACTATTAAACCCCAATGAATTTTGGTAATGCAATCCAAGTCTTATTAGTTTAGAAGAAAGGGCAATCTTTTACAATGATGATTTATGGTGTTTTAATTGCATTTTAAACAATTAGTGGCAACTCCAAGTCAATTAGCAAAAAGATTTGAGCCATATCAAAATTCCAAGATCGAGGCAAGCATGTCACTTCCACATTCACCTTATTTCCCTCCTAAGGATATGTTGTGACAACTATCAAATGTGATTAAATAACATAAAAGTATGAAGAGTAACTAATTAAGTAAATATTGAAAGAAATATAAACTTAAAAAAGGAACTTACATCTATTATATCTGACAACCTAATAATGCCTATTAAGCCTTCACCAACAACTTTTAGAATGTAGTCAAATTTAGGTCTTGCTTGATGGATGCAAAAGAAATCAATTGTTCCCAAAGGAATTGTAACTAATAATCAATTGAACAAAAACTTGGTAGGTGCATTAATAGTATAACATTGAACTTGAAAGTAAAATAAAGGATTAAATCAAGAATTGCTCCTTCACATTACGATGATTTTTGATCAAAAGACCTTTCCTTATTTTTTTTTCAAAATTATTTTCTCACATTACAAAATTTTTTGATTTAGAAAACTTTTTTTTTTTTTATGGAATTGCTCCCCCACATTAACATTGTTAGTTACAAATACTCTTCACTATTACTTTTCATTAAATCAAACATATTACTTCTAATCAAATATCACATAAAACTTAAAATGTTAATCAACATGATATATCAAAAATGTTGATGTGAATTTTTCTTACATAAATAGATTTTTTATTATTAAATTTAATTTTTCAAAAAATTTTGTTTTAAAAAATAATTGAAATTTTTTTCTTTTATTTCTTCACTTGTAAAAAAATGATTTTTTAAAATTTTTGAAATAATATTTTTTAAAAAAATCAAAAAAATCCATATTTAACATTTCATATCAGTCAACATTTTGTGTCCCACGTGATGCCCAACTAGAAGTCATGTAGTGGATTTAATAGAAAAGAATGAGGTATTTTTAACTAACAGTGTTAACATATGGAGCAATTCTAAAAAGAAACAAAAAAAAAATTCCTAAATTGAAAAGTTTTGTAATATAAGGGATTAATTTAAAAAAAAAATCCTTCAATAAAAAATCATTGTAACGTAAAAAAGTAATTTTTGATTTAATCCTAAAATCAAATATTAGAGATAATTTTTGAACTATAAGGATATAGTTGTCAACCATAGACTTATGAACTCTAGTGAATTCTTTAAAGTAAGCTTAAAACTTACACATTGCACAAAAGGGAATAAATGTAGCAAAATATTATACTTTAAATTATGTAAAACTTGCTAACTTGTTACCCACCTCTTAAAGATGTAATAGTATAAAGCTAGTTTGAGTTGTTATATATTAAATCTTCTTACTAAAAAAGAGTAATATTTATAGCACATTAGGCTTCTTGCTTCATAAGGGTTAAAGGAGGATTATCTATCATAGTGAGAAAAAAGGTCGAACCAAAACTAGAAAGTTGGCACGCTTGTTTTGAAGGTACAAAAATTATTAGCTTGCCTCAACATGGCCTCTAAGATGAAATGTCTATAAGGATCACTAATGAAAATGGGTAGATAATAGATATGTAAAAAAGACCAAATTATGTCAAAAAAATATCCAATGTCCCTATCAAAGATTGAAAAAAAAAAATCGTTTATGATTTTGATTAATACATCAAACATTAGCTTTATACATGTTAACCTTAACAAATAAAAAAAAAATGGCCTATTAGATCCTATTATTTATGGGATACCCTAACAAAGTAGGAAACATAACTAAATTAACCTAATTCCATGGATACAATCTATTACTCAATTTTCCTGAAATAATTAACTATGCACATGTACAATACAGACCACTAATCATGTTGTCCCACACTTTTCCTCAAATTGGTTGATAGGTATTCTCCATTCCTAGCTTGTATATGATACTCTAAAACATTTAATAGGTAAATCTTTGGTAAGTACATCAGCAAGTTGGCCATGTGTAGATACATAAGGTTTACAAATCAACCTGATCTTTAACTTTTCTTTTATAAAGTGTTTGTCAACTTTGATGTGCTTTGTTAAATCATGTTGCATTAGGTTGTGAGTTATGCTAATTATAGACTTGTCATCATAATATAGTCTTATTAGGCCATCCCACTTAATCTTTAAGTCTTCCATAATGATCTTTATTTGAAGTAGTTCACACACACCTTATACCATTACTTAGAATTATGTCTTCACACTGGACTGTGCTACCACATTCTATTTTTTACTTCTCTAAGTCATAAGGTTTCCATTAAGAAAGGATCAATATCCAATGGTTAACCTTTTATCAATAATTGACCCAACATAATTAATATTTGTATATGCCTCAAGTGCTAAACCTTTGTTTCTTTTGAATAAAGTACCTTTCCCTGGTGCTCCCTTGAGGTACTATAACACTTGGTGAGTTACTTGTAAATGAACTTCCTTTGGGCTATGTAAGAATTAGCTAATCACACTAACTACATATATTTATTTGGTTATGTGTGAGATAAATAAATAAGTCTTCCTACCAAGTGTTGATACATTTCATTATCTATTGTAGCATCCTCTTATATTTTTCCAAGCCTAAGATTCCAATCTATTGGAGTACTTGCAAGTTTGCATGTTGTCTTACCTATTTCTTTAAAGAGATCTATAACATACTTCTGTTGGGAGATAAAAAACCCTTGCATAGAGTGAGTAGCCTCAATCTTAAGAAAACATTTCAACCTCCTTAATGCCTTAATTTTAAATCCTTTATATAGACATTGACTTAGGACTTATTTCTCTTTATCATCATCTCCTGTCACTATTATGTTATCAACAAGAACCAAGAAAGCTATGACTCCCCTTGAATGTGAGTGTTTAATGAACAACGTATGAACCCCTTGACTTTGTTTGTATCTTATAGCCATCATAACTCTCACAAATCTTTCAAATTATGCCTGTGGTGATTGCTTTAGACCATACTAGGCTTTCTTCAATTTATACATAGTATATAAGTAGCCAAGTTCTTCCTATAACTTGGTAGGACCTCCATATAAATTTCTCTCTAACTCTCTATGCAAGAATGTATTGTTGACATCAAATTGCTATAATTCACAACCATAATTAGTTGTTAGTGATAATGAAACTTTAATACTATTCATCTTTATAACTAAAGCAAAAGTCTTTAGATAATTAATTTCATAGGTTTAAGTAGACCCCTTGGCTACCAACCTTGCCTTATCTTTTTTTATCAATCCATTTACTATATACTTCATTGTATACACCCATTTACACCCCACAGGTTTTGTTCCCTATTAGCAACTTCACCAACTTCCAAGTTTTGTTTTTCTTTAACACCTTCATCTTTGCATTCATAGTTTGTTTCTATTTCTTATTTGACAAAGCCTTGGATAAGGTGGTAGGAATGGTAATGGTATTTAAACTAATAAGGAAGACTTTATGAGAGGGTGAAAATTTCTTAAAAGATAAGTATGCAAAAGGATATAAAGGTGGTTTTATGCACTTTCTAATTCCTTTCTTGATAGTAATAGGAATGTCACAGTCATCATTACCCACATGAAATTTAGTTTCATTTTGCAATGAAGGATGAGAAAAAATTACCTTATTCTTAAGATCTAGGTTAAACTTTTGGACTTATAAAAATTCAGGAATAGCCATCTTCTTCCTTATGCACGCCTTGCCCTTGCAAAATCTCACATTCTTCAAAGCAAAATTTGTTTTTCTTATTGAGGATTTTTAAACATGGGTTTAGGTTTAGACATAAGTTTAGGTCTAGGCATGGGTTTAAGAGGATTGTTAAGCATATGGTTTAGCATAATGGAATAAGATGAATAAGGTTGTTTAGACATAGGAAGTGACAATAGATCAAGTAAAAAATCCTTATCTTTATTTTCCATTGCTGAATTCTACCCATAAAAATAAGGATTGGTGAAGTAAGACTTTTGTTCATCAAAAGTGACATCTATTAAGACACAAACTTCTTTGATGGAGCGTGGTAGCACTTATACCCTTTCTAAGTTAAAGAATATCCCCAAAAGGCACATTTTAGTGCTCTTAGAACTAGTTTCCCCCTGTTTTAACAATGAGCATGAATAAATGATGCATACTTAAATATCCTAGGGACAAGGTCATTTGTAGTGTGTAAGTTATGGTAGAATGTTGAGAATATTTCCATTAGATTAGTGAATCTTAGGACTCTAAAAGGTAAATGATTTATAAGATAAATGACTGTAAGAACTACTTCCCCTTAAAAGGTTTTAGGCACATTTTGGGAACATCAAGGCTATGGTTATTTCAAGGAGGTAACCATTTTTCTTTTTTGCTACTTAATTTTATTATAGGGTATTGACATAAGATAATTCATGTATTATCCCTTATTTTTGAAAGTATTGAGTTAGGATTTGATTGAAGTATTCCCTAACATTATTTGACATAAACTTTTGATATTGACCCCAAATTGATTTTTAACCATGGAACAAAAATTTAGGAGAATAATACTAATAGTGGATTTATGTTTGAGTAAAAAAATCTAGTTAACATGAGTATAATCATCAATGAATGAAACAAACCATCTTGTGGCATAGTCTTTAGGAATAAAAATGAACTCCAAATATCATTATGAATGAGATAAAAAGGAACAAAGCTTCTTTTGTTACTAATTAGAAATGGTATACATTTGTGTTTAACAAGTCGACACACCTTATAATGAAAGTTTTCAACATCTAAACCTTTAAACAAAGGAGGAAACAAAATTATAATAACCCTAAAAGATGGATGTCCAAGTTGACAATGGTGAAGCCAAACTTTCTTTTTAATAGATGAAAAAAAACTATGAAATAAAGGAATGACATAATCAACCCTTAGTAATATTTGATTGATTTGGTGCTTCAAGCTATTAGAGACCATCCATTTCTCTAGCATGTCCAATCATCTTCCTTAAATCCTTATTTTAAAATATATAATAACTATGATAAAAAATTACATTGTAATGTAAATCTTGAATGAGCTTCTATATAGAGACAAGGTTTGTGGATAATCTAAGGACATAAAGGGTGTTTATTAAGGTTAGTGATTGACTTATTTTGACATTGCCTACACTTACTATAATGGTCATAAAACCATTAGTTGTGGCTACTTTCCTATTACTTAGACATAAGGAATAGGTGAAAAAAAAATTGGTGAGTGGGGCATATGGTCGATAGCTTATAAGTTCATGACTTAGGAATCAACAAAGGTTGTACTTGAGACATTTAACCTAATGGAGAATGGAAACTCACCTGAATTTGTCAAAAAAATAAGTACCTAAAGGTTTTTTTAACGTTGTTGATAAGTGATTTCACTCTCTTAATCTCTTCTTGGTTAAGACTATTTGTCTCCTGTGGTGTTGTTTCCCTTTGTTGTACTATAGTAAAATAGGTGTGCCCATTACTCCTTGGTTGCTCTCCTTTTTATCCCCATTCTTAACTTGGAGGCTTTCCATGAAGCTTTTAACACTTTTCACAAGTATGACACACCTTGTAATAAGTGCATCATAAGTTGTCACGATTTTGAGCTTCGATTAACCAAGCTTTCCACTTTGAAAAAATGGTGCTCTTTCCACATTTGTGGCTGATTTGTTGCCACCACTAGCCACAATGGCCAAGCTATTTATAGTTTATGGTTTAAGCATCATACCTCTTTTATTTCCTTACTTTGGATTAGTGCCACCACTTTATTAAAATATGGAACCTCCAACTTGCCAAGAATTTGGATATTTATTTGACCAAATTATGGATTAAGACCAATAAGAAAATCATAGACCCTATCTTGTATGATGAAGTCCTTTAGAATAATTACATCATCAAGAAATTGAGTTTTTATCACCCAGTAATGATCAAGTTATTACCATAAGGATTTCAATTGATTACCATATTTAATAACTACTTTATTTCCTTATTTTGCAATCATCATCTTCACTTTGACCTTATACACTTAAGTCACATCTCTAGCTTTAGAATAGGTTTATTGAATTGCATCCTAAATATCCTTAGTAGTAGCTAAGAACATCTATGTGTCATTAATTTCAAGGATCATAAAACTTTACAGTTAGGCCATAATCATGGAGTCTTCTTCAAAATAAGGATCTCCTAACTTAGGTCTTTTACCTCGTGAAATAACTGATCTTCCCTTTTCCTATTAACAACATATGAAGAAGTTGGGACCACTTAAGGTAATTTTTTCCATCCATTTCATTTGTAGAAGGAAATCAAAATACAAAAGATAAAACTAGTGATACAACTAAAGAAAATTTGATAAGAACACAAATCATATATGTACAATTATGCAAATCGTAACTTTAGAAAAGAGTGCATATGAAATCTTGTTTTGAACTTCATAAAATATACTCTTAGCACACAAAATAATAATAATAATGCAATTAAAATCTTAAACCTAATTATCATGTTTCTATCAGGTGAAACAAGATTCATGCCTTAAAAAAATAGCTTAAAAAGGTAAATTATCTTGAATTCCATATCTAAATATAGAGATGGTAGAAAATAAAAAATTTAGAAGTTACATAGCAAGTGACAAATACACTCTTTTAGACCATCTAAAATATCAAAAAATTCTTATCAAGTATGAAAAAACCAATCCATTTCAAAGGTAGCAAAGGAAATCCATTCAGGAAAGTTATCTCCATATATTTTCTTCAAGTTAGCTTTGTTGAGGAACCCAAGAAGGCTAGTTGTTTTTAGAGGAAACAAGAAACTCAATATATTGAATATAGTCAATTTTAGTTGTGATTAGCGAAATATTTTGCTAGACCATATGATCATTTAATTCACTATAATTCAATTGCTTAAACTACTACACTTCCCCATCTTTTTAGTTCAAGAATGTTAGCTTGTAAGCTTAAACCAAACTTTCTCATATTATTGTGTTAAAAGGGAAACATCTAATTAGTCCTCCATTTGTTGTTACTCCAAAAATGTTTGACCTAAAAAGCAAAAAAGAAAGAAAAAAAAGAATAAAAGCTTTAAAGGGTTCTAAATAGGACTGCAAAATAGATGAAACAACTAATTAATCTTCCATTTGTTGCTACTAAAAAATGTTTGGCCAAAAAGCCAAAAGGACAAAAAGAAAAGTAGAAAAAAGTTGTAAAGGATTTTAAATAGGACTGTGAACTAGACAAACCAAAGTTACCATTATTTATTTTATTGAGGCAAGCCTTTATAAATAACTTGTTAAAATTTAGAATATGAGCATAAGTAAATAAAATTACAAAAATTTAAGAATCGGTTATTTGAATTCTTGGCAATTCATTTACATGATTTAAATTGTCCTGAGTGGGGCCTTCCATCAACAAATTAGAGCAAACTCAAAATTGAAAGGTAGTTTAGATAATAAAATCAATCCACCTTTACTACTTGCTTAGCAATTCAAAAATCAATTCCATTTTCTTGGATTTTAAACAAAACTTTACTTACAGCAAGAAAACTTAATAAAATAAAATAAAATAAAATAAAATAAGTCAAATTGCGATTTATGAAATTTCCTTTAAAACAAATCAAAATGGAAATAATACTGATCAATGGGTAGATATATATGACTTATTGGCATTAGGATGTTTAGTTCAATAACTAAGGCGATTTGTGCTCATGGCCCTTAAGCATTTTTTTTTTTTTTCACTACCTTTGTTTTGACTTCTTTGAATCATGCTTCTGTTTGCATTTTTTTTCTTTCTAAAAAAAAATGGTTTCATATATCTTCACTTCTTACTAAAAATGGCAAGGCCTAGCTAGCAGAAGTGTGACGAGTTCTCACCTTCCCTTTTGCAATATTAATGACTATAATACATAAGTGATACTTGGCTAATAAGGTATTGCAAAATAAATATATATATATTTTTTGGTGCCATTTGATACACCTAATTCCATAATTTTTCTATTGATTTATAGAAGAATGGTATTGCTTCAAGCTTATTAAGTTAGTTATAAAAGATTAAAACAAAATGAAGCACTAGCCTCATAATACTTTCTTGTGCCATTAAAGCCTAGATAATATTAAAATTAGGATTAATGATTTGCCTATTTTTTAAACTTTGATTAGAAAATTAATTGAAATATTTTGAAATTAAAATAAATTATTAAAATCTATAATTGCACACAAATTTTCATAAAAGTGTATAACATAAAACATTTTTGAAATTTCAAAATTATGATATTTAAAACCCCCAAATGAACAACTTTACCAAAGATTTCCCACCTTTCTCTCTCTCTCTCTCTCTTTCTATTAGATACTTCTAGCTCAAAAACTCAAAAATTGAAAAAATTTAAAACTTAGGAATTAAAATAAATTATCTTTATGAGTTAAATAATCCAATCTAAGGAAAAATGAAAAATAGTGACAGAAGTTGTGTATTACCCCCACTGCCATAGTGTTGTGTGTAAATTAAGTCGAAGAGTTTATTAAATTACAATGTTAATTTAATGACAACAAATTTGATGTACTTAATTGCATAAAAATTTATTCTTTAAAACTAATTAAAATTTTAAACTTTTTGTCTAACTTTATTACTAAAGGTGTTATATTGATTAAATTTGAACAAAAAGGAAATTGAGTAATCTAATTATAATGAATTGAATTTGGATTCCCAATTGAAAATAAATGATGAGATATGTACTTTTTGTACTTGTTTTGGGACTATTAACAATAAAAAGTAGTGAATAAGTGAATAGGTAAAAGAATGAGAGAAATGTTATATTAATACAAGTTTCTTTAAACATAAAGTTGATACGAGTGGTATAATAATATATATCTAATAATAATTATCATGTATTTGATAATTATTTATAAATTAAATAGATTTATAAATATATTCTGATACTTTATGTGTTTTTTTTAGATAATTTATTTTTGATCCATTAATAGGTTTATTGGACTGTAAATTATATAGTAAAAGTAATTTTTTTTGTTCCTATAAATCTCAATTCTCCTTTGTGAGTATTAGAACTTAATAAAAGTGTATGACATCTATTCATTATTTCTTTTTTGATTCTTTTTTTAATTATTTTATGACTACTAAAATGATAATTGTAATTATTATTTTAATTGCAACTTGGTTTGCAAAATATTTATCAAACTGTGTGTAGTGTATAATGAAATCTAATTTATATGATATACATAATGCATATTTTTTGAGAAAAAAAAAAGTAAATTTTATCGCATATAGAATGTGTTAGTATGTGCTTTACTAAAAAAATGTGTTAATTGCTATTTAAAAATATATTAGATATTTTATATATGCAATTTTATTATTAAAGATATTATTTATTTTTTAATATATTTTATATGAATAATGTAATTATTAATTAACTTAAAAAATGAAGTCCATAGAGTATATATACTTTGTAATGGTAATTATAATTAAATCATAATTATAAAATACTTATTATATTAAATATTATTTCTAAATATTCCTAATTAACAAGTTATCAAGATTGGACATGGATAAAACTATAAGTTTAGCACATTTAATGTTCCTTTCTTATGAAGAAAGTAATTAATCTCATAAATTAAAATATAAAAAATATTTGAATAAACATTTGGGTACTTATTAGATGAATAAATTCACTAAATCAACCTACTATAATTCTCAAATAAAACATAATTTGTGTGTTATGGAATTACTTATGTAACAGTCATATAAATGATCCTTAAACTTGAGTTTACAAAGGTATCTCATATATGAATTATTATACTTTAATATATTGTTCTAATTAAAGATTGTATGTAAGGCTTGCACGAGGCATAATATGAGTGCTTGGAAGGAATTATAATTTTATTTATTTAATTAATGATTTATGTTTGAAAACAAACATAATTAAATAAAATTAAGTAAATACTAATTTTATATTTTATATTTAATTAAAATATTAGTATGATAAAAGAATTGAATTACACTAAGTAACCATGCACTGAAGGGATATGCCACCTTTTGACATTCCTAACATTTAAGTGGCCATAACACATAGTTGGATATTAATAGTGAACTATGAATATAAATTGGTCAATTGGTGAATTAATAATAAATTAAAAGAGTTTAATTTATCTAATCCTTTAAGATTATGATTCATATTTATTGTTAATACGTTAGAATTCTAATTAATCACACATAAAATGACAATTATGAAAATATAAAATAGAGATCAAGTTAGATTTAATTGAAAAGTTTTGAAAACCTTAAGGGTTAAATATAAGATATTTAAAAATACAAAAACTAAAGAGTAATTTATAAGAGATTGACATAAATCTCTTAATTAGGTTTTTATAGTTAGAATCTCCATATATTCCTCTTTAACTTGGTCAAAAAAAAGACTAATCTAGCACAATAATATTACCTTCCATCTTTTCTCTCCCTAAAGGAGTTTAAAGAATCTGGAGAGTTGTCTTCAAATTGTCTTTGTGAATTACTGTTAAAGTTTGAATGTTTGGATGGTAATGGTTTTTAACAACCCACCAAAAAGGATAAAAAAAAGTAGAATCAAGAAATTCTAAATAACAATTATATTTTCTTAGTTAATTTTGTAATTATAATTAACAAGCAAATGATTCATTTTTAAAAATCACTTTTTAAAATCTTTACTTTCATTTTATATTTTTTAATAAATATATTTGCAATTCTTAACAAAATGTGCATATGAGTGAGGATCTAATGAATAATGTTTCACCATGTCAATAGAGTATCAAATTTTTATGTTTGTGTAAAAAAATATTTTTTTCCATGGTAAATATCTAAAATGGGAGGCACATGAAAGTAATTAATATATTGATCAAAGAACATGACTCTCCTTGGAAAAAACCATGTTATCTCTATACCAAAGCACATATAAAGAACCTTTAAACTACGAACAAGTCCTTTCCAACCTAAGCCAATTCAATGTTAAATTTTTACTTTAAAAAAAGAGTTAACTAAAATAGAAAAAGGTTACATCCCCTGCTATTAAGTGTAAGCTACACATTAATGTTTAATATTAGTAACAAATAAAGTCTTTGTTAGAAAATATTTGAGATTATTATAAAAATATCATTTTAATTGACTTGAGCATACCAAAATGCCCTTTTTATAAATTAGTGGTTGGAAAGGAAGATAACTAAAATAATCCAAAATAGTCAATCCACTTGTCACTTACTAATTGCCCTGGACACAAACTCAATTTTTGGACTTTGAAATTGTAAACTCATTTTTTGGATTTTGAAATTCTAGAATATAATAATGATTGGAAACCAAATTAGGTTCATTCATTGTGTTTTGCAACAAGGAAACTTTTAACTTCTTAAAAGAAGATTCACTAGAAATGTTTAACCTTTAATGTAAAATATGATAGAATCCATCACACATGCTCTTGTTGAAGACAAAGTTTCACTCTTAACACATATTTAAAGGAAAACGTCCCTAACTAGAAAAAGTTTTTTCAATTATTTGGAGATAAAGTTTGCCTCAAATACTTGGCAATGGTTTTTTGACATACTCAAAGATACTAACCCACATAAGATAAAAGATTAAAAATACTGTCTTACTTAAAATTTTAGCTAATATTGTTAACCTTTTTTTTTCCCAAGATTGAAATAACAATTTAAAAATTCATTAGAGTTTTCTAATAACATTGACTATTAGCCATAAAGAATTGAAAAAAAAAAAGTTATACAAATTGATTTTTGTGAATTAAGGCATTAAAAAGAAAGAAAGTAAACTACAAGGAAATTAAAATAAACAAAGAATTGAAAAAAAAGGTACATAAATTGATTTTTGTGAATTAAGGCATTAAAAAGAAAGAAAGTAAACTACAAGAAAATTAAAATAAACAAAGAATTGAAAAAAAAAAGGTACACAAATTGATTTTTATGAATTAAGGCATTAAAAAGAAGGAAAGTAAACTATAAAAAAATTAGAATAAAAAACATACCTAAATGCACAAAGGTGGACAAAGTTGAAAGATGACCTTGATTTGTTCGTGTGCCTAGTTTTTGTAAGTGATAGAACCTTTTGGTTTTAGTGGTGATATAGAAAGAAGCACAGTAGAAGAAAAAAAGGCACTCATCTCCTTTAATTTGGAGATATATAAACAAGTGCAAAGATAAATTTTTATAAATTCCATCCTAGTTAATTGGATTTTGTTAGTTATGAGATACATTTTATTACTTTCAAACATTAGAGATGCAACTTGTTACCATACCTTATATAAAGGGTGCACGATATGAATTTCCAAAGGAAAAATAAAAATACAATCCAAATTCTTTGCTAGCATAACTAAAAAAGAGTAAGCACTAACGATAACAAAGAGAAGCACATATATGAGTCACGATGCATCACCCTTAGACCTAGCATTCTCTTATGTATCTAAGCCACCATTAATTGTAATCAGCAGTGATTGAGCCAAGTCATGCTTAAAAGGCTTAATGAAATGGTGGCAATGGTGGGTGATTAATGTTCGGTGGCAAGTCGAGGCCATGATTGACAAAGATCTCAAAAGCGAGGTTATAATAGCATTGAAAATTGTTGTTAATATTTTAGAAGTGATAATTTAGTTCCTTCATTTTTAATTGTACAAGAATGGACAAAGCTTCACCAAGCATTATGTTACCATTGTTGTAAATAAAGGTATTGGTATCCAATGCATCGCCTATTATGTAACTCCTAAAAATGGTCTTATAGTAAGTTTAGATCATCGTTTGGTTTAAGGTCTTCTTAAAAACTACATGAATCACATCCAAATGAACAAAAGGTAAAGAAAGCATATTAAAAAGTGATTTTTAATTAGTAACATATTGAACCTTATAAAGGAAATTTCCAAGACTAGAGGATTGTGTTATGGCTTAATCAATGTAGTTAATATTTGAGGAGTTGGTGGTGGAGTTAAGGAGCTAGCTAGCATCAACTCAAAATAATATGGTTGTTATAACTTGTTAGAAGCACTTAGGATGTGGATGCATTGATTACGGTAACCTTAATCATTAAATACAAAAGTGTAGTTGTTGTCATAATTGTTTTATGGGATTTGGCTAGGTTTAAGAAATGAGAAATACATAATATCTTTGTAAAAAATACAATGCATTCCCTCAATTTTTTATTCATGTTTTGCTTTTGGTTTTCTTACTCTAAGGATCTAAGGATATGTTTGTTTCAAAAAAAATGATTTCAACATCTAGTATTTAGTAATTAGAAAAAAGTAATCAATAGACAATAAAATTTGATTGCATGAAAAAATAAGTTTCTTTTATTTAGAAAATGACTTCTAATTTTTAAGATGAAAAGTCATTTTCTAGAACATAAACAATAGTGCAATAGGTAAAGAGAGGAAAAGAAAAGAGGAGAGAGAGAGAGAGAGAGAGAGAGAGAAGGAGAGCGCGATAAGAAGAATGAAGGAGGGAGAGAAAAAGAGATAGAGAAGGAAGAAGCAAGAGAGAGAAAGAGAATAAGAGAAAGAAAGAAAGAAAGAAAGAGAAAAAGAGAGCAAAAAAAGAAAAAAAAAGGGACAATGACTTAAATTATGTAAAAATCATTTTCTTATATTTAGTTATATAGAATAGCTATAAGTTTTTATAAACTTATTTTTTTGTCAACCTAATAATAATCCTTCTCTCTTCTCTTTTGTCTTTCTCTCTCTCTTTCTTTTTGGCTTTTCTTTCTTCTTTCTCCCTCTCTCTCTCTCTTGCTCTTTCTTTTTCTCTAACTCTCTCTCCAATTTCATCTCTTTCCCCGCTTTCTCTCTCATTCTCTCTCTCTCTTGCTCTTTCTTGTTATCTAACTCCCTCTCCATTTCCATCTCTTTCCCTTTTCTCTCTCTCTCTCTCACACTCTTTCACTCTCTCTTTCTCTCTCTTTGTCTCTCATTCCCTTCATATCTCCTTCCCTCCTTATTATCCTTTTGTCAATGTTAAAGTTGCAGCACAATGATTTCCTCTTTTAAAAAGTAGAAATTGATTTCTAAGGAAAAGAATTCACCTTTTCATTAAATGGAATTTTGTTATTTTATTGATTACCTACTTTCAATACACCTAAAACTGATAAATAGACTTTAAAGGAAAACAATTTGTTTTTTAAAAACTAACAGTCATTTCCTATGAAAAACAACTCATTTTTTTTTTTCATTTGACTACCCTTTTCTAGTATGTTAAATACTAAAATATGTGAAAAATGTTTTCTTAATTTTTAAAAAAATGGACACTAAAATTTTGAAATTTTTTTATCAAATGAAAGAGAAAATTTTAATTTTTTCTTAAAACTTTTCTCAATCTACTTTAGGTAAGTTATCATTGCCTAATAGATAAAAAATATTAGTTAATGTTAATTGAAATTTAAACTTGAAACTTTTAACTTTAGAGATAATTTTAATACCATTAAACTATTATCATTAGTTTCTGTTAGAATATTCTATATGTATTTTATAATAGTTAGTGTATATATTTACTTTAATTTAGTAGATTGTTAAGTTAATTTTAATTAATTATAATAATTAGTTTTTGCTTCCTTTATTGTGAAACTTAACACTTGTATATATGTATTATACATTAATATTATCAAATACTATGAAAGTTCTACCCAGTATACTTTTTTGTATGTTATCAAAATAAAAATAACTCATTTACTATCAAGAACCATCAAGATGTCAAAGAATGTCCCAACATTTGTTGGATTCATATGTCCTACATCCTTTAGATCATCTTGGTTTCATCTTTGTTCCAAATCTATTTATAGGAGACAATTTCATCAATTGGATCCATGGAGATGATACTCTTCGCAAAGGGCACAACATGTTTTGTTAATGGAAAAACTAGAAGAAATAGATGCTAAACTGCTACTGTGACAAAAGAATGATTATATGGTAAAAGAATATATTTTTAATTCTATAACAAAAGAAATCCAAGCAAGCTTAACTTATGTTGACACCACTTGCAAGATATGAAATGAGTTGTGTGAATGGTATGGATAGAACAATACTCCCAAACTTTATAAAGTCAAAAAAGAAATCTTTAATTTGACTTAAGAGGAAAGAGAGACCATTACGAAATACTTTACAAGTTTTAAGATTTTATTATGGTAGGAGATGAGAACCATGTAGTCCCTTAACCTCTTATAGGTGCAAAGTGGAAAAGGAATATAAACAATTAAGAGAAATAGAAAGAGGACATCAATTCCCTTTTGGTTTGAATGAGAGTAATGATAGATTAAGATCACAAATTTTATTTATAGAAGTAACTCCATCACTAAGTAAGATCTTTTCTCTTACTTTATAAGAGGAACAACAACTTTGTATGGTCAAAATAATGTTTGGCTTTATAATGGAAGGGGTTGCCATTGCTTCAAGTTACAAAGGAACTAAAAGGGAACACAATAAAGGATTACAAGTAGTTGGAGACGATTACAACCTAAAGAATTGTGATTACTACAAAAAAACAAGACACATAAAAGAGGAATATTTTGAAATCATTGGTTACCTACCAAATTGGAGTGGTAATCAAACAAGGATTGTTTTAAATTTGTAACAGAATATATGTGGATAAGGTTAGTTTGGGCATAGTAATTTTACAAACCTAGAGAGAAAAAATGGTGATAATAATGAAAGTAATTAGAAAGAGCATAAAATTGGTAGTAGTAACGTGAGAAATGAACATTAAGTTGTCCTAAATAAAGAATAATATTCAAAACTAATTAACATATTTAGTGTGGAGTAGTTCAGAATTAAACAAGTGGTAATAAATTAATGACAATTTTGTAAGTAAGTTATAAAAAGTGATAATGGCAATGAATTTCTCACAATAGAAAAATTTACGGTTACATACAGTATTGATCATCAAAAAAGTTACATGGATACATTACAACAAAGTGGGACAATATAGCATAAACATTAACCCATTCCAAAGGTTGCTTGAGCCTTACATTTCTAAGCTAACTTACCTTTGAAATTTTTGGGAGAATGTACCTTAACCATCATATATCTTATAAATTTTATGCTTATACTTATCCTTAGAAACAAAATCCTTATGAAGTTTTTTTAAGGAGGCACATGAATATGAGAAATTAAGAGTTTGGGATCCTTTTTCTATGCTTATAACCATGACAAGTTCAGGAATAAGTTTTTAACAAAAGCACATCATTATATTTTCCTTAGGTATCTATATGACAAGAAAGGATATAATGTGTATGACTTGGAAAAGAAGAAGATGTTTGTCTTAAGAGATGTTGTATTTTAGGAGAAAATGTTTCCTTTTAGACTAAATAAAACATCTCCACCTTATGATGAGAACCACATTGCATGCTTCAACATAACCGATAATAACCCACCTATTGAAAATAGCTCATCTATTAAAGATTCATAAATCTAATTTACTTGAATGAGCTTAACAGATTATGAACAAACTAGCCCACTAGTAATTGCTAGCCTCAATGCAAAAATGACAACCAATTCACCAAAATTTTCAACTAACCATAGCCCAACACCAAATCATATTGAAACTATATCCTCACTAATTATAAAATGCATTAGGGACATACCTCATAAGTTGATAGTTTTTAAGTATACCACCATTTTTAGTCCCATCTCAAGGTACCATGCTAATGGTGAATTTGGGTAAGGTCTGTCCTTTATCTCATAATTTAAATTATTCACACATTACACCAACTTACCAATCTTTTCTCACATTCATATCCTTTCTTGATGAGCCTAATAATTATTACCAAGATGTATAAGATCCTATGTGGAAATGTGTCATGCAACAAGAAATTGATGCATTAGAACTCAATCACACTTGGACTCTAAAGGACATCTTAAAAAGTAAGCACACCATTAATTCTAAGTGGTTTTTTAAAAAAGTACAAATGTGATGGTTCTATTGAATGCTTTAAGGCATGATTAATGGCTAATGGTTTTACACAGGTGGAAGACATAAATTACCATGATACTTTTACACTAGTGGCAAAGATTATCAGTTGGAGATGCCTATTATCAGTGGTTGTTGTTCGACATTAGCATATACATCAATTAGACGTAAATAATGCCTTTTTGCATGGAGATTTTGTGGAAGAAGTGTAATTGAAGATGCTTTAAGGTTTTGATAGATCAGGTGATAATAAAGTGTATCAATTTTGGAAGTTCTTTTATAAGCCCAAACAGGCTTTAAGAAATTAGTATTAAAAGTTCTTAAATAATCTCCATAACCTTGGTTTTTTATAGTCAATGGTTAACAATTCCCTTTTTAAACATGTGCATAAAAATTCTTTCACAACTATTCTTGTTTATGTTAATGATGTTGTAATTATAGAAAATGATTATAGCCTTATTGATCACATCAAACAACATCTTCATATAACATTTAGCATTAAAGACATTGGTTATCTTACAATATTTCCTTAGCATTAAGGTGGCTCGCCAAAAAAAGAATGTTATTTTGAACTAATGAAAATATGCTTTAAATTTGTTAGAAGAAGTTGGTTTGTTGGGGCTTAATTGACTTATTTTTCAATGGATTTGAAATATGGATTGAGTATAGATTTAGGAGAACTAATAAAGGATTCAAATTAGTATTGTGACCTTATTAATAAACTATTTTGTTTAATTATTACTTAATGAAACATTACATATCCATATAAGTCGTTAATCAATTTATATAGTGTCCTTGAATTCAACTCATGAATGTAGGTTTATCCGTTTATATGACCAAATTTTTGATTTATTCATGAAAATTTGTAGGAATGCACATTTTAAAAATATTTTATATTTAATTTTTAATATTTAATGTATATTTTTATCTAAATTTAATATATTATTAAGTTAATTTTAATTAATTACAATGAATAGTTGTGTTCTTCCTTTCTGACAACGAGCTGAACACTTATAGGTATGTTGATATTTTAATTAATTCGAAATATAAAATTCATATCATCTTGTAATTGGTTTTTATTTTTTATTTTTTATTTTTTATTTTTTATGGTGTAATTGGTCATGTTCCCTACAAGAGCAGTAAGATTTTGAAACTTAATATTAAGAGCAAATTGAGACTTGGACGTATTTGTGAGCAACTTAAGGTAATGAGTTTCTGCTGCTGAGTGTCTAAATTCTGGTCTTGTGTTATGTTAATGCATTTACGCAGTCCTTAATTAATTAGTTGAAAAATAGGTAGATCGGTTGCTGAAAAAAGAAAAAGAAAGATAGCATGTATAAATCGAGATTGTTTTCGAGGACAAAATGGCTAGGTCTCTGTAGTTTTTTATTTTAAATAAATTTTATTTATTGTATAATGTAAAATCTCAAATTATATTAAAAAATAATAAATTAAAATAAAATTTTTTTTTTATGTTAGTATTATTATTATTATTATTAGTCTTATTTGTCGTTTTGGGTTGTTACGTTTCCGAGACGTCCAATGATAATCCAAGTAAGATAATTTTATTTCTTTTCAGATCTTGTAATTTCCTTCTTACAAATATGCCGTGCGAGACAGACGAAACAAAGATTTCTCTCTTCCTGTGCAATCCACGGAGAGAAAGAAAGAAAGAAACAAGGAGAAGCGAAACGAAGAAGTGGAATCCAAAACCAGCATTTGTTTTTTTCTGACTGAGCAACCGACCACAGACTGAGGGAGAGTTCCCTATTAAATCGCTATCTCTTTTGTCTCCCTCTCCGATCTCTCAAAATCTCTCTCTTTTTTTTTTTTTTCCTTTCATTCTTGATTTTCTTATTCTTTTTCTTCTTTTTTTCCTTTTAATTTCACCATAATTGAAATCAAAGATTCAATATCGAACCTGACTGTTCCATTTTAGCAGGTACGCCTGTCACGTTTTTCTATTTCTATTTTTTTTTTTTTCTAAGCATTGCCGATTTGATCCCGATCTGTTCCTAGTGGTTTCTTTTAAATCCTCTGGTCTGGTGTTTTTATTTTTTTTAGTTCTTTGTAATGTATACATCTGCCGAGTGTGGTGAGCTGCGTTGATCTGAATGGATCTTGGTTGGACAATTTATATTAAAAAAGATCAGTTCTGTTTATACTTATTTGAAAGAATATATACGTTGGAGTGAATGTATGTTCTTTGATGGGATAGATCTGTGGTTTTTCCTTGGATTGCTTTGCAGGATTGACTTGAATGGCCTCTTTCTTTCCTTAAGCTTAGATTGGAATCAGTAACGTGGAAACAAAAAGAATAAATAAAAAAAAAAGCTAGTGTGATTTTCTTGTGGGATATTAACCTCTGAAAAAGCTTGAGTTTATATAGCGTGTTTTGCATTGGCAACTGTGGGATCAAAACTGAAACAACACTATTCCCTCATTTATGCTTTGTAATTGGCAGTGGTCTGAGATGTTTGCTATATGTTATGTTATTCAACTGAGTCAAGGGATGCCAGTTCATTGAACAATTTACTATAGTTTTAACTAAAATTATGCGTACTATCAATTGAAATCCGAAGTGCAAAAAAAAAAAAAAAAAAAAGGAAAAAGAAAAAAAAAAAAAAAAGCCCGTGTTATTTATTGGGGGTTAGGCCACAATGCAGTATTGTATAGCTTTTGATCAATTTAACTGGCAGCTGATACCCTCCACTTCTTTCCTATTTTGCAGTTATAGGCCCATGGCTTGTAAATAGTTTGGATGAGCAGTATTAGATTCTTGATTCACTATTATGGAGGAAGAGGAATATAAGAAAGAGAACCAACAAATTTTTGAAAAGGAAGTCAATGGCCTGGAAGAAATAGTTAGCTCTATTGAAGATAGGGTAGGAACATCTCGTCAAGAAAATGTAAATGTTGGTGGGGTTGTTGAAGTGGAAATAGCAGATACGGATGCAGAGTTGCATAAAGATGGTTCTCTGGCTACAGCTGTGGATGAAGACCACTTTGAACAGGTTTCTTTGAGAGATCAAGAAAGGACTACTGATGAGTCTCAGGTTGGTCATGTGGAATCAAACAGACCTTCAAATTCAGAGAATGTGAGACATCATTACAATGGATTTGAAACAGTCTCTCAGAATTTAGGGTCTGAATATGATACTTCGCCTATCCCTGAAATTCAACATGATCACTCTACTTCAAGCCCTGGGCTTGAGAAACAATTTGGTTATATGACTACGGAATCATATTCATCAGCAAGTTTAGATTCTGTCTACTTTGGAGATGCTGGGTATTCTCCAACTGGTTCACCGCATAGATCTAAGCCAAAAGCTGTCATGCCAAATGTGTCTCCAGAGTTATTGCATTTAGTGGATTCTGCTATTATGGGGAAGCCCGAAAGCTTGGACAAGCTAAAGAACATTGTAAGTGGAATCAAGAGTTTTGGGAGTGGGGAGGAAGCAGAGGGCATTGCTTACTTGGTTGTTGATTCACTCCTGGCCACAATGGGTGGCGTTGAAAGTTTTGAGGATGAGGAAAATAACCCCCCTAGTGTGATGCTGAACTCTAGGGCTGCAATTGTGGCTGGTGAGCTTATTCCTTGGTTGCCTTGGTTAGAGGATGGTGCAGTTTCTATGTCCCCCAGGACACGAATGGTTCGAGGATTGCTTGCTATATTACGGGCTTGTACAAGAAATAGAGCAATGTGCACTATGGCAGGCCTTTTAGGAGTACTTTTGGGGTCAGCGGAGAAGATATTTGTTCAGGATGTTGGCTCAATGGAAAAGGTGAAATGGGATGGAACTCCTTTATGCTACTGCATTCAATACTTAGCAGGGCATTCACTTAATGTTGTAGATTTGCATAGATGGCTTAAAGTCATTACCAGAACGCTTACTACTTCATGGGCATCTAGCTTAATGCGTGCCTTGGAGAAAGCAATGGGTGGAAAGGAGTCAAAGGGACCAGCATGTTCTTTTGAGTTTGATGGAGAAAACTCTGGTTTGCTTGGTCCAGGGGAAATTCGTTGGCCATTTACCAATGGGTATGCATTTGCAACATGGATCTATATTGAATCATTTGCTGATACACTGAACACAGCAACAGCTGCAGCTGCAATTGCGGCTGCTGCAGCAGCCAAGTCAGGAAAAACATCTGCCATGTCAGCTGCAGCTGCTGCCAGTGCACTTGCTGGTGAAGGCACTGCCCACATGCCTCGATTATTCAGTTTTTTGTCTGCTGACAACCAGGGCATAGAGGCATACTTTCATGGACAGTTTTTGGTTGTTGAAAGTGGCAGTGGAAAGGGAAAGAAGGCTTCTTTGCATTTTACTCATGCATTTAAGTCACAGTGCTGGTATTTCATTGGTTTGGAGCATATCTGTAAGCAAGGACTGCTTGGAAAAGCAGAGAGTGAAGTGAGATTGTACATTGATGGAACATTATATGAAAGTCGTCCTTTTGAGTTCCCTAGAATATCTAAACCACTTGCATTTTGCTGCATTGGGACAAACCCTCCTCCTACAATGGCTGGCTTACAACGTCGCCGTCGTCAATGTCCATTGTTTGCAGAGATGGGGCCTATTTATATCTTTCGGGAACCAATTGGCCCAGAAAAGATGGCATGCTTAGCATTTAGAGGAGGAGATGCACTGCCTACATTTGGTCACGGTGCAGGGCTTCCTTGGCTAGCAACAAATGACCATATTCAGACCATGGCAGAAGAAAGTTCACTCTTGGATGCAGAGATTGGAGGTTCTATTCACCTCCTCTATCACCCTGGTTTGCTTAGTGGACGTTTTTGTCCAGATGCTTCTCCTTCCGGTGCTACAGGTTTGCATATCACTTCAATTATAGTTTATTATTATTCATGAATAAGATGATCAGATCACCAGTGAAATGTAATTGCTATGTTAAAATTCACGTGTTGCATTTTCCAAAATTAGGAGCATCCCAACGTCTTCCGTTGACTACCCATGATCAACAAATTACAGCTATATGTCATCTCTTTCTGGCTGATCTAGTTGGTGTTTGTTTTATTCAAAGCTAATTTCTCTGTGTGTATGTATATTTGTGTAGTCTCTTTTACTTTCTCTTTTTCCTATGTACCACCAAAACAAAAAAAGATTGATGCAGTGCAAGTAGCATAATGCCTACCGTGTTACCATCTGAAAGTAGATTTTCACCATTCTTCTCCTGGGCACTGGTAGATAGATTTACAGACGTAACTTGTTGGAGAGAAAATCATGCTAACACTTGCTTGTGGTACTCTTTTTTGTATGGTTTAGTCAGTTTACTTTCCATATTGATAGTGCCTGGATGACTTGTCTTTGTGCATATTGCTTCTGAAAATTCCTTCATGTGAGGATGTAGGTGTGCTTCGGCGACCAGCTGAGGTTCTTGGGCAAGTTCACGTTGCTACACGAATGCGACCAGTGGAGGCTTTGTGGGCCTTGGCCCATGGAGGTCCCTTGTCTTTACTTCCTATGATTGTAAGTGATGTGCATAAAGACAGTTTGGAACCGGAAAGAGGAAATCTTCCATTGTCTTTGGCCACAGCTTCTCTGGCTGCCCCAACATTTCGGATTATTTCCATTGCTATTCAACATCCAGGGAACAATGAAGAGTTATGCCGTACAAAAGGGCCTGAAGTTCTCTCTAAAATCTTAAATTATCTTCTTCAAACTCTGTCTTCATTGGATACTGGAAAGTGTAATGGTGTAGGAGATGAGGAACTTGTTGCAGCTGTTGTTTTGCTATGCCAATCCCAGAGGCATAATCACGCACTCAAAGTACAGCTTTTTACTACATTATTATTGGATCTGAAAATTTGGAGCTTATGCAACTATGGACTGCAAAAGAAGCTCTTATCATCTCTTGCAGACATGGTTTTCACAGAGTCAAAAGTAATGCGAGATGCCAATGCTATTCAGATGCTTCTTGATAGCTGCAGAAGATGCTACTGGACAAATCATGAGAAGGACTCTGTAAATACCTTTTCATTGGATGAGGCAGCACGCCCAATTGGTGAACTCAATGCCTTGGTTGATGAACTTTTGGTGGTTATTGAACTTCTAATAGGAGCAGCACCACCTTCAATGGCTGCAGATGATCTCTGTTGTCTACTTGGATTCATGGTTGATTGCCCTCAACCCAATCAGGTAAAGTTATTCATTTTTATTTTGCCTTTGGTTATATGTAGGGTTTTATCTTCTTAATTGCAGAAACACAGAATTGCAGTTGTTGTCTTTAGTTGACGTGTCATCTTGTGTGCTTATTTTAATCTGGCATTGGTATATGTTGGAAATTGGTGGGCATTGTGGTGATACAGGCTGCCATGTGCATTTGTATTCTTCATATCAGGATTTGACAGACTAAGTCTTTTTGCAATTTTGTACATTTCACATTGACATGGAATGATAAAAGTACATACGATTAAATGCATGATAAATACTTATAGTTGAGATGAATTTTAGCAGCCTAGAGATAGTTATCGGACTTAAATTTGACTGTTCTATTTATATTTAAGGAGAAAATTATTGAAAACATAGATTATGATTGTCCAATTCAATTCCTTTGTCTTTCTGCCATCCTATTGCATATGAATTTGTTTTTTGGGTAAACCCAAAAAGACAACACAACATAGTATGGAAAGATAGACAGCTAGACAGTGCTTACCCTTGTTGGAGTATAATATGTAATCCATATTCTGACCTCACCGAAAAAGATCACCTGCAAGCTTTCTCCAATTGCTTCATTTGTTTTTTTGTACAACCATGGTTGCACCTTGCTTTGATTTTGGTCTGGAAAGCATTTTCTAATTTACACCTGGTGTGCATTATTTAGCTAATCCTAAATTACCTGCCAGTTTGAGTAGACTGAATTGTGAGGAAATCATAATGATAAGTTTAACTGATTTTCTTTATTTTGTTATTTATTCATTGGGATAGGCCGGGTCTGTTTTGTGTTCTTTATCTCTTTCTTAGTTGTTCAAACCAGACAATCACAAGGTATTCATATACAAGTTTCCTTTTTGGATATAACTTGCTTCCTTGTTTGTTGGAAATTCAAAGGCATTTTACATGAGTATGCGCAGTTGGCTCAAAATGATTCCTCCAATAATCTTCTTCCAGGTTGCTAGGGTGTTGCATTTAATCTTCAGGTTGGTAGTACAGCCAAACACAACTAGAGCTTACACATTTGCAGAGGCATTCATAACATGTGGTGGGGTAGAAACGCTTCTCGTACTGCTGCAGCGGGAAGCAAAAGCTGGTGATCATAACATTTTGGAAATGATGAATAAGAATGACAGTATTTTGTCAGATCAAGAAACTGAACAAGGTGGTGGTACTGAAGTTCTGCAAAGAAGTCAGAACTTGGAGGAAAACAATTCTACTTCATATGAGAAAGACCCTGTGCATGAACCATCTGGTAGTGGTGCCACATTGGCGGCCTTTTCTGCTAGCATGAGAATTGAAAGGATGTCATCTGTGTCTGAATATCCTTTTATTAAGAACTTGGGTGGTATAAGTCTTTCAATTAGTGCCGACAATGCAAGAAATAATGTCTACAATGTTGACAGGAGTGATGCCATTGTTGTTGCAATGATTGGATTAATAGGTGCTTTAATAACATCTGGGCATTTGAAATTTGGTTCGAGTTCTCATACAGACATTACAAGCAGCTTATTGAGTGGAGGGTTGCAGGAAGGAGTTAGTACGATGTTTGATGACAAAGTCTTGCTTCTACTCTTTGCATTGCAGAAGGCTTTCCAAGCAGCACCAAATAGACTTATGACTGCCAATGTATATACAGCTTTATTGGCTGCCTCGGTATCCTTCTTTCCTTGTCTCTAATAGATTTTGTTGATATGTTTATTGCTAGTGATTAGGTCATTACATAATTCAACACTGTAATTGTTTCATTTTTCGTATTGTTTATTAAAATTCTTTCTACCTTTTATGAAACCTATTCATACCCACTAGAAGCAAAAAAATGCATGGCAGTCTGGCCAACATGTTTTCCCTTTCTGGGTGATAATGTTATTAGTTATTACATACTGCAACTTTCAATTTTGTAATTTGCATTGCCAGTGCTTGTTTACTGTTGTTTGTTATCTTGGGTCATAATGTGACTATGTCTATTCATCCACTAAATGTTTTGTGTTTAAACTTATCTTTCCATTTTGAAAAAAAAAAAAAAAGGGTTTCAGCTGCCATTATTGGATTTCTCATCATTATTCAGTTTTGAATAGAAGGGTGAGCTTTGATGTGATGGTAAGGTTATTTCATTGTAACTTGGGGTTGCAGGTTTTAGTCACAGAAACAATTTTTTTTGTAAAAACAAGGGTAAGGTTGCATATTTGACCCTTCCTTGGACTTCATGGTGTGGGAGCCTTGTGCACTAGGACATCCTTTTTATTCAATTTTAAATGCTATGTTTGCTTTCTTCTGTGAGTGGCTCTGATTTGTGGGGCACATTTCTGCCAAAGGCTGTTATCTAGCAGCTAAAGTGCTAATATCTGTCCATGCAAATCTAAATTCGGCCTTGAAAGTTTCCAATAATGCTTTGAACTAAAACATATTCTTACTCTGATTTCAAATGACAATAATTATTTTTCAAGCTATGTTTCCTTAATTATGATGTCTTGTACTTGTCAAAATTCACCAATATAAAAAGTTTAAGGCTGCACCATTTGTTTTCAGATTAATGCTTCTTCAACAGATGAGGGGCTGAACTTCTATGATTCTGGTCATCGCTTTTGAGCACTCACAACTTCTGCTGGTTCTTCTGCGATCACTGCCTTATGCTTCTAGGGCTTTGCAAAGTCGAGCATTGCAGGTAACTTTTATTTGCTGCATGACCACTTATGTCATATCTCTGTTGCTTGCACTTCTTTTTTTGGCATTTTAAAGACCAAAAACTGTTGTATGATGATATCTGTTGTCCATAATGTCTAACCCCATGAAGTTTATGTGTTCCAGAATGTAAGATGGCATGTACATGCTGCATGGTCTGATGATAGTAGGGCCATTTTGATTTTTGTAAAGAGATATAAATTTACAATTTTTCTTTTTTTTTGCAATTAATATGTTTACTTTAGTGTTGAAAATTGTAATATTAATCAGGAATGCTCATGCTAAGCTGATAGAGGAAATGCATGTGAATGGCTGGAAATGGCTCTCATCCAGAGAATTTCCTTTGACATTTTTTGTTCTTTTGAATGGAATAACAAAAAATGATATATAAATCTCCATTTAGTCACATTCCTAGTTATCCTGATTGAAGTCCTTGATATTCTGTTTTAGTTTCTGAGTTGCTGCTTTCTATATGATTTCAGGATCTTCTGTTTTTGGCTTGCAGTCATTCAGAAAACAGAAGCAGCCTGACAAATATGGAGGAATGGCCTGAGTGGATACTGGAGGTTCTAATATCTAATTATGAGGTTCCGCTATCTGGTCTTACCCTCAATTATAATTTTATTGATTTTATCATCTCTAATATTTGTTGCACATAAAGCATGAAGCTTGATATCTGACTTGGTGGTTTTTTTCCATACTAATATATTATTGACAAATTCTTTCTTTAGAATATTTCAATTTCATTACTTGTTTTCTTTTCAGATGGGGTCAAGCAAAAACTCTAATACAGCAAGCTTAGGAGATATAGAGGATCTTGTACACAACTTCCTGATTATAATGCTGGAGCACTCGATGCGGCAGAAGGATGGTTGGAAGGTGGATGTTTATTTATTTTGCCTATGCTTTTTTCTTTTTTTTTTTCTTTTACAAGCTTGGGCATGAATTCTTTAGAGTTCCACTGCTTTTTTAGGCATTATTATCAGCTCTATATTTTCACAATGATACTGCTTCTACTTACATGTCACATATCTTGCTATCTTCTTCAAGAGTGATGCTATACATAGTTAGAAATGCCTGGTATTCAATGAAAGGATCTAAATTAGGTGAATGCATGATGCCATTGCTACATGGCAATATTTCTTAAATGATAATATGTTTGTAAGGTTTGATAGTATACAATGCTTTTTTTCCCTTTCTGTAATTGCTTGAGGATTGGTTTCAATCACCAATCAGCTTGTATGTGGTAGAACTGCCAGTGGATCACAAATTTGCTTCATTTACCTTTCACAAGTGTAATTGTGTAGGTCTTCGAATCCCACAAATAAAATAAATGCTCAAATTTTGTATTGAATTCTGAAATCCATGCTGAAGCCACTGTGCTGTGGACATACATAGTATATATTATTCTCATCTCTGAAGGCTTGGCCTTGAAGGAAAAGTTCACCAAACAGTGCTAATCAAGGGTGGGCTGTAAATTTTTCCTGCCAAGGATTTTGACCTTGTTTATGAGTAACTTGACAAAATTTAGGCAAAGCCTCCTAAAATTCTTTTATTATAGGTTTTTTCAATTGCCATTCTTAACAGCACGTGGTCTGTAGTGCTGTTTATTTGCACATATCTCTTTGTTTGATCTACATGTCCTTATGTTGCTCTACTGCATGTCTGTCCTCTTATTCTCTCAGGTGTATAAGGGTTATTTATTTTCATGTTTCTTTTACAGGATATTGAAACTACAATTCATTGTGCAGAATGGCTGTCAATAGTAGGAGGATCTAGCACTGGAGAACAACGAATCAGGTATGACCATGTTCTATTGTTAGCTGGGGTGAATTTTAATTTTTCTCTATCTTGGAAAATTGTTTATACATAAAGATCATTAATTTCTTCATCTTGTCACTCTTTGTTTATTCAACTGTCTCTCTCCTGTTGAGAGCATCATGATTTTGGTTTTCCTATTGGACAAACTGCCCATGGGCATTTGATTTCTTTCCACAGTATATTGCTCTGGACTCTTATTTTTCATTTTAAAAATTTTCTTAATCATTCCATGGTGATTTATGAAGGGTGAGCCTTGATGTATTGCTCCATTGTGGCCTGGAGGTCACAGGTTTGAGTTACTCAAGTGTAAGACTACCTACGTTTGACCTTTCCCCAAAACCCATTGTGTGGAAGCCTTCTGCATTGGAACTCCTTTTATTCCATGGAGATTTATGTTGTGGTGCATTGGTCCTAAATAATAAAGAATTCTGTGTCAGAGAGTTCCTTGAACTACATAAAATAGCATAATTAGATTCTTAAATTGGAGTGTCTGGTTCTTCATTAACCAAAAAAGAGGGAGATGCTTCTTGAATATAGGATGGTTTAAAAGAGAGGAAATCATGCCAACTAATTGCTGTCAATCATTTCAATGCAATCAGATTGGTTATCTGTTTGTTTTGAAACATTTTAGCTTGCACTAGTAACATAGCATAATGAAATTAGTGGCTTATGCATACATTGCACATCTGATAACTGATGCATATGTCTTATCGGGATGACTGCCATAAGAAATGTGCACATCTAAAGCATGTTGTATTCTGTTACCAATGGGGCAGTGCATTTTTTGGGTTACAAGTGAAATGTGCATTCTTAACTGGTTGGATTGTGTGAATCCTGTTTTAGTTTTCTACAAAATTACAGAACTACTAGTTTGTATGTGCTTTATGGGACAGTTGATTTCATGCTTCCAAATTCACTAGTCCTATCCTCTCATTTTGACATCATACCTACTTACTGATAATTGGCCTCTCTATGTGGTTAATCTTCTTTATGATTTGAAGGCGTGAAGACTCACTGCCTATATTTAAAAGAAGGCTCTTGGGTAGCTTACTAGATTTTGCTGCTAGAGAACTGCAGCTTCAGGTAACTTTCATTTAGCAACTTAAAAAATTTGTGTTTGCTGTTAAGTTATTATGAATACAATTCTGGATTTTCATTTTGAATGAGAAACAAGGCTAAAGATGTGAAATTTTTCTAGTATGGAAATACATGAGCAATGCTGCAATCTTTGGTTTATGATGGCAATATCTAGGAGGGGAGAAAATGAGTGGAACTGGAGGAGGTCAAAACTTTGTATTTGTACCTTGCTTTTCCTTCTTTTTTTTTTGTCCCTTTTTTGTACCACTAGAATGAGAATTTATCAATTGGCTTCATTATTTTCATCTTTGTTGTTTGGGAGGGAGGGACTTGATACTTGTATGAAAAGATAGAGCTATTGCAAGCTTATTTCTGCTACAACTGACATGGATGGTGAACATAAGATAATAAAAGGGTTTTAGGATTTATCTCTAAAACACAAATCCACATACCTTCCTAAGCTTTAAGGTTTTAGCCTACAGTGATGAAGTTAACCACTCAATTATTTAATTGCTGCCTTAATAATGAGCAAAATTGCATCTCATTACATTAGTTGCAGTTCATTTCTAGATAATGATGACATACAATCTTCATTCCTTATCATGGTGGAAGGCTTTGATAGTAACCAAAGTATATAGCTCGCAATAACTTGCGAGGGCAAGTGAGGATGAAACCCAGAGAAAACTTAATAACTATGTTACATTGATCTTGTCTTTTTGTTTCTCTTGAAACATTAAAGATAAGATAAGATAAGAAGGTCAGTTTTATGTTGATTTTAGCTTCTCTAGCTGAACTATAATGGGCTACTACATCAAGCTTTTCTTTTGCTGCAGACTCAAGTTATTGCAGCAGCAGCTGCTGGTGTTGCTGCTGAAGGTTTATCACCAAAAGAAGCTAAAGCAGAAGCTGAGAATGCTGCTCAGCTTTCTGTTGCCTTGGTTGAAAATGCTATAGTGATTTTAATGCTTGTTGAAGATCACTTACGACTGCAAAGGAAACTTTCATGTGCATCACATGTTGATAGTTCTCCATCTCCTCTTTCCCTAGTGTCTCCCTTGAATAATCGATCAAGTTCACAGACATCAGTTGGTGGAGATTCACGTGAAGCTCTTGGTGATCAAAGATCTAGCGAATCTGGGGGACTGCCTCTTGATGTATGTACCTTTTATTTTTTTTCACTGCCTTCCATGTAGCTGTGCTCCTTGTATAGCAGGAGAGCCACCAAAATGTGGTTGTTAGTTCTCAGATGTTTTGCCATCACTTTTTATTGTTGCTTTTATCAAAATTTGAGTTTACCACTGCATACTAACACAAAAACATCACATAAGGTCCTTGCATCAATGGCTGATTCAAATGGGCAAATCTCTGCTGCTGTAATGGAACGTCTAACTGCAGCGGCGGCGGCAGAACCTTACGAATCCGTTTCCTGTGCTTTTGTGTCATATGGGAGCTGTGCTGTGGATTTGGCCGATGGCTGGAAATATAGGAGCAGATTGTGGTATGGTGTGGGCCTTCCTCCAAAAACAGCTGTCTTTGGTGGTGGTGGTGGCAGTGGCTGGGAAGCTTGGAGGCATTCTCTGGAGAAAGATGCAAATGGAAACTGGATTGAACTTCCTCTAGTAAAGAAGTCGGTGTCCATGCTTCAAGCATTATTATTAGACGAGTCTGGACTTGGTGGTGGTCTTGGGATAGGTGGAGGATCAGGCACAGGTATGGGTGGCATGGCTGCACTTTACCAGTTGTTGGACAGTGACCAACCATTTTTATGCATGCTGCGTATGGTGCTTCTGTCAATGAGGGAGGAAGACAATGGAGAAACCAGTATGCTTATGAGGAATATAAGCATTAAAGATGGGATGGAAGAAGGATTACATGGACAAGTGTTCAACACTGGGTCCATGGAAATTTCTTCTCGAATGTCAGTGAGACAACCACGGTCAGCTTTGTTGTGGAGGTATCTTGGCTTTTTCTTTCCCAAAGCCATTTTTGAAATATTGGGACCTCTTCTAAAATTAAGACAACTTTGCTGATATACTTTGAAGTTTAAGTTGTTTAGACAATATCTTCTGAACTTGTTTAGAGTTTGAACTTTGAGAAGATGGAGGGGAAGCGGTTCATATAGTAGGCTGAATGAATTTGGGATTTGACTGGTATGATGTCTTTCTTAGAATATGCAGAGCATTAGATGCCAGCAAGTTTTGTAACAACTTAATTCATGGAAACAAGCTGCATGATTATTTCAGCAGCCTTGGACACTGACTCTCTTGATAGGACTAAAAAATGCATACAGGCTACTCCCACAATCCCTCATCACTATAGTCATGTCATATTTGATGAACCAATTAATTTCAGTTTGCAGTTGTTTCTTCATGTGTTCTCTTGTGCAATGCCATTGCCTCACCTGTTAATGGAGTTTCACAATCTCCAAATGAAGGTGTACTCAAAAGGATATGTGAATTTGTCTCCCTCCATTTAAGCAAGAAAAACCTTTGTTAATATTTGTTCTTTCTAGGTAGGATTGAACTTAGCTAATAGCTCATCAGATGCAGTTTTCATGCATCTGCCTAGGCCAACTGGCATAGTTTGCTAGCAAACACCAGGGCATTTAATTGCCTACCAGAATAGGAACTTTGTCTACCTCAATCTCTACAAAGTAGAAGCTTTTAACGTATCACAACCTTGAGGTCTCTTATAAATTTTGTTCTGTATCTCCAAAGTGCTTCCAAATTTCTACCGCTTGTATGCATGATTCATAGCCCTACATGGCTGAGCAAAGGTAGTCGGTGCACCAGGTATTATTACAGGAAAACAGAGAAATTTTAAATGCATCCATGCTTATGCTTATGAGTTTATATTCATGTAATTCACACATACAAAAGACTGAAATCTGCAAATTTTGCAGATAGTCATGAGCATATAATGGATTGATGTCTTTTGGGATTGCTTTTACACTGGCTGTGGTTTTTTACATTGAATATAATTATCTGCTTGGTCCACAGCTTAGCATTTTGGCTGTTACACATTTGCAGTTTTTATTGATACATGATGTACAATAACTGAACCAATTTGGATTACCCTTGTGCAGTGTGCTTTCACCTGTTCTAAACATGCCAATTTCTGATTCAAAGAGACAGAGAGTGTTGGTTGCTTCTTGTGTTCTTTATTCAGAGGTTTGTTCTGTTTGAAATTGAACAATTTGCATCATTTCTTTCCTCCTATATGTTCTTCCATTTTAATGTGACGTTAAGCAAAAAAAAAAATTCAATGCTGCTTTGTCAAGTGCCTTACCTGGACGAATGCTATTGTTGTCTTTATTGTTTTCTACCTTAGCCTGACATGTACATTGCAGGTCTGGCATGCTGTTGGTAGGGACAAAAAACCTTTACGCAAGCAATACCTTGAGGCTATTTTGCCACCATTTGTTGCAATGTTACGGAGGTGGCGGCCACTTCTAGCTGGAATTCATGAACTTGCTACTGCTGATGGCCTAAATCCTCTAGTTGTTGATGATCGTGCCTTAGCTGCTGATGCACTCCCCATAGAGGTTATAGAGCATTATCTATTCTTCACTCTTGTTCTCTACCAAAGGCTTTGCCCACTGGCTGTCACCCCTTTCTCCTACTCCTTGCTGTCACTGCTTTGCTGTAGAATTGACCACATGTAAAATTGTCGCATCTATTCTTTGACGATGCTGCTCTCATTTCTGCCAAACTTTACTTGTTGCAAATGCATTGTGGAGGGTTCTTTCATAAAGCCTGCATAAAAGTTGACATCTAGCAAACATCAACTGTTTCACTCTACTTCATTGGGTTTTATCTTTCTTTACTGATTCTGCAGTCCACCCAAACAATGGACTTATAATAGATGGATGTTAAGTTAGTGTAGTTATTTTACCATAATTTAAAATTCTTTTTGACGTATCTAATGCCTTCTGGGGGATTCCATCATAAGACATTCATGGCATACATCATTATTTTGGGAAGGAAAATGTAGTGCTGCTCTTTGCTTCATGTTGCCCACAGAACCATCCCTAGCTTTTCATTTTTCCTGGCACTGCTCTAAAGTCACTCCTTTAGATACTCGATGAATCATTTGAACAACTTGACAGATTTATTCCAAGTTGCCATAGAATTGAATGACTGCCTAGTGGTCTTTTAACAACTGCTTGCTGCATTTCTCCAACCAATGTATGAGCTTTTGCTTGGTGGCAGATGATACTTATGTGCACCTGCACATGACACTGGTTACTTCTGACTGGAGAAATTGTCTTGAATGATGACAAACATGAATGCACAATTGTATTAACTGTCAAACTAAAGGTAGTTATATAATGTGGGTGTGGTGAAAAATAAGATGAGGATAAAAGTAAAACTTAAAAGGATATAGTGAAAAAAATAGTTTGGAGTGGATGCAGTGTCTGTTCGTTCTGAAAGCTGCAGAGAATCATGCAGTAGGTGCCCTTTGTTTCCCTTCTTTCTTCATATATTCTCTTTGTTAGATGTGCCTCTTTGGCACCATGCATTGCAACTTTGCATTCTGTGTACTCATCTGTAAACCATTCCTTGTAATGCCTTTGCTGTTTCTCCATCATTGAGACATTTCAATCCTTTTTCTTCAGGCTGCTCTCTCAATGATCTCTCCAGCTTGGGCAGCTGCTTTTGCTTCTCCACCAGCTGCAATGGCATTGGCAATGATTGCTGCTGGTGCTTCAGGTGGGGAAACCTCAGCTCCTACAACAAATTCCCAGCTTAGGCGTGACTCGTCCTTGCTTGAGCGAAAATCAGCTAGGCTACATACATTTTCAAGCTTTCAAAAACCTCTGGAGGTGCCTAACAAGACACAAGCTCTTCCAAAGGACAAGGCTGCAGCTAAAGCTGCTGCCTTGGCTGCTGCGCGTGATCTTGAACGTAATGCTAAAATTGGTTCTGGAAGGGGTCTTAGTGCAGTTGCAATGGCAACATCTGCTCAGAGAAGGAATGCTAGTGATATGGAGCGTGTGAATAGGTGGAACAATAATGAGGCTATGGGAGTTGCCTGGATAGAATGTTTGCAACCAGTCGACACAAGATCAGTCTATGGGAAAGATTTCAATGCTTTGTCCTATAAATATATTGCTGTCCTTGTTGCAAGTTTTGCTTTAGCAAGAAATATGCAGCGATCAGAGGTTTGTGATTGCTTGCCCCCTTGTCATTAGATGACTGGGGAAGAAAGGGATTTGACCTATTTGTTTTTCTCCCTAGGTTGACAGGCATGCTCAACTTGATGTTATAGCTCGGCATCATTTGTTTGGTGGAAATCGTGCATGGCGCAAGCTTATCCATTGTTTGATAGAGATGAAGAGTCTTTTTGGTCCATTTGGAGAACACTTGTGCAGTCCTGAACGTGTATATTTTGAGATGCTTATCATCTTCCTTGAATCCTTTTGGTGTATATATTGATATCTAGCATCTTGATATATGATACTTTTATCTTATGTTATTCTACACATTGTGTCCAGGAAGTTCTTTTTCTGAATAATTCAGTTAAACATTTAGGTTTTCTGGAAGCTGGACTTCATGGAAAGTGCTTCAAGGATGAGAAGATGCTTGAGGAGGAATTATAGAGGCTCAGATCATTATGGTGCTGCTGCTAATCATGAGGATCAAGATGCGATGAAACAAAATCAAGGGAATGTGCCAGTTCTGGCAGCAGAAGCAATTTCAATGGAGGAGCTAAATGAAGAAGATGAACAGTCAGAACTTGATAATGCAGATGCTAGACTTTATGATGTGGAACATAGCGTAGAGAGCCATCCAAGATTGTCTGGAACAGCTGACAAGAATTTGCAGTTTTCCACAGATTCTACAGATGTGCAACTTGATGGTGCCACAGACTTGGGAAGTACATCGGCAGTAGCACCAGGATATGTTCCTAGTGAAGTGGATGAAAGAATCATTCTTGAGCTTTCTTCTTCTATGGTCCAGCCACTAAGGGTTATGCGAGGAACCTTTCAAGTAAGATGTAAAAACCATAGAATATTTTATTCTTGTAATTAACTTATTTCGAACATTTGTGTTGTTATTTTGTTATGTGGCATTGATGCACTCTAGTTGTTGATTTGTGTAAGCTTTGATCATTTCTTCTTTGCTTAACGTGAAAGTTAGGAACTGATACTTTTATATCTAAATGAGGCATAGTCAGATTTGCTCCTATTTTTAACTGCTGAGCACAGGAACTATTTGTTTCTGTCAGGTAACTAGCAGGAGAATTAATTTCATAGTTGATACTGCTGAGAGCAATGCTGTGGATGGAATGGAACCTTCTGAATCAAGAGAACAAGAAAAGGATCACAGCTGGTTGATATCGTCCCTCCATCAGATGTATAGCAGAAGGTGAACTTGTTTTACATTTATACGTTTACTGGGAGTTTGTTTGATTCCTCTTGCTTAAAAATTTGAGATTCTTATATTTGGGAGGAATAATATTTTAGTTTACAGGTCTTATCATATTTGATAATAGAAATTTGATTTTTGAGATAAGAAATGAGAATATTTTTCATTTTCAATGTGAAGTGTCACAAAATCTTGGTTGTCTTTTAACTATGGGTCATTTGGCACAATAGATCCTCTACAGACTAATTTTTTCTGGCCCTGGCTTAGAAGTGCTAATGGCTGATTCTGGAAGACCCTATATATGGAAGTTTTGCCTTATCACTGCATAAGGCATTGTGGGGGATGCTATTCTTTATGGTAATTGTAGCTTTGTATTAGAATTTCACTTTTGATGTCTGTCTGATTTGTCATTATTTCCTAACCACAGATATCTCCTGCGAAGAAGTGCTCTGGAACTGTTTATGGTTGACAGATCAAATTTCTTCTTTGATTTTGGGGTATTTGATTTCTAAACTACTCTTTTGTTGCTTTTGGCTCATGCAAATATGGTTCTGTTAATGAACCTTACCTTCTGATTAAATTGTTGGTTTATCTTTTATTTGTCCAGAGTACTGAGGGGCGAAGAAATGCATACCGAGCTATTGTTCAATTACGTCCTCCTCATTTAAACAACATTTATTTGGCCACTCAGGTTTATAACATTGTCCCTGGCTTGTGTATGTGTGTGTGTTTGTATTCTTGCAGAATGCAAGTGTGGGGACCTTGAAGCTGGTTAATCATAGGTCTTGCTTTAGCCATTATGTCACAGTTGCATGAATGATTTTCTCTTGTAGAGGCCTGAACAACTTCTAAAGAGAACTCAACTCATGGAGCGGTGGGCAAGGTGGGAGGTATAAATTCAAATGAACTTCAGTATATTTCAACTTTTGTTTACTATTCAGGGGCTTTTCCTTTCTTCAATTTCATAATAAGAACAATTTGGCAATGATGCAGATCAGCAATTTTGAATACCTAATGCAGCTTAATACCCTGGCTGGACGTAGTTATAACGACATCACTCAGGTTAATTTCTAGGGTAACTACCGATTCTCTTGTGTCAGTTATGCGCATATAATCCTAATTTTTTTAAAAACAAATTTCTTGCAGTATCCAGTCTTCCCATGGATTCTTTCTAATTACAGTTCAAAGACTTTGGACCTTGCTGATCCTTCTTCTTATCGTGATCTTTCAAAGGTGGAATATTTTGAATTTTGCTTCTACTTGTACATTTTAACTGTCACCACTTTAGTTATACAATTGTATGGTACCTGCAGCCTGTTGGTGCATTAAATCCTGATCGGTTGCAGAAGTTCCAAGAGAGATATTCAAGCTTTGATGATCCTGTCATTCCCAAATTCCACTATGGTTCTCATTATTCAAGTGCTGGAACAGTAAGTTTTGACTTCTGTTTGATCATTTGCAATTGGTTTTTATGTCAGTATTTGTAGTCCTGTGCAGTAGTTGATGAAGGTTGTTAATTTCCTTGCATTGCTCACTCTTAGAACCAGGGATTGGAGAATTAATGAAGTCATATTGATCAAATGTTTCAAGATTTTATCTTGGATCATAGTATTGTCTCGGCTAAACTGGTTTCAATTTTATGGAACTTGGATGTAAACATTTGGTATTAAGACACAAAGTTCCAAAAAGTGATTATCTTAGATTATTATGTATCAGAATTTGAATGATTTCAAGGAGCCAGAATTGGACTTGTATAAGCAGTTGGATTTGCTCCAATTCAATTGTTATTCAGTGCATTGCTGCCTCAGGGATGTCAGTCCCAACCAATCCAACCCCATCTGCCCACCTGCACCCCTTCTCCCCAAGGGGCCCTGCCCACTGGGCAGCTGCTCTTAAAAAACCAATAAAAGGGTTGTTCTTCTTAATTCTCATTGAAATACCTTTTACCTTGGATATGAGATAACATGTGGTCCTTTTGGGTTCTAAGTTCTGCTTTACTCTGGCAGTCTAATATGCAGTCACTGTGGTAACCCCTTGTATGGATGCTTTGCTTCTGTGGTAGGTGTTGTATTATCTTGTTAGAGTTGAGCCATTTACAACCCTTTCAATTCAACTGCAAGGTGGGAAATTTGATCATGCGGACCGAATGTTTTCAGATATTCCTGCTACTTGGAATGGAGTTCTTGAGGACATGAGTGATGTCAAGGAATTGGTATGCATAATTTTTGTTACAAATCATGAAATCATGAAATCATGACCATATTTTTATGCATAGAATTGATTATTTCTAATCTTTTTCATCAGTTGTGCTGACTTTCATTTGTCCATTGCCTGTTAATCAGCCAATCATGAACATTTTTTTTTTTTATTTCTTTCTGTCTTAGGTTCCTGAGCTGTTTTACCTTCCAGAGATCCTAACCAATGAAAATTCAATTGACTTTGGTACAACACAGTTAGGAGGGAAGCTTGGTATGTCTTATCAAATATTTATGCTGTGTAAACAGAAAAATAGTTGAGTTGGAGACTGATGAATGTTTCCCATTTTATCAATGTCTCTTGATTCAGATTCTGTCAAACTTCCTCCATGGGCTGAAAATCCAGTTGATTTCATTCATAAGCATCAAATGGCCCTTGAGAGTGAGCATGTTTCTGCTCATTTGCATGAATGGATTGATCTCATATTTGGGTAAGTTTGTTGCAAAGTGATTAAGCATTTTTCATTCAACTGGCATATTAACTTTGAGGTTCTTTTGTTTTAACCATTCAATTTATTGGACCATTCAGCTACAAGCAACGTGGCAAAGAAGCTATACAGGCAAAGAATGTTTTCTTCTACATCACTTATGAAGGAACGGTTGATATTGACAAGATATCTGACCCAGTAAGTATGGTTTGCTACAATACCTGTTAAATGGTTGTTTTGTTCCTTTTCTTCCTTTTCTCATATCCACCAACAATAGGTCCAACAACGTGCGACACAAGACCAAATTGCTTACTTCGGTCAAACTCCATCCCAACTTCTGACCGTACCTCACTTGAAGAAGATGCCACTAACAGATGTTCTTCATCTGCAGGTCTGATCTCAACAAAAAATTTACCTTTTCAACTCAAAACAATTTTGGATGTGTGGGTTTCCATTTGTGATGTATAGTGCTAATAATTTTTTCAGATTGTCTATAATGCCTCTCTTCTATGCATATGCATGCTATGGGCCAATATGTTATATGGGATAAGGTCTGTGGATTTATATTGCTTGAGATGTGACAAATTCTTTCTATACGTAGGCATAGAGCTTTCTCAGAACCTTTGGCAGTTTGTCCTGAATTTTTTATTTTTTTTTCATTACTCCTAATGTTTAATGTACCATAAGAGGAAGGATGATCCAAGCAATATCCCATGCTAAAAATTTTTGTGAAAAATCATAAGTCCTAAGAGGAATATTGTAGTCCTTGCTTTCTACTTGTGAGCTGATGGCAGCCTAGTGCTTAAAAATAGCTGGCAATGTGATAATTCTTGATCTCTTTCAATTTGAAAGTCCAGGATTTAAATTGATGTCCTTTGATTGATTCCTCCTAAATTGAGAGGCTATTTACAAAGCCATCTTGGGGGAAAATGTTGGAGATTGTGATGTCTTGTGATGCCTACTGATACTTTATGTTGCAGCTCACTGTTTTCTTGTTCTACCTATGATTAAGACATATTTTATAGCATGGTGTCCTGATCTAAAGTCTTCATGCCAGACTATCTTTCGAAATCCCAAAGAAGTCAAACCGTATGCTGTTCCAGCCCAAGAACGGTGCAATCTTCCTGCAGCAGCAATTCATGCATCTTCTGATACTATCACAATTGTTGACATAAATGCACCAGCTGCACATGTTGCACAGCACAGGTGGCAACCCAACACCCCAGATGGAAAGGGTACTCCTTTTCTCTTCCAACATGGAAAGGCCTCAACCAGTTCTGCTGGCGGAACTTTCATGCGCATGTTCAAAGGTTCAGCTGGAGCAGGTTCAGATGAGTGGCATTTTCCTCAAGCACTGGCATTTGCTGCATCTGGAATCAGAAGCACAGCTGTGGTCTCCATAACATGTGACAAACAAATAATCACTGGTAACTAACCATTTAGCACATGATGCTTTGAGTTAGGTAACAGGATGCTTGGTTTCATCTCCATCAGGGTCCCCGCTTTTCCCTTTTTTGAGGCAGTTTTGGCAATAAAGATAACCCTATTTTGAAATGAAGTGTCTGAGCTTTATGAGTGAGTAAATGAATTGTGTGTGTTCTCAATTGAATTCTGGGTGATTATTTTCAGCTGGCTACTATTATTTTGAATCAAAAATGATCATTTCATGTCAGGATGCCATTTGCTTGACTCCTATTTTCTTTCTTTGCCTCTAGTACAGCAAGATAGAGCTGTAGTGGGACACTCGTGGGACCAGTAATTATATGGTTGTTATAATTGATATTCTCTAATTCTCTAGGTGGTAAATGGAAGTATCTTCTTAATGAGATGAGATCCCACCTCAGTTCTTTTGTGTACAAATTGATGTCCTATATGGTTTCTGACAAGTGTCAAAAGCTTACCTTTTTTAGTACTGACTTGAAAATATAACATTCTTAATTCTGCCATTATATCCAGGTGGACATGTGGATAACAGTATCAAGCTGATATCATCAGATGGAGCAAAAACATTAGAAGTAGCTTTTGGGCACTGTGCTCCGGTCACTTGCCTGGCGCTTTCCCCAGATAGCAACTATCTTGTCACAGGATCAAAGGACACGACTGTGTTACTTTGGAAGATAAATAGAGAAGTTGCTTCTCACTCAAGTGGCTTGTCAGAGACAGCTGGCACAGGAACATTGCCATCAACCAGTAGTTCTTTGCTCAATAACTTGACAGACAAAAGCAGGAGGCGTCATGTTGAGGGTCCAGTACATGTTCTTCGCGGTCACCGTGGGGAAATACTTTGTTGTTGTGTCAGTTCTGATGTTGGGATTGTTGTTTCTTGTTCCCTTTCATCAGATGTTCTATTGCATTCCATTAGAAGGGGCTGCTTGATCAGAAGACTGGTTGGTGTGGAGGCTCATGCTGTTTCCCTTTCTTCTGAGGGTGTGCTAATGACTTGGAACCAACACCAACATACTCTAAATACCTTTACTCTAAATGGGACACCAATTGTTAAAGCTCAACTCCCTTTCTCTGGAAGTGTAAGATGCATTGAAATTTCTGTAGATGGGCACAATGTGTTGATTGGAATGAACTCATGTTCAGAAAATGATAGAAGTTGTTGTAATAACCGGGATATGAGTTTAAAGAAGCCAGGAATTGAAGGTTTGGATCCAGAATCAGAGGAAATGGGGGAAACAAACAGAGTAGATGTTCCTTACCCTTCGATTTGCTTCCTGGATCTGCACACGTTGAAGGTATATGAAACTGAGAATTGTTTTCATGGTGAATATGCATGAGTTTATTGTCCCATGTGTTCGTGATGACAATATGTGTGTGCCTAATCCATGTGATGTTCTTCCAGACATTTGGTTACTTATCTGGATCTACAGGAATTTTAGTTCTGGTCTCTAGTGACCTGATATGGTTAAAATTTGCATGTTAGGGCATTCAAGCAACTCTACTTATTTCACAAACTTGCATTTACATGTCTTGGTTGCACAATATGCATTTCATGTTGCATAATAAATTTTAGTGTACTCTATTCTGAAATGCTCTGTTAATTAGCTTTTGGCTATTACCTAACTGCCTTAACTGTGAACTGGTTTTGTATTTTACTAACATGTAGTGTATGATGTCAGGTCTTCCATGTACTGAAACTTGAAGAAGGCCAGGACATTACAGCCTTGGCTTTAAATAATGATAATACAAATCTATTGGTGTCAACGGCAGACAAACAATTGATAATATTCACAGATCCAGCTGTAAGTTAATCAAATTCCTTTAGCATTAGAGAACTTGTTGGTTCAGTGCTAATCTCAATGCAACTCATCTTGATTACATTTTGCAGTTGAGCTTGAAAGTAGTGGATCACATGCTCAAGCTTGGTTGGGAAGGTGATGGCCTCAGCCCCCTTATAAAATCCTAAATTTACTGAGTTTTGATAAGTTGAGGACCAACGGAAGATACACAATACAAGCTAGGATAACATCAGAATGTATACCGGAGGGTCTGTTGGCTGCCCCCGGTTAAGATATTAGGTCAGTCTCTTTCTCAGTTTGGAGCCGTCCTTGTGTGTGTAACATATGTACTTTGAGCATTTGGACAACCCTATTGGGCATGTGCCTGGTTTCACAAGGTGGTTCTGCAGTTTTTGACACTGTTGAGTTATAGTTTGTTGCCATTGAGATTTTATGAGTTCAGATCCCAGAGGGTCAAAGGCTTTCCTTTTTCTCCACTAGCTTTTTGTTTTTTCCAGGGATGGTAGATAAAGATAGATGGTAAATCTGTGTATCTTACGTGTAGTCATTTCTTTCATATAAATCCATTTAAACTCCATCAAACAATATATAATTTTTAGTAATAATATTTTTACTCTCGACACTTTTTACAACATTTTTATTCGTAACACTTTATATTATAACATTGCCAAACAGGCCTTTAAAAACTTGGGATATGTTGGACAAAGATTTCAAGTAAACGAGTACTATGCTATCTTAATGCCTTGTCAAACCGAATGTTTGACTTCCCTCTCTGTGGAAGGCGCGGACATGAAGGCCTCCATCAATGTGAAGATTAATCATTGTCCGATAATTGACAGCTTTATTTTCATCTGTCAATTTGAAAATGAAACTGCCTAACAAGACTGACGAGAAGATCTTCATCTGCCTATAAGCAAACTCCTTTCCTAGACAGATTCGTGGCCCTGCCTGTCAACAAGAAGAAACTGCATCTTAATTTTCTAACAAAATAGAGAAATTGTAGAGTGAATTTCAGCTTCTTCATTAAGACTAAAACGGCCATAAAAATATCATTTATGCAGGCTAACCTGGAAGGCTGCGAACTTGAAGGGACTCTCTGGCTGAAAGACACCATCTTCATCCAGCCATCTCTCTGGTTTATATTCACAGGCATCATCACCCCATATGAATTTCATCCTGCCCATAGCATAAGGTTGGTAGGCAACCAGATCCCCTTTCCTGACACTGTAACCATCTGGCCATGTATCATCAGAAAGACAACTTTTCGCATCCTGTTAACAGGGAAATGAGGGGTAAGAGAATTCCTCCGGCAGGCGATAACACAAATAACCAGGAAGCAATTGTAACATCGCCACATATAATATGTAACTGAGCTGCAGGATTTGTAATTAGTTATAATTACGAAAATACAGTTGGAAATACTTTAAATGCCTGAGAGTTGCATCGACTTTTCTTTGCATTGCAAATGTTTGCAGATAGATACAAAGGGGGAAAACAGGTAACAATAGCAAATATTACAGTGGAAAAATCCATTACCACAGGCACAGCTGGATAGAGTCTGAGACTTTCGGTTATAGCAGCATGCAAATAGTTCATCTTTTCTAAAGCTTCTTCACTAACACTGGCTGCACATTCTTCAAAAGTTGTAATTCTGTCCATTTTAGTTGCTTCTCTTACTTCAATTGCAACCTTTTCCTGCACAGCTGGGTGCTTACAGAGCATGTAGATAAACCAAGATAGAGTCACCGCCGTCGTGTCTTTTCCGGCAATCACAAAGTTGAGAACTATGTCTCGTAAGTATGTTCGATCAGTGTGAGTCACCTGCAGGAACCTTGACAAAATATCATCTTTCTTCACCTGCATTGTCCACATAACAACAAAATAAATGGATGTCATACACAAGGAATCAGAACCAACAGCACCAGGGAGGTTCAGAATCACTAACAGAAGAGTAATCCTTGGAATTGTGCATTTGCTCGACTTTGTTATCAATTAGCTTATAAACGAAATCATCAACCACTTTGATATTTTTCTTCAATGCAGCTTCTGATCCTATGTTCAGTAACCTCTTTATCTTCCAGAAGATATCAACATACCGCAGCAGGATCAGCGCGCTTGCATCATCAAAAGCAGTGCTAAATTTTGTGCCTTCTTCACAGGAACCGCACATCCTGTCCAGTTCTATTCCAAATGCAACTTTGAATATCGAATCCAAAGTTGATTTCATGAATAGATCCTACACAATAGGTAGAATTTGGAGAATTTACATTACATCTGCACATCCACACAGATTGTTGTAATTGCTCATGGAAATTTTGGGGTCAAAGAATCACGGACCTGTACATCCATCGACTGATTAGATTCTGCAGCTCTGGACAATACACTAGCAAGCTTAGTTACATTATTTCTGAAGACCACACTGCTAAAGTCCCTCAAGACCTTTGTGGAGAACTCATAGCTGGAAACCTTTCTTTGTTGTCGCCATTTGTCACCATCAACAGTAAAGATTCCATCACCAAGTAAACCACTCAAAATGTCGTAATTGTACTCACCCTGCCAAAATTGGGAGCCATTTCATAAATAATTCTTATTTGAATACAAAGAATCCAATATTCTTGTATAAAATTCATGTTCATGGATCAGAAAAAGGAAGAATTCAATCAAAGCAGATGAACTTACACAATTTGGACAAGGGAAATAAAATAAAAGTATACCTTGCCATAATTTTCGAAGTTGGTTTTGAGCATATACTCAACATTAACAGGGTCAACCGTGTAGATCTCACTTCTAAAAGGACCAAGAAGCCTGTAGGTTCTGTACTTGCCAGCAAGATCGGTCATGTAATGATGCAATCTGTTGAAGTTGAGAAGCTGGTTAAAGACTGTGCCACCTATGGGATGGTACCGCTTCTTTCTTTGGTGATTCTTGCTCACCCTTTTCACAAGGAGTTGAAGTAAGAGCAGCGATAGGACTATAGCCACAGCGGCGAAGCCCACTTGGTTGGAGAGGAAATCGGTGAATTCCATTTCTGCCAACAACGAGCACGGTGGTCAATGGCTTTATCTTAGCTGTTGTTTATTATAAGACGGGAAGACTATATCATATCTTGAAGGAAATTATACTATATAAAATTTATAGATTTAACCAAAACTGGCCCTTCACAAATAAAAATAACTTTTATTTAGTGAAAAAAATAGACAAATTATTACAAAACAAATAACTTATATTATATAAAAATTATTTTATATGATATGAATAAAATTTTATACAATACAAATAACCGTGTGTGTACAAGGTTTTTACGTTGATCACGTGAGTAGTTATCTTTGTCGCATGTGAATTTTAAATGAAGTGAGGGGCCCTAGGCAGACAAATGGTTAGCACGATACCGTGCCTTGTACTGTTATCCCAGCGAACCCAAAAAACCAAAGACTTTCTCCAGATTAGGTGGAAAGTTGTGAGAAATATCATAAAAAATAATAATTATACATGAATAGTACTTTCTCTCAATTTTTCCTTCTTCCAACTAAACAACTCAAATGAAGGATACATTTTTTTTTTCTTTTTTTCTCTCTCCTTTCTTCTGCCTGCCATTAATCCCTTAATAAAATGCACAGTCATAAACACAAAAACACAAACATAGTGCAACATAGAAATTGCGCCATGCTAATTTTACGTGAATTTAAATGTATCTCAACTTGTTTATTATAAATTGTTCGTTTAAATTTAAAATTAAACAAACCACAATGCCACATTTTTGTTGATAATCATCCATGATTAAAGATTAAAAAAATTAGTTTCTTTGAAATAAAGAAAGAAAAAAAAGAGAGAAACACTTCTTTATCTTAAAAATTATTTAAAAAGATGTTTTTAATCTTTAATATTTGTTTGGCATTTAAAATATATATATATAACCAATTACTTATTTATGATGAGTACATATAATATAGATCACAAAAATTATTATTTATTGACATATAAATTATATTTTAATTTTAATTTTATAATTTATTTTATTTATTTTATAATATTTTAATATAATTAAAAATTTTAATTAAATTATTTAAAAAATGATATACAAAATATTTAGTTATTTTTATAATATTTTTTTAATTAATTATTAAAAATTTTCTCCTTTACAATAAAATATTTTCTTCAGGTAGTTAGATAATATTTTAACTTATAAATATATATATATATATATATATATATATAAAAGCCAAAGAATTAAAATAATTTCATAAATTATAAATTTTTAATATTTAAGTATTATTTTTTTAAAAAAATTATATTATATGGTAAATTTTAGAAAACCTTATAAAAATTTAATTGAGTGTTGACTTTTTATAATTTATTTTTTAATACTTTTATCTCACATTAAGTAGTATGTTTAGCTTGTATCAATGTCATTTTGTGGAGTTCAAAGCAATCTCTTTAACAACGAAGATTGTGAAGGAAAGACTCTATTTAAAATAATTTTATAAGATTATAAATCCAATAGACATTGTACTAGAGATATTACTTGTAGTCTGTATGTTCGTAAACATATTCTTAATTTCAAAGATATTTCTTCCTTCAATGAAATTTTTTTATTAAAGAATTTGTGAGATGGTTTGTTAAAATAAATATCTATTTTTAATGCAATAATGTTTGTAAGGAGAACAAGATCATACTTACATATTCTAAACTTTAAGATAGTGTAGTGGAATGATGTTTAACAGTTTTGATTGAGATATGGTAAGTCTAAAATTTACTCATGAATAAAGATGAGAAATTTATTATTCATTGAATTTTATGGTAACACTAAATTTAAGGAAATCTTAGATTGGACTAAAAGAAGATTTAATTCTTATTTTCTATTAAGTTTTGAATTGCATAATAATATGTCTGCTCACACTTCTATTGTTGATCATGTTGATTTAGGTGTCTAAGAATTAATGACTTTAGAATAAATTCTAATGGCATATTAATAAATCATGAATCAACTATTTAAAAAGGAGAAGAAACACTGATTGTTTGTTTATAATATGATTAAATAAGTTGATTCATGTATTTCAAAAAAGATGCTGATAGATTTGAAGATTGTGATGACAAAAAGATTAATTTATGAATAGATTTCATCAACTTATAGGTTAAACTTAGAACCCACAGGTCTCAAGACCTTATAACCAACTCAAAGGATAATTCCATAACTCATAAGTTTCAAAATCTTATTAATTCTTTATTTATCATATTTATTAATTTTCTTGGAGTGAATAATCAATCTAATGATGATTCAACATCATCATTTGTTAATGTCATTGCTTACATAATGATTCATAAATTGTTGGTTCATATTAAAGACACTAATTTATTCTAAGTATTTGTTCCTATAACATGAAAGACATTAGTTATTCACTGTTAACTTGAAGGCAAGTTTCTCTCAAGTGGAGAGGTCTGGCGTTAGACATGTCATAATGACTATTCTTTATTATCCTATAAATAATGTTATAATTCTTATTTTGTAATTTCTTTTACTTATTTTATAATATTTTAGTATAATTAGGAATTTTAGTTAAACTATGTAAGAATAACATGCAAACTATTCAAGTGTTTTTAGAATAATTTTCTAGTTACTCATTAAATGTTTTCTTATTTAGGTTAAAGTATTTTTCTAATTCATTAGATAGTATTAAGCTATAAATATATATGTAAGCCAAAAGGCTAAAGCAATTCAAAAAATTATTAAAATTCTAATATCTCATTATCTAGACATTTTTCTAATTTGAGAGTTGTTATATTATATAACAAATTCCAAAAACTCTTTTAAAAGTTCAATTAAGTGTTGAATTGTTGTAATATATTTTTCCATGCTTTTGTCTCACATCAACATAAAATCCAAGAAGTGTATTTATGTCATTCAAATGGGCACTTTTGAAACTTAAATAGAAACCTAAAGAAATTACAAACTGTGTATTCCACTACTAGTAAGATGAAGATTTGAGAAAAAAAATTTCAATAATGAGTGCATAGTTCTTTAAGAAGCAAGATTTGTCCTTTGTCAATAATTTTCTATTGTGTATTATTGTGAAACCATTTTCTACCCTAAGACCAAGTTCTGATTTGGTATAAGTAATAGGTGGGCAACTCATTATTGTTGGAACATTTCCAAGATGTAAAGTCATCTTTAATTTACTTGATACTTATTTAAAGATGTCTTTTAATAAATAAACACATTAAAATGATTGTGCCTATTGGATTCAAGAGATATTTTTCTTGACCAAGAGATCTTAGGCTTTTATATATGTGTGTGTGTGTGCACATGTGCTATGGTTAGTTAAATATGATATAAAGAAAATAACTTTTTTCTCAACACCTCACATAAATGACTGGCCTCCTTAGTGTTGCATGCATGTATGCTAAGTAGGGCAATTCCCTTACTCTAGATAAGTTGTTGTTTGACCTTGGTAGTTTGGAGTTAATAATGAACTCTTATGATTAGAGGGACTTAGGTGGTTAATGAGCTTTAGGCATATTTCTTCTAGGTTTAGGCAACCAAGCCATAAGCACCCTTAGATACACCATATATGGGTTCTTGCATTGTTTTATTCCTAAAGAGGAGGAGCCTATTCTTTGGGTAGACCTAATTCAACTTAGTTGGACCATTTAGTTGCTAAGACTTTAGGCATAGTGGTAAGGGCAGGCTTGGCTGCCACTTAGTGGGATTAAAATTATTAGTAGAGTAAGGAGGCCATTGACCATCTATGAGCTAAGTTGGAGAAAAAGTATGGTTTGTGTTAGAGCTGGCAAGGTCCGCTTTTCTCTTTTCTTAGTACAAGGCTTTCAAGGCTAACCTAACCAAGGAGTAAGACCTTTGAAAGGTCATAGAGTTGAGTTTGGTGCAAGGAGAGGGTCAAATCATAGAGTTAGAAGTCTTCCTCTAATAGGTTGGGTGGTAGCTAAAGTAGTTAGAGGGGCTTACTATTGAGAAGCTACTAGTAATAGGGAATTTTTGTTTTTACAATTGTGTAAAAATCTTTTATCTCAACCTTGAGGTTTATGAGTTGTTAATTGATAACAAGTTTTTATGGGAGATTCTTTCCTTGCTTTATTTGGTTAGGGTTCCTATAGGTAGTGACATTGGGATGTCTTCTATGTTAGTCAATTTGCTACCAAGTTCACCTTTCACTAAGGATTTTTGAAAGGCACTATAAGGAGTCTATTTGTTGCTAGCACTAGGCCTTACGTAGATAATTGTTGTTGGACTTTGAATCAATTTTTGGACATGGTCTAGTCTGTGTGGTTCTTATGCTACTTTTATTTCACATTTGTTGTAAAGCTTATGCATGTATTTTTTTTTTTGGCTCTTAAATAAGTGCACCTTTGACCTTTAACCTGTATTTCTTAGTTATAGTAAATAAAATCCTCTTTTTCCTATTTGCTCTCTCTCTTTGTATTTTTCTTTTGCCTTTACATTTATGGGGTTTGCCTTTACATTTATGGGGTTTGCCTTTAATTTATAGGAAATAGTCAAAGAGTTACTTCAATTGTATGGTCATTATTGAGTTTAGAAAATTAGGTTGCATTTCTTAGGAACCTATTATGTATCCTTGGCTTTTATGGCCATATGTCATTATACAAGAGGTGCATGCTAACTATAAATAAGGATTGCTAGCCAAAGCTTTTGGCAAATAACTCTATATTTATTATTCATGTTGTATTATTATGGGTGAAACCTCCTTTGTTCCATGTTTGGATCATCACTACTACCATATCCTAATGGTTAGGCACTTGACAACTATATAAGGAGTTGAAAGGTTAACGAGAAAGTTTATATCTTACCAATATCCTGTTAAAGAGATCTACCTTATTACGTTAGCTAGCATATTACCATATTAATCCATGGGGAATGCCAACATTTTACAAGGGGTGGAAGTAGCCAACTCTCTTTGTTCCTCTAGTGCTATTGGCTTATAACAAACATTAGACTTAATTTGTGTCACCTAGTGGCTTTCCCATGACAAGTGGTCTAATGCTTCCACTTGTGTTGGACTTAGGCATTTGAGGAGGCTTAGGAGTTTGATTGTGAAATTTGTTTATGTAGGGTATATATGAGAGTGTGAGTTAAGCTAAGTCATTTCTTCTCTCATTGCCTCCTTATTAGGCTATAAATGGATAATATTATACAATCATCAATTGTTATTGTTAAACTACAGACTTCCTTTGATTTAAAGTGTCAGACTTAATTTATATCACTCAATGAATTTCCTATGACAAATGGTTCATTGCTTTTGCTTATGTTGGACCCAAGCATTTGAGGAGGGTTAGGAGTTTTATTGTGACACTTGTTCATGTAAGGTCTATATCCTAAGGGCAAGAGAGTGTGAGTTAAGCTAAGCCATTTCTTCTCTCGTCCCTCTTTGTTAGGCTATAAATGGATAACATCACATAATCATCGATTGTTATTGTTACACCAGAGGCTTCCTTCAATCCAAAGCGTCAGACTTCATTTGTGTTGTTTAGTGGCTTTCCCATGATAAGTGGTCTAATGCTTTTGCTTGTGTTGGACTCGAGCATCCAAGGAGAGTTAAGAGTTTGATTGTGACACTTGTTCATGTAAGGTATATATCTTATGGGTAAGATAGTGTGAGTTGAGCTAAGCCATTTCTTCTCTCGTCACCTCTTTATTAGGTTATAAATGAATAACATTACATAATCTTCAATTATTGTTGTTGCACCAGAGGCTTCCTTCAATCCAAATTATTGTATTAGGATGTTAGCCCTTTCATTATACTATAAGTTAGGTTGTAATGTAACTTGTATTATACTTCGTTATAATCTATTATTGGTAAATAAAGTCACTTTTTATTTTAAATGTTCAATTGCTTATTGCAATTTCTTATTTCTAATTTTTACATCTTTCATCTTACACCTTTATTTTTTTTTTATGTGTTATAATTATTTTCCTTACTATGTCTCTACTTTTCATAGCATATTATCTCAATGTTGATGGCAAGTTGTTTGTGTGTTGCATTCACATGGAGCTCTTTAAGAAGTCTTGGCAAAAGGCATGTGTGGCACGCTCAAGTGGGGTGCCTTATGTAGTGTTGATGGGAAGCTTATGTGGTGCACTCACATAGGGCACCTTAAGTTACTCTTTACTTTGTTGTAAGGCTAGAAGCTTGTATGATATGCTCACATTGATCATTGTAGGCATTTTTAATAAGAGGCCTAAGGGGCACACTCAATTAGGGCACCTTAGTTGACTTTTGATATTGTTGCTAACAACAAGCATGTGTGACACATTATTGTGAGGCTCTTTAGTCATTCTTAGTAGGAGGCCTATGTAGCATCCTCACACCCACAAATGGTTCACCCTTAAGCTATTCTAAATTTAAATTTGGTACTATTAAAGCTTTCAAGAAATATAGGGAGAAGTTTATGCATATTAAAGTATTGAAGAATTATTTAATAATGTGTTTCTTGATCAAAATTTTCTTGATGATTTTATGATGCAAAAATAATTAAACTTTATTAATTGGAATTATGCTTTGTATCCCAATATGATAAAAATGTTCTTTACCAATATTACAAAGAACTATGATGAAAAGATTAGTTTCTTATATGAATGAAACTAATGTTGCATTGACATCAAAGGTAATTACAGATATTTTCTTTGATTCTAATACTAATAATGAGATTAATTTCCATAGGGGATAGATTGGAGAATGATTGTTAACTCTTAAGTAATTGAAAGTTGTGTTTGAGGGTAAAAGTTGGCAATAAAGGAAACTGACATAAAATGAGTAGCCCAAAACTCCTTGGGCCAAAGAGACCACCAAAAATTTAAAGGAAGATTTTGGAAGACTTGACTCTTACATATAATTTCACTATTTAGGCATCATATGAAATATTCCAGAATTATACTAATAATTTAAGAATTTTAATTTTTTATTTTACATATTTTTTTATTTATATTAAAATATTTTTCTAGTTAGGCAATCTTACCTATAAATATGTGTGAGCCCAATGACCAAATCAATTCAAATTCAATTCAAGTGAATAAACACTTCAATAAAATTCTTGGTTTTATTTCTATCATGCTCTTTAAGAATTACTATTTTCTTAGATTAATTGAATGTTAGCGTTTTCTTTACTAAATGTTGCGTCAAGTGGTATCAAAGTAGGACTTGCCTATTTTGATGACAACTTGAGATAAAGGGAATAGCAACCATCATATTGATGAAGATCAAGGGATGTAAGTCATTTGGTCAACTACTTATGACAAGGAGGTAACATTGTAAAACCATAGTTAAAGGATTAATTGGTTGGAACATGGATTAAAAGTCATCAACAATTAACTCAAATCTCTCTTAATGGAAAGTGCTAATAAGTACTAGAAAAATGAAAAGAATTAGATAAGAGATTTTGCTTGCAATCAACCTCTTGCTCAACCTATCCTTGCAAATCTATGTAGGTGTCAAACCTATACGATAGATTCTAATGAAGAAACAAATGTATGTATGCATCAAACTTACGTAGCAAACTCTAATGATGATGATGGTGGACTTGGTGAATACCCAAACTATGTTAGATATGAACAACAACAACCTCGACCTCCTTGAACCTTAGATGAATTCCTATATTTAATGGTGAATGAATATTAAAAGTTTTATGGATTGGTTAGCCGAAGTAAAATGATTTTTTGATTATATAGAGATATTTAAGGATCAAAAAGTTAGATTGGTAACTTGTCGACTAAAAGGCGGAGCCTCTACTTGGTGGGAACGAATGAAGGATCAAAGGAGAATAGAAGGGAATGCTCCAATTAAAAGTTGGTATAAAATGAAGCAACTACTAATGGGGCCATTTCTTTCTCTAGATTATGAACATTCCAACAATATCAACGTTGCAACCAAGGTAATTGGACAATTCATGAATACTCAATAGAATTTTTCAAATTGTCTGAATGCAAAAACCTGATGGAATTAGAAAGCTAGCAAGTTACGAGATACTTTGATGGACTAAACTAGCTATCTAAGATAAAATTGGAGTTCAAATGTTGGTGGATGTATCTATGGCTAGGAATATGGCTTTGAAAGCTAAGATCATGTTGCAAGAAAGGAGCAAGGTTAAATCTTCTCGTAAGTTTTTTATTGATTTCTACAAATTTGTGGCAAAAAAAGAGAAACAGAAGGCCCCGGGTCAACTAGAAAAACCTATACCTAACAAGACTGCAGGGAAACAATCACGTGCAAAGAAAGTTACAATTCATAGTGTTAATTCTTACGAAAAGCCTATGCTTGGCAAGTGTTTAAAGTGTAATGAGGTAGGCCATTGTTCTAGCGATTGTCCACACCAGAGGACAGTAAATGTAATAAAGCAAGAGAAAGTAGTTGGAGTTGAAGAGAATGAAGTCTATTACTACCCAGATGGCAAGAAGTGTGAGTATAAGGATGACAAAGTTATGTATATGATAAGAAAGTTGATGATAGCTCATAAGCAAGAGGATGATACTCAACAAAACAAGTTATTCTATACCAAATGCACAATTAATAACATTTTGTGTTATTTGATTATTGATAATGGAAATTAAAAAAATATTATTAAAATAGAAATTGTTAAGAAATTGTAGTTACTAGTAAAGAAGTACACAAGTCCATACACCATTGGGTGGAATCAAAACAGTGAGAGAACTCTAAGTAACTGAATGATGCAAGGTCCTTTTCTCAATTTGCAAGTATACAAATGAGGTTTATTATGATGTGGTGGACATGGATGCTTACCACCTATTATTTGGATGACCCTAGCAATTTCACATTGAAGTTCAACACTTATGTAGAAAGAATGTCTATAAACTTGAGAAAGATGAAATAAAATATACATTACTACCTATAAAAAGAGGATCTTGAACCAAGACTTCCTAGGTGAAGGAAAAAACTTTTCTAATAATCAACCACTTAAATCAAGAGATGGAGGCTGCCATTAAATAATCAAAAAAGGTGCATGTATTAATAGTAAAAAGTGGAGTAACTAGTGGTTCACAAATAAAGCTTCTAGAACCAATCAAGTTGTTGTTAAAAGAATTCAATGAAATTATACCTAAAGAGTTACTAGACGAGTTACTATTAAAGCATAACATCCAACATTAGATTGATCTAGTTCCTGGAGTTAAGTCTTCCTAACCTACCTCATTACCAGATGAGCTTCAAAGAGAGTGAGGTCCTAAGAGAGAAGATAAAAGAATTACTACGGAAGGAATATATCAGAGAATGCTTAAGCCTGTGTGTAATACTAGCCTTACTGACTCCAAAGAAAGATTGGAGTTAATGGATGTGTGTTGATAGTTGGGCCATCAACAATATTACCATTGGGTACAAGTTTCCAATTCCCAAACTAGATGACATGTTAGACCAATTGGAGGGATCTAAGGTGTTTTCAAAGATTGATCTTTGAAGTGGCTATCATCAAATCTATGTCAGACTAGGAGATGAGTGAAAAATTGCATTTAAAACTTAAGATGGTCTATATGAGTGGTTGGTATGTCATTTGGTTTCTCTAATGCCTCTAACACCTTTATGAGGTTGAAGAACCATGTATTATACCCCTTTATTAGCAAGTTTGTGGTTGTATACTTTGATGATATTCTTATTTATAGTCGATCAATGGACGATCATGTTTTACACATGAGAAATGTATTAATGATGCTGTAGGAAAGTAAGTTGTATGTGAATTTTAAGAAGTATAATTTCATGGTTGAAAAGTTACTCTTTCTATGGTATATAGTTAGTTCAAATGGTATCTAGGTTGATGAGGACAAAGTGTAGGCTATTTAAGATTGGCCCACTCCCAAAATAATCAGTGACGTGTGAAGTTTTCATGGTTTAGCAACCTTTTATCGGTGGCTTATTCGTAATTTTAGTATCATTATGACACTTATTACTAAGTGTCTTAAGAAAGGTAAGTTCTAGTAAGGAGATGTTGAAAAACAATGTTTTGCTCTCATCATAGAAAAATTATATACTATTCTAGTGTCAGTTTTACCCAATTTTGATAAACTATTTAAAGTTGAATGTGATGCTAGTGGAGTTGGAGTTGGTGCTATTCTTTCTTAAGAAAAGAGATCGGTTGCATATTTTGGTGAGAAACTTAGTGAGGCTCAACATAAGTGGTTGCCATATAATAAAGAATTCTATATAATTGTGAGAGCTTTGAAGCATTGGAACATTACCTAGCAGGACATGAATTCATCTTACACTTAGATCACTAGGCTCTAAAGTATCTCCATGGTCAGAAGTGAATCGGTAATAACATGCATGCTAGGTGGTCCTCCTTCTGACAAAAGTTTCCTTTTCGACTATTTCATAAGGCATCATTGTTAATCACGTTGAGCTATGAAATTGTGGGATTTGAATTTCTTTGTGAATTGTATAAGCATGATTAGGACTTTGCAATAATTTAGAAGAAATGTGTTCAATAACAACCTGTATATGACTTCCACGTTTATGATGGCTATTTGATGTGTGGAAATTAATTTTGTATTCCATGATTTTCATTAAGGGAGAAAATTGTTTGTGCAGTCTTATAGGTCATCTTGGGCATGACAAAACAATTGTTGCTGTCTAGGAATGATATTATTGGTTGTAGTTGAAAGGAATGTTGGTAAATATGTCCAATGGTGTTATGTTTGTCAAATAACTAAGGGCTAGTCATAAAATATTAGACTCTATATGCTTTTACCTATTCCAAATAATATATGGGAAGACCTGTCCATGGATTTTATCTTAGGCTTACCTCATACCTAATGCGGTATGGATTTTGTGTTTGTTATTGTTAACAAGTTTTCCAAAATGGGTCATTTTATTCCTTGCAAACAGACCTATGATGCATCAAATGTAGCTCGATTATTCTTTAAGGAGATAGTATGCTTACATGGTGTGCCTAAAACCATCACCTCTGATTGCAAGTCCAGGTTTCTTAGTCATTTTTTGTTCACTTTATAGAAGTTGTTTGATTTAACTTTGAAATCTAGTAGTATAGCTCACCCCCAAACAGATGGTCAAACTGAGTTACTCAATAAGACTTTAAACAATCTCATTCGAAGCATTTATGGAGATAAATCAAAGTAATGGGACTTTGCCCTAATTCAAGCAAAGTTTGCTTACAATAGTGCAGTTCACAGTACTACAAGGAAGTCTCCTGTCTCTATTGTTTATACTAAATATCCTTAACATACTTTAGATTTGGTGAAACTTCCTTGAGTCTTAGGCCTTAGCATTGTCGCTGAGAATTTTGCAAAGCAAGTGCAATCTATCCAAATTGAGGTGAAACAAAAATTAGAAATTGCTAATGAAAAGTACAAAAGAGTTGCCAACAAAATGTGAAGGAGCCAGTTGTTTTAAAAAGGTGACATGGTGATGGTGTTCCTTCGTAAGGAGTGGTTTTCCATTGGTTCTTACAATAAGTTGCAACCCAAGAAGTATGGTCCTTATCAGGTGTCGAAGAAAATTAATGACAAGGCCTATGTCATTGATCTACCTAAGGATTAGGGTATTTCATGGACTTTTAACATTATAGATATTTATCCATTCTATTCAACTGATGAACCTATCTATCCAGAGTTTAACTTGAACCCAAGGTCAAGTTTTTCCCAAGTGTACATAGAACAGGTAGTCCAAAACTTCTTGGAACAAAGGAACCACCAAAAACTCAAAGGAAGATTCTAAAAGACTTGACTCTTATGTATAATTTCACTATTTAGCCATCATCTGAAATTATTCCAGAATTGTACTTATTATTTAAGAATTTTAATTTTTTTAATTTACTTATTTTCTTATTTATATTAAAATATTTTCTTAATTAATTAGGCGATCTTACTTATAAATATGTGTGAGCCCAAGGGTTAAATCAATTCAAATTCAATTCAAGTGAATAAACACTTTAATAAAAACCTTAATTTTATTTCTATCACTCTTGTTGAGAATTACTGTTTTCTTAGGTTAATCAAGTACTAGCAAGCATTAGCCTTTTCTTCACTAAACATTGTGTCAAAAACATTCTTTATAAGAATGAATAAACTCCAATCCTAGCTAGTCACAAACTTGAGAAAGCTAGTGCCTTGCTAGTGATAACACATGTCATGTAAAGAATTATTGTAAATACTATCTCTCTAAGAAGTTGGCATGTAGATCATCTATCTTATTCTAATATGTGCCTTTTAACCTGTATGATTCCTAAACATACAATGAAAGTTATTAGGCATACATTTGCTAAAGATCTTCACTTTATTATGTATGGGATGACACTTTATAAGATTTTTAGACACTTATCTATGATGGATGATAATGAATTGCCCATCAACATGAATAACTTAACTTTGATGAGTGCTTAAACTCTAGCTTAAATGGATCTCGAGTTGGTTAATGGAGTTTATCAAGGTATTCTTCCAAGAGTAGCATGGAAATCTACTAAGGATCACAACTTACAAGCTTTAGATCTAACCAAAATTTAAATGAAAATTAAAAATTTAAAAGAATATGTAGCTATAACCTATAATACGTTAGACAAGATCAATGCTGCATAACGAGTCTTCCATGATGATTTTTCTTTTTAGCTTTCAATGGTTTGATCTCACACTTCGACCTAGAGACAAGATTATTATTTTATTTTTTCTAAACACTAATTCACTATTTGATGATGTTAGAGGGGAAGAATTCCATTTTCCATTTTCTTTCAACCATAATCCATTTTTTTTCTCCTTTGCTTGGATAGTTCGCTTGCTCATATTTTTATTTACTTTAGTTTGCTTATTTATTACTTTAGTTTTTATACAGATATTTGGGTGATTGTATTAGATACTTATCTATCTTTATTTTTCATACTTTGATAATCTATGTTATGCTTTTATTTTTTTTTTCTTCATATTCTTTTTGTCATGCTCCAAGACCTTATACTCTTTTTGTGTTAATTATCTTATTTTATTTTTTATAGAGGATGGTTTCAAGGGCAATACTACGTTAGAATCAATTATGTTGTCATCACAAAAACGGATGACAATGTTAGATTATGTGCTCATTCCTTTTAGTTTTAATGTGACAACATAATTAGTTTATTGTTCTTTGTTCCTTGAATTTCTTATGTTCAATCGAGCATGCTTATTTATATTATTTTTTTTTTAGTTGTTGATTGTTTGTGTGTTGGAAATTTTCATAAGGAGAAAGACCCTTAAAAGGTTATAGAGTTGAGTTTGGTGCAAGGAGAGGGTCAAATCACAAAGTTAAAAGTCTTCCTCTAGTAGGTTGGGTGGTAGTTAATGTAGTTGGAGGGACTTATTGTTGAGAAGCTACTAACAATAGGGAATTTTTAATTTTGTAATTACGTAAAGATCCTTTGTCTCAACCTTAAGGTTCATGAGTTATTAATTGATAACAAGTTTTTATGGGAGATTCTTCCCTTACTTTGTTTGGTTAGGGTTCCTGCAAGTAATGAAGCTAGGTTGTTTTCTATATTAGTCAATTTACTTTTAAGTTTGCCCCCACTAAGGGTTTTTGAAAGGCACTATAGGGAGTTCTATCTCTTACCAACACTAGGCTTTAGGTGGATAATTATTGTTGGACTTTGAATCAATTTTTGGACATTGTCTAGTTTATATGGTTCTTATGTTAGTTTTGTTTTACATTTGTTGCATAGCTTTTGCATGTATTTTTTTGGTCCTTAAATAAGTGTACCTTTGACCTTTATCTTGTATTTCTTAGTTATAATAAATACAATCATCTTTTTCCTATTTGCTCTCTCTTTTTGTATTTTTCTTTTGCCTTTACATTTATGAGGTATACCCTTAATTTATAGGAAATAATCAAAGAGTTACTTTAATTGTGTGGTAATTATTGAACTTAGAAAATTGGGCTATATTTCTTAAGGGCTCATTATGTATCCTTGGCTTTTATGACCATATACAATTATACAAAAGGTGCATGATAACTATAAATAAGGATTACTAGCCAAAACTTTTGGCAAATAACTCAATATTTATCTTTCATATTGTATTATTATGGGTGGAACCTCCCTTGTTCCATGTTTAGATCATCATTACCACCATATCCTAGTGGTTGGGCACTTGACAACTATATAAGGAGTTGACAGGTTAATAAGAGGATTTACATCTTGCCAATATCCTATTAAGGAGATCTACCTTATCACGTTAACCCCCATACTACCATATTAATCAAGGATAATGCCAACATTTTGCAAGGGGTGGAAATAGCCAACTCTCTTTACTCCTTTATTGCCATTAGCCTATAACAACCATCAGACTTAATTTGTGCCACCTAATGGCTTTCTCATGACAATTGGTCTAATGTTTCCACTTATGTTGGACCTAGGCATTTGAGGAGGGTTAGGACTTGTTTATGTAGGGTTTATATCCTAAGGGCATAAGAGTGTGAGTTGAGCTAAGCCATTTCTTCTCTCATCGCCTCCTTGATAGGCTATAAATGAATAATATTATACAATCATCAATTATTGTTATTAAAACCAGAGGCTTCCTTTGATCCAAAGCGTTAGACTTAATTTGTGTCACTCAATGACTCTCCCGTGACAAGTTGTTCATTGCTTCCACTTGTGTTAGACCCAAGCATTTGAGGAGTGTCAAGAATTTGATTGTGACACTTATTCATATAAGGTCTATATCCTAGGGGTAGGAGAGTGTGAGTTGAGCTAAGTCATTTCTTCTCTCATCCCTTTTTATTAGGTTATAAATGGATAACATTACTCTATCATTGATTGCTATTGTTACACTAAAGGCTTCCTTTGATCCAAAATGTCAGACTTCATTTGTGTCACCCAGTGGCTTTGCCATGAAAAGTGGTCCAGTGCTTCCACTTGTGTTGGACCCAAGCATCTAAGGAGGGTTGGGAGTTTGATTGTGACACTTATTCATGTAAGGTATATATCTTAAGGGTAGGATAGTGCGAGTTGAGCTAAGTCATTTCTTCTCTCGTTGCCTCTTTGTTAGGCTATAAATGGATTACATTACATAATCTTCAATTATTGTTGTTACACCAAAGGCTTCCTTCAATCCAAATTATTGTACTAGGATGTTAGCCCTTTCATTATACTATAAGTTAGGTTGTAATGTAACTTGTATTATGCTTCGTTATAATCTATTATTGATAAATAAAGTCACTTTTTGTTTTAAATGTTCAATTGCTTATTGCAATTTCTTGTTTCTAATTTTTACATCTTTCATCTTACACCTTGGTTTTTTTTTTTTTGTGTTATAATTATTTTCCTTACTATGTTTCTACTTTTCATAGCATATTATCTCAATGTTGATGACAAGTTGTTTGTGTGTTGCATTCATATGGAGCTCTTTAGGAAGTCTTGGCAAAAGGCATGTGTAGCGCGCTCAAGTGGGGTGCCTTATGTAGTGTTGATGGGAAGCTTGTGTGGTGCACTCACATAGGGCACTTTAGGTTACTCCTTGCTTTATTGCAAGGCTAAAAGCTTTTATGACATACTCACGTTAAGCACTATAGGCATTTTTGATAGGAAGCCTAAGGGACACACTCAAGTAGGGTACCTTAGTCAACTCTTGGTATCGTTGTTGACAACAAGCATGTATGGCACATTATTGTGGGGCTCTTTAGTCATTCTTGGTAGGTGGCCTATGTAGCATCCTTACACCTACAAATGGCTCACACTTAAGCTATTCTAAATTGAAATTTGGTACTATTAAAGCTTTTAAGACATATAAGGAGAAGTTTATGCATATTAAAGTATTAACGAATAATCTAATAATGTGTTTCTTGATCGAAATTTTCTTGATGATTTTATGACAAAAATAATTAAACTTTATTAATTGAAATTGTGCTTAGCATCCAAATATGGTAAAGATGTTCTTCACCAATATTACAGAGTACTATGATGAAAGGATTAGTTTCTTATATGAATGAAACTAATGTTGCATTAACATCAAAAGTGATAACAAATATTTTCTTTAATTTTAATGCTAGTGATGAAATTAATTTCCACAAGCGATGGATTAAAAAATGATTGTTAATTCTTAAGCAATTGAAAGTTGTGATTAAGGGCAAAGTTGGCGATAAGGGAAACATTCTTTATGAGAATGAAGAAACTCCAATCCTAGCTAGTCACAAACTTGAGAAAGCTAGTGCCTTGCTATTAATAACATGTGTCATGCAAAGAATTATTGCAAGTAGTATCTCTCTGAGAAGTTGGCATATAGATCATCTATCTTATTCTAATATGTGCCTTTTAACCTATATGATTTTTAAACATAAGATGAAAGTTATTAGGCATGCATTTTCTGAGGATCTTCACTTTATTATGTATGGGATGACACTTTCTAAGATTTTTAGACACTTATTTATGATGGATGACAATGAATTGCTCGTTAACATGAATAGCTTGACTTTAATGAGTGCTCAAACTCTAGCTTTGATGGACCTTGAGTTGGTTGATGGAGTTTATCAAAGTATTCTTCCAAGAGTAGCATGGAGATCTACTAAGGATCACAACTTGCAAGCTTCTGATTTGACCAAGATTTAGATGGAAATTAAAAATTTAAAAGAATATGTAGATATAACTTGTAATGCTTTGGACAAGATCAATGCTACATAGCGAGTCTTCCATGATGATTTTTCTTTTTAGCTTCAAATGGTTTGATCTCACTCTTCGACCTCGAGACATGAATATTATTTTATTTTTTCTAGAAGCTAGTTCACTTTTTGACGATGTTAGAGGGGAAGAATTCCATTTTCCATTTTCTTTCGACCTTAATCCATTTTCTTCTCCTCTACTTGGATAGCTTACTTGCTCTTATTTTTATTTACTTTAATTTGCTTATTTATTGCTTTAATTTTTATTTAGATATCTAGGTAATTATATTAGATACCTATTTATCTTTATTTTTCATAATCTATGTTATACTTTTATTTTTTTTTCTTCATATTCTTTTTGTCATACTCCAAGACCTTATACTCTTTTTGTATTAATTGTCTTATTTTATTTTTATAGAGGGTGGTTTTAAGGACAGTATCTACGTTAGAATCAATTATATTGTCGTAATAAAAAAGGATGACAATGTTAAATCATGTACTCATTCTTTTTAGTTTTGACATGACAACATAATTAATTTATTCTTCTTTGCTCCTTGAATTTCTTGTGTTCAGTCAAGCATACTTATTCATATTATTTATTTTTTTAGTTGTTGATTATTTGTGTGCTGGAAATTTTCACATGGAATTATTCTTGAATATTATTTTATCATCATATTTACCTTTTAGTTGTTCGTATCCATATTTATGTGAGTATTTTCAGCTATGTGAGTTGAAATTTGAATTTCCATCTTTTTAATGTAAGAGAATCATTTTCAATTACCATTCATGGCTATGGAAGACTCGACAATGGATTATTAATTTAAAATTGGTCTATCATCATGTCGTTAACTCTTTTATTGGGTGTTTGCAGCCTTAGTTTTGCTTCATGATTGGGAATATTTTTGAGCACTAAAATAGAAAACTTTTGCGGTTTGAAAAGGATCCTATAGCATATGTCTTCATAAGAAATTATATTCCTTACCTAAAAGAAGACCTACTTTCAAGCAATTCTTTGTACTGAAAAATTGAAAAGGGTCTCCACGTATGGAAAGCAATTATTTTAGACTCTTTCAAGATGACACTTGGCTATCTATTGGAACAAAACCTAAAACGGAAAACGAGCTTGATTTTAAGTGTAGTAGCTTTAAAATCACAAAAAATAAAAAATAAAAAATAAAAAGAAAAGATTAAAGTCGCATCTTGTTAGTACTCAGGTACACGACTAAAGGCTAAGGGGGTGAAGAGAGCAATTGCCCCCATTACCCCCAACTCAACCCCACAAGACCTTCCATTGATTTACAAAATTGAGCATAATGTGCATATTCCTCCCCTTCACCCCTCCCCCCAACACACACACACAGTCACACTCATGTCTCGCTCACTTTTTCATTATTTTATAAATTACAATAAGTTTGAGTTTTATGTTTATTTTTTCAACTCGTTTCAAGCATAAGGTGATTAACTTGCAATTGATCTTGGCCAATTATTTTAAGTAAAATTTGTACTGAGATGGTTCCTAGTCCAAAAGACAATTTTTAAGTTGAATTTAGTCATTTAACTTCTAGCATTTTAGGATGCATCAATTTTACTCCTTTTTTTTGGTATATTGAAATAAAAATCCACATTTTGTATAAAATTGATTGAGTTTTGCTTGGATTCAATTTTGCTTAGAGTTTTACTCTTATAGTAGATTATACTAGTGTAATTAATTCATGTTTAACTCTATTGCAAAGGTAAAATAGAACACCTACAAGTACTAATCTTCAACAATTCAAAAAGAAAATTTATTTATTCATCCTACTTGAGTTTCAATTGTTTTAATAATGAGAAATACAGTACTCTGCATAAATAAATTTAAATAATAAGTGAAAAGTATATATATATATATATATATATATATATATAATATTTTTTTAATTGACCACCTCACTCTCTTAAATTTAATTGTCTTCTTCATAACTTTTTAAAATTGTTACGTAAACCTTTCCGATACCCCAATTCTTTTTTAAAGTTGATTCCACTAAGTTTTATTTATTTGTCTTCCTTAAAAATATTTTTGCATCTGTCCCGCTCAAGCACCTAATGAATCAGTGGTCTCACAACATTGATAGAGGTCACATCACGCATTGAAACTTATCGCCCCTCATTTAAGACCACCTAATGGAAGACCTCTCTAATTCTATAAATGTTCGAGTTTCATTGATAGAGGTCGAAAGGATGCAATTTCTCTCCCTACATTTACTTTTATCATCGGGTTTCATTGACAATCTCTAACTTGAACTTTGACTTGTTAATGTTGGACTCCCAGTACATCCCTACTTAACCTTTCTTCGACTTACAGGTTCAATCGAGCCCACTCCTTTCAATTCCCACGCACACCAGCCCAGTCCTTCCTCGTGACGATACTCTTGTAGGAACATCTTGCGTCTGAAGCTTTTGCAAACCAAGTAACTAAGTGATTGTTGGAAGCCAAATTGGGACTGGTTTTGTGCAAATCTGTGTAAATACTTTCTGAAGACTGTTTCCTCCATTCTCTCAATAAATTATCTCCATTCATAAAAGAAAAGGTAGAATGGCTTTTCATACATTAATATAGATTTAGCTCTGTTCATTTTGATATTCTTATAATATTTACAAAAGCAAACAACTTAGAACTCAAGCTTACAAGAGATAAGAGTCACAAACTTTTACTTTCATCACACCAGTAAAGTTACAGATTCTCCCATTCAATTTCCTTCCCCTAATCACAGTTTCAAACTTGTCCTGGGAATTGCCTGCAAATGAAGACCTTCATCAATTTGAAGTGTGATCATGGCCTTATAGGTTACTTTTCTTGCCTCATCCCCCAATTTGAAGCGGAAGAAGTGGAGGAGGGCTATTGATACTATCTTCATCTGCCTGTAAGCAAAGTCTTTCCCGAGACAGATTCGAGGGCCAGCCTGCAATATTGACAGCACAAACCAGAGCATTTCATTATAAAAATTGTCATTAATCCATAGATGCCTGCGTGTGTAACGCCCATATAAAGATGAAAGAACCCAAGAAATAGTACGAACATGAAATGCTACTAATTTGAAAGGCGATTCAGGACAAAAGATTCCATTGTCGAGCCATCTCTCTGGCCGAAAATCTTCAGCATCTTCTCCCCAAAGATAAGCCATCCTACCCATTGCATAGGCCATGTAGTAGACTGCATCTCCCTTTTTCACTTTGAAGCCATCAGGAAGAATGTCATCCATCTCTGCACATCTTCCATTCTTCAAGTATGCAAAGGAATAAGATATTTGTATCACTTTGTTTCATTTGAGGAGCTGTAAATGCTCATCTAGACTAAATGATTAACAATGAAGAAATTGGAAAATGGAGACAACAGATAGAAAGGTAGCATAAAAGCATTGGTAATTCTTTCCTTTTGGTATATATATAGAAGCAGAAGTCTATTGTAGACTTCACCCAACGCTCTAAACTGGATCGAACTAGTCCTAAAACTTCATGTCCTTACCAGTGAGCTACAAGCATACATGCTTATGGGTAAGAATATTTACCTATAATCTGGCCTGCACTACACATCTAAATTGAGAGTTTATGACATGGTTATGTAATTTCTGGTGCACTAAAAAGAAATAACGCTTAATTAAGACAAAAACTATGCTCACTTAGCCTAGGGGCCAACATGTGCGCATAGTCAATGTGGGTGTTTACAATAGTCAGCACGCTAGTAGAGTTTTAACAGAATATTGGCAAAAATTTTTGTCACGTAATAGGTGAGAATTGTCATTTGGTTGCTGACTAAGGTGACACTTCATTATAAGAAAAATAATATAAACTACCAAATGGAGCCCCGAGTCTCTTGGAATTCTTACAATGGGAACAGGAGGATACAGCCTCAAGGTCTCTGTTAAAGCTGCATGAAGATAATGCATTTGTTCAAGTGTTGGGTCGGTTATCTTTGCCACGAAGTCCTCAACACTGGCTTCCTCATCTTGGCTACCCATGACCAGTCCTACTTCTTGCACAATCTTTTCCTGTATTAAGGGATTCATGCAGAGCATATACAGGAACCATGACAGAGTATTTCCAGTGCTATCTTTGCCAGCTACCATGAAATTCAGAATGATGTCGCGCAAGTATTTATCATTCATTGTTGTTGGATCCTTCTCACTCTCCCCCAAAAACCTTGATAATATGTCCTCTTTGTCATTCTTGAATAATCCAAGAAATTTGGTCAGCATTCATACCAAAAGTTGGGAAAAAAAATTGAAAATTAGCTTCCCTATTAATCACTCCCATGGATTAAACCATCATAAAATAATAATTTTAATCTATAAGACTCTCCTACTATAAGATAAGAAAAAGAGTTAGATTTATATAGCATTATTTTTATTTTTATAAAATAAACATTTCTACAATTAAAGTTGTACTTCTTAATCACAATAATCTTATCATTACACCAAGCTACCATTAATAGCACCTAAGAAGAGGGACAAAAAAAGAAAAGAAAAGAAAAGAAAAGAAAAGAGATACGTACACAATGTTCTTTGGCGAGTAGCTTTCTCTTGGTATTAATTGTTGAATTCACGAAGTCATCAAGAACTTTGATGTTCTTCTTAAGGGATGCTTCAGAACCAACGTTGAAGTACCTTTTCAGTTTCCAAAATGGATCCACAAAACGAAAACCTACCGAGTCATTAGCTTTGTCTAAAGCATTCATGAAGGCGAAGCTCTCTTGGCTTGATCCATCCATACAATTCAATTCCACCCCAAACCCAACTTTGAACATGGAATCCAAGGTGCTTCTCATCAATATATCCTACCAAAATGAACAGTCTTAAACCTCATCAAATGCAACGTGAATATGGCCATTGTTTTGAAACGATACCTTATTCTTTTCTCATGGCTACATGTGACCGAAGAAAGAAAATAATAACAAAAAAAAAAAAAAACTTGATTTTAAATTTAATTAAAATGAGCTAAATAATTTTTTTTTATCTTTATTCAGTTTTATGATAAAAATAAAAAATATATATTTTTAAAATACGAAAATTTGATAATAATATGTTTTGTTAATTTATATAATAAAAAAAATATTAACAAATACTTACTACTTAGAAATTAAAAAAAAAAAAAAGAAAATTAGTGGGAGACTAATTAGAATGGATTAGGAAAGATGTATTCTAAGCTTTACCCACTTGAATGTCAAAAACCCGATCGGCAATTGCAGTTTCTGAGATGAGTCTGACAAGTTTAGCAGCGTTCATTCTAAACACAGCACAACTGAAGTCTCTGAGAACTCTGGTAGAGAACTCCAAGCTTGCAAGCTTTCTCTGATGCCTCCATTTGTCTCCATCAACCCCGAATATCCCTTCTCCTAAAAGATCCATCAGCTTTTCTTGAATATGTCTCCCTTTGGCATACTTGTCAAAGTTCGTTTTCAGCACATGTTCAATGTTTCTGGGATCGGTCGTGTACACTTCGCTCTGGTCGGGTGCGAGCATCCTATGAGTCTTATGTTTCCTGGCAATTGAGGTCTGGTAGTCATAGATCGTCTTGTAATGAAGCAGCCGGTCTAAGATTGTGCCGCATACCGGTGCATACTTGGGGTTATTGATGGATTTCCCAGTGTAGATCTTGAGCACGAGATACAAGAAAAATATGAGGATAAGAAGAAGTGGGGTTGCTATCAAAGTGGAGATAGCAGAGAGGGTATCCATATATTTCTTGTGGGAATTTGTGAAGATGGAGGTATGATCTTTATTCTCGAGTGACAATAGAGCAACAAATATACGTGACGCAGCCTATATCAACAACCGCTTAATGTATAATTCATCACTCATCATCCGTTGCCTCGTTGAAAGTGAAAGAAGAATAATTAAAACGATCCAATTACGAAGTTCCTCCAGAGGTCCTCAAAAAATCTTAAATCTTTGTAAACTGAATTCTAAATCTTTTTAAATTTTAAATCAGACAAAAATTTTTTACTTTTATTCAATAAAATCTCTTTTTAAGTAAAAATTAGTCAAATTGTTAAATAGTTAGTTTGATTGAATGAATATCTTTTCAAAAGATTTTAAAAAATGTATAATTAAGTTTATATATATATATATATATTTTACTATTTTTTTGTATTATATATAAAAAATAAAAATTTTAAATTTTTTTATAAATTTTAAAAAATTAAAATAATTATAATTCTTGTTTTTTATATTAAAAAATTAGTAAAATATGTATATAAATATATTTTTAAAATATATATAAAATGTGTTTTATATTATTAAATTAATTATATATTTAATAATTTTATTATAATTATAAAAAAATATATTATATAATAAAAATTAAAAATTAATTTAAAAATTTTAAAAAATTTAAAATTCAATTATAAAAATCACCAAAATTTAGTACTTACTAAAGGCTTATTTCGTTTCCCCCATGAAATATTTTTACTGTGGGCTTGCTTTCAGCCTCTAGGTATCGGATAACATAGATTTTAAATTTTTTATGCTGACATGATGCGTAGAATATCTCTTGGATGACATAATTAAATCTAATTGATTAGAAAAATGCATTATACAGATTATAGCATCGGTTTATTTTTTTGACCACGTCGGTTGAATGAAATTGAGCTGCCTAATGCGGGTATGTTGCTTTTCTTGAAGAGGAAATCACGACAACCTGAAAAATTCAAATATTCTATAATAATGGGAAAAAAAAAAAAAACAATTGACAGGGAAATTCAATCCACACGACAAACTTGGCCTTTGTTAATTTTAGTTGATTTTTTTCTCCAAAAAAAAAAAAAAGGTCGATTTGGAAAATCAACTTTAAGAAAAGTGAATAACTATGAATCCTCCCTTTTGGAAGATGCAAGGGTTCCTCGGTGATGTCGACGATTGCGAAAAAGGACTGCTGCTAACATCTTTTTAATTTGTGCAAAGATTTAAAAGTTGGAAAGACCAATCAATTTCATTAATTTTAAAACTCCTTTTTAATTCTAAAAACTCCATACAATTCATATATTATGAAATTCAAACCCTTTTTAACCCATAATTACGATTATTTTTTTTTTCTTTTATTTGAAACTTTAGAATTTCTAATTTTTGATTTTTTTTAATGGGATTCAATTTTTTAATTTGAACAAAATTTATATATATATATATATATGTATGTGTGTGTGCACGTTAAAAAATTCAAAAAAAATCATGATAATTTTAAAAAATTGAATATTATAATATTTCAATTCTTTAAAAAGTTTTGGAATTAAAAATGAGATTTATAATTAGCATACCCAAGTGAATGGTTGCAAAAATAGGAAACTTCATGGGTCTTCAAATATAAATTAAAACATCAAGGATATAAAATGTCATAAAGATTAATCATTTGGAATTTAAGTGCATTTAACCTATTTTTAGGAAGTAAAGTTTACATTTAGCATGTATTAGTTTGTACACAAATAACTAATATTGAAATGGCAAAAAAAAAAAAAAAAATGATCCATTGTTATATGTAGAATTAAAATGGTAAAAATATTATTTTAATCAAAACAAATGATTAAAAGGTTAAATTATTTCATTTTAGTATATAATCACAAATATATAACATATGATTTAACAATGAGCATATCAAATATATTCTAATGGCACAGCAAATGAGTTTGTTTAATGATTTTATAGATAAGTTTTTAAATGAGCCATTGTTGAGTTTAAAAGAGTCAAATATATTATTTTCTTAAATTTAATGCATTTATTAAACAAGTTTTAAGATTAAAATTAAGTGTCCCTCGTTCGTGTAAATAAGTGAATTCAAGCAAATTCTTATAAATTCGATATACTAGACTTTTAATGAATATATCGTCTCATCTACAATCTTATAGGAAATTAAAGAGCTTATAACTAATAGAAGGTATGTTAGGTTAGCATATGTAAGAAAGCTAATAACTGTTGGCCAATCCCAATAAATTTAGTATTTGATATGCAATAAAATAACAACAATGATTATGATTCTTTAGTTATTATCAATCTTAGTAAAGATATTATAGTAGTGCCAAAATTTCTACCATATCTCTTATTTATGTAAAACATATTTTATAGTTTGTAGCTTTAGATTGTAAATTATAACTCTTGATATTCTCATAATCTTCATGTAACTTTTGCCTATAATTTAATTATGTATGTTGGGACCAAAACTAGGGTTTTATTAGAAAATTAAAGAACTACTTCAAATTGTGTATTTATTATCACTCTTCTCAAAGTAAAATTTAACTTCATAATGATGCAATTAGGTTACAACAAATTTCTTTATAAGATAACATAAAACACGGAATTAAAAATTTTTGTATTATACATAATTATTTTACTAAAATATAAAATTTACAAAATATTCCCTCCTTTTGGTTAAAGGAAGATTACCATTTATATAGTGATTCAAAGGTTATTTGGCCAAGAAAAATGTCTCTCGATACCCATAAACTTGACTATTTTAAAGTGTCTTTTCATGAAAAAGGCATCTTTCTATAAATGCCAAATAAATCAAGGGTTGTATAATTTTCAATTTGAAAATGTTTCAATAACCCCCTCTCATTTCAAAATATATGAAATATAACAAATCTTTTACAATTTTGAAAGTTAAATTTATACGTAAAGACACCTTACATATTAAACTTTTATAAGTAAAAAGTGTATTACAATAAATTTAAATAATATAACAGATAAATTTTAAATTAATTATTTTTATTGTCAAGTTGTAAAGCTAATTTCTATAAATAATCGTAAAATATCATATTTTTTTTAATTAATTGACACATTAAAAATTATTATATTCATATTATTTTTATAAATATTTTAAAGTTAAACCCTTTAATCTAATGAAACAATTTAAATATTTTATATTCATATAAGTATACTAAGACCTCACAGTAAAACACTTTTTAAGTTGATTAAAAGTTTTACAAACTCATCCTCCTAATTTACTATTAGTATTAAGTACTATGTGATTTTGAGATAAAAATAAAAATTAATTATAATTTTTTAATTATACTAATGATGTAATTTGATTTATTAAACTTAAGATATGATGTTTTATCAAATGTTAAATCAAAGTTTTATCATGAGTGATTCATATGTGTGAACTTGAGAATCATCACTCTTAATGTTTTGTCACTAATACTCTTGTCAACCCTTTAATTTTGTACAACCAACTTTCCAAAAATCATGTTTATTTAAAAAGGTAACAATTAACCAAATAACTTTCAATGAATAACTCATCCTTCATTTGGAAAGGCATGGATTCTAAATTTATTAGTCATGACCTTTTATTGTATAATCACCTTTATTCTAGTAATTGAGTTCTTTTTAAACTCCTCTTTAAGTGGAATTCAAATCCATGGGAGATAAATTTTTAGCTGTTAATTTCCAAGAGACATCTACATCAACAAAATGTCTATAATATAACCACTAAAGCAATTAATTTAGTGGTCACTAGGCTTCCTTAATATGTACCCATTCTAGGGTTCCATGCGGGATAGCCACAACGTTCTACTTTATGTGACATATATCTAAATCTTAGTATAATACCACGTTAGTGAACATAACTGAACAACGCACTTAGCCTTCTATGACCTCAAATTCACATTGAAAGCACCATTCCATTGGTTGCTTAAATTAAAAAGTAACACGGTGTCCATTCATGGTCAACAAGATGACTTTGTTTGCATGAAAACCTAGGAAGATGGACCAGTTACCATTATTTATTTTTTTTTTTCCATTATCTTGTGTTGGGTATGTAACACTTCATTTGCCAACCACTAGCAGTTACTTGGGCCATAGACTTTCCATGCTTGACTTTTCGTGCAAGTTACGTTAGGCACCCATTCTCTTTTTTTAAGACCAAAGGTCACGTAGTAAATAACTTCCAATAACCACAACCGTTACTTGTCCGAGACAAACTGTGTTCTCAGTCCAAGGGCACAACTTTTGACACTTTTATTGATAAATAATTAAACACATCCTTAATGTAACTTTTGGCCAATGCAAAAAAATTTTCAATTCCTGCATTTGTCAAGCTTGGTTTGACCAAAACTCAAGAGTCTCTTTGGCCTTAAGAAAATTGTTAATTCAATATTGGAACTAACGCCGACTCAACGAAGGGTCCAAGACCCCTTATTTATTTATTTAGTTATTTATTTATATTTTATCGTAAATGGATAAAGTGGCTTTCTTTCTTAAACGCCGCTTATGTATTTCAAGGTAAACCTATAAGGTCAAACCATAATGATTCATAGTCTCTCGTTCATTGCTACCATCAAATAAACGGTGCAGCATCTTAGGTGCATGCCAATGCAACGCAAAATTTGTTAGAAAAAGTAAGTATGTTTTAAAAAATTTGTATTTAATATAATAATAAGTTTTAATATATTTATTTATAAAAAAAATTATTTTATATATTAAAAAATAAAAGTAAATATATTTTAAAAATTTACATCTTACATCATAAGTGGTCTTATTATATTTTTTTATAAGAAAATATTTATTTCATACTTTATAAAATAAAAAGGCTTAAGAAAAGTCTATGCATAACCCAAAACTTAAGCTTGATATAAGAGGCTTAATACAACTTTATGCCCATCAACCATTATCTATATCCTTACTATCAATATTTATGAGAAATTAATAAGAGGAACTTCCCTTTTTTTTTCTAAATAACAAAAATCAAATTTTATCTTACTCTATTCTTTTACTCTTTAAAATTTGTTGAGTTAATCAGATTAATACTTTTTTTTTATCTTATTATTTGAAGTGTATATTAGTAGGAAGGTAGGAAAATAGTCATTGTAACTTACTAACATTCTTACTCTAATTTCTTACTTTTGAAAATTTGTAGGTTAATCAAATTAATGCTATTTTTATTATCTTATTATTTGAAGTATATATTACTAGAAAGGTCTATGGTATCTTGGGAAGATCATTGCCTTATTATTTAAAGTGCACATTAGTTGGAAGGATAGTTGTATCCTAAGAAGATAATCATTGTAATCTATTGACATTCTCTCTTACTATATTCTTTTACTCACTAAAATTTGTTGGGTTAATCAAAATAATACTATTTTTATTACCTTATTATTTAAAGTACACATTAGTGAGAAGGTATTTTATATCTTGAGAAGATAATCATTATAACCTACTACATTGAGACATTATCTACAAGGGTGGAAACTATCCTTAAGGAAAGTGCTAAACATGTTTTAAACATTAAATCCTTCTATTTAGTTTCATTTCTATTGCATCCATATTCTTAATATTCTCTTTATTTTGTGAACAATCTTAAGGATTATCACATGTTTTTGTTATTATGGTTGTAAACACTAATCAATCTGCTTCTGCTTCAAATTATTCTATTTATATTCCTTCTCAAAATCAGTCAATTCCATATATCCCCAAGTTCTTGCCAAACATTTCTAAAATTGAAACTTTTGTTATTTCTCACTTCAAACATTGGTAAGAACATTTTTTTTTTCAGCTTTAGATGTATTGGGTTTTGCCTTTGCTCTCTCAAAACCCAAACCAAAGCATGTTTATGAGAATTATGATAAAATATTTTTTGTTTGGGAACAAGCCAATAAAATTTGTTGTCACACCATTCTTAATATATTAGTTAATGATCTTTTTAATGTCTAAAAAAATATAAGAAAAAATGAACAAAAATATATAGTAAAAGATATTGGTACATAAAAGTTTGTTATTACTAAATATTTGCATTTTCATATGCCTAATGAAAAAAGTGTCCAAGACCAAATCAATGAATATCATAAGCTTCTAAATGACCTAAAGAATGAGAACATCAAGATGCCAAAGGAATATGTAGTAGGTTGTCTCATCGAAAAGCTACCACAATCTTAGAATGACTACAAGTAGTAGCTCAAACACAAGGGGAAGCATATGCCACAAAAGGATGTCATCATACATATCTTGATTAAAGACAAGAACAAAATGTGATCAAGGGATGCATAAGCAAAAGAGATGGCATTAAGCAAAAGTGATGGAACAGAGGAAAGGAGACAAAAGTTACCATAATCATCATCACCATCACAGTAGTAAAAGGTATGATAATAAGTCCCAATGATATGGTATGGTAAGCCTAAAACTGAGTTTATAGCCTTAGAGATGACTAATGTGAATGTAAATTGGTTAAGGAATTTCCTAATGGATGGGTGAAACAAACACTAACAATGTTGATACATTGTGATAGCCAAACCACTATTACTCATGCAAAGAGCAAGTCATATAACGGGGAAAGCAAGCATTTTTGTCTGAAACATAAATTAGTAAAGTAACTATTAAACAATGGGGTGATATTAATTGAATTTGTAAAATCAGAGATGAATCTAATGGATCTTCTAACTAAGCCATTAAGTAGAAAACTAGTAGAAATTACATTGAGGGGAATGGAATTAATGCTTAAAGAGCATGGTCAAGAGTGATAGGAACCTAACCTACGTGATAGGAGATCCCTTTATGCAGGTTTATATGGGTAATTAGAAGTCATTAATTAATCTTATGTACATTATCAAAATTATAAAGTCTTTTTCTATGGTATAAATAATGCAATAATTTCAATGTTGGAGGTTGAGTTATACTCTTAATGAATTCTATAACCTTTAGGAATGATGTGTAATTAAAATGCACATTTGATAAATTCAACTATAACAGTGGAATAAGGTCACTCTTAGAAAATCTTAAGCAAAATCTCTAAAACTCTCATGAAAATAAACCAAGTAAGCATAAGGCCCTACAATACTAAATTGCATCAAATAGTTTAACATCAAAGAATATAACATTAAAACAACCTCACTATTATTTGTAAAGAAGTTATAGTTTATATAAATTTTTTAAATTTCACCATCCTTTTGAATATTAAAGCTTATACATCCTAATCTTTATTTCATAAGTTGAAAGGTATTAAAGATGATGTGTTATCATATAACTAAAACATGGTTATGTTTGAGCTCATCATAGTCATCTAACAACCACCAACAATGGTCTAACAACTTTTTATAATTAAAATATCTATACATTTAAATGTAAATGTTACTAGGCATAGTAAAGGAATTGATTCCTTAGCATTTCCTTAAGTCTTTACAGTCATAATGTCCAATAAGCCTCTTACCATATGACTTTTCTTTAAAAAAAAAAAAAAGAGTGATAATTAAAGATGCTTATGTCTAATACAATATCCAACAATCACATTTGTTCTAAGTAGTTAAACACCTTGCTTGCCACTCCTCAATCAACAATTGCCTAATAAGTAACTGTATGGACACATAACTGCTAAGCTAGCCTTTCATGTTTGTATTTCTTTATGTGACTGATTAAAAGCTATATATGTATGTGTCTTAAATTACTTCTAAGCCATAACTTGGCCTAGTGGTTGCCACTTGCCATAAACCCATCACACCTTGGTTGTCTTTCCTTTATAAGGGTTTGAGCCTACCTTTTGCCTTATACATGAAAGCCACATGACTTTATAAAGCATCCTTATGCACCTACCATGTGTGCATAGCCATAAACATCTATATATACACCTTCCTTTTCCTTATGGGTGATTCAATTACCATGTTACTTTCCAAATAATGTGTTCTTTCTTCTTACTTCTCCCTTTTAAAAAAAAAAAAAATTTATATTACTTGCTTCTTACTTCTCAACTAAGAGATGTCATTGTTTAAGGTTACATAATGGTGCATACACATAAGTACCTTAAAAATAGAATTAAAGTAGCATGAAGTTAAATATAAAAATTTATTTGAAGAATTGAATAGGAAAGCCAATATGCCAATACCATAATAATGAATTTTTATTAATGATTATAAGGGTTTTAGTCTTATAAGACTTAACTAACCTTTTCCTAGTATGGGAAAAAAATTTTGAAAAGGAGAACAGAGATCAAACAATGCATTTAGACTTAGGTGGATGATTGTCATAATGTTACGATTCAAAATTAAAAAGCTTTAAAATTGCAAAAACAAGTAGAGTACCACTAAGTGGTACAAGTTAAAGAGTTACAAATAAAAATAAATATTTTTTTATTAATTTTAATTGATTATTTTATAAAAAAATAAAAATATATTTTAATTAACTAATTTATATTTATTGCTCTTTAAAGTTACTTTAAGCCAAATAGTTTTCTCCCAAACAACTTAATTGTCCTTACCTATGTCATGGCTAGCAAATTCACCTTTGTTACTTCCTTTCAATGTTAAAATTCCAATTCCCTAAGCAATTGGGATTTCAAGAAGAAATGAGATCCAAATCTATAAGACAAGAAGCAAAGAATATGAATAGGTAATGCTCCTTAAAGGACTTGGAGATTAAAAAGCCTCTCAAGGAAAAGAGAATTCGTAAATATAAAAATTGTATTACTCAATTATATAATGATACTTATAGGAGAACCCTACTTATAAAGCTATACATAACTAAATAAATAAAGAATTTAAAATGATTACATAATCATATAATAATAGAAAGAATCTTCTAACAATAAAGAATGTAAAAAATATTATTATAATATAAAGAGATTACTATAATCACAATAATTAAGGAAAGATATCTTAATAATATATCCTTAAATCACAATATTATCAAATCACTTATCTTTGACATCCCTTCAAATTCAAATTACATTTGTAAAAACTAATTTGAGTTTACAAAGTAATTCAAGAAAAAAAACTTTAAGGGTGTGTGTTCATAAATATGTCAGCCAACTAATCTTCTAATGAAATAAACTGTAAGTGTATAGTCCCACTATTGATGTGTTGTCAAATGAAATGACAATTAGTCTCAATGGGCTCAGTACACTCTTGAAAAGTGTCATTATGAGTAATATAAATGGCACTTTAATTGCCATATGTATTGTAACTCATATCAACAAGCGACCAACAAAGCCAAATATGTTTAGCTATTGCATTAGCTAATGCATAATACTCAGCCTCAATGCTAGAGTGTTCTGTTATTAATTGTTTCTTACCATGCCAGGAAATAAGAGAGTAGTTGAGAAAGAAACAAAAACTAATAGTAGGCTATTTATTTTTGGGGTCTCTAGCCTAGTTAGCATCTTAAAAGACTTGTAGTTAAAAAGAGAACTAAGCAAAAAAGTGAAGCCTATAAAGTAAATTCGCTTGACACACCAGAAAATGTAAAGAATAGCTGTGAAATTAGTAGATCTAGGAGCAGCCATGAACTGATTAACTAGGTGAATTGCATAAGCAATGTCAAGATGAATGACCAAAAATAAACTAAACTCCTAACTAGCTCTATTAAGATTGACATCATTGAGGAGAGTATCGTCTACTAGCATAAGCTTAACATTTATCTCATAATTTGAAGAAGTTATCTTGTTATCCATAATACTAGTTAAAGAAAAAAGATTTAAAACATACTTAGTGTAGGAGACAAAATAATCATCAATGCTTAAGGATACTTCCAAACCTAAGAAATGACTAAAAGAACCCAAATCTTTCATTCAAACTATTAATTTAGATAATTTTGAAGATAATAAATGTCTAAAACATCATTACTTGTAATTATCATATCATCAACATAAAGCAAGAGAAGAATAGTACCGATATTTGTCTTTTTAATGAAAAGTGTAGACGCATGAGAAAGTGTAGATGCATTTTAATAATATGCAACCGCAACAAAAGAACTTCAAAGTGACAATTCTTAATTAACATAATAAATATCAAAACAAGAAAAAGAAATAAAAAAAAACTTATTAACTTATTTTGTCTAATTATTTGCATCCATCCACTCCTAAAGTATTTCATCACCATCTGCATTGTCATTCAATTGCTTTAAATCTCTTTCAAAAAGTAAATCATTTATATGTAGGTCAACTATGGTACTAGGCATGTTTTCTCTTATTAAACTAAATTGCTCAACACTACCAATGCCTCCCATATTTGAATTTGCTACATTTGGCTCCCCCTATAATATATCTTATGCACTTATATTTTCTTCTTTATCCATTCCAAAGAATTCTCTAAGAATCCTACGCATTACATAATAATTGTCTTTCTAAATTGAATCCTCCACAAAGAAAACTTGGTGAACTTAAGATAACAGTATGAAAGGATCACTCTAATAGCACAATTTATTGGAGTTAACCTATACAAGTCCATAGTCATCATTATTCAACTCAAACCAATCATATTTAAACAAAACAACATCAAATTGATTTCGATAGTCCAATTCAATAATTTTTACAATTGTCCCATAATAACTCACTTCTCCTTTCATTAGATTAAACTAACAAAAGTATTTGTTAATGATGTTAGCATAACACCAATGTTTTGTATCTTACACCTTATAGCTCCTTCCCTTGTGTGGAATTTGTAGTCATTAATAACATAACTAATATAACACTTTTGTTATAGTATTAGGACTAATAACTAACCACACAATATAAAAAGAAAACTCTTTAGTTGCAACTTGGGCTTGAAACCAAGCAAGAAAATTTTGTCTATGATTTTTGCTCTAGCCCATCTTTTTCTTTCTCATCCACTTATTAGTTGTCTTTACTCTCTATAATATAACCAACAATAGCAATAGAAAGAATGACATTTTAAGGAGACAAGATTAAATGATAATTTAAAGTTTGGTTTAGCTTACTCAATATATCTCTCAACTTCTTCATTTTTATAATTAAACAATGCATATGTGTGTGCTTATTGAAGAGAAATAACATCTAAAGTAATAACCTTACCTTTTCTTTTCCCATTTCCCATAATTGTATGACCTTTATTTGGAAATAAAAATGTTTGCTCCTTCATTATTGTATTAGATTGTTGAATATATCTCATAAAAGGAGTTTTCACCCCATCATGCATATATCTTAAGCAAAACACCAAACACTCTTCAACAAAATACGCTTTTGCGATGGAACCTTCAAGTTAACTTCTATTATGCATATACAGTTTCAATTTGCATAAGTTTCTCTCAATCCTAAACATCCAACAACAATACATAGGCCTACCAAGCCAAATTTCATCAACTAAGTGTATAGGCAAGTGCACTATGATATCAAAAAAACTTGGAGGAAAAATCATTTTTAGTTGACACAGTGTTTCACTAATTTTGCCTTGTAAGTGACCTAAGTCTTCTGACTTCACAACTTTACTACATATTGATTTAAAAAACAATCTCATTTTTGTCATAGTAACATGCTTTGGTATCGTCTTCCTAACTACAATTGGAAGAAGGTAATGCATTAATAAATGTGCATCATGACTCTTATACCCTACAATTTTCTTCTCTTTTTCATTCACACATATGGAAATATTACATGCATAACCCTAAGGAAGTTTGACACCTATTGTAACTGTACAAAACATAGCTTTCTCCTCTGGTGTCAATGAATAACATTCTTTAGATAGATAAATTTGTTAAGTGTCACTAAAAAGAATAGGTTGAAGCTTTTTTCTTATCTCTAGATCCTATAAATCAAAATGAGTTTTTGCATGATCTTTTGTTTTACTAGGAATGTCTAGGACAATCCCAAGAATGTTGTCACAAATGTTCTTCTCTATATACATCACATCTAAATTGTGATGACATTTATTACTCTTTTAATATGGCAAACAAAAAAATATAGACTTTTGCTTCCATTAATTGTTAAAGATTTCCTTTTACTTCTTCCAAAATTAATTATTAAAGTTAGATAACTCTACTATAATCTCTAACCCTAACAAAGGTGTTAGAACATCCATCATCTTTATCTTACTATTGAAAGATTTTTTTATCTCTTCTTTAATGTTATTTAGCATCTAAGAACCTATAATGATCCATATAACATGTTTTCCTATTATGATACAAATATTTGGAAGAAATATTATAATTACATGTAGGACATGTTAGCTTCCCCTTTGCACTCCACTTCGACAACATTGCATATGCTAGAAAATCACTAACAATTCATAATAAAGTTGTATGCATTTGAAAAGATTGCTTATTACATGCATCATATGTCTCCAAACAATACTCCTATAACTCCTTCAATTCTTTAATTAGTGGCAGCCAAAACACATCAATCTCTCTCCTAGGTGAATTAGGGCCAGAAATAATCATACTGAGTATCATATATTTTGATTTTATATAAAACTATAGTGTTAGATTATAATTAATAAGTACAACTAGCCATGTGCTATGTGCATTGCTCATAATTTAGAATTGATTAAATCCATCATCAGCCAAACCTAATCTTACATTTTGAGGTTCCTTTGCAAAAGATGGATGCAACGTCTCAAAATGTTTCTAAACTTCTCCATCAACAAAATATCTCATGTTACTATCCATAGGTCAATGATTTACATGCCAAACCATATCATTAGTTGTTTCTGGGCACATGAAAAGTCTTTAAAGTCTAGATTTCAAAGGGAAATATCTTAAAATTTTAGCTAGCACACAATAGACCTTTAAGGATACATTAGAGATTTCATCCCCTTCAACTTCCTTGATGTTTTTCCACCTAGTAACCCCATATATATGATAGCTCTCTGCCTTTTCATGCTTATCCCAAAAAAGTATGCAATCATTAGGACATACATTAATTTTTTTAGTAGTTAAGTCCTAATTCTTTCACCATAATTTTAGCTTCACTAAACAAACTAAAAACCTTAGCATCAGGGAATGCCTCCTTGATTAAATTCAACATATCTCTAAATGCTACATTACTAAGACCATGAAGAAACTTAAGAAGATATAATCCAATTGTAAATGAAAGCTTTGAGAAGGTCTTACAACTAGGGTATAATTCTTATTGCCCTTTCTTAACTAACTTGTAAAACTTTTTAACTTGTTCATTAAAACTCTCCCCATCATTGTCAAAATCTACTAGTTCTTTCACATCCCTCAAGGTGTCATTTAAAAGCTCATCAATATTATCATTTTTATCAACTTCAATTTTAGCATCATTTATCACCCTACTTAATTATGGTCCTTTACCGTGGAAAATCCATATCTTATAATCCTACATGAACTTGTGAAAAACTAAATGTTCATAAACCATTGCTTTAAAGTACCAATAATGATAACAACATTTTCAACAAAGGTAAGATATTTCATCTCCTTCAATATATGTAGCAAAAGCCTTATATAAGAAATGTTCAACCCTAATTAAGTATTCATGACTCAATCTATCAAAATCCATCCATCTTCTATCTTCCATGTTGATCAAGCAATCTTTAATCAAATAAAGCAAAACAAGAAAGTGAAAGTAAGGAAAGAAATTGAATAAGAAAAAAATTTAAGAAAGTATATTTATCAAATTCTGCTTGAAAGGAAATCAAATCAAAAATAAGACCTATCTGTCAATTAATTAAATTGAATTAGCTGGAAAATTTTAAATAACATAATGAGAAATACCATAACAAATTTCTCTAACCTTTAAGAACAAGCTCAATTACTTGGGGACAATAATGAGGGCTACAAACACATACACACTTCAATTACATACAACACAATATGAAAATCATGAGCCAATTAAAAAAAAATAATTCAAGCCTTAGACTCCATATCAATCAACAATGACTTAATTTGACTTTAGGATGGACCATACAACAAATATATCAAGTCAACTATAATTAATAATGTTGCCAAATTAGGGAGAAGAAAAAAATTTGCATGGTCAAGTAAGAAGTTCCACACTAGATAGGAATAAGAAAGTTGAAGGCTTAGTAAGTTGGAGGGCTATCTACCTTAATTTTTAAGTAAGACCTAACAACTTATTAAACCACAACTCTAGTAAAAATATACACACTAAGGTCTAACCTACAAAAGCTAAACATTTAAAATGGTACCAACACTAAAATGGCTTAACCACTTAAAGATTTTGAACTAGTATTATCCACAAGAGTGTAAGAGTACAAACCTTAGCTTAACTACTATCAATATCAATTGTCTGAATTTAGCGAGCCTCAATTACAAAGACATACAATTGTTTGAATGCTTGAAAAACAAATTTCATGAACAGGAAAAGGAAATTAATGTATAGTCCAACCTTTTTATTAAAGTTATTATGAACTCATATCTAAAAATTTATATAGTGGATCTAACTGATTTTGAAATCCTACAAAAAAATATATTACAATAATAAGCCATGGACTAACCAATTAATTGTTCAATATTATTACCAACACATATTAAGAAAGAGAGTTCAAAAAGATATCATACTTTTTCTATAAGGTTTTAGTTGGATATAGTTTTATATAGGTTGAATTTTCTTTATTGGGTTTTATTCATAATTTTACCAAGATTTTAGCTTTTTTTAAGCTAGTTTGTATGATGGGATAAATTAGAATAAGAACAAAAACAAACCACTTATTGCTTAATGTTTGTGTTCACTTCTTCTTCCACTTGGTTTCTTTGGTCATAGAGAAAATTCATAGAAAGCATAGGAGAAGTTGTTCTATTATTGCCCTTCTAATGGCTCTTGGCTCATTTAGCTCTTGTTTATAATGAACACTTAAAACCCATTTCTTCATTTATAAACTTGAACACTTTTAGGTATTCATATAGAACAAATGTTTGGACTTATTAAGTCACATATTGATTCACAAGAAACAAAAGCCATGACTAAGAAATTATAGATGATGAGACAAAAAAGATTGACCTTATTAACTGAAGTCAAGTATCAACTTTCACCTAAATATATATGGTGCATGTGTATAAACTTGGTATCAAATGTCTCTACCTAATTGGGTCCTTCATTGTAGATTTTTAAGGTGAAGATACAAATATTTGAATGATAATCAAGCCCATAAGCCCTCAATGAAATAAGACATAGTGCAACCTTAGAAGTTATTAAGTAGGAGTAGGGGTGGAAGGATGGAAAGAAGTCACAACCAAAAAGATGTTGTTTCACAACAACCAATTCCATGACTTTATTCAAAAGAAAAGGGAAAAATTCAAAATGAAAGGAAAATTTTTTTTGGGAAATCTTGCTAGGTTCTAAATTAAAGCAAAAGTAGAAACCTTGATTAAGAAGGAAGCTTCTTTGTGAGCAAAATTATTGATTATTGACTTGAATTAAAAAAACCTAACTTACATAGAAATCAAAAAATTATGAAATTTGAAACCCCAAGAGCTCCATCAATTGAAAGATGGCATAGTTAGGCATCACTTTGGAGGAGTTAGGAAGTGGACCATTGTGAAAAACAAGAAGGAAACTAAAGCATTGAAAGAGAGAGAGAGAGAGAGAAGCATACAATATGCAAAAGAAGAGGCACATGGACTTAAATTTGGAGCTACTGCAGATTGGATGTGGAGATGTGAAGAGAGAAAAATGGAAGAGGAGACTAGATGAGTCGTCATAGATGGAAGCAGATTTAGAGCCTTGGATTTACAACTTAAGGGTTAATTTGCTAAACTTCTAAAATTTAAATTGGATAGGCAGCAATTATCTCTTTATTTTTAAAAGGGAATAAGCAATGATTCAAGATTATTGTCTTATCCCTTTATTTTTTAAAAGAGTAAGCAGTGGTTCAAGACAATTGTGATATTTCTTTATTTAAAAAATAAAAAAAGAGTAGATAGTAGTTCAAAACCGTTGCCTTATCCTTTTATTTTTTTTTAAAAAAAAGAAAGATAAGGTAGTGATTATTTTTTTTAAAAAAAAAATATCTCTTTATTTTCAAAAAGGAACAAGTAACAGTTTAATATCACTGTCTTATCCTTTTATTTTAAAAAAAAAAAAGATTAGGCAATGATTCCAAACCATTACCTTATTCTTTTTTTATAATAAAAAAAAGGCAATGGTCCCTTTATTTCAAAAAGAAAAAGACAATAATTCAAAACCACTACCTTATTTCTTTATTTAAAAAATTAAAAAAAAATATTAGACAACAATTTCCTTTTTTTTGAAAGAAAAAAATAGACAACAATTTAAAACCTTTACTTAAACATTTATAATTGTTGCCTTTTTCTAAGATAATGTAATAGTTTTGAACTATTGTCATATAACTAATACTCAAAGTCAACTATTGCCACATGTTATCAAAATATATTTATGTTGTGGTTATAAGTGTTGCCTTAGGGTTTTATGCAATAGTTTATAATTGTCACAAAAGAACCATTACTTTAAGCCATTCTTATTTTAGTGTTATTTTCTTTGTAATGGTCCACACAAGACAAAAATGTGACCAAAATAGGAGATATTATATGCCTTGGTGGGAGAAAAGAGTGGGATAGATGCTAGTTTGAATGTTAACAACCCCTCTTGTATCAATCTTATACATCTAATCAATGTTGTATGTGCAAAATGTGCCTCACAACCTAACTTGATTTATTTCAAAATTAGGCTAGATAAGCAAAAGTGGTTAGCATTGATGGATTCTAATGCAACTTACAAGATTAAGCCAATGGCAAGCTCACTTAGGTTGAATGTGAGCAAGAATGCTAATTGTGTGAAGGTAATTAACTTAGCAACATATGACATTCTTGGAACAACAAAAGAAGTTGAGATAAACCTTGGTTAATGGATTGGTAAATTTGATTTCTTTATAATGTCATTAGATGATTTCAATGTGATCATAGCATTAGGTTCATTTAGATAAGCAAAAATTGCACTAATGTCTTGTTGGGGTAGCTCAATGATCATAAATGAGAATCAATCATGCTTTTTTGCTAGTGAGAAGTGCTCTTCTGCCAGCAAAGGTGAGAAAATTTTTGTTTTATTGTCTTCCTTGTAGGTGCAATGAGGGCATAAAGAAAGAGATTTAAAGTACTTGGTGGCTTTAAGGGTACTCAAGCCCAAACCAATGACAATGGTGCCTAACAATGATGCTATGATGATAGACTAAGCAATGCTCCATATGCTGGCCAAAACTCCTTCAAGGGAACATGTCACAAACCATAAGTTGGTTTTATACAATTAGATGTGTGGGAAAAAGCAATGGGTGCTTAGTAGCCATATAAGTTTGTTGTGAGTACTATTTGATAGGGTTTAAAATAATGAGAATAAGGCATATTGGAGTGCAAAGAATGGCAGGACACATCATTGGTGTTCTTTAAGTTATGGTTTCTACATTGAAAATGTTGACGAGTTGGGTAATATTGCTTATAAGTGGCAATGGCTAGTGTTATGAAATTATGCTCTAAGATGCAAGGTTAACTAGGAGTTGGAGATGTAAAAGTAGGAAGGCTGGTACACCCTACCAACAAGCATGTCAAAAAAGTAAGGTAAATATGAAGTCAATGTACATGGTAGCAAGTAAGGGAGGCTAGGCATTAGGCTAGACATTGGAACCTAGTGGGTAAAGAGTTAGGGCTAAAGCATGGTTACTATACAATAACGTGCATTGATGATATGGCAGTGTGCACTAGTGTTACTATCTAACACATAAGCTAGGATCCAAGATAACGACATGCTAGATAGTATGCACACAAGTGCTAGGCATGTAGCAAGGCAATAAGCTAAATGAGAAAAGATTTAAAGTGTAGACCAGATCAGCATGTACATCAAGTATAATGAAAATTGGGAAAATATGGGTTGTGTTCCTTAAAAAAGTGGGGCGTGTGTTAATGGTCAAGTAGGTAGCCAAGAAAAGTGGTGTCCAAGGCAATCAATGATAGAAGCTCTATGATAATAAAAGAATATGGACTATTAAAGCATATGGGCTGACCAATTCTCGATGAGATGGCAAACTCTCTTCCAACATAGCAAGACATGGAGCAGTTATTAGCCAAAAAAGTGTGAGAACACTTATTGGGAACTTGGATTAGGCAAATTGTGGCATCCAAATAAGAGAACATGGATTAACGAGTGCTCAACAGAGCATGCTAACATAAAGCATGAAAATAATACAAGTGGGGGAACTTTTCAAACAATTAAGCCATGAAACCATATATCCACTAAAACATGATTGGCTTGGCAGCCAAGTTATAAAAGCCTAAGTAGTTAGGAGTATTAACTATAAACTTTATAAATAAATGTGTGCAGTCAAGGGTTCACATAAAGGAAAAGGTATGAAAAAACTTCTAGGAGAAGGCTTGACATTGTAATTTCTTTATATACATTTGTGATAAAAGTAATAAAAGATTGGAAAAGGTTCCCATATATTTTAGTATCTCTTTACAATTACATAATTGTGAATACTTGAGTGAAAACACTTTGCTTATGTGTACTTGTGTGTGGGTTTGGCTAAAACCAAGAGGTGACTTAGTGTCATTTTAATCAAAAAAATTTGGTGTCTAAAATTTACCCACATGACCATTTTTTAGGTATGATGATTGTTAAGGTTACTATTTGTTTATGTTTTTTTATTAGAAAATTATGATTAAAGTTTGACACTATATTTACATATGTTAGTAGATTAACTTTGCATTTCTACTACTTATTAGATTTACCTACTTAATAAGAAACTTATATAAACTTAACTTGGTGCAATGTGATCTTAAGCATTTGTGCCTAAATTATTGTGTTGGATGTCATAAGCAAAATGCAAAAACAAAGTGTCATTATATTCAAAATTTTGGCTATTCAAATTTTGTTAAGGTCAATTGAAATTTGTTGAGTTTGGGTGATCAATGTAATCAAGAGGCAAGAGACATAGGATGTGCAAAACTCTAAACTATCTAGCACCAGAGATAATGGAGAATATATCTCATGATTATGTTGTTGATCACTAGACTTTGGGTATATTTTATTATGAGTTCTTGTATAGCGCCCCTCCATTTAAGGTTGAGAGCTAAAGGGATACATTTAGAAGGTATTATAAACTATTATGTCAAATACTAATCATCATTAGCTATAAATCAAGGTATTTTATGAACCAAATTGGAAACATCAGATGGATTGTGTGGTGCAAGATCTTGAAGGTTGATTTGATTTTCTCTTTCACACCATTTATTTGCCAAACACTGCATTATCTATGTAATTTTGTCCAAAAATACTTTCCACTTATGTAAATTTAAGATCAATTTTCAGATATTCAACAACCTTTAGGCATGCAACTTGGAAAATTTATGTAGCTTCAAGTGAAGAATCCTTTAAAGAGGCTTTCTCTTCACAAGATCTTAGAATACCTTAGATATCTTATGGTCACCTGCACCAAGTATCATTGCTACCATTTTTTGGATTAGCAATCAATTTGGAGATTGTACAATGTCATTATAGGAAAAGTGAAATCCCTTTTAGATCCATGATGGTTTTAATTTGTCCATTGAGAAACTTGACCCCAATATGGCAAACAATTTAGTTTCCTTACCTTTTGTTTTATCTAGGTTTGCAATTGTCGAACTAAAGAAAACTTTTTTACTACCAAACTAGGTTGATGCTATAACTATTTTTTAATTTTCCTTGTATTGATTGGATATCCAAATCAACTATCAATTGTTCCATCACCAAATAAATAAATAAATAATGTTGCATGCAAATATAAATATAAAAATATCTATATTTTTGTTATAACTTACATTATGGTACAAAACTTCAACATTCAAATTTTAAGATGGGTATTTTATGGGTGGAAGAAAGCAAAAGCTTGGAAACTATAATCAAAATCAACACAAGAGAATATAGTGCAAGTCTTGTTACTATTGAGAAGGCAAGAAGAGAACTATTCCTAATATGTTAGTTCTTGGAATGTTATGTCACAAGTGCTTATCACCAAAGTTCCAATATTGACATAATAAAACTTGCTATTGAGGAGAAAGATTAAAGGAAGAGAATTTATTAATGAAATCTTTCAGGAGCAAACAAATGTTTATGTAATGCAAATGCCAAATAGGTTACTTGGACTATAACACAAGAGAGCCATTATTAAGAAGTGAAAATTTTGCTGATTGTTTTCTTCTCATAAAATTAAAATGATAAATTGTTACTACATGAGGCTAAACCTATTTATACATGGAGGAATGTACAAAATAAGAAAAGAAGATAAAAATACATTAATGAGATACTTATAAAACCATACCAAAAGAAATTCATGCATATCCTTAACATAATTTGAATATATTTGTATAATAAATTTGAACTCTATACATAACAATGTATCATAATCAAAAAATATTATATTAAAATTTACAAAATTCTAACACTCTCCCTAAAACTTAAAATGGTAATACAGTCAATTTGATTTTGAAACCTGATTAGAGAAATGCATGGGTAAATGAACTTTTGTGAAGATATCAATAATCTGAGCTACAAAAGTAATAGAAACTAAAAAAATAATATTATGCACAATGTGCTAATGAACAAAATAACAATAATTCTCAATGTGTTTGGTTTGATTGTGACAAATATTATTATGAGCAATCTAAATGGCAATATAATTGTCACAATGAATAGGTATGGTAGAAGCATGTGTAATATCTATATCTTGTAGGAGCTATCAAAGTTACAATAATTCAAATGCAATATCTACAAGAGAACAATATTTGACTTCATTATTAGATTAAGCTGTGACTATGTTCTTTTTTCTAATCAAGAAATGAGTGAATTCTCCAAGAAGAAATAGCATCTTATCATAAGACACTATAAGATCTTCTGCTCAATTAGTATCAAAATAAGCCTAGGAAATGGCATTTGAGTAAAGAAATGAAGTCCATGAAATATAGTTCTCTTAATGTAACAAAAAATACAAAGAATAGCAAAGTGAATGAATAGAGACGCTATCATAAATTGACTACCCACATGTATTACAAAATCACGTAAAAATTTTGTTATGTTTACTTTCTCATTCTTCTAATTGTTCAACTAATTTTTTTAGACAAGTATTCTGTTTATTGCAGAAAGTTTTGAAATATTTTCGTTAACATAGTGCCAAAGTTTATACCCCATGAAAAACCTATGCGTCTCTTGGAACAAAATACATAATTTGTTCCATCTAAATAGTACTTATATGCATAGAAATTTCAAATTTTTCCATATCAACAATGAATGTGATATTAAATAATGAAGAAATATATTGAATTGAGTATAAGCGTGCCAAAATAAATATGTGTAGTCAAAAGTTGTAGAAACAGACCTCAACAATGGGAAGAGAACGTCGAAGAACCCTAGGATTCGGGTTGAACCGGTCAAAAATCAACCCAAAAGTGCTTGAACCGGTCGAGTCTAAGTTCTGAACTGATTTGCTCAACAGGGTTGACGCGACAATCAAGATGCTGACGCGGCGGCAAAAAGTAGAAATATTTTGCTAACTTGTGTGACATATGGAAGTGAAGTGGCGCACATATATCTGAACTGGGTGATTGGGACAACACGTGTTGCTGATGTGGATGACCTGTAGCCGTCTTCAACCCGTGGATGGTGGCCGGACAAGTTCTGCAGGCGACCAGCAGTCTTTGAGCAACGCGTGTGGGCGCATGGGAGCTCCGATGAAGTTGAATTTTGCAGCTTTAAGAATCGGGATGTCCTTCTGAATGGATGTTTATAATTTGTTTGAACAAAATCCGTTGGAAACAGGGTCGAAATCTCACTAGTGTAAGAAAGGATGATTGAACAATGGCAACAAAAATGGAAGCCGAATAGATAGACTTCTAGTGATCACAAAAACCGGTGACATTGTTAAAAACCGGATGGAATGACTCCGAATAGCGAAGCTCGGCAATGATATATATATATATATATATAAAGTGCAATACTATGTATAAATGAATTTAGGTAGTAAGTGGAAGCAATATATATATATATATATAGAGTTTTCTCGAACCATCACATAATTTTTTTAATTAATCACCTCACTCTCTTAAGTCTATATTCTCTTCTTCATTATTTTTTTAAATTATCACGTAAACCTTTTCAATACCCAACTCTCCCTACATTTACTTTTATCATCTGGTTTCATTGACGATTTCTAACTTGAACTTTGACGTGTTAATGTTGGACTCCCAGTACAGCCCCACTTAACGTTTCTTCGTCTTATTGGTTCAATCCAGCCGACTCCTTTCAATTCCACGCACACCAGCCCCGTCCATCCTCGCGACGATATTCTTATAGGAACATCTTGCGCCTGGCGCTTTTGCAAACCATGTAATTAAGTGATTGTTGGAAGCTAAATTGTGACTGGTTTTGAGCAAATCTGTTTTGGCCAAATTTTGATATTCTTATAATATTTACAGAAGCAAACAACCTAGAACTCAAGCTTACAAGAGATAAGAGTCACAAACTTTTCCTTTCATCACACCAGTAAAGTTACAGATTCTCCCATTCCATTTCCTTCCCCTGATCACAGTTTCAAACTTGTCCTGGGAATTGCTTGCAAATGAAGACCTCCATCAATGTGAAGTGTGATCATGGTCTTGTAAGTTACTTTTCTTGCATCATCCCCCAATTTGAAGCGGAAGAAGTGGAGGAGGGCTATTGATACTATCTTCATCTGCCTGTAAGCAAAGTCTTTCCCGAGACAGATTCGAGGGCCAGCCTGCAATATTGATAGCACAAACCAAAACATTTCATTATAAAAATTGTCATTGATCCATAGATATCTGTGTGTGTAACATCCATGTAAAGATGAAAGAACGCAAGAAAAAGTACGAACATGAAATGCTACGAATTTGAAAGGCGATTCAGGACAAAATATTCCATTTTCGAGCCATCTTTCTGGCCGAAAATCTTCAGCATCTTCGCCCCAAAGATAAGCCATCCTACCCATTGCATAGGCCATGTAGTAGACTGCATCTCCCTTTTTCACTTTGAAGCCATCAGGAAGAATGTCATCCATCTCTGCACATCTTCCATTCTTCAAGTATGCAAAGGAATAAGATATTTGTATCACCTTGTTTCATTTGAGGAGCTATAAATGCTCATCTAGACTAAATGATTAACAATGAAGCAATTGGAAAATGGAAGCAACAGATAGAAAGGCAGCATAAAAGCATTGGTAATTCTTCCTTTTTTTTTTTTTTGGTATATATAGAAGCCGAAGTCTATTGTAAACTTCACCCAAGGCTCTAAACTGGATCAAACTAGTCCTAAAACTTCATGCCCTTGCCATTGAGCTACAAGCATACATGCTTATGGGTAAGAATATTTACTTATAATTTGGCCTGCACTACACATTTAAATTGAGAGTTTATGACATGGTTATGTAATTTCTGGTGCTCTCAAAAGAAATAACGCTTAATTAAGACAAAAACTATGCTAACTTAGCCTAGATATCCTAGGGCCAACATGTGCGGATAGTCAATGTGAGTGCTTACAACAGTCGAGCACGCTAGTAGAGTTTTAATAGATTAGTGGCTCAAATTTTTGTCATGTAATAGATGAGAATTGTCATGACTAGAGAGACACTTAATTATAAGAAAGATAATATAAGCTATTAAATGAAGCCCGAGTTTCTTGGAATTCTTACAACGGGAAGAGGAGGATACAGCCTCAAGGTCTCTGTTAAAGCTGCATGAAGATAATGCATTTGTTCAAGTGTTGTGTCGGTTATCTTTGCCACAAAGTCCTCAACACTGGCTTCGTCATCTTGGCTACCCGTTACCAGTCTCACTTCTTGCACAATCTTTTCTTGTATTAAAGGATTCATGCAGAGCATATACAGGAACCATGACAGAGTATTTCCAGTGCTATCTTTGCCAGCTATCATGAAACTCAGAATGATGTCGCGCAAGTATTTATCATTCATTCTTTTTGGATCCTTCTCACTCTCCACCAAAAACCTTGATAATATGTCCTCCTTGTCATTCTTGAATTATCCAAGACATTTGGTCAGCATTCATACCAAAAGTTGGAGAAAAAAATTGAATATTACCTTCCCTATTAATCACCCGTATAAATTAAACCATTATAAAATAGTAATTTTAATATATAAGATTCTCAGACTACGAAAACAAATCAAATTTATACAGTATCACCCTTATTTTTATAAAGAGAGAGTTACCATTATTAGCACCTAAGAGTAGAGAAATAAAAAAAAAAAAAAAAAAAAAAAGCACAAAGAAGGAAAAGAAAAGAGAAGAGACGAGAAGAGACACTTACGCAATGTCGTTGTTGGGCGAGTAGCTTTCTCTTGGTATTAATTATTGAGCTCACGAAGTCATCAATAACTCTGATCTTCTTCTTAAGGGATGCCTCACAACCAACGTTAGAGTACCTTTTCAGTTTCCATAATGGATCCACATAACGAAAAGTTAACGCGTCATTAGCTTCATCTAAAGCATTCATCAACGCGGTGCCCTCTTGGCTTGATCCATCCAAACAATTGAATTCCACCCCAAACCCAACTTTGAACATGGAATCCAATGTGCTTCTCATCAATATATCCTATCAAAATGAACAGTCTTAAACCCCATCAAATGCAACGTGAATATGGCCATTACTTTGAAATGATACTTGTTTTTTTCTTTTCTTATGGCTACATGCGACCAAAGAAAGGAAATAATAACAACAAAAAGGGAAAAAGAAAAAAAAACTTCAATTTTAAATTTAATTAAGAAAAATTTTAAAAAAAAACTTAAAATTTTATTCAGTTTTATGATAAGAAACAAAGAAAACATGTTAAAAAATGAAAGTTTAATGATAACATGTGTATTTATCTAGTAAAAAAAAATTAATAAATATTTATTATTTATAAATTAAAAAAAATAATGAGAGATTAATTAGAATAGATTAAGAAATATGAATTATAAACTTTACATACTTGAATGTCAAAAACCTGATCAGCAATCGCAGCTTCTGAGATAAGTCTGACAAGTTTAGCAGTGTTCTTTCTAAACACAGCACAACTGAAGTCTCTGAGAACTCTGGTAGAGAACTCCAAGCTTGCAAGCTTTCTCTGATGCCTCCACTTGTCTCCGTCAACCCCGAATATCCCTTCTCCTAAAATATCCATCACTTTATCTTGAGTATCTCTCCCTTTGGTATACTTATCAAAGTTCGTTTTCAGCACATGTTCAATGTTTCTGGGATCGGTCGTGTACACGATGCTCTGGTCGGGAGCAAGTATCCTATGAGTCTTATGTTTCCTGGCAATGGGGATCTGGTAGTCATAGATCGTGTTGTAATTAAGCAGCAGGTCTAATATCGTGCCGCATACCGGTGCATAGTTGGGGTTATTGATGGACTTTCCAGTGTAGATCTTGAGCATGAGATACAAGAAATATATGAGGATAACAAGAAGTGGGATTGCTATCAAAGTGGAGATGGCGGAGAGGGTATCCATATATTTCTTGTGGGAGCTTGTGAAGATGGAGGTATGATCTTTATTCCTGAGCGACAATAGAGCAACAAATATACGTGCCTATGCCAACTGCTGCTTAATTTATAATTCATCACACATCCTCAGTTGCCTCAATCCCCTGATTTTTCACTGGGGGCTTTCATTCAGTCTCTAGATATTAGATAACATAGATTTTTTTATTTTTTATTTTTGATGCTGACATGATCCTAGAATACCTTTGGGATGACATAATTAAATGTAATTAATTAAAAAAAATGCATCATACAGATAGTAGCTTCGGATTATTTTTTAGAGCATGTCGGTTGAATGAAATAGGGCTGCCTGACGGGGATGGATTCCTTATCTCGATGAGAACATCACGAGAACATGAAAAATACAAAGGTTCTACGATGATTGGCAATAACAAAAAAAAAAAAAAAAAAAAATTGACGGAGGACTTCATAGGATTATGTGGGGTTGCTATCAAAGTGAAGATGGCAGAGAGGGTATCCATATTTTTTTTTTTTTTGGGAGTTTGTGAAGATGGAGGTATGATCTTTATTCTTGAGTGACACTAGAGTAACAAATATACGTGACACAGCCTATGCCGACTACTGCTTAATTTATAATTCATCACTTATCATCAGTTGCCTCAATCCCCCGATTTTTTACTGGGGGCTTGCCTTCAGTCTCTAGATATTAGATAACATAGATTTTTTTATTTTTGATGCTTACCTTTGGGATGACATAATTAAATGTAATTAATTAAAAAAATGCATCATAGCTTCGGATTATTCTTTAGAGCATGTCGGTTGAATGAAATTGGGCTGCCTGATGGGGATGTATTCCTTGTTTAGAAGAGAAAATCACGAGAACATGAAAAATACAAATGTTCTATGATGATGGAGAAACAAAAAAAAAAAAATGAAGGAGAACTTCATAGGGTTATATAAAAAAATTATAATTAAATTTTAAATATTTTTATATTTTTATATGATTCTTATATATTTTAATTTTTTTTAAATTAACCTTTTTAGAAAAATAATCAAAATTATTAAAAATATATATATTAATTAAACAATAATTATTTACGATTTAATTATTTTAAGTTTAAAAATATAAAATTTAAATAAAATAAAAAATTTAAAATGTAATTATAAAAATTTAAAATTAATTTTAAAAATATAAAATTTAAATAAAATAAAAAAATTAAAAATATAATTATAAAAATTTAAAATCAATTTTATACTTACCCCATGAGGTTACCAATTTGGGTTCATTTGGAAAATCGATTTTGAGAAAAAAAAGCATGACCCTGAGACCATGAGTCCCCCTTTTGGAAGCCGAAAGGGGTGGCGATTGCATGACAAAAAATATACTGCTACTAACCTTTTTTAAATTTGTGTAAAGATTTAAAGGTTGTAAAGCGCAACCCTGAGATTTCTTTTATCTATAATTTTTAATTTTAACAATTAATTTTTTTAAAATTTTATTAATTTAGTTTTTATTTTTTATTTAAAATTTTATTTATATTTTATATTTTTTATTTTTTAATAAGATTTTTTTTAATTCAAACAAAATTTAAAAAATATATAAATACTAAAAATTAAAAAAAAAAGATAAATAAAAAAATTAAATTTTATAATATTTTAATTTTATAAATAAAAAAAATTAAAAATAAATTTTATAATTAATAAAATACAAGTAAATAATTACTAAAATTAAAAACTTTATGAATCTTAAAATGTAAATTAAAACATCAAATAGATTATAAAAAAGATAAATTATATAAAATTTAAGAAAATTAAACTTATTTTTAGGAAGTAAAATTTATATTTATCATATATTAATTTATATCTAAATAACTAATATTGAAATGAAAAAAAAAAATTTATTGTTATATATAGAATTAAAATAACAAAAAAATTATTTTAAAAAAAACAAACAATTAAAAGATTTAATTATTTCAATTTAGTATATAATTACAAATATATAACATATAATTTGGAAACAAAAATTATCAGATATATTCTAATAGCACATTGAATGAGTTTGATCAATATCCCTACAAACGAGATTTTATGGAGAAATTTTTAAATGAATGTTCACGAGTGTAAACAAATTAACACTAATAAAGATGATGCATACGGCTAAGACAATCGAATACCTAGCCATCCAAATGTAGAGACAAATGGCATAATTATAACTATGTACGATGCCATGAACTGCTATTAATAATTCCATTCCATTCGGGCAGTTGTTGGGATCTCACACCACCAGAAATGTATATGAAAGGGGGTTCTGTTTAAATGTGCTCTCTGGTAGTCTGTTTCTATCAATGGCGAGGTCGATTTTATCTTGAACTAAAGAATGCATGCCACAACAAAAGCACCCACGTTTTTTTTTTCCCTCAAGTGATAGCAGGATATCGAGAAAGTCACAAAAGGATCTCAGAATCATTAAGACAGAGCTAGGAAGAGAGGCTCCCAGTTTCACGGTAGGCAGCAATGGTGTCGCTGATGGTTTTATCACTGCTCATGCTGTCTGTATCTGTGTCATCATTGACCATGAGTTTAGGGTTTGTTGACATTGAGATTGAGAACTTTTTGTTTGAATTCTTGATATCCAGTCTGTAGTGGGCTTCATTAGGGTGGCCATGAGCATCACTAAAGATATTATGGATGGAAGCTGGAGAAACAAATGATTGGGAAGCTTTTGCATGCTTCTTTGCACCTCTGTGCATATGTGCCGCACAATACTTCTGTTTGGGAAGAACATCCTTCCGGCATCGCCATTTCTTCCCATCCGTTCTTCTGCACCTTCCTGGTTCAGGTTCTTCGTTGATTCTATGAAAGCATTGAGCACTGCAGGCTTGAACTGAGGAAAATAAAAACAGGACATGGAACCAACTTCAATTCACCAAACACATGCAATCAGTCTGAAATCAGCATAACATTCCAGAAGGACTTCTGCAGATGATAATACAATCCAATTGTTCTAAGACAAGACTGCTTTCTTCCTCAACAACAACAACTGTTTGTGGCTTTCCAACTCATAGCTGCAAGCCACCAAATTAAAAGTTCCCCACTTTAAAGGCAACAATCATACTTTTGTCCCCAGTGCCTGAAGTACCAAAAGCTTTCAATTCCACAAATACAGCGTAGTGTTTTGGAAGGAAGCAGACCAAAAACTAAGTATTTGGACAAATCAAATTTACAAAATAACCAACATATTATTACGTGAATGGCCACTCTTTAAGTGATAAGGATGGTGTTGTGTTACTTTTGGAAATCCAGCAAATATTCATAATGACTTTTATAATTTATCTAAACTGCATGTTATTTCAAATTCATGTCAGAATATGATTTCTATCATACCTTGAAGAACACTCTTTGGGGAAAAGTCCAGACCAAGAGATGAATCACTAGGGCCATTTCTATCGTCACTTCTGTTGCTGGTTCTGTCGAGCATGTTGTTGCTGGTTCTGTCGAGTGTGTTCTTGGACCAAACAGAATTTGCGCAACTGCCATTCCCATCACCAGTATCAAGGCTGTTGTTTATGTTGATTTTGCTGGCATCGCTAATGTTTTTAACAATTTCCCTGGAAATTGTGGGTTCCTTATGGGATTTAAGCTGAGAACTAATGGGATTTAAATTGGAAGCTTTGGGATTTGGATTTTCTAAATTCTGGCTTGCATCCTTGGAAAGTGTTGTATCAACAGCTGTAGCAGCTGTTTGAGAAGCTTCCGCAAGCTTTCTTGAACGCTTACGACCTCTGTGCATGTGCCGCTCACAATACTTCTGATCAGGAATCACCTTTTTACCACACCTCCATTTCTTCCCATCAGTCCTTTTACACCTCCACGGCTCTGGGTCCGTCAAACCCAACACCCAAGGACTGCATTGAACGACTGAAAACAAAAGCAAGGAAGATTTATAGATAAATAGATAGACAGATAGATAGATCAACTATTACTGAAAACAGATTGTTCAGTCAATCTCAAGCCCACAAACAAAAAGTTGATCCAAATAGCATAAATTGGGCAGTAAACTGATGAAGAACAGAGAAACATGAACTTACAGCTTGTAAATTGCCTGAATATATCGCCACCAATGGACCCTAAAGAGCTACAACCAGTCTTCCAAATGGGAAGCACGAGTCCGGGCGGCACAGAGAGGCCCGCCGCGATGTACTTGAATACCAGAACCTGTAACTGGAGCTCATGCAACTGAGCGGCCGTGAACAGTGGCTTCCAGTGTTTGGCTACGGCGTTTGCACCACAAATCCCCAGACCAAGCCTCATCGACGGCGACGGCTCCGATTCCGGTTCTTCCTTCACCCGAAATTTCTTTTTCCCTTCCATCGTCGGAGTTCTTCCTGCATCCCCACCAATCTCGTGGGGCCCACCGCGTATAACTTAAAAAATTTACAATTTACAATTTACAACACCAGAAAATAAAACATGCACGGCAACAAGAATCCAGAAATAAAAGCTACAAATTTACAAGAACAATCCAGAAGGAAAAACAAAAAAATACATAAATAAATCAGAGAAGGGTGACACGACATGTCGTTTTTGTTTTTGTTTTTTCCTTTTTCCTTTTTCTTTTGGTTGTGCTTAAAAAAAAAAAGGCATAGTACCAGAAACAGAAGCGGCGAGACTTTCAAGCGGAAGAAGTTTAGCATTCATTGGCATCCAAGGCTCTCTATCTCTCACCGTTTACGTTACGTTATCCGATTCAAACTCAAAACCCGACGAGGAATGCTGAAGAAAAATAAATTAAAGAGTCTGATGGTTAGATGGATGATTCAGAAAGCCCAAGCCGACGCCTCCTTAAAGATGACTAGTTGAGTGCATGAGGAGCGTGGCAGACTGTGTGTGTCTTCGAGTGAGATTAAAGCAGGTGTCACGCCTCTGACAGCTCAGCCTTCTGCGTTTGCAGGCTGACTATGCAAAGGCCCCAAAAACAAAATAATAATAATAAAACTAAAAAAAAAACTAAAATATGAAAGTAAGCATTAAAGATTGGAGAAAAGACTTGAAATTTTAAAATTAAAAAATAATTAAATATATATATTTTTTAATTGTAACACAATTTCACAATGATATGATCCAATTTGAGTAATGTGCAACACAACTATACGGTAATATAATATTGTTTTATTAAAAATATTTTTCTTCGGGACATAGGTCCAAACCTCAAATTTTCGTCGCACCATCACGTGGCGGTCCGACGACGCCCATCAGTTTCCCAGCGAAAAATTCTTCTTTTTTTTTTTATTATTCATAAAAAGAGTTTTATTGTGGTTTACTTTATTTGTGAAAGAGAAATGTTGAAGTACACGCTGTGACGCGTGAGCAAATGAAGGTGGCGCGCGTGCGATTTACAATTTACAAGTTGACGACTGGCCATTAGCTGCTTGCAATAATGGCGGAGCGAACCACGAGACAAGCGCTCCATCACGACACCAACGATGCCCTGGAGTGAACAGTATGCCTAGAATGACATGTCCACGTCTTCGTGAGATGGTCTGTCCGACACATGTTGTGGGCATGTTGGTTCTAAAGATACTTAAAAAAAACAAAAAAAAACTTGAATTGGTGGGATAACAAATTACTAATAATTATAAATTATATAACATAAATAATTATAATAAATATATTTATAATATAATAAAAAAAAATAAAATATATAAATGATTTATTATTACGAATATGATTATATAAAATAATAAATAAATAAAAAAAAAAATATAATAATATAATATAATATAATAATTTATAGATCCTAAATCTCATTTAACATATGATATCCAATAAAATGAAATTTAGAATCAATATGTTTGATTTTAAAATAATGAACGAGGTTTTTCGTGATATTTATAATATATAGTATTGTCACAAAAAATAAAAACTTTAAAAAAAATGTAATTTAAGATTCTCAAAAGTTAATTTGATATGCGATAAAATATTCAGTTTTAACTGTTAAAAGTGTTATTTCATGTAGGCAACTTTGGCTTGAGTTTTATATGAATGATATAAATAATTAAAACCTAATCCTAAGTTATCATTGAGTGGCCCTTGAGAGCCATTTATGAATTAAACATTTCTTTCCCTTTATCATACTTAGGGAGATAATTTTGAAGGCTTTTATTTTCCTTTTTAAAACAAAAATTTTCATCATTGAGCTTGGTTGTATCTTACACTTAGATGATAACTTCATCATGTGCTTTTTGCAAATCATCATTCATTTGAATGAGTTACTCAATTTTACTTTCCAAGGTCTCAATTTTTTACTCTAAGGAATTCATACGAGCATTAAGAGTTTTGTTTTTAATTATCTATCTAAATCATTCAATTTTCACATATTTAAGAAGTTCAATCAACTCATCATCACAAGAATCATTACTAGTGCTTACCTCATCATTTTTTTTTGATGAAACACATATAGTTTCTCTCATCATCAAAAGATTCACTATTCGAATCATTTAAGTCATCCTAAGTTGCTTTATATGCCCTTTTGGTAGGCTTTTTAGCCTTCTTCTTTCTAAGGCAATTCATGGCAATATATCTAGACTTGTTACATGTAACATACTACCTCTTTCTTTTATTGCCCACTAACTTCATTTGGATGTTTGATTTCTCTTTTATTGGATTGCTTCTTCCTCTTAAAGAGCTTTATTAAATTTTGAGCTAGCTCTTGATCTTAATCTTGCTCATTAAATGATATGTTGTCCTCATCACCATCATCAACATCATCATCATCTTGTTTGCTAATTGAGATAAAGGACTAAAATGCTATCTCTTTCTTATTTTATATGACTTTTTTTCTAAAGGTCATCTCATATAAGAGTAGTAAGTTAACTAACTTGTTCAATGGAAAGGCATTTAAACCCTTAACTCTTAAATGGTGATTTCCTTCAGGCTCTATGATCTTAGGAGTGATCCAAATAGCTTCTTAATGAGATATACATTGTTAAGATTCTTTCTAAGATTTCTGAAAACATTGACAATATTAGTAAATCTCGTATGCATTTAAACAATAGTTTCATCATTCCTTATTTCAAGAAATTCATATTCACGCATAAGAATATTAATCCTAATTTCCTTGGCTTATCTAGTTCCCTTATAAGTTATTATAAAGTTATCTCATACCTCTTTAGCAGACTTGCAAGAGGAGAAATAGTTATACTCATCAAAGGACATGGCATAATAAAGCAAGTAAGAAGCTTTGAAATTAAGGTTTTGGGTTTTAAAATCCTCGATTGTATATTCACTTTCGGGTTTGTCAACGTGGACACCATTTTGGGTTTTAATGACTCTTTGGAGGCCATTTAAAATGATATGTCATACCTTAAAATTATAGTATTGGAGATACATAATCATTTTGTTCTTCCAATAATTATAATTTGTGTTATCAAAAATCAAAGGTCTAAGAGAGTTACCACCCTTAGGGTGACAATGTGTTGAAAAGAAGTAATGAATCAACTATAGGCGATGAAGCTAATGATAAAGACCAAGCTCTAATACTAATTATTGGTCCCAATGATACCAAAGAGTGGGATGAATTAGGTTGACAAAAAAAAAAAATTGTGACTCTAAATTATGTAGCATGAACAATTAAAATAGTTACAATAAAAATGATGAGTGTAATATGTACATTAATAACAAATGTATATGCAGTATAGGTAAGAAGAATAAATAAACACAAGATAACTTGTAGTCATAGTCATTGTGCAAAGCAATAAATAAAAGAGAAAGAAAAATAGAGCATCAAGACATAGTGTTTTATAGAGGTTTGAATATCTTGATCCTACATGCTCTCCTTAAAAAATCCTATTTGAGAGATTATCCACTTAACTATTAAACTCCTTAACTGAAAGGAGAATAACAACACAAAAAGGGTCCTCGACCTTGCTCATAACTTAACACACAAAGATCTTCAACCTTTGTCACAACATAAGCCTTAATTCTAAACACATGGAACCTTAAGTTTTCCTTTACTTAATAGCTTTAGTTCTACATACTTAGAATCTCAAGCTATCTTTTACTCATTAACACTAGTTCTACCCACTTAAAACCTCAAATTATCCTTCACCTACTAGCTTTAGTTCTACACACATATAATTTTAAGTTATCCTCTCATTCACTTTGAATATTACTTGCTCTTACAAATTAAAACACTTTTTATTCTTTCTCTCTTGATCACACAATTTAAAAAATTGAAAAGAAATTGAAAGCTTTTGCTTGTCTTTGATTTTTTATTTTTGTAAATTACTTTCTTCTTTTGTTGTAACATTACTTGTTTACTATATCAAGGAAAATACTTTTAGTTATTGAAAGATGATTTAAACATTGTTTTTAACATTAGGCTAGTTGTCTTAAATCTTTTAAAAAATTATTTCCAATTTTGGCACTCCTGATTAATTGACATCATTAATTGTTTTGATTTTCTAGTATCTTAACAATATCTAGAATTATTGTTTGGACAAAATTATTTTCATACTTGTGTTGTCCAATAAATAGGTTTGAAAAACTTCCAAAAATATCAAAACTTAAGATCTAAATCTTCTTTCCTTGAAGGGAATAAATATTTCCAATAAGGATGTCATCTAAAGTCTTTGAAATTGCAAAGACTGAAATTTTTTCTACTAAAATTTTTACCAAATTTAACTTTGTTCCATTTATATTTTAAGAGAATGTTTTTAATATTAACTTTAAAGATTTCAATGTGATCCTTTTTAATATAAATATAATTTCTCCATTATGGGTTTTTCAATATAAAGACTTGCTCTAACTACACCCTTAATCTTAGTTTGTTTTCATTTACGAATATCTTTGAAATTTTCCAACACAAGAACTTGCTCTACCTACATACTTGATCTTTTGTGAAATTTTTTTGAAATTTTCCAACATATAGGAATATATTGTTTAAAATTCAATTAGATCTTTGAAATAATTTTCATTTTTAAATAAATAGCTACATAGAGTTATCAAATAATTAAAACATAAAATAATGGAAGTTAATTAAATAATAAAATCTACCTCAAATCACAAAAAAAAAAACATATAAATCATAACAATCACATAATTAAAAGATTAATCTAACTCAATCATACTCAATCTCTTTCTAATAGTCACAAACCTATTCTCTCTCAAGGATTTGGTAAAAATCTCAACTAATTGATATTAAGTGCTCACAAAGTTTAGCAACACATCTCTCTTGAATACATAATCCCTAATTAAATAGTACTTGACGTTAATGTTTTTGGTCTGGGCATGGTGTATAGGGCTTTTAGTTATAATGATTGCACTTCTGTTATTACATTTGATAGGTACATAGGAGTAGTGTAATTTAAAGTCCTTTAAGATCTATTTCATCTAAAGTAATTAAGTATAGCAAGCTCTTGCTGCCATATACTCTATTTAAATTGTAGAATAAGGAACTAATATGTTTTTGTAGTATTGTTCCTCTTAATTCTATTTCTCACAAAGTCTAACTCTAAGGAACCTACTAAGTCAAAGGTCAATTCCCTAAGATACCAAAGTTTTAAATTCATGGTTCCCTTCACATACCTAAGCATTTTCTTAATGGAAACTATGTGTGACTCTATTAGGCTGAATTGAAATCTTACACATGAATAAACACCAAACATCAAATTAGGTATACTAGTAGTAAAATAAAGAAGACTACTACTTATACTTCTATACTACTTTTTAACCACAAATTTACCATTTACATCACTATCAAGCTTGGTGAAAGTAGTCATGGAGTGCCACCATCATCCAGGCCAAAAGTTTTTCAATAACTCCTTTGCATACTTAGCTTGGTTGATGAAGTTCCATCCTTCGTTTGCTTGATTTAGAGTCCAAGGAAGAAGTTCAATTCTCTTATCATACAAATCTCAAATTTTGTTTTCATATCATTAGCAAACTTTTTTAATATGGCCTTTATTTACCAAAAAAGAGCTCAATCTTTCATATCAAGCTTTTGGCACTTGCTTTAACCCATACAAAACTTTTAAAAGCTTATGAACATGATCTAGGAACCAATTACCTTCAAAGTCAGGGTTTTAATCAACATAGACTTCCTTTATGATGTAGTCATTAAGGAATTTGTTCTTCTTATCCATTTGATATAACCTAAAACTCTTATACAAAGCAAATATAAGCAACATTCTAATGGCCTCTAATCAAGCAATTGGGGTAAGGGTCTCATCATAATCAATGTTTTCTTCTTAATTTTAGTCTTTAGTAACTACACTTTCCTTGTTTCTCACAATTTGGCCAACTTTATCAAGCTTATTTCTAAAGACCCACTTGTTCTCCATAATAGGATGATCAATAAGTCTTAATACTATAGTCCAAACTTTGTTTTTCTCAATTGGTTGAACTCATCCAATAATTTGGTCCTAAAATGTCTTTTTAACATGCTTCCATTCTATTGGAACTTGTTGAATAACATTATCAAGATTATCATCTTTCAAAAGGTTAAAATCATTCACTTTAAATTGTTCACTCTACTCCTTTTGAAAATAACTAAAATGTTGTTACTACTTTAATGATTCATTTGCCTATTTTAAGCTTTTATTTGCAATTGCAAGGTCATTTAATTTTTCTTTTCTAAGAGAGAAGGTGTTAGTTTCATCAAATGTAACATATATGGATTCTTTTATAACATGAGACTTCTTGTTAAACATTCTATATACTTTGATACTAAAAAAAGTATCCCAAGAAAATAACTTCATCCATCTTAGAATCAAACTTACTCAAGTCTTCTTTTATATTTAAAATATAACACTTATAACCAAATATTTGTAGGAATTTTATTTTAGGATTCCTCTCATTTCATAACTTATAAAAGGTCTTTATAAGATTTAGATGAATGAAGACTCTATTAGACATATAGTAAATAATATAAATTATTTATACCCAAAAAAATTAAGGGAGATTATACTCATTTAACATAGTTCAAACCTTCTTTTGCAAGGTTACATTCTTCTTTTTAGTTACACCATTTTTTTTATGGAGTTCTTAAAGCTAAAAAAATTGTGAGAGATACTTTAAGAATTGTGGAAATTTTTAAACTTATCATTATGATCACTAGTATTTGAAGTGACATGATACTCCTTTTTATTTTGAACTTGCTTACAAAACCATTCAAGGGTCTTTATGTACTTGTCATTATAAGTTAGGACTGTAACTCATGTAAATCTATTATAATAATCTAAAATGGCATATGCATATGACTTACTACCTAAAAATGAAACACGAATAGGACTAAATAAGTTTATATGCAATAGTTTTAATGGTTTAAAAGTAAATAATATTTTTTTATTACTTTTAAACGAGTTTTTAATTTGCTTACCCATTTAACATGCATCACATACCTTATCCTTCTCAAATTTCACTTATAGAAGACCTTTTACAAGGATATATTAAATGAGTTGTGATAGTTGCTTCATACTTATATGACCTAACCTTTGATGTCATATCCATGATTCTTTACTAATAAAGCCAAAGCACTTAACATCTTAGTCAAAGTAGGTAAATCAATAATATATACATTATCCAATCACTTAGCAATAAATAAGAGATCATTTTTCTTGGAATGAGCAAAACACAAGCAATTTTCTTAAATGATACCTTATAATTGTTATTACACAATTGACTAATATTAAACAAATTCAACTTGAGTCCCTTAACAAGTAAGACATTGTTAACTATAAAGGACTTTCCCTGACCTATCTTCCTAATTTCAATAATCTTACTTTTGACATTGTTTCCGAATATTACAATCTCATTATCTATTTTCTTGAGGGAAATAAAGCATTTGAAATTTTTTGTCATATGTATAGAACAATTATTATCTAGATATCATTCTTATTTCTTCATATTGTTCTTAAGATATATCTACAAATAGATCATTTAAATTTAGGTACGCAATTTTTTTTGGGTCTTTAAGTGTTAGTTTCAATGCCTTTAACACTTATATGAGTATAATCATCTAAACTTTATTTCAACTTGCATGAATATTGCATGTAACCATAATCACCACAAAAATAACACCTAATTTGATCTTAAGCATGGTTGTTAGATGCATGAGTATCATATTTATCATGATTATGCCATCTATCATGAGAATGTTCATGCTTATAAGATACTTTAGGCTTTTGTTTATGCCTTGTGTACATACATTCATACTTATGTGATTATTTTCTACCATGATATAATGCATGAGCATTATTATGTAATATATTACTAAATGCTTGTATAGGTATGTTAGCATGAGTTGTTTTGCCTTGAAAAATTTTGTATTAATATGCTTGAAACATATAGTCTAAACTACTCTTCTTACTTGGAAGCTTTTGAGAGTTAAGTAAAATGTCTAGTTTGTTTTTACTTTAAATAAACTTAAAAAGAAACTTTTAAAATTTAGATGCTTCTTTCTTAAGATGAATACTTTCATCTAAGAGCATTATAAGTCTTTTTTTCATTATAGGTATTATCCAACTCACTATTTTTCTCAACGAGTGACTTGATTTTTTCTTTTAAAGTAGCATTTTCTTACTTTAAGGACCCAATTTCATGCTTCATAGATATATTCTTGGCATAAAGACCCTTATTCTTAAGAGTCAGTGTTTAAGTTTTTTATCCATGTAATCAAGTGTGTCATACTATTCATCAATCAAAAACTCATCATTATTAAATATACAATGTTTAAAATTTGTCTTGTCCTTTATAACCATAAATGTTAAGTTGACTCCAACATTATCAAAATCATCTTCTAAGTTACTTAAGTCAAATAACTTTAAGGGCTTTTTATACTAACTTGTTGTTCTTTTTCATTTATAGGACAATTATGAGTAATTAGACTAAGTTTATTATAATTGTAACAAATGAACTCATCCTTGTCTTAGTTGCATTTAAAGGATCTCTTGCCAATTTGCTTTTTGTTTTTCCTAAAGTTGTGTGATTTTTTGCTTAGCATGGTAAGTTCCTCTTTATCTTCTTAAATATGTTAATAACACATCATTATCACCACTTTCTTTAAGGGAAAAGGCTCTAAAAGTAACTCAATTCTTCTTTTCAACAACTTCTTAGTAAAGGTCATCTTGTAGGTCAGTTTAGACTTAATCAACTCATTCAAGTCTAATGTCTTTAGGTTTTTGGATTCTATGATTGTTATTACCTTGGGGTTTCAAGACTTTATAAGTGATCTCAATTTCTTCTTCACAATATTACTTATCTTTATATCCTTCCCAAGGTTTTTGAGTGGATTGACGATATTGGTAAACCTCATCTACATCTTAGAGTTCGTCTTATTATTATTCATCTAAAAAAACTTGTATTTTCACATAAGTAGGTTAATTTATGTGTTTTTCACTTATGTTGTACCTTGGTGAATAATTTTGAGCTTATCACATGTCTCTTTTGTTAAAATCCATGTTATATTCATTAATACTTAAACCACAATAAACTCATAGCTTTAGAGTTAAAAGCTTTGAATTTTTTGGCCTTAGTGATGAACTCACTCTTTGTCCCACTAATGCTCTCTTTTAGGGTTTTTTTTTTAGGATCACTATCAAATATTTCCTAAAGTTCATAATCATCAAATTAGATATATATAATCATCTTGTCTCTTTAATAGTTTTAGTTGGTACCATCGAAGATGGAGAGTCTAAAGATATTTCTACCTTCAACATGGCATATGTGAACAAAGGACTATAAGAGCTTAGGCCTATGAAACAAAGACCATGATTATATGACACTTATTAGTGTCTAAGGTAACTCAAGAGGGAGTGAATTAGGTTTAATCAACTTAGTCACTCAACCCATATTTAATCTCAACTTCAAAAGTGATAACAAGATAATCAATAACTAATAATAAAACAAGTAATTAGACAACTAAAATTAAAGAGATATAAAAAGAGAGAAAGAGAGAAAGCATATACATTGATTTATAATGATTCAACTCAAACTAAAAGCCTATATCCACTCTTAAAGGTTTCTTTTTTGAGAGTTTAACTTTTTAATTTGTTTTACTTTTAATCACTTTTCCTTTTTGACAAGATGTATACCATGAATGGTTCTAGAAAATCTTTCAAGATATTACACAAAAAAGTTTTTCAAACTCTTTTATAAGCCAAAACAAAAAGAAAAATAACTATTAGACATTAATCTCTTTCTATAAAGAAAATTAATTTTTAAAATAAAAAGCTTTAATTTTGAGTTATTACTCAATCAATCTAAAATCTTTCTAAGCCTTTTAGCTTTTGTGATTTCAGCTCTTTAGTCCTATTAAACAATTGTGTACCTAATTAGGTTAACTAACTTGAATTTTCTACAACTTTTTCAATTTTGAAGCTTTCAGTTCTTTAACTACTTTTGGCCAATTGCAACCATAATTAAATCAATCAATATGAAATTTTTGTAATTTTTTCCCTTCATAGTTTGAAATTTTCTTTGATATCTAGTCAAACGTAGACACTAGTTTGATTAATCAGCCTAAATTTTCTATTTCTTTTTTCTTTCCATCAAGCTACCTGATTTATGACATAATATGACTTATCAAATTTTTTTTTTTTTACTTATTTTGAATTTTTGTGAATTTTTGTAATCCATTTTCATGTTTACTCAAATTTTTATTTAATATGTTTTAAAATTAAAAAATTAGTAGAAAATAAAAATTTTGTATAATTATTACTTTAATTCAAATTTTAATATTGAAAAATCTTAATAAAAAAAATCAAAATAATAATTTTTTTTACATAAAACTCACGTAATTATCTATTTAAAAAATAAGACTATAATTCAATCAAATTAATATCACACAAATATAAAAAACACATTAAAATATAAAAAAATAATATATAACATAAGATTTAGATAAACTCAATAATTTTAACACATATGATATTGAATTTTGTAACTAAAAATCAAATATTTTCTTTTAAATAAGTTATTTGAAACAATTAAAATAATGTGAAGAGTTTCAGTGCTAAATTGAATGTACAAGAAATGCCTGTAAAAAATCAATACATTATTATTGGTTCATACATTAACCCAAATATATGTGCTGACGGTTTTTTTTTTCTTACTTTTTTTCTTTTTTACCTTTCGGTTGAACCCAATATTTTCCGCTTTTTCAGAGTACATTCGTCATGATTTATTTTTATTAATTAAGTAAAATATTTTTTGTTTATTTTAGTATTAATAAAATAGCATTATCCTTTAACTCAGCTTTATAGCATTTGTTGTTTTTGGAGTGGTTATCAAACTTCCTATCTTTTTCCACCCTAATACAAAAAAAAAAAAAAAAAAAACTTTTTATTTTCTCATTTTACCTTTTCTTTGTTTTTTATCCATCACAGTCTTTTGCTCTCAGTTCATCAGGTTTACGCTAGAACGGTGATCCTCTCGTATTACTACAGATCTTTCAAGCTCCCGAACTCCTAAAAATTGTCGTCCACGATTTTATGCGTCAGGTATTCCTTTATTATTATTATTTTTTTTCCAACTTTCAAAAATGGACATCTAATATTTTTTATTTTGCACCATTATTGATTCACACGTATGTTTTAAGAAGACATAATAAAAATATAATGATAACAATTAGCATGTTTTGCTAGTTAATTTTTTTTTAAAAAAAGTTATAAACAGTTGCAAAATTTTGATTATAAAAATTTTTAAAAAATAAATTACCTTTGACTTATAAACATAAATATGATTTTATAATGAAATTTTATAATAAAATTTCAATTACTTTTATAATAAATTCAATTTTACAATTAGTTAATAGAAAATGAGATTGTCATACGTGTCTGGTTTAAGGGACAAAGGGAAGAGTATCTTGAGCTAATATCAGTGGTTATGTTAGTGTTTTCCATAATTTTTTTTACTTTGACGAACAACAATTAGTGTGAATATATATTTTTTATTACATCTTAAAATAAAAGATGTGAAATATTACATGATAAAAAGTAAAATATGTTAAATAAAAATTTTCCGTTGGTTTTTCTAACCCACTAACTTAAGTTTTTTTTCTTATTGCTTTTTACAAAATATTTTGCACATTTTGAACAGGCCTAGAAAGTTTGTTTTTCTAAAATAGTCTTATGGGTAAGTTTTAACTGAATCAATATCAGGCAATTTGGTTTTAATTTTGATTCTGTACCATTTTCAATATTAGTTTCTGACTGTTTCCAATTCCTAACCAGTGTCACTTTCTTCGGGTTTAGTTTAAATCTTGGACAAGATTTATTTTAAGCTAATTATAAACCATTTCAAAATTTTTACAAAAAAAAAAAAAAAAAAGGTTAAGTTGAATATTATTGATATAACACAATAAAAAATTATAAATTAAGATAAAACAATCATAGATTAAAGTTACAAATTTCATTTTTATTGTTTCTTCAGTCAAAGTCATATAATTTTTTATTGTTTTTCACGAATCATCTCTTATTGTCTAAATAACCACCAATCATCGAGTCTGGCTTAAACTTAAAACCTAAAATTAGTTTAAATTAGATTTTCAAGCACAATAATAATCGACATTTTTATTAAAGTTTAATTTATTAAAAAAATGAATTAATGAAGAAAAAAATTCCGGGGCCAAGAGCCGTTGCAACCATCAGCATCATCAGCCCAAGGCATAAAACAGAAAATAAAAATAAAAATAAAAATAAAAAGGGGGGAGGCGGGGGGGGGGGGGCGGGCGTTCTTGTCAAATGAACTTGAATAGAAAGATAAGCATATGTGTACCACATGGAAACATAAACACTTAAAAAATATATATATATTCCAGCTGTTACCAAGCTATGCCAGCTCCTTCCTCACATGGCCCCGCAACCACTAGTCTAATCTTAACCGTCATCCTCCCGTTAACTTTAACCATAGTTAACCTAAACTCACCCTTGCGTTTCGCCTTTTGCCTTTATTTCCACCTCTCGCAGCACGCCGTCTTCGCAGAACTGCTCATTCCAGTCACTCACTCACTCACTCACTCCCTCCCTCACTCATTCAAACATCACTCTCTCTCATCACCACAAGCATCAACAGCATTAACAAGATTTAGACAAATGGGGCTATCACATTGCTTGTTCGTTTTTGCCGTCTCTGCTCTTGCCATCACCGCCGTCGAGTCCTCCAACATCACCAACATTCTGGCGGCCTTCCCAGAATACTCCGAGTTCAGCAAATACCTTACCCAGACAAGGCTTGCCGACGAAATCAATAGTCGCCAAACCATAACAGTGCTGGCTCTTAATAATGGGGCCATGTCGGCACTCACAGCCAAGCACCCACTCTCCGTCATCAAAAACATCCTTAGCCTTAACATTGTGCTGGACTATTATGACCCGGCAAAGCTCCATCAGATCTCCAAAGGCTCCGTCCTCAGTACCACTCTTTACCAGACTACCGGAAAGGCACCTGGCAATTTGGGCTTTGTCAACATCACCGATCTCAAAGGCGGCAAAGTCGGGTTCGGCTCGGCTGCCCCTGGCTCCAAGCTCGACTCTTCCTTTGTCAAGTCTGTCAAACAAGTTCCTTATAATGTCTCTGTGATTGAGATCAGCGCGCCGATTATTGCTCCCGGGATGTTAACGGCTCCGGCTCCCTCCTCATCGAATGTGAACATAACGGCTGTTCTTGAAAAGGCCGGATGCAAAACCTTTGCTAGTTTGCTCCAGTCCAGTGGGGTTTTGAAGAGTTACGTGTCGGCGGTTGACAAGGGTCTGACCATTTTTGCACCAAACGACGAGGCATTTAAGGCTGCCGGAGTACCTGATCTGACCAAGATCACCACTGCGGATAAAGTGGCACTCCTGCTGTACCATGGTGCCCCTGGGTACAATCCTCTTGGGACCTTGAAAACTACCAAAGATCCATTCTCCACACTGGCGAGCAACGGTGCCGGAAAGTTCGATCTGAAGGCAACCACTGCTGGTGATGAAGTCACTCTACACACTGGAGTCGGCACGTCGAGAGTTGCCGACACGGTTCTCGACGCTACGCCGCTCGTCATTTTCTCCGTTGATAATTTGCTGCTACCTGAAGAGCTGTTCGGGAAGTCCCCATCTCCGGCGCCGGCACCGGAGCCAGTGAGCTCGCCGTCCCCAACTCCAGCTTCCAGCCCAAGTCCAGCCAGTGCCAAGGCGCCATCGCCCTTGGCCGCTTCACCTCCTGCCCCACCATCAGAGACGCCGGGGGGATCGCCTGCAGATTCTCCGGTTGGCTCGGAGAACAGCACTGCGGACCAAAACGCCGTCGTTCACGTGGGCCCTCATGCTTTATTCACATCATTGGTCGTCCTCTCTGCCACAGCTATTTCTTCGATTCTCATGGCCTGAATTGTAATTGTTTAGATCTTGTGTATCGAATTCGGTCTTTTCCTTCTTTTTTTTTTTTTCTTTATAATTGTTGTGTTTGCTGTTACTGATTAAAGATTTGTTCTTTTTTAAATTTTATTAATTTTGATTTCAACTTATGGATGAGTGTGAAATGTGCTGACGGGAGACAGCTGCTGACGGTGGCGTTAGTGGCAGGGTCTTTGGCCTTGTTGGACGGTTTGATGTTTGTATCTGATTCTCCAGTCTTGACATTCTTTTTTGTGTGTGGTTTTGGCCTTGTTGAGACATTGTTATCTGATTTTTTAATTCTTGGCGTTACATTTTTAGTCGCTGAGCTCTGTCGGTTGTTTGTTGTTTGCGTGAGAGCCCGTGGGTTCCAGGTTTTTAAATGGCGTAGGGGTCCGCTCTGCCAGTGGATGCGGATCTTTCCAGAACAGTGCAGCGAATGGAGTTCGTAGAATGGCAACAAACCAAAGCCCAAACCCCATCTCTTCCTGTCTCCTTGTCGTGGAACTCCGTTTTAGCAAGACCAAACAACTCTTTTTTCGATTGAGTTGGAGTGGTGAGGGTAATTTTAAAGATTAAATTAAATAATTATTTTTAAGGTTATAATAATTTTTATTAATTTTTTTATTTAAACATAATTTTAAAATAATATATAATTAAAAATTATTATAATATAAAAATTAATTTTAAATTTAAGGTTTATTCTAAGTTTCACCTCACCCATGGTGGCTGTAAATTGAAATCATTGTCATGTGCGCATTTGCGCTACCACTACACGGGTGTTTGATAAAGGCAGACCAATACAGCTGGCAGGCACCGTATCCTAACTCTGAGTGGAAGTCCTGCCTGTTACATGATTGGTAGTGGTACCGTTATTTTCCTTACGGGAAAGGCTCATCCGGTTACTTTTGTAATTCCATAATTACTTGGGTCGTATCCGCAAGATCTACCAATTTGTATAATCATTGTTATTGAGATAAATTTATAATTATATATTAAAATTAATATTTACTTTTAATATAAATAATTTTTTAAAAATAAAAATAACATCAATGCAACACTCATAAACAAAATATTACTTTTTTATTACTATTTTTTTATTTTTATAAAATAATAACATCAATTAAAGGTAAAGAAAATAAAAAAATATTAGGATAAAAATATTAATTTATTCTATAATAAAAAAATTTTAAATTAAAGTTTAAAAAAATGTAAAAAGAAAACACATAATATTTTTTGAATTAATAGTTAAAAAATGAATAATAAAAGTCTACAAAGTGTTATAAAGATATTAAAATATTTTATAATTATAGTAATTTAATTATAATTAAAATGATATTTTATAAATTAATTAATTTAAACTTAACTATGTCAAATAAAAATTTTATTGATATCAAATAAGAATTTTATTGATATTAAATAAGAATTTTATTGACACATAAAATCATATTTTAATTGTAATTAAATTTTTATAATTTTAAATTCATTAAGAAGAGAAAATAAAAGAATAAAGGAGAATAAAAAATTACTTTTGAATTATCGTTTCAAGAAAAAAATTAAAAAATAAATCAAATTCACCTAATTTTATTAAAAAGAAAATGCACTCAAATTTCCTTAAAAAGAAAAAAAAAAAAAAGGGTAATCTCATTGTTTTTCATTTTCTTAAAAAGAGAACAAAAATTTCCTTTTGATTTTTTTAAAAAAAAATTTAAGTAAAAATATCATATAAAATTAATTTAATTTAACTAAATATTTTTTAAATATAAATTAATTGTAAAAATCAACTTAATTTAACATATATTTATCATATTTAATCAAATATTTAAAAATTTACGTAATGACTATACTTAAATTTACTATATATTGTATTGTTGAAATTAAGAGAAAGTCTTAATTGCTTTCTCTATACCCAGCAAAAACTTGTCTTTAATTTGTAAATTAAGAAAAATAAAAAAAAATCTTTCAAATTTTTCTATTTATTTTTTTACAATTAAAAAAAAAAGAAAGAAAAAAAAAAAAATATTTTTAATATCTTTTTTTATTTTTTTAAATAATAATTATTTTCAAATTACTACTTTTAAAATTTTTCTTTTTATTTTTTTTATAAAAAAAAAAAAAAAGTTACTAATGATTTAAACTATTTTTTGTTAGAATTTAAATTCCTTTATTCATTTAAAAATTAAAAAATAAAATGTTACTTTTAATATCTATTTTTTATTTTCTTAAAATAAAAAAAATCATTTATAAATAACTACTCTTAAATTTTTCTTTTCATTTTTGCTTAAAAAAATTTACAATTTTATTTATTTTTTAAAATTTTTATAAATACTCATCGATAATTAACATTATACTAAGTCTAATATAAATTTTTTAATTACAAGTTCTTCACTTTGTAAAGTTAAAAAGAAATGATAATAAATACTTAAATCCTTTAATTAGTAAATTTAATTATAAATTTATTTTAAATTCATATATTTTTTCCCCTTATTTGGGGAAAGACAATTTAGTTCCATTTGTTTAAAAATATAAAATTTTGTATTTTATATTCTTATATATTATATTATTTTCTTTAAATTTTAGTTTATATTATTAAATTTTGACAAAAATATGTGGTCCAAGCTTGTAATTACATTTTTATTCACTCTTAATTTAATTTATGATTAATGAATGATAACTATGATTATTATTTTAATTATTATTTAGTTTACAAAAGATATATCAATCAATATGTAGCATAGGAATAAAATCTAAAGGAAACATCAATAAGAAAACCTTTTAGGCAAAATGGTATGATACATCTATATATATAAGACTAAGAGAAAACTTCAATCTATTTATGTAGTAGTTTCTTATGAATCTATAAATTAAGAAAAATAAAAACAAAAAAAAAATTAGTTTTGAATTCTCCTCTTATTTTCTTAAAATTGAAATAAAAATCTCACAAATTTATATATTATTCTTAAAAAGGAGAAAAATTATTTTCAAGTTTTTTTAAAAAATTTTTAGAAAAGAAAAAAAAAGAGAAAAATTATTTTCAAATTTTTTTTTTAAAGAAACATATAAATTAAGTTTACTTTTATTTTTTTTTTTTTTTTTTCTTAAAAAAAAATAAATTATGAGTACTTTTTTTCTTTTCTTAAAAAGAAAAAACAGAACTTAGAGCAAAATTTTATTTTTTTTAAATAGAAAATGGGGGGAAATTTTATTTTGAAATTAGTTTAATTTCACCAACCATTTTTCTCTAATTTGAATTAATTATAAAAGTAAATTTAATTTAAATAAGATTCAATTAATCATAAAACTTTAAAATTATTATTTCAATACTTTTTATAAGATATTTAGAATCCACATATTGTATGAGTTAATTAAAAGAGACTTAATTGATTCCATATTTAAGGAGAATAAAGTAATTTAAGTAAATTAGATTTAGAAAGTAAACATATTTTTGTTTAAAAAAATACTAAAAAAAATTTATTTGTCATTTTTCTTAAAAAGAAAAAAGAAAATTGCTTCTAAATTTTTTATTTTATAAATAGGTTTTTATTTCAAAAAAAAATTCTACAAATTGTGTTCAAAGAATTATTTTATTATAATGATTTTTGAAAACTTTTTTCTTTTTTCTTTCTTATAAAAGAAAACAAATAAATTTAAGAGAATCAAAAGAGTAATAACAAGGTTTAGATTAATAAATGAGAGTTTTTGTTTATTTTTATTATTTTTTTTTTATTAGTTGAAATTTATAACAAACTGCTACATGACTTAAAAAAATTAAATCAAGTTTTCTCTAGTTACCTAAGTATTATGTGAACTTAAACTTGATTTATTAATATTTATTGAAGTTAAATATTAATTTTATTATAATTTTAAAAATTAATTTTAAATATTATCAAATTAAATTAAATAATTAAAAAGAAAAACAATATGATGTTAAATTATTTTACAACTTATGATTTTCTTTTTTATTATGTAATATTGTTTTTTAATGATACTTAATTAGGTAAATAATATTTTACTTGATTAATTTTTTGTTGAATATTATTATTTCAAAATTAGTACAATTGAGTTGGAATGATTAAATGAAATTGATTAAAATTGAGTAATAAACTAAAATTGTTATTATTTTTCTAAAATTCTTTTCTTTTTAATGTATAAAAAAATAATTTAGAACTATAATTGTTATTGTTATAAAATTTAAATTTTATTTCATTTTATGTAAAATTTTTTATATTAATTAATTATTTGTTAAATAGAATCATATTTGATTAATTTATTTTTTTTTTTTTTTTTTTTACTTTTAGATTATACTATTTAAAATATCATAATTTTATAGTTATAATGTGAAAAATAAGACTAAATAGATATTTAAATTTAATTTTTATTAAAATATAAAAAAAAAATACTACAAATTAATTATTAAATTAATAAAAAATTACAAATTATAAACAATTAATAAATAAAATTTAAAATTAAAAAAATCACCATATATACATTTTTTTTGCTTTAAAAATTATTTATAATGATTAACATTTTTTTCTTAAAATTTGATAATACTAATATATACTAATATTATATCCATATTATATCTATTTAAAAAAAATTTTTATGTATATTTTATTTAGATAAAAAAATAAAAAATATTTAAATTATAATTTTTTAAGAAATAAATCTAGAAGTATTTATTCTCATTAAAAACTTAGAATTATTTTTAATTTTTTTCTTAATTAAGTAAGTTTTATAAATATATTAAATATTATTAATATTAAATAAATAAATTATAATATATATTAAAATATAATTAAATAAATTAAATAAATTAAATTTATATTAAATTTTAATTTTATTAAAATTTTAAAAAAATATAAAATAATTATATTACAAATTATATTAATTTATTAAAAAAATTAAATTTTACTTAAAATTAAATAAATATTATCATATAAATATTTTATCAAAATTTACTTAATTTTAGTAATACGGGCACTTTTAATAAATTTTTTTCTTTTTTTCTTTTTTCATTTTAAGGAGGTTAAAATCGTAAATTACTTAATAACCCTTGGGAAAATTAATTAATTTTTAATGTTTAGTCAATTTTTGCCTGATTTTCATGTGCAATTAGGGTAGCACCAGGCAGCAAAAATGATGAACGTTGGCTGATTTCTCTTCTAGGGTTTTTTTTTTTTTTTTTTTTTTGCTTTTTTACCATTCGTTTTACCCATCATTCTTTCTCTCTCTCTCTTTTTTTTTCTACCAAAGCAAAGGAAACAAGGCGTTAAGATAGAGACTAGAAATTAGAATTCATGTGAGAACCAGGAAACGTCGTCGTTGACGTGCCCTTGGTGAAAAGTTCAGCCGTCTTTGTACGGCGCGAGCAAGACCAAACATTAAATATTATCAGCTATTGCTAATTCCAAACGGGCAGCGGAAACCTGACAGACAAGCAGTCGAGCATGGCGACCGCCGCCACAACAACAGCAGTCGCAGCTTCGATTCCGCGAGAGAAGCGGCATATCTCCATCTTCGACGTCCCAGGAAGCTTTTTTGATTCATGTCGATTGCTGTCTCCCTCGGCTACCTCTATACCCGAAATCTTGGAGGAATCCGACAGTCCTGCTTTTGCAGAAACCCTAGAAGAAACGGACGGTGAAGAAGCCAAGTCTTCCAAAGACGGTGTCGCAGCACAGAGATGGACCTGTAACAACTGCAAGGCCGAATTCGATTCTCTTCAAGACCAGCGGTCGCATTTCAAGTCCGATATTCATCGAATGAATGTAAATTACTCTGCTTGGCTGAGGAAGTAACAAAAAGAAAAAGATTGATTCAGTAATTCCATTCATTCTTAATTTTTGTTTTTTTTTTTGAAAATTTTCGAGTTGTGTCATATGGTTATAGGTGATTACAGGTTAAGCTACGTCTTGCTGGAAAGGATGTTGTGAGTGAAGAAGATTTTGATGAGTTGACTTGTGATTTCTTCAAAGAGTTTGATATATCAAGCGTATCAGGTTCAGAAGACGAAGCATCAGATAAAGGACACGTTCCTCCAAACGATGCACAAAAGAGAATAATTGAAAATGTTAAGCGGAAGTTATTTATCCATCTTCAAACAGGAGAGAGAGTTTCACTTTGGAAGTGTTTGATTTTGAATGAGGCTGAAAGTGTTGTTTGTGAGAATGATAAAGCAGTATGCATTGACAATGGTGGTCTTGAGCAGTGCCTGAGTGAGAACGAGGTGATTGACAGGCTGAGATTTTTGATCTCTGAGTCCAGGGACCGTAAGCATTTGAGGGTTGTGCTGCTTGCCAGTGGCGGGCACTTTGCTGGTTGTGTCTTTGATGGCAGCTCCGTTGTGGTTCATAAAACATTTCACAGGTCGGCATACTTTTCTTCCTACCATGCCATGGAAATAAGCAATTTTTGAAATATAATCTTGTGCAATGTGAGACATTTTCTTATCACCTCATCGATAAAATTCGCTCTATCAGGAAAAAAAAAAGGTGGAAATTTCGCGCTGCACAAAATTTTGAACCTTTGTTGCTAGCCCTTATACTTGCTGCTGACATGGGCATTGAAAATGGTTAAAATCTTGTGTTCTGAGAGTTTGAACTTGGTTCTTGTGACATAGATATGTTGTAAGGGCTAAAGCCGGCAAAAAACAGTCATCAAAAGATGCAAGTGGCAGAGCTGCACATTCTGCTGGAGCTTCACTTCGTCGGCATAATGAACTTGCTTTAAAGAAGGTACCCAATATACATGGCTAGCTGCCTATTTTTGAGTCTATTAGAATTCCATGTTTCCACTTCTTACACCATTGTGTTCTGTTTGTGACTTAAATGTTAAAAAATTTTGTGGCTTTATAATAAAGAACTATGTGAAAGATTAAAGTGTGAAAATAAAGGAGAAATTTCTGTTCATATTCAACCCCAAATTGAGAAATTTTAACAAAATTATTGTGATGAATTTATATTTTAATTCATGTAATCTACCCAACTGTTGATACATACAGAATTAACCTTCTCAATTTCAAAGAGATGCACTAGCTCAATCTTTTTTGATTCTGTCTTGTCATTCTTGTAAGGTTTACTGACTATTCATTCACATGTGTTATAGGACATTCAAGAACTACTTTGTTCTTGGAAGCCTTATTTTGATGCTGCCTCTTGCATTTTTATTTACGCTCCTTCAAGCAATCGTCAACTGCTTTTTGATGGCGATAAAGCATATTTTTGTCATCAGCATGTGGTTCAAAATGTGCCATTGAATGTGCGGAGGCCTACTTTCAAAGAAGCCCAACGTATTTATAACCAATTGACTCAAGTTGTTTATGAAATGGACAAGAAAGAAATCCCACCAGACATCAAAGATGAATTGGTGGCAACTTCAAGCAATTGTGTTGATTGCAGTCCAGGCTCCAGCAGAGAGTCCCCAAAAGGCAGTTTTAATTGCAGGGAAACTACTGAAGCTTCTTTAGATGATGAAGTGTGTGTATCCAGTGATAGCGAAAGCAAAGTTGTTGGCACAACAACCCCTTTGCACGAGGCTGCGCAATCTGGTGATGCTCATAAAGTGTTGGAACTCCTTGAACATGGTTTGGACCCTTGTATCAAAGATAAAAGTGGACGGACCCCCTATATGCTGGCAAATGAAAAGGATGTCAGAAATATTTTCAGACGATTTATGGCACAAAACCTTGACAGGTGGGACTGGCATGCGGCTAAAGTGCCTAGTGCTTTAACAAAAGAAATGGAGGAATCCCAAGCTGCTAAGCAGGTAGTTATGTTGTTTCTTTGTTTTGATTGATCTTGTTCTGTGGTCTTTGTTACTTGTCTTGCATTCACCCTTTTTTTCCCCTTTTCATCAAATCTCTGTCCCTCCAAGGCATCCATTGGAATTAATTTTTTCAAATATCATCTTTGTCATGAAGCTCCTTGTGGTCAGATCAGGGGTTCCAGTTTTGGACTAAAAATGTTGTTTTCTTGTATTTACTGTATGAGCATTTTATCTACAAATGCATAGGATCAGAGTTGTGAAATATTGGGTTGTTTTGGTAAAGCAGCTAGTCTTCTTGGAAGCATTTCTTTCTATGGTATTCATGGTTGCTTTGCTTGAGGATTGAGTTTGATATATTTAAATCAAATTGGTTGATTGATTATTTATCATTTTGGTTGTGAAGGCAGAAAAAGATGCTAAGAGGAAAGCAAGAGCAAAAGAATTGAAGAAATTACGTAAAGCAAGAGAAAAGAGGGCCCAAGTATGTCTATATTTATCATTCAATTCTACATTCCCTATTAAATGGAATACAGTGTGTTCTGGCTGTAGGCTTAAGGGGGTCCTGGTAACTATTGCTCAAGCACTTGTACAAAGTAGTTTTTCACCTCTTTTTGTTGTTTTTAAACTTTTATCTCAGTTTTCAATCCAGGGGTCATTTTTTAGCTGGTTTCTTCAACTAAATGCCCCTGAAGTAATGCAATCTGATATCATGGGGCAATATCCATATACAACTTTATATCATTGGTCTGGGTAACTATGCCTTGAGTGATTTTAGAAAGTAGTTCTTTGCTTGTTTTTGTTTTTGATAAAGCCTTTTGTCAGTTTTACCATCAATCCAGGTGTCATTCTTTAGCTGTTTTCTTCATCTAAATGCAACCCAATGTCATAATGCAAAATCCATATATAGATTTATATCATTTGAGCTTCAACTGCATCTAAAAACTCTACAATATTTTGATTACATTATAGTGTAGATTCTTTCATCTCATTTCAGAGAATTGACTATCATAAATTAATTATATGCATTTATATTGTTCTGCATTTTGATTACTTACATGATTTGAATGCAGGCTCAGGCAGCCTCATTTCAAAATTCTACAGCAGCTGTAGGGAACCGAGCTACACCCACATTATTAACCAAGGGGCAGACTAGTGGAGTATTGCAAACATCTAAAGAAGTAGGGGTCTTTTTTGTGCTTTTGTTTTATGGCTTGTGAGTTCTAAAGAAGTTTTTGAGCTTATATTGGGCATGGTTAAAAAATTCTAATTATTGATAACAATGAATGTCCACTGGAACATTATTTTGGATATAGGACCATCCTACTACAGAACCGAATTGTGTGTTCTTTTTTCTTCATGCACTGTTCAGCTTTCCCGCAGAACTGGACCCTGTATTCTTTTTTTTTAACTAAGCACTTATGCTGCCCTTTTCCCCGCTCTTGGAATCTTTCTTTTGATACATGTTTTATGGAAAATTGCATTTTATCTGCAGTGTTGATGGTTGTAATTCTTTTAGTGTGTAACTTACACTATCCAATACCATAAGAGTGTAAGTTGTTCACTTTTTCTTTCCTTTGATCCATCTATTTACTAATCCAGGAGGAGCTAATGAGGGCAGCCGCTGCAGAGAGGGAGAAGAGAGCTGCTGCTGCAGAGAGGAGAATGGCTGCAGCTGCGGCTCTAAATGCCCAAGGCAGTGGCACGTCCAGCATGTTGGGCACACAACCCAAAAGTGGGTTAGCAACCGGTTTATCCTGCTCGTTGTGCGACGCATCATTGGCAGATAAAGTTCCATTTCACAGATACAACTATAAATACTGCAGTACCTCGTGCATGCACGTACACAAGGAGATTCTCGAGGATGGATAATGCACTTCGGATTCATAAATTAATTTACAATTTTCTTTGGGTTCTTACATGTCTTTTTTTTTTTTTTTTCCTTTCCTTTTTTTTCTTTTACTTGTATTCCAAATGTTTATGCATTAATTTAAAGGTTTCATCACATAATTTCTTATGTTCCTTAATTGCATATTGTTCCCCATGTTTACGGACGTGGTCAATTTTTATAGCTTTAATATTATCTGGCTTGGCTAATCGTCCAAACTTTGTTTCAAGAATAAAAACCATGGCCAAAAAAAAAAAGAGGACTTTCCTTAATGCATATATGGTTCTTTTGTTTTCCTTTCCTTTTGAGGAACTGGATAAAGAAAATTTAACCCACAATATTTGGTAGGGTTTCAGTGAACAGAGGGCAGCTTCTAGAATTCAAGTTGTAACTGATCCCTGATCAATATATAAGTAGGTAGTGCGCATGGCAATATAAAAATTTTTTCTACAACGCATTTGATTTATTGCATGACTATTCCTTGTTTCACAGAAATTTGCATTAGTGGTATTAGAAATATTGATTTTGTCACTAGGAGCTCTTCCCATGGCTGACCACAACGAGGCTACTGAGTATAGCAAGAAACACAATGACTGTTTCATTCTACAATCCAAAAGCTGACCAAGAAGTACGACGTGGTTTTGATCTAAAGAGGTCTTGAACTGGAGCTTCCTCGTCTGTTTTTAACCTCGACAGTACTTTGGAGGATACTCAGATAAAAATCGCCGTTAACCTCTTTGATGACTTGGGGTCTTCAGAGGCACTAGAATCAAGTCAAACTTAAAGCTATTGACATTGACCATGACTTGGCTGAGTTCGTTCAACTCATTTATGCTTGTTCTGGAGTTGAATCCTTTGATGATCCCATATCAGAGTTGCTGAGTCTCAAACAAGACCGATCGGTGGTTGAGTTCCAGAACCAGTTCGACATTCCACTAAGCAGAGTCGACCTATTAGAAGAATATGCCATCGGTATATTTTTCAGTAGCCTCAAACAGGAGATCCAACATCCCGTTCGTATGTTCGTGCTAAAATAGTTGCAAAGATGCCTTCATGCTTGCCAAATTGCAAGAGGCGACTATCGCAGCTCTATAATAGAAAACTAAGTCACTCCTAAGATTCCTCCACTCCTTCCCATCTCTATTAAGGCTGCAGGTACTCCTCTCACTAAGGCCGTTGGTTCCTACTCTACCAATAATAGCCTCAATGTTGCTTCTGGAGATATAAGGAAGGAGCCATGCCCCACAAAGAAACTCGAAAATGAGAAGCAGTACAGAATTTGATGAAAAATGCCCCGAAGGCCTCTATTTCTGGCGTGACAAAAAATATGGACAGGGCCACAAATGTCGCTAGAAGAACCTCTTCCTAATCGAAATGGGTGAAGATGCTAGTGGTAACGAGGCCGGGATTCAAGAATCTCAAGAGAAGAAAGGGGCGATAAGGAACAGGGGTGAAGACACTAGTGGTAATGATATTGGGGCCTTAGTCTGAAATCTTATATAAACATGGGTGGTCCAAAAGCATGGCTCAACAAGCTTTGTTTGAAGGCCCCTTTGGAAGAATTCTCAGATGTCTTTGTCGAGCCCATTTCTCTCCCCCCTTAACCTATGCATGATTTATTAGATTGTCATCAAGGAAGAGGCCAAGCCTGTAAACATGCGGCCCTATTGATATCGAGCTCTCAGCGAAATATTATTGAAACAATCTTAGAGGAAATGTTGGATGAGGGCCTCATGCAAAGTAGTACCAGCCCATTTTCATCTCTAGTTGTTCCGGTTAAGAAAATGGACTGTTCTCAGCGTTTTTTGCGTGTACTGAGCTTTGAACAACATCACTATAAAAGACAAATTTTGGATCCCAATCATCAATGACCTGCTAGATGAATTGGAAGGGGCAACCTTGTTTTCCAAAATGGACCTGCATTCGGGCTACCATCAGATAAGGATGCATTCGGTCGATGTTCCAAAAACGATGTTCAAGACCCATGACAGCCATTACGAGTCCCTCATCCTCCACTTTGCATTAATAAATGCGCCATCTACCTTTCAAAGATCAATGAATAATGTGTTTTAGCCATTCCTTCAGAAGTTTGTTGTCGTCTTCTTCGATGACATCTTAATATACAACAAGACATGGAAGGCTTGTCCTAACATTTGCGCTAAATCCTTCAGTTGCTATGACAACAAGCTCTATGCAAAACAGAGCAAGTGCTTCTTCACTCAAACGAAGGTTGAATTCCTTGGCCTCATCATTTCAGCATGTAGGGTGATTCTAATTCCTAGAAAGTGGAGGTGGGTCTCAAATTGGCTTCCACCTACTAACCTAAAACAATTGCGTGGGCTCTTAGGCCTTACAAGCTATTACTAGAGATTTGTGTATCGATATGCTAAAATTGTCTTACATTAAGTACTATTTAATTTTAATATATTAATATAACTAAGTGATTTGTATTCAACTATATTTCTTCATATAGTATTATTATCATATACTATAAAATGCTTACCTATTAACATAAAAAAAAAAAAAAAAATTTATGTGATGCAATAAATTTTTGAAAAATTAAATTTTCTTTAGTAAAATTTAATTTAGAAAAATGAAATTATGGTAGGAAATTTTTTTTTAATAACTCATTGGGCTAACAAAATGTCTTTTTTTTTTGTAGTTTACAACTTGATGTATATATACCAAAAGATCAAAGAATAATTCATTCTTTCAAAAGGTTTTATAAGGAAATAATTAGTTAGTTTAAATTTAAAATTACGATAAGCAAGAATCAAGCAAGAGTGAGGCCTTCCTAATAGGACAAATCAATTCTTAATTTAAAATGTGCAATACTATTGCTATTTTATTTGATATTGTTGTATCTTTAGGTTAAGTGTGTATGTTGGTTGAAAATTAAACAAAATTAACTTATATATTATATTAGTGTTTTGAGGCATGATTAGTGTGTGGTTTAGTACTCTTTTCAATTTGATTTTGTTTTATTAGAGGATATGCAAAAGTTTAATGTGGGGGAATTTAATGGGTGAAAATTTATTTATTTATTCCTTTTTACATTTAGTTGTTCTTACTAAATTTTATACTTGTTTAAGTTGATTAGAGTATATTTTGTAACTTCAGTATATTTTGGGAAAGTTTTGAGAATTTGTACTTTTAGTAGGTAAAATTTCAATATTTTATCATTTTAACCTCTATTGCTTATTTCACATGTTTCATTGATTTAAAGGTTTAGATTAAAAAAAGGATATTCAGTAAAGTTTTAATATACATTTCAAATTTTTTGGATTGGGATTATGAGTCTAGATTTGAGTTTGTTTGGGCCTTAAAACTTTACTTTAAAGAGAAGGCAAAAAATTGGACTCCAAATCTTAATTGAAGTAATATTCATGTCCAAGTACTGAATATTTAAATGTGCATAACTTGGGCTTTAGACATACAAATTAGGTGATTCAAAAGCCTAAATAAAATTTCACATTCATGCCTACAATTGTTATAAAGACACCTAAGGCTATATTAGTTGTTTAGTGATGCAAAATATTTGAGAATTTGTTACAGAATCTATTATGGGCTAGATTGAGTCAATCTCAGTTATTAACTCATAACTTGACCTTTGAACCTTTGTTTTGGGCAAGACTAGATGCATTGAATAGCTAAAGAAGAGAAATACAGCTTTGATGAAGTAGACCCTAATTTAGACTATATCTCTTAAGGAATCAACTTAAAACTAATTACAAAATAAGTTTATCATAATCTTGAGAATTTTTTTGGAGCATCCTAGATTTTTTTTTTTTTTGTGTCTTCTATGTACATTTTCTAGGTTATAAAAAAGACATTTTAGCTATTGAAACATAAGGAAGGAGGAGATGGATACATGGAGGATTGTAGACATAACTTTAGTAAGAATTTGGTTTCTTTTAAATATGTGTAACTAACATTTTTTTTAATGAATTTAGGGGATTTCTTTTAAAAATTCTTTATTATTATTATTATTATTATTATTATTATTATTATTATTATTTAAGAATTATGACTTATAACTCATATGTATCCTATTCTTAATCACTAAGTGACAATTAACTATAGAGGATTATAGATAAGTTTTTTTTTTATTGTTATGAATAACTCAAAATAAGTTAAACAATTTGAGCTAATTTAATTGTTACTTGGATTAATTTATTTTTCTAATTCTTAAGATTACTAATATATAACTTTAGAGAGCTTGTTCTAGAGTTATAGTGGTTAGGTCTAAGTGGAGAACTTTGAGAACTTTTTTTGCTTGCTGAATATCTAAGGGAGAATTTGGCTAACAAAGCTTTTTGTTATCTAAGGTTAAAAGTTCCAACCAAATTGACATAGCATTATGGATAATCCAAAACATCAAATATCATTTTGTTAATTAATATTTCTATAACTTCTTTTTATTAATTAAATGCATTACTTTATATATTCCCCTTAATTCATATTAATGTATTTAAATTTAATTATCTGACATTAAGTTAATAACACTCCTTTTGAGATCAACTTTTATTCATACTATTTACCGTTACATGATTGAGAATAAGGTTTTTAATATTTTTGTAGCCTTGATGACAACTACCACTTAATTGTTGAAAGGAATGATATCATTGCCCCTTTCAATGCAAGGGCAAGCAAAAGAAAACAACTTTTATAAAGATGAAGACTTTACATTTCAATGGCATGATATACTCTAAGTCATGTAAGTAGCTATAAACCACATTTCTTAATAATTGGTTGAATGTTGGAAAAGACAAAATAAAATCAAGAAGTGTTATAAAAAGCATGAAGTACCAAGGTGGTCATGGGTCACGATTTGCAATGATGAGTTAATAATTGATAGGGGTAAAGTGGGATCATGAGGTGCTATAAGAGATGAGAAACCCAAGCAAGGGTAGGATGTTTGTTAACCATAACATATTAAAGCCAAGAAAAATTTTTAAATGATGCCTCCATTTGTAAGAGCATTTGGAAAGGGCATGAATGAGTGTTGATGAAAAAGGGTAAACCTTTAATGGATTCATTAGGTCATGCTTTAGTTTTTAATGATTTTGAGCATGCTTAAAAATGCATTTTGCACTTAAACCTTGGTGATTAGGGCACTACAACCACCTTTACAAGCTTGAGTATACTTCTAAACATACATAATTAATGAGGCAAGTTTGAAATGGAAACTCTAGACTTATTTAAGAATGTGATTTGCAATTGAACCCTATAAAATAAGGCAGTGCGGCCATCTTGGACACATTCAAGTGTACTAATGAAAATCTTACTTTGAACAACTTAACATCTAAATATTTGACCCAATGCAACTTTGATAGCCTATTAACCTTGTTTCATAAACAATAACTTTTATGGCCATTGTAAATGCAGTTTTAGATGGATTCCTCACCAAGAAATCAATTAGTTTTATCAAAATTTTCAGTGCATCATAAATAAACTCATCCATAAGAAAAAAGAGAGAAAAGTAAAAAATAAAAAAAAGGCAAAGCAAAATAAGGTGGGACAAAAAAGCTTTAGGGCAAGCATGGAACATCAAATATGATAAAGTAGAACTAGAAAAGACTAGAAAATATTATCTCTTTCTCTTTATAAGAACATTTGGGGAGGGATAACAATCAGTGAGAATAGAGGGAGACAAAACCTTCAACAATATTGTGCCAACAAAAGCATATGTGAAAATAACTATAACCAATAAATCCACATCATAATGGCAACTACAGATGTGTTTAAGAATTTGCTCTACATTTGTAACCTAAGTGAAGGGGTGATGTAGTCATCCTAAGGAAGTTTAAAGGGCATGCCATTTTACTTCTAAAATTTTAGTTGTAAATGGAAATTGAGAGCAATTTTATGCAAGTTTAAGGATGTTTTCTACATTTGTAGAGACAACATGCTAGCTTATTTCTAAACTTTTAATTGTAAATGTTAGCTATAAGCAATCCTATGCAAGTTTGGGAATGCATCTTGCATTTGTAACCCAAGTAATAGGGTAATACAACCATCTCAAGAAAACATATAATGATAATTGAGAATAATGGTTGGAAACTTTGTTTGCGCTAGCATAAGCACACCTTGAAATCCTCACATGTTATGATAGTTGTAGTGTTTATGGATTAACCCTTGATGAAGCTATCACTTGAACATTAGCAAATTTTGTAAAGTTTGAATTCACGAAGCAATAATATGTATTTAAAAAGAATCCCTAGTTCTAGCTTCCTATAATGTTTTAAGTCCCTGGCTTTAATCCAATCCTTATTGAATTGATCACCCTCAGCATATAAGCGATAGTTAATTGCCTTAAGCTAGCCAAGCTTATGTCATGAACTTGCTCTTTAATCTTGAGCATAACCTTAAATAGGCTCACTTAAAGCAAAGTGATTACTACACAAGCACTAAAAAGGTAGGCAAAATAAGGATTCAAGAAAATTTTTGCTCCTTTCTTTAGTCTAAAGCAACACACAAAGAGGGGGAACTACTGTACCTTATTTTTTTGGGCCTAATGTAAAGTCTATTTTAAATACTCTCCCTCATTATCAATGCATTATGAAGATTGTTGAGCTTAAGGCCCTATTTTGCTCATTTATTTAGCTAAAAGAATAAATAATAATGATAATAATAAAGGTCCATTTACATTACTAACTTGGGTTTGAGTCTAAGTTAAGTATAATTCACCCTTTTCAACTACAAAATATAATAGGTTAGCTCCCCATAATAGTCCACAATACATTTTTCTTTTCCTTTGTAGGATCCATCAAGATCTGATATTAGTAGCCCATCACTATGTTAATAGCCCATCATTTGCATAAACCTCTAAGTTCATCTTCTAGAAAGCCTTGTTTGGCTTATAAGTCCTTAAAGCTCATTATTCCAAAATAAAAGCCAACAAGAAGTTAGAATGAGAGTAAATAAAGCTAAACACTTATCTAATTTATGATTAACCTTTTAAACTCATCTTTAAATTGCCAATAAAAAAAGAAGCACTAATGGATCCATTCTTAATTGGTCAATCGCATGGTAGCTCTTAGCCATTTGGAAGAGTTATAAAAGGGACCACTTTCTTAATATAGACATGAAAAAAAAATCACCTAAATAAAATCACAGATATAAGCACGTAAGAAGCACTTAAATGACACAAAAAAAAATTCTTAAGATTCACTAACTCACATGGGTTTGAAAGTAAATAAAAGCTAATTATAAACACATTCCTAGATTGCTAAAAGTTCATAAATGAGTTTGTAAATAATTACTATCATAAATTACCACATAACAAGCAAAAAACAACACCTAAAACTATAGCTAGAGAGGAAAAATCTATTCATCTTACTAAAATAATTACTGCTACCATCATAAAAGCCAATCCCAGAATGCTTTCAATCTGTTATAGTCAAATTCAAACCTATTAACACACTAGAATCTTATTGGAGCACAAAAGAAAACCCCTAAAATAGGTTAATATTGCGTTTCAAATATTAAATCAAGTTTAAAATAATATATTATAATTTCATACTTGTTGTTAGGTGTATGTATGTGTTTGAAATTTGAAAAGGAAAATAATTTGGAAAAATATATTTAAACAAGTGGTGCAAGAAAGAAAAAAAAAAAGGGAAAAATATGTATAAATAGAAAAAGAATGAAATGAAATAAACATTTAGGGGATAGAAATAAACCAAAAGTAAGGAAAAACAAACAAAAGACAAAAGTGGCAAGTCAAACGAAGTTAACATGGTCAAACTTAAGTTGGCTTAGCCAAACTCAAGTTGACTCGATCAAACTAGGTTAAATTGACCCAAAACATTCCTTGCTTATAGACTTAACCCAAACGTAGGTCTCACAGCACCAACCAATCCAAAAAGTCCCAATTTTAGATTAAATCCTCACCAATAAACAAACACCATTCTTTAGTTTTCCATTTTTTTTAAGTCAAGAATCTATTTTGCACACAAAAGCAATGTGAGAGTACCAAAATGAGAAATTAATACAAAAAAATACACAAAATAAACAAAAGAAGCACCTTAAAACCATAATTTGCTCCGAAGCAGTCTCTTAAATGCTTACTAGAGGCCCATTAGCCAATGGTGCAAGAATATGGACTAGCACCACCATTAAGGTCACCATTCATTAATCTACCCATTTTTACTAACGATATGCTAGAAAGTAGCTCAAAAACATATGGATTAATGCAACACCTCAAGTTGTCACCATAAACCAACCAACATATATGTCATTTTAAGCGGTCATGGCCATTCAAACCCCTCACCAATTAACTCCTCTTGAGTTGATCTATCCATTCATTGCCACCATGTGTCAATTAGAGCACCAAAGAGTCTCCACTTTTGGATCAAACTTGTACCAACTCTAATGTCTTTTCTTAACACACATGTCATTTTTTATGGCCACCACCACCAATAACCTTGTCAATTTACTCCCCTTGAGCCAATTTATTCATCCATGTCCTCAATGTGTCAATCTGAAACTAATAAAGCTCCTTATTGGCAACAAACCTTCTTTTTCTATACCTCTAAAAAATTCAAAAATCCATCAAAAATTGTGATTTTCAGGGATAAAACTCAATTTTGACACCAAAAATCAAGCATAAATTTCGTGTTTAAGGAGTCTTCATACACAAACGAGGGAGAAAGCTAGAGGAGGAAGGGGTGTAGAGAGAGAGAGAGAGAGAGAGAGAGAGAGAGAGAGAGAGAGAGATAATGTTTTGAAATTGAAAAATAAGAAAGATGATGAGGGGATGGTTTGGCCAAAAAATAGACTTTAACCAGTTTAACATCTTTGATAATTTTAATGGCTTTGATGGCTTTAACAACCTTGATGATTTTATTGATTGACTTTGACCATTTAACTAACTTCAACTACCATTTTTTTACACCAAAAAAAGAAAGGAAAAGTCTGTTCATCCAAAATTTCAAAACTAAATTATGTAATAACTCCAACTTTAAATTTTTTTGAAAGGTCTCTAAGTTTTCTTATTCCTAAATAATAATAATGATAATAATATAAGTTTTTAAAATACCAAGTTATCCTTTCAAAACTTGTTCTAGTGTATATAATTACCGTTAAATACATATAAATCTCTTTTAAACACTTTCAAAATTTTCATTTTAATTTTCGATGTACTAGATTATCATAAAAAGCATTTTGAACATTTTCAAAATTACCTTGAAGAAAAGGGTCTTCATTGAAAGCATTTCACAAATTTTGTTGAATCTTAATTTCATTCCCTATAGCATAAATATTGCCAAAATCTTAGTATGTGCTCATTACAAAAATTTCCTAAGCCATGTGTCATGAAGAATGAAAAACAAATAAAGTATTAAAGTATAAAGTATAAAAATATAGTTAATGTTAAAGGCCTAGTATTTTTCTCCATGATGAGCATGTGGGTTAGTCTTGACTTTAACTAGGTGTAACCAAACTTTTGAACCCCAAAGAATTCTAGTAATGCAAATTGAATTTTGCTAATTTAAAGGACAAGAAAATTTTTTAAATTAGTGTTTAAAGTGTTCCAACCAAACCTTAAGTTTGGTGGTAACTCCCATATATTGAGGATAATCCGATGTGGCAAAACCTCAAATCATTCCAAATATTGCCTAGGTCAAATGAATGATAAGGGCAAATTGGATAGAGCACCTCGTAAGCATGATTTACCTCTATCATCAATAATTCATCATGGTAATGTTGTAACAATTATTGACAACTTATCACCCACCATTCATTAGCAATGTGTTTCTTAATGATTTTATTGTTGAAAAAGTACATGTTGAGTAGTCTCTAGGTTTTAAGAGGACGAAATTTTTGGATCATGTGTTTAGGCTCTCTAAAATGCTATATGGACTATATGGACCAAATGGACTAAAGTAAGCCCCTTAAGCTTGGTATGAGTGACTTACTACTTTTTGATTCAAAAAGGGTTCATAAAAAGTGAAATGGACATTACATTGCTCATAAAGATAAAAGATAAAAATGTATTGATTATGCAAATTTATGTTAATGATATTATTTTTTATGTCATGAAAAATTCTTTATGTAAGGAATTCACTTCTTAAATGGAAAAAAAATTCCAAATAAGCATGATATGGGAACTTTGAATCTTTTTAGACCTATAAATTGAGCAAATAGTGAATGGAATTGTCATTAACCAAACAAAATACATAAGGAAAATATTGAAAAAATTTGGAATAAATGATTCAAAGCCTTGTAATACACCAATGCTAACATCCACAAAGCTTTATAAGAATGAAATTTGTAAGAAGGTAAATGAGTACCTATATTGAGGTTTGATTGGAAACCTTCTTTATCTTACTACTAATAGGCCTAAAATTATGTTTATTGTGTGGTTATGTGCTTGTTTTCAATCATTACCTAGAGAGTCACATTTAGATGCATTGAAAATAGACTTTGTTACATTAAAAAGTCTACCAACTTAGGCCTTTGGTACCTTAGAGGATAGATATTCAACCTTATGGGTTACTTGAACTCTAATTAGGCCAACGATCAAATTGATAAGAAAAGTACACTTGTCAACTCTTAGATGGTGCAATAGTATCATGATTTAGTAAAAAGTAGAATTTTGTAGCACTTTTAATATTTAAAACTGAATATCTTGCCATAGGTAGTTGTTATTCACAACTCCTTTGGATCAAGCAAATTCTTAAGGATTTTAAGTTGCATTTTTCTAGAATTCCTATTTTAAGTGACAACACTAATGCCATAAGCCGCACCAAAAACCCATTTATCATTCTAGAACCATGTATATAGATTGTAGCAATCATTTTATTCAAAATCATATACTAAAAGGGGATTTTATTCTTGAGTTAATAGGTACAAATGTTCAACTTGCAAACATCTTTATAAAACCTTTGAGTAGGGATACATTCTTAAACATTAGAGAGCATTTGGTGATGCTAAACGCAACCTAAACTCTCATCCATACATTTTGTTTCATACATATGCATAGTAAAATTTGTTTTTCTTTTTTCTTCTTTTCTTTTTTTTTTTTAGGGCCTAAGATGTGTTCATTTTTTTTTATATCAATTTGATATTGTTTATCACATAAACTCCAATTAAATCCATTATTTTTTTAAGTGTTTCCTTTGATTGCTTGAGCTTTATTTGTTTATTTCTTTATTTTTGTGTCTATGGTTATTTTATTTTTCTTTTTTTTATCTTTTGTTGACTTATCTTGGACAAGTGAGAAAAGCACATTCTTGACAATTTGGAAAATTGCCAATTATTCATTAGTTATATACATTTTACTAACCACTACAATTATTTTTTATTTCATTCTTCAAATTATGCTAATTGCCATAAACAAGATCATTCTTTAAATTATACTATCGCTTAAGAACTAGCATTATGTGTTCCATTCTTTTCCCATTTTTTAGTCCCATTTGTTGCTTCTTTTGCTTTATATAACATTGTCTTCCTAGATAGATTCCTTGCCCAAAAGTCCTTTATTATTATTATTATTATTTTGGCTGAATCAATTATACATAAGATTTTTTGCCTTTATGGATCACATAAAAATTTTCTTTCTTGGTTCTCATAGTTGTCATTCAAATATTTTTCCATTTAATTATTATCTTATTGGCCTACTTATACCTTAGTGCTAAGCCTTCACTTCTCCACAATAATTAATTACCCTTCTTTCTTGAAGCAACATAAACAATTGTACTTAAGCCAAGCTTATCCATGACCAGAAAATACAAAAATCTTAAAACCCGAAACCAATCAATTAGTACTCCTCCCCTATCCTTATTTCTAATGACATAAACCTATTGTCCCTACTTGCATAAGAAGCTAAAGAGAGCATCACCATGTCAACAAGAAAGTGAACAAAAATAGAGCTTAACTAGACAAACACATGTAGTCAAGCACATTTAAGTATAGAATTACAAAGTTGGTTCTTTTTTCACACCAAAATCCTACACACACTAATACAAAATGCCTATTTCCAAAAGATTTTGAGAGACAGAAAGAGAGGACAATGACCTTGACCTATTTAAGGGCCTTATTGTAGAAGATCTCGTACTTGATATTGCTAAGATTAGTGTGAATAATAACTAACTACCAACTTAAGAACATAAAATTACAATATGAGTTTTTTTTTTGTCACTTTACTAAAGAAAAGAAGTAGTAAAGGGGGAGTTTGGTGGGAAATTAATTACATACTAACCATCTGTAAGTGTCTATTAACTTGTAATGAGGAAGTCAACAAGAGGCCTTTTGCTTAGCATTGCTTTTGCTCTAAAATTTCATGCACTTATGGCTATTAAAACCTCATTTATTGACCATTTAGGAAAATCCTACGCTTTACTTCTCTATGTTCTTCTCATGATGCTCCAAAAAAAGGTTAGTGACATTGTTTAATAGGTTGATATGATCAACCACAAATTCTACACCTCCAATAAATGTGAGGAAAAACCATGAAAAGTTCTAAGTAACAAAGGATAGTCAAGTAAGAAATTAAATAGGTTAGAGAATTGACTTTGAGCCTAACTAAAATAATGGAGAAGGCATGATTCAAGAAGAAAGAGATCTATGAGTTTACACATAGAGAAGGATTGAAGGAGTATTGATTAGTCAAAAGCTTTATAATAATTCACACCTATTGCCATGCTTACTACCTACTTTTATACTAACGAAGGATCAGTTGCAACTTGAATTTTAAAAATTATCAAATGTTACATTTCATAGATAATAAGTAAATGAAAAATAAAATGTTCTTGTTAGATTTTTCAATGAAAATCCAATTCCTAAGCTCCTTGCCCTCCTTCATAACAACTTCATCTTTACCTTAAGCTTCTAAGTGTCCCCCTTTTTAGCTCTTATTTTTCCCTATAACTAAACCCCTTTCTTATGCACTCTTGCCCTTTAAGTGAAAGTAAGATACTTTTTTTTAAAGGTCATAAAGATATTCCAACGTAGGAGCAATGTTGGTAGACCATTAAATCAAAACATTAGTAGTTACTTTATTAGTAAGTTTGGAAATTTGACAATCTAGGATGGCTAAAAGAATGGTTTTGATCAACAAGACTAGAACCTCATAAGAAAGATCAAAGACTTAATTTTGAGTAGGATCCAACTTTATCTTGAGTTGGGAGACATTAAAATTAGGTGGATTTTGCCCTTTAAAGATAACTATAAGTGATATGCAACCTTGCCCACTTTAGTGAGAATCTGATATGGACTAAAGAATTGAGCAGTAAGTTTCTAGGAAAGATGTTGCATGATGAAGTGTTGGTGATTAGGTTATAACTTAAGAAATACATAATCTCCCACTTGAAACTCCTTCTTCAACTAATGATTATTAGCTTGCTACTCCATATGGTTATGAGCCATGGTGAGATAGTACTATAATCTGTAGATTATGGCTTTTTTGTGTTGTATATGAAGCAATTATAATAATCTAAGAGAAGTTATGTGATCAAATTTATAGTGTTGTATACATTTTATTCTCTCACAAAGTTATATACACCTTTGTTGTGAACCCCATCTAATTCCTTCATGCTAGTTATTGATAATTAAACGACAATGTTTGGGATTAGCACCCACCACTAAGCTACCCTTCCATTTAAGTATGCCTTTCTTGAGTTCATGAGGAGACTTAGTTAATTGCCCTTGCTATAGCTTAGTCATAATGGAAACTAGGTTCATAGCCTCCTCCCAAAACTATTTGATATTCTCTAAAAGTGGCGTGGTGATAAAAGATATGGCTACTAATAAGAGCTTATTGCAATTGATATGAAAAAGGGCATATATTGCCATTTTTTTCTTCCTTTTTCGATGGATGATCTCATAATTATAGCAACTTAGAAAGTCATTTGAATTATAGGGAAAATACCTTATTGATATAAGTAATGACATGTCTATTATAAGAGAAGGCAACTCCCATCACTATTTTAAAGGTAATAGTCTTTATGGTGAATTTTTGAAAGAAGTCTAACATTACTGAAAAAGGGATTAAGCTAATGTAGTTTTGAGCCAATAAAAAGCTTCATCCACATTTTTAGACCATATGAAGCAATAGTCTTTTTTAAGGAGCTAGTTCAAGTGATAAGTAATTCATTGGTCCCAAAAATACCCAAGAGGAGAGGTGAATTGCATTAATAAAGGAAAAGTATTTATAATGTGTGCAATGTGATAAATAAAATAATTGCAGCAAATAAAAAATTAATGTCATATACAAATGGATTAATGTAATTATAAAAATGTTTATATTAGATAAAAATAATAAAATAAATCCATCAAATTTAATTTGTAAAAATAGTAACCAATTTGCATAATGGGAAATTATAGAATAATTAAAATGTACTACGATGAATAGTTTGTCAAGTGTGTGAGCATATAAAATAAAAATTATTGAGAGTAAAAGAGTAAAATATGGTAATTTATAAACTCTCGTTCCTACATTCTCCCCCCAAGATCACAATTGGTTTTAAATCCACTATTAATCTCCCTAACAAAAAGGAAACCAACTACAACTATAATTTGAACCTCGATCACACACACATAAAGGTTTATGGCCTTATTAGAATACACTCACATAAATGTGTTTCTCAAGTTCTTAATCTATCAATTTTACACTCTCAAAATGATCATAAAATCTTTTACTTACTCTTAACAATTTTTCTCACTTATGCACTCTTATTTTATTTTGTTTTTTTTTATTGAAAAGAAACAACTGAATATAGGCTTTTTAGTCTATCTATTTTGCTATAACAAATGTGGTTATTTATAAGCCAAAAGTGACCAAAACCACAAAAGAGAGAAAGAGAGAGAGTGAGTGAGTGAGAGTTGTTGTAGATGCATCATCATTGGAAATTCAAAAACAAGAATTTATTATCTCATTGGTGCATTTCCAATCAATAAAGCATTATCCCAATTATATATTCCTAAATCAAAAAGGCATTTTCTTGTTGGTGCATTTCAAAATCAAATTGCATTATCCCATTAATGTACTTTTCAAATCTAGAATTAATTTGTTTCTTTGGTGCATTTTCAAGATTGCATTGTCCTTTCCAAATTAAAAATTAATTTGTCCCATTGGTGCTCTTTCAAGATTGCTTTGTACTTTGCAAATTAAGAATGATTTCTCCCGTTACTAAAGCCTTACTCTAACTTAATCTTTGCCCATCATAATTTTCTTTTGAACTTGCAAATTATTTCCTTATGAGGCCTGATGTGAAGCTTAAAAGATGTGGTTTGAGGACCTAACATGTATAAGGAATCAAACAAGAGTCCAAAAAAGTTAAATTAGATTTCAATCATGAAAGACCTAGGCATATGTTTGAGGAACATAAACCTAAGGTATGAAGAAGGATTAAATGCCACACTCTAAAAAAGAAGTAATTTAGGAGTGATAAGTTGAGTTAAATGTTATAAGAAGAGTTAGTTCTTGATAAGTATTTTAGTTCTCAAAAAAACTGAAGGAAAAAATTCTCACTTTTATATTTACTAATGTTTTACTTCTTTAATGCTGAAATCAAGTCTATTTATAGGTTGAATTAACAACCCTAAAAACCTTAAAATGAATACAATGATAAACTCTTAAAATATAAGAACACTTCTATTTCATTGTAGACTCTTATTTTATAACAAATCCTATTTAGGAGTAGATTTTATTGAAACCTTGACCCATTAAGTACTCTAATCAAATTAATAAAGTTTTAACCCATATTAAGATATACTTTTGCAACCCTTTAAACTTAAATTATCTTTTTTGGCCCAAATTTCTTCATTTAGTTTACTAAGTGCCTCTTTCATCCTTTTAGGTCTTGAACATATGATTGACCCTTCTTGAATGCTTAATGGATTCTTAAAAACTCTCCATGCATTGGCTCTTCCATGAATTTCATTAGGGCTTTTTCAAAGAATGAACTTTTTTTTTGATCTTTTGGTACCTTTATATCAAGCTATAAACTACCAAAAAAAAAAAAAATTGAAGTTTCACTAATGCAAAAAGTTATTAAAAAGTTTCCCTAATGCTAATTCATTTCTTTAAATTAAGTTTTGCTAACATAAATTTAATTTTCCAAAAATTTATTGCATTACATAAGGTTTAATATTTTTTAAGTTCATAAGGATGCATTTTATAGTATATGGTAATAATATTAAGCAAACACTACAAATCACTCAATTATATTAATGTACCAAAATTATAACAAGTGATTTAATATTTTCTCCCCTTTTTTATGATGACAACATATTTGATTTTATGAATGTTTTATAAGAACTTCCTCTTAAGCCATACATGAAAAAAATAAAAATAAAAACACACACAGTAAATTAAAAATTCATAGTACTAATCAATAAAGATAATAACTAAATAACAAATGCAAACAACTTTTTGAAAATTATTAAAAAGCAAAGACAATATGTTGTCTAAAATAAATCTAGACTAAGTTAAGTGTGATTACAAAGGGAACCAACACTACTTCTCACCTTTTGACATCATCAAAAGGGAGAACTTGTATTCAACCACTTTTTGCTTCATAGTAACTTAAGAACATTCATCATTGAATCTATGATGAGTAGCATAAATCTTATCTAAAACCTTGCAAATGATACCTATGTCTTCACATAAGTATTCAAAGATTATTCAAAATTAGTTATATTTCAAAGATAAAGTCATGGTTATTTAAAATAACATGGGGGGTTGATTGTGAGTCCTTTATTGGTAAGGATATGAATTTAAAAATAGGTGAAAGGAGTTAAAAGGTTTCCATTTATGGAGAAGCTACTGATATTGAAGGACCTTTAGCTAGAGATGAAGTTTTGCAATTAGGGATAATAGGTTAGTGTCATCGGAAATAAAGATAAGGGGAGGAGTACTGCTTGATTGGTTTTGCATTTTAAAATTTTTGTGGTTTTGATTTACAATTAGATTATATCTTCTTAAATGTCTTCATAGCCTTAGAAATGCGACATTTGGAGATATGTTGGAATTAATCAAGGAGGTATTCCTTAATGCTAAGGTTCCTAATTTGTTTGATGAGACTAAAACTATGGTGAAAGAATTAAGATTTAACTACAAAAAAAATTTGTGCATATCCTAATGATTGTATGCCTTTTTAGGACAAGCATGAAAGGTAAAGATTTGTCTTATATGTAGAGTTGTTAGGTGGAAAACATCAAGGAAGTTGAAGGAGATAAATTTTCTAATGTATCCTTAAAGGTCCATCTTATGTCGACCAAAATTCTAAGATATTTTCCTTTGAAATCTAGACTTAAAAAACTTTTTATATGCCTAGAAATAGCTGATGATATGATTTGGCATGTAAAACATCAACCTACAGATGGTAACATATGACATCTTACTGATGGTGAAGCTTGGAAAGATTTTGATATGTTGCATCCATTTTTAGCAAAGGAATCTAAAAATGTGAAATTAAGTTTGGTTAGCGATGGATTTAATCTATTTTGAACAATGAGCATTACACATAACACATAGCTGGTTGTGCTCATTAATTACAATTTAGCACTATGACTTTATATAAAACTAGAATATGTGACATTTAGTATGATTATTCTTGGTCTTAATTCACTTAGGATAGAGATTGATGTATTTTTGCAACTACTAATTGAAAAATTGAAAGAGTTATGGGAGTATGGTTTAGAGACACATGATGTATGTAATAAGAAATCATTTCAAGTGCATACAACCTTATTATGAATTGTCAGTGATTTTTTAGCATATGTAATGTTGTTAGGGTGGAATACAAAGGGAAAGGTAGCATGTCTTATATGTAATTATGATACTTTTCCAAATATTTGTATCATAATAAGAAAACATATTATATGGATCACCATAGGTTTTTAGATGCTAAACACCCTTAAAGAAGAGATAAAAAAATCTTTCAATAGTAAGATAGAGTTAAGAAATGTTCTAATTCCTTTATTAAGGTAAAAAATTATAATATAGTTATCTAACTGTGATAATAAACTTAAGAAAAAGCAAAAGGTAATCTTTAACAATCTATGAATGAAAAAGTCTATATTTTTTTGTTTGCAATATTAGGAGAGTAATAAATGTTATCACAGTTTAAATGTGATACATATAGAGAAGAACATTTGTGATAACATTTTGGAGACTATCCTTGACATTCTTTTTAAAACAATGGATCATGCAAAAACTTGTTTTGATTTACAGGACCTAGGGTTTAGAAAATAATTTTAACCCATTCTTTCTAATGATGATTGAAACATTTATCTATCTAAAGCATGTTATTCAATAATATCAAAGGAGAAAATCGTGTTTTGTCCCATTATTAAAGGTGCCAAACTTCTTTTAGGTTATGCATTTAATATTTCCAAATATGTGAATGAAAAAAAGAAGAAAATTATAGGTATAAGAGTCATGATTCACACTTATTAATACATTACCTTCTTCTAATTACTTTAAGGAAGATGATACTAAAGTATGTTGCCATGGCCTTAACAAAATTGAGATTATTTTTTAAATCAATATACAATAAAGTTATGAAGTTAGAAGATTTAGGTTACTTATAAGGCAAAATTAGTAAAACATTATGTCAACTAAAGATAATTTCCTCTAAGTTTCTTTGATATCATGGTACATTTACTTACACACTTAGTTGATGAAATTAGACTTGGTGGGCCTTTGTATTGTCGTTGGATGTTTAATATTGAAAGATACTTCTGCAAACAAGATATAATGAACAATCTAATACAATAATGAAGGAGCAAACACCCCTATTTCCAAATAAATTCTTGTAATTAAGGGTAAAAGGAAAAGAAAAGGTAAGGTCATTACTTTAGATGTTGTTTCTCTTGAGCAAGCACATAGATATGCATTATTTAATTGCAAAGATATATTAAGTAAGCTAAACTAAACTTTAAATTATCATTTAATCTTGTCTCTTTAAAATATCATTCCTTCTATTACTCATTGTTGGTTATATTGTAAAGAGTATAGGCAACTGATCAATGGATGATAAAGAAAGAGATGGGTCAGAGCACAAAATCATAGTTAATATTTTCTTACTTAGTTTCAAGCCTAAGTTGCAATTAAGGAGGTTTTTCTTTATATTTAGTGGTTTATCTGTTAGTCTTAATATTATGACAAAGCATTATAATAGGTATGTTATTAATGACTGTAAATTCCACACAAGGGAATTAATAGATATCTTTACTAGTTCAAAAAACCAAAATCTAGTGAAGGAAAAAGAAAATTATTATATGGCAATTGTAAAAATTATTGAATTGGACAACTAAAATCAATTTGATGTTGTTTTATTTAAATGTAATTGGTTTGAGTTGAAGAATGATAACCATAGACTTGCACGGGTTAACTCCAGCAAATTGTACTATCATAGTGATTCTTTCTTACTGACATCTTAAGTTTGCCAAGTTTTTTATATGAAGGATCCAATTAAGAAAGGAATTTATTATGTAATGTGAAAGACTTATAGAGAGTTATTTAAGGTGGATAAAGAAGAAATTGTAAGTGTATAGATATATTATAGGTGGAGCCAAACGTAGTAGATTCAAATGTGGGAGGCAATGGTAATGTTAAGCAATTTAGTTTGACAAGAAAAGACATGCATAATACCATAATTGACCTATAAACAAATGATTTACCTTTTAAAAGAGATTTAAAGCAATTAAGTGACAATGTAGGCGGTAATGAAATACTTTAAGAGTCTATAGATGCAAATAATTAGATAAAATAGGTTAATAATTTTTTTTTAAAAAAAATTCTTATTCTAATGTTTAATATGTTAATTGAGAGTTGTCACTTTAAGATTATAATAATATTCTAACTATATTTCATTTGAAATATGTCTAAATTCCATTTGCTTATTTATTGTCTATTTTCATATGAATAAGCTTAAATAGGACTTAAAATGCGTATTTGCCCTTTCATATATGTGATGTTCTTTGAGAAATGCTCCATCCATTTTCAAGCATTTTAAGATAGAAAACATTAACAAAAGAGGCTTATGTACAAAAAGAGATGCAAACTCCTTAGTCAACTATTGTTAGATTGAGTTTTTCTATTCCAAGTAGTTGATCATAGTTAACTGAGACATTAACAAAAGGAGGTGGATAGTCAATAATGCATATTGCTAGTGTAAGTGGGCAATAACCTTAAGTACAAGGAAATTCTAATAATTAACAATTAAGAGGCACAACTTCTAATCAAATGGGAACACAACTTTTCACAGAGGCAGGATTGAGACAACGACAATAAGAAGGAGATATCAAGGTAGTTAAAAGATGTATCTTTCAGTTATGTGATTCTTTGAAATTTTAATTTTTAGATTAAATATTTTAATGTCTTCATTAATATTATTTTAGTTCAAGAAAAAAAAAAAAAAGAGGACCAACAACAATGAGAGTAGTACATGTAGGACGTGAAGATGAGAAAAAACTTATTTTCCTAAATGTTGAAAATCAACTCATAGACCCAAGTGAGCATACTTTATGTGAGTTTACTAACTCCTTTAAGACATTGGCTAAAAATGTCAAATTGATGTCATTATTTGTAAAGAATTGGCATGTATTGGATCTTGAGAAAAAAGAATGCTTTATGGAAGTTGGTGTAGGTAATGTATAGTGGAAATTTTTGTCCTTATCTTTATGGAAATGTATTTGTTACTATCAACTTTTTTTCTCATTTTAAATGATTACAGGATAAGTATATAGTTACTAACAAAGCCAACAAAATGGGTGATAACTACAATTGGAGCAAGTTAAAAGACTTATAAGTGCATGTTGAAAAAATAATACGATCAAAAAATACAAGATTAATGGAGAGAAATTGAAAAATCGTTCACCTTATATACCTTTAGATTAATTTAGATAGCTATTGCAATATTGAAATTTTAAAGAATCAAAGGTTTAATATTATTTTATTCTTCTTTATTTGTCAAATATTTTTTTTTAGGTCTATATTAATATATTTTAACTTGTTGTTATTCCTTAATAATGATTATAAGCAGTGGTAAGAACCAACATTAACAATCGTTAAAAGTAAACAAGATGCACATTATAGGTAGAAAGAGTTTTATTAGGATTTGAGAACAATTGGTAAGCAAATCACAAGAATACAACTAATATATTTAAGTTTTATATGTACTACATTGATCTTGTAGTCTATATCTAACCATGATTTGGTATGTTTATATAATGTGGTACTAGTATTTACCCTTAATTTACTTTATTTAAATTTGTTTCATTATATTTCATTATTTGCATTTGTATTAGAAATTTGAAGTCCTACTAAAAACTCCCCTCCTCAACTTTAAATATTTAAGGCTACTTACAAAAAAGGAATCAATCAAGAATATAAGTTATCAAAACATCTGAGCAAATTGTAAGTGATTCTTATTTTATTTTTTTTTTTTCATATATGACCTATGGTTTTATTGCATTTTTTCACCTATAACTTCACTTGCTTTGAATTTCAAATCAGATTAAGGAACTTTAAATCCAAAGGGAAGGAATAAGAAGACAAAGTCATATAGATGCTTTTATTATAGTTATGGGGGAGGAGCATTTTAGAAGGTGAGGTTATATGGAAAAGGTGTGAATTTCACTAGTTTGAAAAAGAAATCAATTGTCAAATATATTGTTAAAGTTCCAAAAGACTTTATATAATCTTTTAAGGAAAATGTGCAAGCTAAGATGCAAAAGAAGCTTAAAGTACAAATACAAGAATTGCAAAAAAGGATGGAATTGCAAACTACATAAATATCCCTTCATTTTTATGTAATGTTCCAAAATTTGTAGTAACAAAATTTAAAGCTAATCATTAACTTGGACATATCTCCTTTAAACACAACAATAACTCTTTCACCAAATGATGCTTTCAATGCTCTCGATCTAGATTTCTAGTGAAGGGTCCATTTATCGTTGGCAAGCAAATACAATCCATGTATTCAGGTATTCCTCCTTTTTTTCTCATTCTTAGTTTTCTACGTTAGCAACTACAAAAACATGACTTACCTCTCTAAATAATGTGTCTTTGTATTGTTACATCATATGACCATCATATATATGAAACAGTCTTTAAAAAAGATTAATAGTAAGGAAACTATTTTCAATATAAGTCTATAGTAAATTTAAAGAAATTCACAATATTAAATAAAACATCAAGATACTAAGTAAAAATTTCTACAAGTTTACTAATCTTAATATTTGCTAGTGCATAATTATTCATCCGTTTTACTTAATTTTAGTTTTTTACTTTATTTTAAATGTTTTTATGTTTAAATCAAAAACATTGTTTATTTTTTGTAGGATAATGCTTCTTCTTAAGGTTAAAGACTTCATAATTTGTGTACACAATCATTTAAAACTTTTAATTATGCATTGACATTATGTAAGATGTGTTGAATATTAGTTATTACTTATACTACTTCATTTAATTACATTTGCAACAATATTTGTATATTATATCATACACATTTTAAGTGGAATTATTACTTATTATACTAAAAATCACTATGTATTATACTGAAAAAAAAAATTGTTGCATCTTCTATGAAAAAATTGATATGTGTTTTACTAAAAAAGTATTACCCATTTTATTAAAAGTTGTTGCACATTCTATTGAAAAAAACTTGCTACGTATTCCACAAAAAAAAAAAAATTGTTAGATATTTTACTAAAAAATTGTTATACATTCTACTCCAAACCATTATTTATTATATTAAAAAAAGGTTACATATTTTACTAAAATTCTACTACTTTTTGCAATACAAAATAACTACTTGTTTTTCTAATAATCATTACCTATTTCTTTAATAATTGTTTAATATTCCTTCAAACACAATTGTTAAATATAAAAAAATTGCTTCATATACATTTTATAATCACAATATATATATATTATAAATATAGCTATAATAATCATTTAAAATAGTTGTCTAAATGACCTTCAAATAATGGTTTCATATGTGTTGCTATAGCAAAAAAAACAAAAAAAATGTTGCATTAAATCTATTATAGTATTTACAAATTTATCAGACTAAAAATCGCTACATTAAATTTTATAGAACGATTTTCAATTTGAACCATTATATTAACTCATTTCTTTTATAGTGAAAATAAAAACGTATTTTATTAAAAAAATTTATAAATTCAAAATAAAATTAAAAAATAAAAATAAAATATAAAAAATATATTTAAAAAGTTTGAAAATTTTAACAAAATTTGAAATAAAAAATGCTAAAAAATTTAAAAAAATTCAAAAATTGAAAAAAAAAATCCAAAATTTTAAGAAAAAAAACCTTAAAATATTTTAAACTTTTAAATTTTACTATTTTTTGTCTGTTTTTTTTTTTAAAAAATTTTGAATTGAAGTCTTGGATTATTTAGATATTCTTAAAAAATATAGTTTTTTCCTATTTGTTAATAAACTTAGATTTTTTTTCTTGAAAATTTTATTATCTTTTCAATTTTCATATTTTTAATTTTTTGAATTTTTTTTTCAATTTCAAATGTTGTTAAATAATTTTAGACTTTTTAAAAATATTTTTAAATTATTTCATAAAAAAATATTTCAATTTTTTTAAATTTATAAATTTTTTTATGATTTCTTAAGATTTAGCTTTTATTTTGTTAAAAATTTTTAAATTTTAAATTTTTTTTTTGAAAATACCACGTCATCAACAAATGATACCTTGCTTTTATTTTGTTAAAAATTTTTAAATTTTATTAAAATTTTTTTTTGAAAATATCACATCATCAACAAATGATACCATTGGATGGTTTCATATGTGTTGCTATCACAAAAAAAAAACAAAAAAATGTTGCATTAAATTTATTATAGTATTCATAAATTTAACAGACTAAAAATCACTACATTAAATTTTATAGAACGATTTTCAATTTGAATCGTTATATTAACTCATTTCTTTTATAGTGAAAATAAAAATATATTTTTTATTAAAAAAATTCATAAATTCAAAATAAAATTAAAAAGTAAAAATAAAATATAAAAAATATATTTAAAAAGTTTGAAAATTTTAACAAAATTTGAAATAAAAAATGCTAAAAGATTAAAAAAATTCAAAAATTGAAAAAATAAATCCAAAATTTTAAGAAAAAAAACCTAAAAATATTTTAAACTTTTAAATTTTACTATTTTTTGTCTTTTTTTTTTTAAAAAAAATTTTGAATTGAAGTCTTGAATTATTTAGATATTCTTAAAAAATATAGTTTTTTCCTATTTGTTAATAAACTTAGATTTTTTCAATTTCAAATGTTGTTAAATAATTTTAAACTTTTTAAAAATATTTTTAAATTATTTCATAAAAAAAAATATTTCAATTTTTTTGAATTTATAAATTTTTTTAATGATTTCTTAAGATTTATTTTTATTTTGTTAAAAAATTTTAAATTTTATTAAAATTTTTTAAATTTTTAATTTTTTTTTGAAAATATCACATCATCAACAAATGATACCTTGCTTTTATTTTGTTAAAAATTTTTAAATTTTATTAAAATTTTTTAAATTTTAAAATTTTTTTTTGAAAATATCACATCATCAACAAATGATACCATTGGATTTCAATTAGCATTAACCATCTAATGTGATACATCATATGACATATTTAACAACAAATTAACAAAAAATGAATAAATTAGTTGATGGAAAAAATGTTGGGAACCAATCTTAAAAGCCAAAAAAAAATGTTGTGACTTTAATTTAAAAAACAAATATGACCTAATTAACGCTTTTTGACAAATTGAATATATGTCAAATTAGATAAATCCATAGTTTAAACCCAAATAATTTGATATTCAATAAATTTGAATTTTGATGAATTCATTTGTTAGATTTTTTTAATAAAAATATTATTATTAAATGTTAATTTTTTGAATTATAAAATTAAATATTTTTATATAAATAATATTATAAATAATAAAATTAAATTTATGAGAGTTAAAATTATTAATTTATTTAGAGAATTTAATTAATTTTTTTCTCTAATTTTTATTGTAATTATTCGTTTTTAAATAATTTTTTTGTGTGATATAAAAAAATGAGAAATTATATATATTATTTAAATTAAGTATATTTATAAAAGTTGAATTAATTTTAAAATTATTATTTTTAATAATTTAATAATATATAATTATTTTTTATTAATTAAAATTTAATATGATTGAGTTTTTAATATTGTTAACCAATGTTTTAATATGATTAATTATAAAATTTTAAATTTTTTTATTTAATCCAATTAAAAGCTTTTAATTGTTATGTATAATAAATTTTTTGGATAAAATGAAATGAAAATAATAAGAAAAATTATTCTCCATACTCACAACCAATGGGTCTTGCAATGAAAAAAAAATATCTCAAAAATAGATACTTGGGTTGGGGACCATATTCTTTTATGTAATTGCACAATACATAAAAAAGTGAATCTGATAATCAAGTAACTACAATTTGTGCATTCTTAACACAACATAGGTTTCATATATAAAGGTAAGTTATAAAATTTAAAGATCCTTGACACCGCAAATCGATTTAGATGAGACTTAGATTTTAATAATATTGACAGCAAGCCGGAGAGAAGGAGGCAAAGAAAAATTGACCTTTCTTAATACATAAAAGCAGGTACACGAAAATTTTGATAGATGGTTCTTAATATAATATCCTAGTTACGGTTTCAAATAACAATTTACACTTGCTTTGATCATAGGAGAATTAAGTCTTCGAAGAATGCTGCCTCAACTCGCTTAGACTTTCACAAAATACAAGATTTTTCCATGGACGAAAAAAAGGACAAAATAGCTTCATATATATATATATATATATATATATATATATTCCCACATCGAAAATAAATTTAGTGACTATGGACTTTATAAGTCAAAAAAAAGCTCGAACCGGTACGACCTTACTTGAACAGGATCTGTTCTATAGGCTCGTACATCTGTATCCTTTAGCACAAAGGAGACAGGAATCCAAGTCTGGTGGATGAAATATGACCGAACGATCAGAGCGTGATTAACGGCTAAATGATCGTTTAAATCATCAAAGCTGTAGAGGATCGTTCTCGGCCGGTTCTTTCTGGTTGGGATGGTCGTTCGGTTGTCTGACAGACTTCACCATGTTACGTCAACAACATTTTCTTCTCTTTCGTTTTTTTTTTTTTTTTTTTTAAAAGTTTTTTATAGCTAAAATTTTACGAATTACAATTCCCATATATTATTTGTTTTTAATATTTTGGTGTTTCTTGCAAAAAAAAAAAAAAATGCCCTCGATTATTCAAGGGTTTACAAAAAGTTGTTCTTGTTGATCGATTGAGCCAATTCTCTAAAATTTATCTTCTAGAAAATACTGATTAGTAGTTGCTTAGCATTTAAGTAGGCTAACAGCCTCTGTTAATGAGCTAAATTATTATAGAGGTTTGTCATATTATTCCTTTCTTTAAGACATTTGTTAAATTAAGTGACGAAAAGAAGATGGACCATCGATGTGATATTTTTTTTTTTTTTTAGAAATTACTATGATTTTTAAGAATGGAATACCTAAAACTCTTAATTTTGAATATAAAGTTAGATTAAAGGGAATATTTTTCAAAATAGGGTCTGCCTAAAACTGCCTACTTGTCCACAAAAATTCTCTTTTCACATGGCTCTAGGGAATGGTTTTGCTCTTACCAGCCGAGAATCAAGTCTGTCATTTCTTTTCTTCCAATCAACAATATAATTTATTATCGTCTACCAAATGCAATGTACTTCTAAATTTAAACCTCGTAACTTACCTATCGATTTAGGCTCACCTCCGGGCATTGGAAAGGTCTCATATAATCGATAGGCTTAGTTATAAAAGATGTATCATACATACCTGTTACCACCAAATGCCCCCCTTTTCCACTCTAACTCTAGACTATATATATATATATATATATATATACCAATAGAAAGCATGGGAGTAATTGTGCGTAACATTCTTTTGCTTCTCCTATGATATTTGGACGAAAAAGCTTCTTTGTTTTCTTGCCAACCGATATAACATTTAACATAATACCATAGTCTACTTTAGTTTTACTAATGACATGAAATAAATTTAATTTAAATTAATTAGTAGATTATGTTTTACACACACATATATGTATATATACTTGTAACTAGTTTATTGTAAATTTATTAAGATAATTGCAGTTTTTTTTTAATTGTACTTTTTAAAAATTTTATGACAAAATATGGACATGTTGAATAATTGGTCAAATCAAGTAAAGTAAACACCAGTTAGTTTGGGTATGCCTTTGCTAACGATGAAAGGAAAGTCATCGAGAGAGAGAGAGAGAGAGAGAGGATATGGCATGGTGATAAAGGATATGGCCACTAATAAGAGCTTGTTACAATTGATATGAAAAAGGGCATCTATTGCCATTTTTTTTCTTCCTTTTTCAATAGATGATCTCATAATTATAGCAACTTAGAAAGCCATTTGAATTGTAGGGAAAAGATCTTACTAATATAAGAATGGTGAATTTTTGAGAAAAGTCTAACATTACTAAAAAATGGATCGTGGCTAATGTAGTTTTGAGCCAATAAAAAGTGTCATCCACTTTTGTAGACCATATGAAGTGAGAGTCCTTTTTGAGGAGATAGTTCAAGTGATGAGCAATTCATTGGTCCTAAAAATACCCTAGGGGAGAAGTCAATTGCATTAATAAAGGAAATGTATTTATAATGCATGTAATGTGATAAATAAAATAATTGTAGCAAATAAAAATTTGATGTGATATACAAATAGATTAATGTAATTATAAAAATCTTTATATTAGATAAAAATAATAAAATAAATCAAAAAAAATTTAATTTGTAAAACTAGTAACAAATTTGCATAAGGGGAAATTATAAAATAATTAAAATGTATTACAATGAATAACTTATCGAGTATGTGAGCACATATAATAAAAATTATTGAGAGTAAAACATGGTAATTTATAAATTATTGTTGAATCCACTATTAATCTCTTTAACAGAAAGGAAACCAACTACAACTATAATTTGATCCTCGATCACAACCACATGAAGATTTATGGCCTTATTAGAATACACTCACACAAGTGTGTTTCTTAAGTTCTTAATCTATCAATTTTATAGTTTCAAAATGCTTATAAAATCTTTTACTTACTCTTAATAATTTTTCTCACTTGTGCACTCTTGGTTTTTTATTTTTTATTTTTTTGAAAAGAAACAATTGAATATAAGCTTCTTAGTCTATCTATTTTGTTGCAACAAATATGGTTATTTATAAGCCAAAAGTGACCAAGACCATAGAAAAAAGAGAGAGAGAGAAAGAGAGAAAATTCTTACAGATGTATGATCATTGGAAATTCAAAAATAAGAATTTATTATCTCATTGGTGCATTTCTAATCAATAAGGCATTATCCCATTTGTGTATTTCTAAATCAAAAAGGCATTTTCCTATTGGTGTATTTCAAAATCAATTGCATTTTTAAATCAAGAATTGATTTGTTTCATTGGTGCTTTTTCAAGATTGCATTGTCCTTTCCAAATTAATAATTGATTTGTCCCATTGGTGCTTTATTAAGATTGCATTGCACTTTGCAAATTAAGAATTGATTTCTCACATTGGGAAAGCCTTGCTCTAACTTAATCTTTGCCCATTGTAATCTCCTTTTAACTTGCAAATTATTTCCTTATAGGACCTTATGTGAACCCTAAAAGATGTGGCTTTGGGACCTAACACACATAAGGAATCAAAAAGAGCTCAAGAAAGTTAAATTAGATTTCAATTATGCAAGACCTAGGCATAATGTTTGAGGAATGCAAACCTAAGGTATGAAGAAGGATATAGATGCCGCACTCAAAAAAGAAGTGATTTAAGAGTGATAATTTGAGTTGAATGTCATAAAAGAGTTAGTTTTCGATAAGTTTTTTAGTTCTCAAAAGAACTAATGGAGAAAATTCTAACTTTTATTTTTATTAATATTATACTTCTTTAATGATGAAATCAGGTCTATTTATAGGTTGAATTAATAATCCTAAAAACCATAAAATGAATACAATGATAATCTCATAAAATATAAGAACATTCATATTTCATTGTAGACTCTTATTTTATAATATATACTATTTAGGAGTAGATTTTATTGTAACCCTAACCCGTTAAGTACTCTAATCAAATTAATAAAGTCTTAGCCCATATTAAGATATACTTTTGCATTCCTTTAAACTTAAATTATCTTTTTTGGCCTAAATTTCTTCATTTAATCTATTAAGTGCCTCTTTCATCCTTTTAGGTCTTGAACATGTGATTGACCCTTCTTAAATGTTTAATGGATCCTTAAAACCCTCCATGCATTGACTCTTCCATGAATTTCATTAGGGCCTTTTGAAAGAATGAACTTTTCTTTGATCTTTTAGTACCTTTATATCAAACTATAAACTACCAAAAAAAAAAAATTGAAGTTTCGCTAATGCAAAAAGTTATTAAAAAGTTTCACTAATGCTAATTCATTTCTTTAAATTAAATTTAGCTAACATAAATTTAATTTTCCAAAAATTTATTACATTACATAAGGTCCAATGCAAGTTAAAAACTAAAAAAATAAAATTAGATATTTACTAATCTTAATATTTGCTAGTGTATAATTTATTTATCCTTTTTACTTAATTTTAGTTTTTTTACTTTATTTCAAATGTTTTTAAATTTAAATCAAAAACTTTGTTTATCTTTTGTAAAATGATACTCAGGACTTCATAATTTGTGTACACAACTATTTAAAACTTCTGATTGTACATTGATATTATGTGAAAAGTGTTAAATATTAGTTATTGCTTGTATTGCTTAATTTAATTACATTTATAACAATATTTATACGTTTATATGATACACATTTTGAGTGGAATTATTGTTTATTATATTAGAAATTACTATGTATTATACTACAAAATTGCTACATCTTCTACTAAAAATTTGATGTGTGTTTTACTAAAAAAAAGTGTTGCTTATTTTACTAAAACTACTACGCATTCTATTGAAAAAATTGTTATGTATTCCACTAAAAAAATTACTAAATATTCTATTAAAAAATTGTTGTGTATTATATTCAAAAATTACTACTTATTGTATTAAAAAATTGTTACATATTCTACTAAAAATCCACTGCTTTTTGTAATAAAAAAAAATTTCTTATTTTTCCAATAATCATTACCTATTTCTTTAGCAATTATTTTTTATTCCTCCAAACATTGTTGTTAAATATAAAAAAATTGTTATATATGTATTTCATAATCACTATATAAATATTATAAATATCATTACAATAATCCTTTAAAATAGTTGTCTAAACCATCTTTAGATAATGATTTCATATGTGTTGTTATAGAAAAAAAAATTATTACATTAGATCTATTATATCGCTCACAAATCTAACATATTAAAAATGACTACATTATATTTCATACAACAATTTTTAGTTTGAATTATTACATTAACTTCTTTTTTTTTAGTAAAAATAAAAAGGTATTTTATTATAAAATTCACAAATTCAAAATAAAAACTTGTTTAATGTATGTTATAAAAAATTTAATTAAAATTTAAATAATATAAAATTTTGATAAATTCGAAATTAGATGGTTTTAATTACTTAAAATTTAAATAATTTTAAATACAAAGTAATGTGATTCGAATCAAACTCGGTGGATCCGCCCGTTTGCGCAGTCAATGCGCTGGCAATGGTATTGTAGTATAATAATTGTACTGAAAATAACCGGGGAGAGCACAAAGCTTCCCGAGAAAGCTACTCTCCAGTCTTAAAACTCTTTACTTCCAGTTTCTACGTCCACAATTACACATCACTCCCCAGTCTATATCTAATAATGCAGAAAGGCCGGTATTAGGGTTTTAAAATCCCCGCCAATTTCCTTTTAATCTCTCTCTCTCTCTCTCTCTCTCTCTTCGATGGCCGTGGACGACGAAATCCCAGACGCGCCGGTGGCTTCAAAGCCGAGTCCGATCGCAATGTTGCAGAGGAGCTCTACGGTGGCTCATCCTCCTCCTCCTCATCATCATCATCCGCCAATCCCCGACGACACATCTCCGAAGAAGCCAATGAGCCCAAAGGAGTTTATTCTCTCAGTGGCCTCCAATATATCTTCTCAGCCACTCACCAACCCCGACCCCGACGTCTGGGGTGTTCTCACTGCCATTTCTAACAATGCGCGCAAGCGCCACCAGGTAATTTGTCGCAAAATTCAATCCGAATTTTTGTCCCCGCCGCCCACGACTATCTGTTATTGAAATTCTTGATTTTGTGGAATGTACGGGTTTCGTGATTAAGAAGTGGTTAAAAAAATGTCGCAAGCAGGGTATCAACATGATTTTGACCGGAAATGAGCATTGCATTGGCCGATTGGTGGACGACGTGCGATTTCAAATTGAATCTACTGCAGTTAGTGGAAACCATTGTAAAATATGTAGGAAGAATGGCTCCACCGAGGATACGGAGAACCGAATGAACGGCTTCGCTTCCGTCTTCTTGAAAGATACTAGGTACCACTTGTTGATCCTCTGTGGTCTTTTCTCTTTTCTTTTAGTTAATTCATTTGAAATTCAGTATTCTGAATATTTTTGAGTTTTTTTGCAGTACAAATGGGACATATCTAAATTGGAAGAAATTGAACAAGAGCAGCCCTGAAGTAAAGATTCATCATGGGGATATAATATCATTTGCTGCTCCTCCTCAACATGGTTAAATACTTCTTGCATTTCGAGTTTGCTGCTTGAAAGCATACATGATGCATGATCTATTAATGTTTCAGCTCACTTATTGGCATTTCGGATTAACTTAATACCGTTTATGTTGTTTTTTTTTTTTTTTTTAATTCCTTCTTAAACCTCGCCAACCAATGCTTTGTTTTCTTATCTCCTTGGCCTTTACATTGAATTTTCAAGTATCCATTTCCTTTTGCCACCATTCATGCCTTGTGGACTAGTTTTGACCAAAATGCCTTCCATCTAATTAAGCACTCTTGGTAATTTCCAATAGTTCCTTGAGTTTGAGGTTTAAAAAAAAAAAAAAAGTTAAAATAAGAAAAAACCATGAGCCAACTCTTGTGTGTGTGTGTGTGTTTCTTGACATTCCTTTGATAAGTTGGGGAGTTATTATAATTAATTACATAATGCTTTTCAGCCACCGCCATATACCATATGTCAGGAACAATGATACTTTGCAATCACCTTATTCTCCTCTGTGGTGACAGAAATTGCATTTGCATTTGTATATCGGGAAGTTCCTAGATCTACTCCTTTGACTGAAGTTGCAGTTGCTAAAAGGAAAGCAGGTATATTTGCTAATGGGTAGTTTCTATTGTGCTTGTAAATGCTTTTTGTGTACTCTACCATCATACATGTACCTTTTCTTGTTTACTTTAAACCTGGCTGCCTAACATCTGTTGTGATGTCATTAAGATTTATTGAGGTCTGCAGAAATTTTTTTTTTAAACAGACTGTTCTAGTTTCTGGCCTGTATGAAGATGTCCAAGTATCAAGCAGTTTAATGATATCACCCCTGCTTGCTATCAGCTTGCACAGAAACCTTTTGTGATTATTTTAAGGAAATGGTGGAACCTTTGTTGTTTTAACTTGCAGATGAGATCCTTTTAGAAAACAAGAGATTAAAAGGAATTGGCATTGGTGCTCCGGAGGGACCTATATCTCTCGATGATTTTCGAAGCCTTCAGCGGTCAAACACGGTATAATTATTTTGGTTGATGCCTGTTGTGATTGATGGAGTGGAACTTTTTCATTTTTGTTTAGGTCCTGTGATGGAGTTAGCATGTTTCAAATATTGCTGCATGCAGGAGCTAAGGAAGCAATTGGAAAGCCAAGTCCTTGCAATTGATACACTGCACAATGATCATAAGGCAACTATCGAGCAACATGAAACTGTGAGCTCTTCTGACAGCTCATTCTTGATAGTTAATCTTGGACTGTAATGAAAAATAGTTGGGAACTTTGTAAAAGGAGGAAATTCTTGGGTTTCTATCACATGTAAAAGTTAAGTTCTGTACTTGATGGCTGGGGATCATAATGCTAGAGGACTTGTTTTATTCATTTTCTAGGTTCTAGGTTATGTCTGCTCTATTGGTGTTTTTACTTTTTTGTCAGTAGTTCCATTGATGAATGAAGTTTAACAATCCTTTGAAAAGGATGAGTATAATGTTCATGTTTTGGCTTCATGGGAAGAGGTTGTCTGTCAGGTCTAAGCTGGCACTTTATCTGGAATGGTGAATTATATGGTTGTTCTGACAGTTCCCTTCCCATGAGTTTGAATGTTCTTTCTCCATGACTCTACTGCAGTGGGAATCATAACTGTGCATTGGCCATGATCTTCATATTTTTTAATCCATGATTTTTCATTTTTGGATGTCTAAGTTTCATCTTCTGGCGCACAGGCATCTCAGGCATTGACTGATATATAAATGGCAGTGTTTGTATTTATAGTTGACTGCTGCTATCTCAGCTTATTATCAAAAGTTCTGTTGTATTCTGCAGGAAATTATAGAGATTAAAGAAGCTGCTGCAAAATTGTATGTTGACCAATTAAAAGAGTTGCAGCATATGTTAGATACTAAACAAAAGGAGCTGGTGGAGGTCAATAGAGTATCGGCTGAACAAAAACATACCTTGGAAGACCTTAATGAAAGGCTTTCTGCTTCCAGACAGTCATGTATAGAAGCAAATGAAATAATGAAGAGGTGAGACACTTCTACCTGTTGATTAATGATACTGCAGCATGTTAACAACTTTGACAGAACAGTAACTATCAGCTTCACCAATTTCTGTACTGTGCTTCCATCTTAGTTATATATTTGCTTTCAAGTATTAAATGCCAAAGTGAGTGCAAAGAGTGCAGAAAACATCTACAAGGATTGTGGTTCCTTAAAACACAGCACTGTTTGCAAGGAGCATCCTGTAACATTGAGGGTCTTGTCTTCGTATTCTTGTCTTCATATTCATTGATAATGGTGCCATGGTTTCTGAGATATTTGAATATAGTACAAAGAATATTTGAAACTATAATAGTAGTTTGGTTTTTTTATTTTAGTCAGAAGGCATCCATGGCTGAACTGGAGGTGCAACTAGAAGAAGAGCGAGATCAGAGAAGAGAAGAACGACATAAGGCTACTGCTGATTTGAAGGCTGCAGTGCAGAGGGTTCAGGCTGAAGCCCAAGTTGAATTTAAACGACAATCTGATGCTACCTTACAACGGGAAAGAGAACAGCAAGAAGAAATCAATAAACTTCAGGTACCTTTCAATTGTTGTGCATCCAGTCTGTCTAATGTTTTTAAGCATTCAAAATGTGAATATAGCCTGCATTTGCATTCAGGAAAGAGAGAAAAAGTGGTGTTCGCAAGTGGACACATTGAGGCCCAAACTGGTATGAGAAGTATTCTCTTTGCTTTGTTTTATATCTGAATATTTTCAGATCTCATGTCTTGATTTCATTGTCTTTCTGCAGGAAGAAACCAGGCAAAAGTTGGTTATCTCGGATAATAAGGTTCGCCAGCTAGAAGCCCAAATTTGTGACGAGCAACTAGTCTCTGCAAATGGCAGAAAAGTAATGATATCCCTTAATACCTGCTTAGACTTAGGCGAATCTATAGCCTTGTTTTTACCACACTTATCTGTGTCATTTCATGAATAGATTGTCAGAATGATGCTTATTTTGTTGTTATGTGTATATTGGAACAGAAAGTAGAAGACCTTGAACAAGAAATCAGAAGACTGAGAACAGACCTTGAAGGTGAAAAGGTATTTATGGAAATTCCCCTTTCACTTTCCTAAAATGTCATAAATGGTCTAACAGGAATAGGTGAGGGAGATGTCTGTTTTTATTGTACTCTGATCCGCTTCTTTGCCTCTCCATAGGGCAAAAAAGGGAAAAGCACATAATTTTTTTTTTTTTGTGCGCCTTCATCTCCAAAAGCCTGGTTGTGAGAGTTTTGTCATTTGTACTTTGAGTGGGGCATGACTCCAATTCTTCTTTGAATCAACAGTTCCAGTTCGAATTAGAACTGGCAAAAGGGTGGTCTAGTTACAATTCTGCCCCTCCAAGAACCTTGAAATCAGTGGTTTCTTTTAAAATAATAAAAAATGGAATCAAAAGTAGAAATCACTGTTGATCCAACAGTCTACATGACCTTTGTCTATTAAAAATTAAAATATTTAAATTTTCAACAAAAAAAAAAAAAATGACTGAACCATGCCAAACCAGCCTGCTCCAAATGGTTTTGAAGTGAACCGAAATCAAACCAAAGCTTGAATCAAATTGGAACATGGAACAGAAACTGGAATTGGCAGTTTGATCCAAACAGAAATCAAACCGCCACTCCGCAGTTTGGTTCCAATTCCGCTAAACCTTGGAACCAGTTCAAAACTGGAACTGGAACCAAACTGGACCAAGGTCATTCTTAATCTGAGTCAGCTACACAAATCTCCTTTTGCCATTCTGTTTTATTATGAACAAAGTTTGGTGTGAGATTTTATTATTCTAATTAGGATCTAATGGTTCTAAGTTTGGCGACTGAGTTCATGTCAGATACTGTAACATTGCTGGTCACTGATTTTGTGTTTCAATTGTTAAAAACTGAAAAGACAAGTGAACAAAAGTACAATGAGAGTGATTTGCTCAATTGTTTATCATTTCATCTATGTGAATCAGTCACGAAGGCACAATACTTTTACAATGAGCTTCTAATTTGAAGCTTTGTTAATGATAGGGGTGTTTGAGCTGTGTATTCAGTTATTACAGTTTAACATCTTTATAAGCTTTGAGATACTCTCCTTAAAACAGTGTTGACCATTCGTCAATGCCTCGATTTTGGATATACTCTAGTTCATTTTGTATTTGGATGGTAAAACTTCACCAATTGTTTAGTTTGTAAACATCACTTACTGCAATCCTCATTGATGAATGAGATTCTTTGCCATCTTACTTAAATTGGTATGACCAGGAGTTGAGGTTTGCTTCATGTCGTTAGCAGGCAGCTCGAGAAGAAGCATGGGCCAAGGTATCTGCCCTTGAAATGGAGATGAATGCTGCAATGCGGGATCTTGAATATGAGAGACGGAGGTTGAAAGGTGCTAGGGAAAGAATAATGCTTAGGTAATGTTTATGCAAGTATGAATTCTATTCTATATGTATTATTATCTTGAGATATATCCCTTAAAAAAATCTTGAGATTTTATGATAATAAATGAGATTTTGCCTGATCATGGAGTGTTGCTGTACTTAACGTGTGGTTTATGCCTGATAATGAGATTGGTACCTCCTGCTAAGCCAACGCAAGTCCTATAGTGGTACTTGCACATTATCTTTGGCTTCCCTCCTCTGCTTTGTAGAACGTCTTGGCAACAATATCATATTTTTTAATCTCTGTTTTAACATAGGGCCCTAGCTAGCTTATGTGGAGTTTGTGAGTGAAAAATTTGGTAACATCACAGGCTAGAATGCAGTTATTTCTTTGTATAATTAATTGCATTTAGGTAATATGATCTATTAATGTTTGAGGCAGTGCCATGCAGCCTCCCTATTAGTTAGTCATCTTATAAAGCTTGAGGAAATGTATATTCTGCACTCTGAGAATGATGGTTTATGTCATTGTGGTATGAATTTGTTGCAGGGAGACACAGCTTCGGGCATTTTATTCCACAACTGAGGAGATATCAGTACTGTTTGCAAAGCAGCAGGAACAACTGAAAGCAATGCAAAGGACTTTGGAAGATGAGGAAAATTATGAGAACACGTCAGTGGATATTGACCTGATTGTAAACAGGGATGTGAATGGCATTCTGCCCCAGAAAATTGGAATCACTGGATATCACAACAACAAATGTGCAAAGGCTGAGTCTCTCAATTCAGCTCAGAGATACCAGAAAAATCAAGCTACTTCTGGTGATGAAGCAAGTGTTACTGAGAAGCATGATTGTGACATCAGAAGCCAAGGAGAAGACCAAAATACTCAGGGTGAAGAATTTACAAGCATTGTTAAGGGTGGATTTGGTTCTGATATTGATGGCCTTGATAGAGCACCTGCTCTAGCCGGAGATGCAATCGGAACAGAACAAGTTCTTGAAACTGAAAGCCTTGGAATTGATGGTGAAAGAAATGTTGATCTCGACAGAAGCGACTCTTTAGTTGGGGACACAATGCAACTTGAAGATGAAACGCATGCACAAGATAGTCATGAACAGATTCGGAGGGATGCTTCATGTCAGTCCCAGTCAAATAGTCCTGTTGAGAACCAGAATGACATGGAAGATGCAGAGCCAGGATGCACAATCAGAACATCCGACCTTTTAGCATCTGAAGTTGCTGGGAGCTGGGCTCACAGCACTGCTCCTTCTTTTCATGGTGAGAATGAATCTCCTGGAAATAGAGACAATGACGAGCCAGGCGATGCTGGTGTCCACAATTCGGGTGTCCTGGTGGCAGAGAGTCAAAGTACACCATCTTCTGAGGTTGCAATCACCAGACGGAATCGTGAATACCAAGCATTAACTGAGATGATTGGAATTGTTGCACCTGATATGAAAGAAGAGTTTGGTGGTCTTGTGGGCGATAATTGTGAACAGAAGCAAAAGGAGTTTTCCACTTCCAACTCAGATACAGAGGCCTGCTCCGATAGTGATGATCCTAACAAAAAATATGCAAAAAGTGTATGTGTTTCAGATGCAGACACCCAAGGCATTGACCAACCTGATGGGAATGCAATGGATGAAGATGATGAAGCTACACAAGAAGATTCCCTTGGATAGTTAGGCTACTTATAGAAAGACTGAATAGCTATGGTGATGGTGGGTGTAAATAGTGCAGTCCCCCGTATCAGCTCTGCCCATTCCCTTGTTTTAATGACTAATTTGCGCGTAAGTATGACCTTTCTGTATGATTAACATCATCTCGGCCACAACATTCCGTCGCCAGATGCAAATCAACAGAGAGTTGTGTAGATTAAATCCTATATTTCTTGAATTAGTTGCTTACTTTAGCATGTTTTCTATTTATTTGGCAATATCGGCCTCCTATGCCTGTGTTACGTTGGTCTTTAAAGGAATGCCAACCTTTACGGTTTCCTTTTTTTTTTTTTTTTAATCGTTTGCAGTGTGCCAGCTTGGGAATTATCGAAAGTCAACATCTCCACTCCTGATGGAGACGCCACCCCTCTAGAAACGAAGCCTCAACCCTGGATATAAACCATATGCAACCTCCCTTTGAAATTTCGTACATGTTATAATTATACGTCTTTGTGGACGTCATGATATTATATAAAAAATGAATGATAATGAGGTTGAACACTTTGAAATCTAAGGTGCAATGTATTGGACAATGGACAATTTGGAGAACATAGGGCAGATGCGGAAGGAATATTCATGGATTAACATCTTGAATTCTGCCGAAAGGGCAGTGATGGGGAATTTGACCATACTAATGCCACTATAAATGGGTTGACATAGTAGTTTGACATAGTTTTTAGATAAATTTCAATAATTAAAATTTTGAATTTATATATTCAAAATTTTGAATTTTAATTTTTAGAAAAAATTTTAAGTTTATAAAATTTTAAAAAATAATTTTTTATTGTATGCATTGCTGATGTTTTTTGGACTAAATAATAAAAATAAAAATAAAATAAAAATAGATGGATCGAGGATAAGTGCTTGAATAGTCATCATTCCTTCCAATTGTCTTCACCGTCAGCAACTTGGGAATGCGTGAAGCAGAAGCCCAGCATCCACTATCGCTACCTGTCTCATTGTGTGTCTTCTTTTTTCTAATTTAATTTTCTGACACTAGTCAGGATCGTTTTTTTTTTTTTTCTCTTTCTTTAATAGAGCACATAAATAAATATTTATAATTTAGATTGTTTAAATTATTTAGATATTTTAAATCCCCACTACCACACTAAAATTCTCAATTAGCACACTTCAAATTTTTCGGAATTTTTAAAATTACATTATAAATTATATTTTATTGAAGAAAAACTCGAAACAAGCCCCGGATTAATAGAAAGGTATCAACCACCATTTTAATTTCGTTCTCATCATGGCTAACCATGGATGGTTATATATTCTTCGTTTTTTATATACCGTATGCAAGAATGAATATTCTTTGTAACGCGAAGTATAGAAAGGACAATCATTGTTCATTGAGGAAGTGGCCGGGGTAGGATGATACCAATACCATGACAGAACCACGTTTAAATCTTTTTAAAATATTTTATGATTAAAAACTTACATTTTTATCTTCAAATTTTTGAATTTTAATTCTAAAAAATATAAAATTTATGAGAATAATAAGAACTAGTCTTATTGTTCAGCATCTTATAGATCTCCTAATTGAAAAAATAATTAAAATTGAGAAAAGAAAAAACCATTGTATGTATTGGATTACACGCCCGTATGCACACCAAATAGAAGAAGCACTACAATTGCAATTGTCCACGTCTCCTGCGCCAATTAAGAAAATGTGGAGAATTTTATTCTGTTGTTGACTATCGAGCCGTGTGAATATCCGATTAAATATGTTTGATATGAGGACATTGATGAGAGAATTTCTAAATTTTTATAAATTGAAAATTGCTTTGTTTGATTTATGTGGTGAAAGGAAGGGCGATGCTATTTGATCAATTGAATAGGGAAGTAGAATATTCGCTTTAGCAGAAATTAAAAACTCAATACGAGTAAATTTTTTTGACTAATTAACTTATAATTACAGTATTTTCATATTTAATCCCATATATAATATTCTAATGTTATATTTGTAACTCTTTATCTATAATGTCTAAGAAATTATATTAGTTCAACAAACAAGGAAATTTTTAAAATTTGACGTTTAGTAAGATAATCTTCAATTCCACTGTTACAAAATTTCTCATGATTCAGCAGATCAAAAAAAAAAAAAAAAAAGACTTAGTAATTTTACAAATTTAGAGATTATCATGCTGAACAGCTTCTGAACAGAATATGTGGAGGCAAGTGGTCGACTCCGTCCTCATCAACTAGCTTAACCATTTACACTTAAAAGGGTAATGAGCAATTTCCATTTTTGACTTTTTAACTTTTTATTTTTAGTAAATTGAAAAAATCCCAATGAACAAATTAACAAAAATTTGAACTCATAATATTTTAATATAATAACAAATAACTTCTTAACTACAAAACTGTGAAAAGAGATCATGCCTTAACAAATAGATAATTAATGTAAATATACAAATACATAGGTGAAAAACGTTAATGTTATGAGAGTTTAGTGAATTTTTTTTTAATTAAATAACGTGACATGTGGGTTGACGTGTAATATTCCAGCGGGTTTAGTCAAATGCTAATAATCAAATGTAGACGAGCAAGTACAATTTTCAACAAGGATGTTAATGAAGTAGCATGAGGACCCAATTCACTGAGGGGTTTGGCAGGCTGAAAACTAGCAAGGTACCAATGCCAGGCCAACTAGCAAGCGAGGGACCATGTGAAGTGGCTCAGATGGGGTTGGACCAAAAACCACTACCATATAAAACTATCGTCATCACAATGATACTATTTTGTGGAAGAGTGAGAAGTGATGATGACAGTGAAGAAGAAGAATAGGGTGGGGAAGAAGATGAGGCCAAAAAATGTGTTCCCACTTTCCAAATAAGTGAGCATGCCATTGGCACTCAATTACCCGTAGAAAAGGGCCAAAAGAAGAACCTAACCCCGCACTGACTGCTCTTGAGCTTCGTCCGCACTCACTGATTACATTTTCCCAACCAGTCCCTCCTCTTGCAAATTCCAATGCACCCCCCCCCCCCCTCCCCCCATCATAATTTCACTTTTCCAATTGGTTCCTTCCGTTGTTGGCCCACATTGAATACCAACACATTTTCTCAACGTGACTCTCTGATTTGCATTTTTCACCCCCTTTTCTGGCTGGGTCATAATTAAGGTTGATTTTTTTTTTTTTTTTTTGTAGTGTTTTCAATGTGGTTGGTATCACGGGGCAGTTTAAGCACACAACATTAAGGTTGAACAATTCAGTGTCAGAATTAAAAATTATTTAGTTGCGACCTAATCTCAAGGGGTCTAATCTTGATCAATAAGGTCAATTAAGGTTGGTTAATAAAGAATATTCCTTTTTTAACTCACTAATAATTAAGGTTATGGATTTATGGTCATGTCGTATTTCCTATCAACTTGTGTTATGCTAAATTCATTATACAAATTTTATAAGAAAAGCCAAAAAAAAAAAAAAAAAAAAAAGAAAAAAGATTCGTATGAGAACTGGAAAGTTTATAAAGAAATGTGATTTGTGATCCAACTTAAAAATTGAATTTTGATCAGTAAGATAGAGAATTTATTGACTTTTTCATTTGACCATGCCCAGCCCTTTGGCTTTTGTACTTATTAGTGCACTCTAGATTGCGTGTTTGGTGTCTTTTTAATGAATGTGCATAAGCATAATGAGCTAAGAAATGGGGCATTCGATTGTTTTGAATTTGGAGAGGTCATGATTATAAAGAGAAATTGCGTTTAAGAAGCAAGGACTCCCTAGGAAGTGTCTGCTTTCAAGAATTGCTTTCAATTTAATTGCACGGTGTTTTAGAAGTCTTCTGAGCACACTAGCTTTTTTTCCATTTTTTTAGCAATCTGTTAATTATGGTCATCTTGAGCTAAAGCCATATGCAGAGATGAATTCCAATTGCCATCACTAATCTTAACACCCTTTAAGCTCTAAACATTACTTAAAACCTGTTCTCCAGATAAAACTTGGTGATTAAGGATAAACTTGAGATCCCAAGTTTACACATAATGCGTGAGAGAGAAGAAGACTAATGAAAAAAAAAATTGATAATTACCTCATCTTGTGTAATTTATGATCTAAAAAATTAACACATAGAAAAATGCTTTGGATGGCGACAATAAAAGCATACGGTTGTTCACTTTAATTGTCAATTTGTTTAAAACAATTTTGAATTTTAAACATTCACGTACTTTACCCCCCTTTGTTAAAACTGTGTCATTACTGGCATTAATCATTTTGTGATTGGAATTTGAAGAAGTAGATTGACGTGCCCGAAGCAGTTTGTGGTAGATTAGATTTGCGGCTTTGACTTGTTATGTGTTCCCTAGATTCGTTATGAATGGATTTTCTAAAATCCCATTACTTTATATAAACTTTTGGTGTATGTGATTGTCCAATATGGTGAGCTTTGCCCACCATGTTGCGTAACTAATTGTTTTTGACACATGGCGAGCAACCAAAAGGATCAAGCCCTCAGATCTTCAATTTTTTCTTTTTTTTTTTTTTTTTTTTTTTATAACATATATATACTTTTGTTAAGAATAAGAACATTAGAGAGTTTGGGGTTTACTTAAAAAAAGGGGATTCATAGTCGTAAACAAAAACATCACCAAGTCTAATCATAGTTGTGAATGGGTTGGCCAATCACTTTAATCAACTCCTGTAGCAAATGGGCGCTAACTAACTTGAAAGGTTCAGACTGCTAAGTAAGCTTTGAGATTAATCAAGTACGCAATGACAATTAGGAGACATGATGATGCGTCATTTGCTGAAATAGGACCTCTACGGCAACTAGAAGAAGACCGAACTTGTTGAAACTGCATGGCTGAAATTCAAAAGGTGACCTTGCATGGTTTGTGATAGTCCTATTCCGTTTGCCAACCAAAGTCCTCACCCGGCCCCACGATCATCCAGCTTGATTTTAGACTTTCTGGTAACACAATATAAAAAGCCAAAGAAACCTAAAAGAGACCCGTTTTTCTTCACCATCCTGCAGCATTCTCTCGTCTATTTCTGGTCCTTGTAATCATGAGCCCTATCGCACCATCATTACCACGAAAGGCCCTTCCCTTTTCCTTCCATATGCGGACAGATTTACAAACACCATCCCCCATCTATAAAATTCAACATTTTGTTCTCTTTCTTCGTGCACATTTCCCACACAGCAGCCCTAGAATCCCATCCATTCAACATCTTTCATCGATCTCCCTTTCCTTTTGGTTACAATTAAGCAGTTCTATGATATACTAGGATCCCAGCCAAAACAAAATAAATAAATAAGTAAAATCTTCCTCTCTGTCCCATAAACACAGAACATAGAGTACTTCAGCTTTAGAGGGAAAAAGAAAAATGTGCATGATCCCTTCAAAACTGAGGCCGCCATGCATTTCCCTTGATGTTGGCAATCAACAGCCCCCACCAAAAGGGAAAAACGTTGGATATCGCCGGCTAAAAGGGTAGATTCCTCACATCTTATTCACCCTCATTTTTCCGCTGTGTTTGCATCTTAATTTCTCTCAAAATATTCACTTCGTGTCATGTTTTTGCTCGCAGAAGGAGACGGGGCCGGCGGTTGTCAAAACAGGTGAAGGCAAAGAAGCTCGCAGTTCTCAGGACGCAGATGGAAATAAAAAACCTGAAACTGTACATGGAGAACAAAAGCATCATACAAGAGAATGAGAGACTGAGGAAGCAAGCTTATCTTCTCCATCAAGAGAACCAAGCCTTGTTACTTCAGCTCCAGAAGCACTCAACGTCTAGTTCTCTATCAGACAACAGCTGCAATTAATCAGCAGTAACAGCAGCAGCAGCAGCCGCCGCCATGACTATGACTTCTTCAAATAGAAATCACACTATATGCAGAAGAAGGTGAACATGGCAAGGCAGGATGTTCATTTCCTCTAAATCTTCTTGGACTGAGATACCGTTATCTCTCTGATCTTATCCCCTTTTCCTTTGGTTTTCTAGTTTCCCTTTTAAGTTCATTCTTTCCCTTTTTTTTTTTTTTTTTTTTTCTTTTCTTCTTTTCTTTTTGTGTAATAAGTATTAGCTTGTTTATTATTATTTTGGACTAGGGAAGAAGGTAAGGGTAGACGATGGGGAATGTGTTGTAGCCATGTTTTACATGAAATCATGAATATGTGGGGTGTATAATAAAAAAAAAAAAATATTATTTAACATCAGAAATACCTCACATTTGTTGTTAAAAAAATACTGAAAGAAAATTTTCACATGTCATAATAAAGTTATTTTACTTTTTTTTTTTTTTTTTTTGAAACAGCAATCTACTGGGTGTTTCGGGCTTAATTCTAATATTTTAGCAACAAATCTAATAAATTTAAGTGTCGTCCTTGGTGTTTCTTTCTTTTTTTTTTTTTTTTTTTTTTTTTTTTCGTTGGAAAGGGATGTTTATTTCGAAAAGAAAAAAAATTAGTTGGCAGAACTCTAAGAAATTACAGAGAGTCACAAATATAAGTAACCAATCATTTTTTTTTTTTTAATAATCAATCAAAATTGCTGAAAATTCTTTGTTCTCATTTGTATTTTTTTCCCCCTTTAACCAGCAACTATTAAAGAAAAAAAAAAGGTGCATAATCAGTTAATTGCTTCTAAAAAATTAAAAAAATTATCTTTAAAACCATAGCATTTTGTGATTTATTGATATGTTTGATTCTCAATTAACCAATAAGGTAGGACCATTCATGTTCTTCTATATATATATGGTATATATATGGTTTTTCTTCGTACGACTTGAATCATTCTGATATATCTGGCGAGGCATCCTTATAGAAAAACTACACAGCCATGTGCTGCTTCTTCTGTATATTGATTGTATCATTAAAAGTATTGTTCCAAGCTACCTCTTTTTACGTAAATGTGTTTTTCTGGCATCTCTTTTTATTTTTTTTTATAATAATTATTATTATTCGTTTATTCCAATATTGACGAAGACATCATCTTCCGTCAGTTTATTGGTCAGAATTAAACCACTGTTCACGTAAGACGTTAAGAAGTTGAGTCAAATAGCAAACTTTTGGGGACGTGTATCAAGGCCACATCTTAAATTGATGGAGTAAAAATATATGTTTTCAATCGATGAAAGAGTGATGTATCTATCCTAGTTTCTTCATGGGCCAAAACATGGGAAATTGCCTAACATTTAGTTAAACCGCCGGTGTTGGAGTTGATCGACTGAGCTACAGGCCAAGGCCAGCCCATTAACCTGAGGTGCTTAATTAAATTGTTGTTCCTCTGTTGAACATGCTTTAATTCCCGTTTTTTTCCGAAAGACCCATGAGCTGGTAGTAGCCCAAATACTCAAATTACTCGTGCATGGGCCAGAGATAGACCCCCCAAACATTTGCAGGAGAGTGACAGATCCTGCTTATAAATGTCAGTCCATCCAGGGACCCTGCTTTGTATGGATGTAGGGAGGAATTTGCCACAAACAATTTTCTAGGAATTTGATCCCCCTGAAATCTAGCCTTTTTCCATTGATTTTCTGGAAACTTTGTCAAATGATTCAAATGCAACTTGATTTCAATGCAACGGCATAGAATTTCCTTTTTCCAAGAAGCTACAATCCACCCAACTTTACTGATAATCGAAAACAAAAACAAAACAGAAATTCGAACTAGTCATATAAAAAAAAAGGCAAACTATAACACAAATTCACAAACTATTTAGGTGGCAAAACCTGCTAATACCGACCTACCAATATGAAATAGTCGTAATCAAGAACCTGAACATCTTCTCCTATGAATTTTTTACGTCCAATTTTTTCTTCTTCTTTTTTTTTTTTTTCATTTCTTTTCTCTTGTTTTTTAAACCGAATTCACAAGCTATGCCCCCTTTGCACTGGGAAGAGGCAAAAATGGGAGCCTCAAAATTGGTCAAATAGTGATAACCCCAAGCTGAGGAGAGATGTAGCCAAACCCAATGGGGGGTTTGTCTCCAAAGAAAGGCCACTCGATGGGAGGCATCAGATTCGAGTTCAAGGCAGGATTCTTTCCCACAAACATGATTTTTTTGCACTGAACTTGGAACCAAGTCGTTACTAACAGAAATCACCCCGGAAGCATCATAATTCCATCTTGCATCATGGCACTGACCGTCATTCCCGCTCCAGACCACAATTCCATTATCTATAATGTACTGCTCACCTCGGCCATTCCCCCCCTGTCCTTTACACCTGCTAAACAGCTTGAAACACTTATGTGGGGCATTAGCTTGGCCAGTTCGTGATGGCACATTATTATAAGGTATCGTAGGTCCAATTGGTAACACACTATCAAAATGAGAAATCAAGCCATCCAACAGCACGCCTAATATCTGTCTGTGTACATCGCTCATGGGAACTTCATGTCATGATTGTCTCGAAAGAAACAAGGCCCTTGTTGACTAAAAATATAATCTCAATAAATTACCCATTTTCAACTTCAAAACTGCGTTTTGGGATGGAATCTAGTTATGAAAGAGAGCCTGTTGAACTTCCATTCCGCACTCCTCATGATTGATAAAAGTTGAAGAAACCACTCTCTTCCACCGAGCCAGCAGAAGAAGCTGCTGTTGCGACAAGAAATGACATTTTTTCTGCTTAAATAAGAATTTCGAGCACTAGCTGGGCAATCACCCACACGAAACTAGCTTCTAATACAAAAGCTGAGCAGCCAACTTAACGAGCTATAACCAAAGGCATCTCTTGGAACACTCCCACCATATCTGGGTTTAAAATCTCGGCAACTTCGGATGGAGGGACCGGTAGGCAAACATTAATCTTCCAGTCAAGTTGAACCAATTCACGACAACTCCGCACCAGGTTGGCCTATGGATGAATAATTGACACGCTCCTCTCTAAACACTCAATAATAGAAACTTTGGAATCGGACTCCACATACATATGGCTTGCCGTAGCCACAATGCCAAGCGAATTCAAGACCCACCCAGCAGACCCCGTAACTCTGCCCTTAAAGCAGAACGAATGCATTCCGCCAGCCACTTCCCTCTCAAATCCCTCAACAACCCTCCAGCAGTGGCCGTACCTGGATAGCCCCTTTGCACCTCATCAACTATTCAGCTTGACCCAATCTCCCTCCGGTGGTCTCCAGCCGTTTAAATGGAGGCTTTCCTGTTTAGATCCTGAAGGTTGTCAGATAGGGTCTCCTTTTCATGAAGCTTTTTTTCGTCCATTAGCATGTGGGGCTCCCTTTCATCCATGATTTTTTTTTTTTTTTTTTCCATTAGAATGTTTCTTAGTTTATGAGGAAACTGATTTTTTTAATTTTTATAAATCTTACACCGATTTTTTTTAAATTATAATAAAAAATTTTAAAATAAAATTTTAATTTTTTAACCATTAAAATTTACGACAGAGACAGATTGCATTCTTTAGGTGGCTGGGCTTTTAGATTGCGCTGCTGTTTGGGTTTTTTGTCATTTTTGTTGTGACAGCTGGGCGTGTTTGATACGGGCCTTTGCTTTTATCGCTTTCGCAGGCTGCGGGACAACATGTCCACGGGGCTGCACCGCCTAAAATATGCTAATCAATCGTGGATAAAAAAAATATTTAATTTATCAATTTAGCAAGTACCGCTGTAAACTCTTCTATCATGCAAAGTTCTAATAATTTTTAATGTTTTTAAAATTAAATTAATTAATTATATAAAAAATAAAAAAATTTAATTTGATATAATTTATTTTAAAAATTATTAATTTAAAAATTAATTAATTAAAATTTAAATTATTAAATTAATTATAATTTTTTTAAAATAAAAATTAAATTATTTTATATTTTTTTTTCTTATTTATCATAAACTATAAAAATTTTTAAAAAAATTATATAGCATATTTATTTATATGTTAACAAAAAAATATAAAAAATATATATAAATTAAATTTTTTTTATTTTAATATTTTTTATTAATTATTTAAAATATATTATTAAAATTAAGAGAAATCTTAATTATTTTCTTATTACGTTATTAATTTGATTTATATGATAACATTTATATCTCATTTAAGAATATTTAAATTTTTAATTTATATTCTAAATTTTTAATATGATTTTAAAAATTATAATATTTAATATTAATTTAATAATTAATTCAAATTTTTTTAGTATTTTAATATAATAAGAATTTTAATATATATTTTATTTATTTTATTTAATTAATTATAATTTAATATATATTATAATTTATTTTTATTTATATTAATAAAAAAAATTATATATATTTATAATGAATAAAAATAAAAGAAAAAAATGTAAACTAATTTCTAAAAATAATAATTCTAAAATATATTTTTTTTTTATTTTTAAGTGAGAAAACATATTTCTAAATGAAAAGAAAAAATACCTATAACATAAATGTATTTTTTTTTCTCTTGATATTTATTTATTTATTTTTAAGAACTAGAAATCAAATTCAAAACCTAAAATTTAGAGTTCATATGATTTTTTCGTTAAACTTTACTGACTTATAATATTTTTAATATGATTAAAAAGAAAAAAATTATTCTCAATTTTATTTTTTATTTTTTAAAATTTAAATTTAAATAAAATATAAATAAAATAATATTAAAAAAAATTTATAGTCCCTTGATATTAATGAATCATTAAACCATTTTATATTTTGTGTAGCCATATGTCTTGTTAGATTCTAGGTTTTAAAAAGAATAATGATGGGACATTTGATTGTTAAAATAAAACTTTAAAAGAAAATTCAAAAAATGTTTAAAAATATGCAAAGTTAAAAAATTTTTGAAATATTTTTTTTAAAAAAAGAAAATCTGATTCATTTTAAAAAATTGTAAAAAATTTCAAAAATTTTAAAAATTCTAAATTTTTTAAAAGGCAACAAATCTAATTTTTAAAATTTTTTAAATTTTTTAAAATTTGTTTTTCAAATTTTTTATTTTTATTTATTTTACATAATTATTTTTTAATTATGTGACATTTACCATGAATAAATCACGTGCCACATAATATGTTTTAATAATTGATTAATTTTAACGAAAGAAAAAAAATAGAAAACAAGTAGATATGATTTATAAAAGTGTCACGAACAAAAAAGCAATTTATGCCTTTTTTTTCTTTAACCCAAAAGGAGAGGGTGAAAATTAAAATATTAAAAAAAGAAAAAAACAGAGAGAGAGGTTTTGTAATTTGAGATGGGAATGGTCCACCAACCTGCGACCGTCTCTGTCTCTTATCGAACGATGTGGGGCCGTGCCTATTTGAAGTTGAAATTCGAATCCTCTGCAACACTAAAAACACAATGCCCCTCTCCTTCCCCCAAATCTAGGCACCACCTGACTTACATTTCCCTCTTCCGCTCACCGTCACCCAAACACCCTCTCTCTCTCTTTCTCTATCTGTGGGTTGTATGCAAGACATCGAAGGCGTTAGTTATTAAGCCATTTTCAAGCAGAAGAGAAAATAAATAAATAAATAAAAAAGCGGCATAATAATTACAATAATTGCAGTAATATTGCTATAGTAGAAGAAGAAGAAGAAGAAGATGGCGTCGAGTGCTTATAGAAATGGCAATCCCAAGGGAGCAGTGAAGCCTCTCGCTTCAAATCCCAAGTCATCGTCGTTCAAATCTAGGCCCATTCCCCCGGGATCCGCTGGTCGCAGGAGCAGCACCGGTTCTTCCGCTGCCGCGGACGACGGAGGTCAGTCGTTACTTTTTCATTCCTTAGTTCCCGCAAAGGATTAGCAACAATATATCGGCTTGTCTAAGCAATTGCAATTGTTATTTGGACTTCTATGACAGTGCCTGGGCGAGTTCGAGTGGCTGTGAGATTGCGGCCACGAAATGCGGAGGAGTTGCTGGCCGATGCAGATTTTGCTGATTGCGTGGAGTTGCAGCCTGAGGTGCTGTACAATCTCCGTTACTTTAAATGTGTATATGTGTATGTTTACCAGGATGGGATAATTATAGCTTCGTCGCTTTTGGTGCCATTAACCCCACCATTTTGAGCATTTGCTATCCCTGCCTCCAGCTTAAGAGGTTGAAACTTAGAAAGAACAATTGGGATGCGGACACTTACGAATTTGATGAGGTGCTCACTGAATTTGCATCGCAGAAGCGTGTCTATGAAGTTGTTGCCAAGCCCGTTGTGGAGGTCTCATATTTTTACTTAAACTAAAAAGCTCTGGCTAGTTTTGTTTGTCTGTTTTGTTGCTAACATTACCTTTTCTTCCCCCTCTCTACCTGTCGTTTGTTCTGATTTGTAGAGTGTTCTAGATGGCTACAATGGGACTGTGATGGCTTATGGTCAGACAGGTACTGGAAAAACTTTTACACTCGGACGCCTGGGAGATGATGATACTTCTGCTCGTGGGATCATGGTTCGTGCAATGGAGGATATACTGGCTGATATTTCCCCCGACACAGATTCTGTTTCAGTCTCATATTTGCAGGTTGTTAGGCTCGACTTCAGAAAACATTATTGTATTGTTCTATATATTCATTTCATTTGTTCTTTTCTGAGCTTAGCTACTACCTTATTTCACTGTAACATGTGATCTACAGCATATGTGCTTCCGTCTTGCTAGAATTTGTTTCTATCTTCTTTGAAAGTTCACTCACACTAATATTCAGGAATTGCTTAACATTTTTGCTTCTACAAGTACCTGTAGCTTTATATGGAGACCATCCAGGACCTCCTTGATCCAGCAAATGATAATATTGCCATTGTGGAAGACCCCAAAACTGGAGATGTTTCAGCGCCTGGGGCAAGTCTTTTAGAGATAAGGGACCAGCAGAGTTTTGTGGGGCTGCTAAGATTAGGCGAAACTCATAGAATTGCTGCTAATACAAAATTGAATACTGAATCATCTCGCAGTCATGCTATTTTAATGGTGACTAGTCTTCCTCTATCTTTCTCTCGTTTTCATGCTCACGGGCTTGTTTGCCGAGATATCCCATGTCGCTGTATATTTAAGTCTTCTACTGCAGGTCCATGTTAAAAGATCAGTTGTGGGACATGAGGATACTCCTTTGAGTGGAATTGATGTCTCTTCTCACTTGGTGAAACCTTCGAAGCCTCTTGTTCGGCAAAGCAAGCTGGTTTTGGTAGATCTGGCAGGTTCAGAACGTCTTCATAAGTCAGGTGTGTTTGAACATATGCATTTAATCTACTATGTCATACATATTTGACCATATAGCTGACTAAAAATCTGTGTTCTTATGTTAAATGTCTATTTTTTCCTTCCTGCCTATGTAAGAGGTGGAGAAGTTGGATGGTGGACATTTTATATGTGCACTCAAGTCCTTAGTCCTAAAAAGGCTTGGAGGAGAATATCATAACCTGAATATGTTTGTTTCTCTTTTTCCATTATAACTCAAGTTGGATATGATTCTCTTATTGTGAGAAGGCATGGATGTCATTTTGGGTTTGCAACATTTCTTTGGATAATTTTATCTATTTGCTCTTTCATTTTTTGTTTTGGAAGTTTCTGTTCTATGAGCTAGGAAATATATGGGCACATTGTATGGCTCTGATAAGCACATTCTTCCTGGTTTTATGAGTTAATTTATACATGTCCTGTGACATGTTCTTTCCTCTTTTGTCCTGGCAGGCAGTGAGGGACATATGCTAGAGGAAGCTAAGTCTATCAATCTTTCATTGAGTGCATTGGGGAAGTGCATTAATGCACTGGCAGAAAATAGTGCTCATGTTCCAGTTCGTGATTCAAAGCTTACAAGATTGCTTAGAGATTCATTTGGAGGTGAGATTCCTTATTTTCACAAAGTCAATGCTTGAGACTCAATTTCATCTGACTGAATTGGTTAATAAGATGGAATCAATCGTACAATTACATTGATACTGAATTGTTCATCTTAATAAGAGCTCTTTATGTTTGCTAATGTCCTCTTATTACAACTCTTGTTCCCTGTGGTTGCTACTGGAACCTTGTCATGTATGAGTTTCTTCTGCTGCAAATTTAGTGCAGACCACTGCTGTTAAAAAGCTTACATGGTTACACATAATTGCTAATCTGCTATCCTATTACAGGTACAGCAAGAACATCATTAATTGTAGCTATAGGCCCCTCACCCCGGCATCGAGGAGAGACTACAAGTACTATATTGTTTGGACAACGGGTGAGCATGGTGAATTGATCTGTCTTGTCTGTGTCAGTTGTGCCTGCTAACGAGCCTTCTTTGTATTTCCACTGGGGTTTCTAATATGCATATGTTTTGACTAATTTTTTTATTATTATACTGAGTGTATTGATTTTGTTTGCTGCCTACCCTGTGCACCCTGTTAACATGGATGACCATTTGACACCTGTTTTTGTCATTTTTGAGAGCATGTGGAAACTCTTTTTATATATTCTGTACTGTATCAAAGAGTTCCTTCTGATTGTATGTGTTACATCATCTATATTTAGGCCATGAAAGTTGAGAATATGTTGAAAATAAAGGAAGAGTTTGACTATAAAAGCTTGTCTCGAAAGCTTGAAATACAAGTTGACAAGCTGATTGCAGAAAATGAAAGACAGCAGAAGGCTTTTGATGATGAAGTTGAAAGGATAAATCAAGAAGCACAGCATCATATTTCTGAGGTTGAAAGGAACTTTGCAGAAGCCTTGGAGGTTAGTCCATCTACTTACTGGCAACATTTTCTTTGAACAATGGCTTTGCATATTGCTGGTTACCAAGTACTGTTTATTTCATAAGGACTCATCATTGGACCACATTTATGTTGTTGTGCCTTTTCTTCTTGCATCAAACAAGGAAATAGCTGAGGGTATAATTGGTTGTGAATGACACTGAAAGTTTGTTGGTATTCATTTAGGTTGGTTCCCATTTTAGACAATAGAAAGGGAGAATAGAAGTTTCATGGCTGAAAAATGCTTCAACTGGAATAACATTCATGAGAAATTTTGTATATATTTTCTGTTTATACTTTATAATGTTTATTTGCATCCATATGTTCAACTCCTGTCATCTTTAATTTTTCCAAGTATTTGAGTTTTGTGATACCTTTTGTAGAAGGAAAGGATAAAGTGCCAGATAGAGTATATGGAATCAGTAAAGGAGCTGGAGGAGAAAATTGTGATGAATCAGCGTGATGGCTTCACTAGTAATAAATGTAATGGAGAGGTATTCTTTCTGTAACAGATTTGTCGTGCTAGGTTTCCTTGTTCTGAGAAAGGACTCTCATGGTGTCTGGTGAAAATCAGTGGACCATTGCAAGTTTTGGCATCTTTTAAACTAGTTTGGTCTTTTTCCCTCACTAATTATTTTTATTTGTCTATTGTGAACTCCTCACGTGCAGCAATGAGGTTGCAGTTTTGTGGTGCCATATGGATTAGGGCATGTTGCAATTGTTTAACTACCATATCAATTCATTGTAATCTGCTTTTTTGGTTCAAATCAACGTGATCATTACTTGTCTCTACCTGTACTCTTCCTATGCTACAGGTAGCACAGTTTTCTGTCCCTGAGGAAATTACTGAGCTGAGAAAGTTGCTTGAAGATGAAATTCAGCTAAGAAAGGCAGCTGAAGAAGAGGCCAATAAATTAAAGGGTCAATTAGGACAATTTATGCATTCTGTGGTATGATTTATGTGTATTATGAGAGTATTTCATTTGCACAATATGATTTATCTTTGTCTAAGCCTTATTGCCACCTTCTAGCACTGTCTTCCCATCTTAAACCAGAAATAGAACCAAAAGGAAGAAAAAGATGGAATTTTGGGTTGTCAAATATAAGGGCTCTTTTTCATGCACTAGGTAGGTGGGGATGTGGAAGTTTTAAGGCTCCGCAAAAGACTGGAAGATGATGCTTATGAGAAGAAGAAAATGGAAGAAGAAATTTCAGCTCTGCAAAGTCAGTTGTTGCAATTGAATTTTGAAGCTGAGCAGGTATGTGGTTTTAGAGTTTTGAAAGAGCTCTATGGGAAGTGCTTCCAAAGTAGTACTGGATGGTTGTGAGATGTACAAATCTTGTTTCTTCTTGAAGCCTGGATAGTTTTTTTTTTTTTTTTTTAAATTCAATGCTGTTGACCCCAACTCTACATTTACAGGCAAGAAGATATCTTGACAGAGGTGGACCGGGAAATTCTTTTACTACTTTAGATTCTCTGATGTCTCAGTCTAGGCATTCTCAGTTTAAAGACTCTGTAAATGAACAGAAGTTGCCAATCTCCTTACTCTTTGAGCAAGGTAAATAATATGTAAGCATGAAGTAATAAGATAGCACAGATTTAGTCCTTGCATTTCTGATAGTTTTTTTAGATCTAGTCTATTTGTTTCTGAAATTTTGTCAATCAATTTGACAGTTGGATTGCAAAATGTTTTGTCATTGCTTGAGTCAGAAGATGCTAATGTGCGAATTCATGCAGTAAAAGTGGTGGCAAACTTAGCTGCTGAAGGTTAGTATACAAGTTACCTACATTTCTAAATTATGAGTGGGAACTGTTCACATTTAAATGGTGGCCATTTTATGCTTGACTCTGGAAATAGCTGTTGTTGGTTATGGTATTGTTCATTTTTTTAGTAATGTGGGTCTTGAGTTTGGGTCTACAGGCCTTAACCCACCCCACACACACCCCCCCAGTGGGCCTCCAAAGCAAAAATGGGAAAATAGAATAAAGAAGCAAGAAGGAAAATTCTTTAACATGTGCCACTTTGTTTCTGGATTTTGCCACATAATTATAATGGGAGTTCACAATTTGTTGGGCAGAAGCAAACCAAAAAAGGATTGTTGAAGCTGGTGGCCTTACTTCCCTGCTGATGCTTCTCAGAAGCTATGAGGATGAAACTGTTCGCAGAGTTGCAGCTGGTGCAGTTGCCAACCTCGCAATGAATGGTAATGATGGAACTGTTCTGTTTTCTCCAATAGTTCTGGGAGCATGTTTGCTACCGGATGTAAAAAGCACACTGCTTATAAAATCTTGGTTTTCCATATTGTTGCTTTACAGAAGCTAATCAAGAGCTTATAATGGCACAAGGGGGAATTAGCTTGTTATCCGTGACAGCAGCTGACGCAGAAGATCCTCAAACTCTACGTATGGTTGCTGGAGCTATTGCTAATCTGTGTGGAAATGGTATAATGCACCCTTAATTCTGTCTTTATGGTTTTCTGGCAGTTAATGACATTATGAGAGCACATACCTAGCTCTTGAAATAGTTGAAAAGAATCATTGGCATTCAGAGTATTTTGGATTTGCTGCCTGACTAAGAATGTTTAAACATTAGTTATCATTAGAGGATAGTAATTTATGGAGACACGGTAGTCCTCATTCACATATAGTTATGATTTATGAGAGCAATAATATCAAAAGTTTTCTATGCAGAGTATTGTTAGTGATTTACAACTTAACTAAAGATTATATCTACTCAAGGTCTCTGTTGGCTCCACAGGACCACTATGGTGTTTGCATTTGAATTCATCTTTGCTAATATCCTGTGTAATTGTTGTCCAGATAAGCTACAAATAAAGCTGAGGTCTGAAGGTGGGATAAAGGCTTTGTTAGGAATGGTGAGGTGTGGACATCCTGATGTCCTTTCCCAAGTTGCACGTGGGATTGCAAACTTTGCAAAGTGTGAGTCACGGGCATCTACACAAGGTTAGTGCTCTGTAATGCATGCTATTATTTTTGAGTAGTTGTGGTAGAACCTAGGACAAAACATTGGGCCTGGTTATATTCCGACAACCATGTAGCTGGGAATCTGAAAATGATTGGCATAAGCTGCATGGCGGTATAGCTCTCATATCATCACAGAAGCCCCTTTAATGATTAGAAAATGGAGAATGAATGGATTGAAGCTGAACATTGACATCATATTAACCTCTGGCAGGAATAAGAGGTGGCAAATCCTTTCTTATAGAAGATGGTGCACTTCCATGGATTGTACAAAATTCTAATAATGAAGCTGCACCAATAAGGCGCCACATTGAGCTTGCACTTTGCCACTTGGCGCAGCATGGTGAGTGCAACTTTTGCTTATTTCCAAATCAAGAAGTTTAGTGTTAACTCTAACTTGAAAGATGAAAATATTGAGATTTCAGAAGTAAATGCCAAAGACATGATTAGTGGGGGTGCGCTTTGGGAGCTGGTTCGTATCTCCCGGGACTGCTCTAGAGAAGACATAAGAAATCTTGCACATCAGACATTGAATTCAAGCCTGACATTCAGATCTGAGCTGCGGCGGTTACGGATAGAGTGTTGACTACAGGCATAATTTCTAGCTTCCACTCTCCAAGGGCCCCTGATCAAACCCCTGATGGCGGGTGTACCGATCGGTTGAGAATGATAATACTACATTCTTCATGCTAGATTAGAGGCACCCTCCCTTGTCAGCGGAAATCTTCTGGCAATTTTGATATAAAGATGTGAGGTCTGGGTTTGTATTCTGTAATCCGTGTACCATTACCATAGCATTTTCTTGTGGTGGCATATTAATTTAATTTTCATAGCCGGATGGATGGAAGGAGAAGGATTAAGACCTAGGGAAGAAAAGAAAGAAAAAGCAATGTCGAAGAAGTTCCTCGCATCACATGGGTTGGGTGGGCCTCGTATTGCTCGCCAATTTTACGTGTATAAATTTGTTTGTATCAGAAATGAAATGGAATGATATGTGCCTGCCTAGCATCTAAAAGATTAATTGTATTGCCAACGGTGGCCCTTCCGAATTCTGTATGTGACCAACTGGATAGGTACAATCGTACTTCCTCATGGGGTGGCACCGATCAACGCCAACCAGTGCGCCTGGTTTGTTGGGCCGACGTATGCAAGTCAAAGCAAGATGGTCTTGTTGGAGGGCTGGGCTGGGAGTTAGAGAAAACAAGAAATGCCAATGAAGCCCAATTGACCAAGCTTGGTTGGAGGTTCTAGCTGAACCCAATACACTATGGGTGAATGTACACAGGAAAATATTGCGAGAATGGAGATGTTGGGCTGAAATATAAAAGAGTAGCATTCTCTCCCTAGAGAGATATGACTAGCACAAATAATTTACTGGCAAAAAATTATCGATGGCGCGTCAAAAATGACAAACAAGTGAAATTTTGGTCTGATGTTTGGGTAGGTAATGAACCACTTCCAAAAAGAGCCCTACGCCCCTTGAGTGTAGAGGAATTATCTCATATCGTTGATAACTATTGGGTCAAGGATGTTGGTTGGAACTGGAATGTGTTGTTGACGCCCCTGTTTCCTGTACAAGAGCGAAGATCTTTGGTAGCCAACATGCCCTTGATGGAAAGAATCATGATGGCCTTAGATGGAGAGACTGCAGGTTGGGAGAGCTTTCTGTAAAAGTAGCTGATCAATAGTGCATTGAGAGCTACGGAATACATGGGACACTAGGCTAAGCATAATCTGAAAGCTTATGGAAGCTGGTCAAAATAAGACTCATGAACAATGGGGAACGATGGCGAGGGGGCATCGCTGACTCTGCTTTGTGCTCCGTGCGTGACTGCCATAATGAATCGCTGCTCCACTTATTCCGTGATTGCCACTCAGCTTCAATGTTTTGGTTGGGGGGGGGGGGGGGGGGGGGACCCGCTGCTCTCCTGCTCGCTTAAAGTGTCTTCCTTTCAAGTTATACTGTAAGTTTAGATCCTGCACAATTTGACGAGCCATTTTAATTATGTTGGAAACGCAGATTGTAGAGCAGTATTTGCGATAGCTTGCCGGTATTTGTGGAAATGGCGCAATGAACATACCATAGGTGGCAAGGAAAACGTCATATACTCAATTGCAGTCATCCTGCGGCTGGCAATGGCTCGTGGACATCTTGCATGAGAAACTTAATCCCTCTTTAGTGGTAATATGCAGGGTGTGCTCCTAGGTCACAGCTGGTGGGATGGAATCCGCCAAATGGCGATTGGACGAAGGTTCGTGATTTCAAAGGTCAATGGATAGCTGGGTATGCTCATAATATTGGAAACTGCTCCACGTTTGTTGCAGAACTCTGGGGCTGCTACAATGGGCTGGAAATTACATGGCAACTTGGAAAATTGTGTCTTGAATCAGGCTCATCTGCAGTGCTTTAATGCGTCTAGAAGGAACCACCTCGGACTCATTCATAGGAAAAACTTATTTCTAAATGTCGTAGCTTGCTAGAAAGGGACTGGTTAGTGAAACTGTCTCATGTACCCCACGAGAACTATCAAGTTGAAGATTGTCTAGCTAATTTGGCGTTTTCACCTGATACTGAATTATATCTCTATTGGACAAGGCAAGGTTTTCAAAATTGAACTGTAACAATTGGTTATACTGCTAAAATAAAAAATTAAATTATAATTTAATTTAATTTATTTTAAAAATTATTAATTTTAAAAATTAATTATCAAATTAATAAGTTAAATGATTAAATTATAAATTAATGAAACAGTTATAATTTTTTTAAAAAAAATTTATAAAAAATTTAAAAATATATTTTAATTTTTTTAAAAATAAAAATTATATTATTAAATTTTTTTATATATTTAATATTTAATATTAATTTTATTAATTTAATTTTAATTAAATTAAATAAATTATAAATTAATTAACTCTATGATTACAATGGCCAATTCAGTTCTAAAAACTTTGGACAAGCCGTAAAGTCCTTGCGCCATTGCTGCTTCAAGACATTATTGGGATTAAATCGCATTGTTATTAGCTTTTGTAGTTCACTAAGCTCTTTCAGGTTTGCTAACTTCCCCTTTCGACACCCCCCCAAAAAAAAAGGGAATATTTATATTGCAATGATATGTAGGCGCTGACTTAATAACATTAAATCTTAGCGTAGGAATGGGTTGACCTAGTTTAAAATGTTCTTAGAAGAATGATTCCTTCTTTGTAGGTACACACGACGCCTTGTTAATTAGTGCATTTATCAAGACCTCCCCACATACCGAGTGTTGAAAAAATAAATATATTTTAAAAAATTTGTAAAAATTTTGTTATATTTATTTTATAACTATAAAATTAAAATAAAAAGACTCAAAAAAATTTAGATCTGATATAAGAAATTTAGTGTTACCACTTTTAATAAAATTTTTTATAAAAATTTTCAAATTATATTAGTCAAACTAATTATTTTTAACTAGTTATTTTTAAATATTACAAAAATAATTACCTTTTAATAAAACTAACTTAACTACTACTTATTACTTTTATTTTTAATATTTGTTTTTATAAAACATTAAATTAAAATTAATTTAAAAAAAGTTTATTTTTTTTAGTTCAAATACTTGAAATAACATTTATTTTATTTTATTTTCTTTATTGAAGTTTATTAGATTAACCAAGTTAGTACTAGTTTTATAGTCTTACAAAATATATATTGGTGGGAAGGTTTATTGTATTTTAGGAAAATAATTGTTACAACCTATTGTAAGAGCAAAAATTATTCATTTGTATCCATATTCTGTAAATTTTCTTTATTTTTATAATAATTTTAAAGATAATTATTATTTTTGTTATAATGGATATAAATATTAATCAATCCACTTTTATTTATACTACTTATCATTTTGCTTTTATTACTTCTAAAACTTATTCAATTTTGCTTGCCTTTAAGTTTTTACTAGACACCTCCAAAATTTAAATTTTAATTAGTTTTCACTTTAAATACTAGTAAGAATGTTTTTTTTTTTTTTTTTTTGATATACTAGGTTTTGCCTTTGCTCTTTTTGAACTAAAATTAAAGACTAGTTCTGAGAATAGTGATAAAACATATCTTGTTTAGGACTAAGCTAATAAAATTTGTTGTTACATTATTTTAAGTATGTTAGCTAATGATCTCTTTAATGTCTTTTTCTTTTTTTCAAAAATAGTTAAGGAAATATTGGTGAAAATGAACAAAAAAAAAATATCCATAGAGGAGGATATTGGTATATAAAAATTTGTTGTTACTAACTATTTATATTTTTAGTTGTTCAATGAAAAGAATGTCCAAAATCATATTAATGAATATCATAAACTATTGAACAAACTAAAGAATGAGAAAATTAAGTTGTCAAATAAGCATGTTGTAGAATGTTTCATCAAAAAGCTTCCAAAGTCTTGAAATGACTACAAGTAATAACTTAAACACAAGACAAAGTATATGTCACTAAAGGATGTCATTGTGCATATATTGATTGAAAACAATAACAAAATCTAATTAAGGGAAGCAAAGGCAAAAGAGATGACATTGAAAGCATATATGATGGAACGAAAAAAAAAGAGACAAAAGCCATCACAATCATTATTACCATTACAATAGGAAAAGGTTTGATAATAGATCCCAAAGGTATAATAAGCTTAAAATTAGTAATCAAACCTTCAAGAAGAAAAGTGTTTATTATGTGTGTGGAAAATCCAAACTTCATGTCTCTTAATGTAGACATAAGAAAAAGAGTGAAACTATTAAACTAAGTGCCAATTTAGTGAAAATGAATGCTATTGTTGCTATAATTTCCTAGGTCAATATTACTACCAACTCAAAAGAATAGGCAATAGACTTTAGTACCATAAGGCACATTTATGGGGATAAAAGTGTATTTACTTCTTACACACTACTAAGAAATGAAGAAGAAAATGTTTTTATGGAAGATTTGAGAACGCCTATTCTAGGTAAAGGCAAAGTCTTTATCAAACTTACTATAAGAAAAGTATTATCCTTTAATAATGTGTTTCATGATTTAAAAATTTGCATCAATCTAATTTTTATGTTTTCGTTGAGAAGGTTGTAGTAAAGGTTTTATTTGAGTTTGACAAAATTTTCATGACTAAAAATGATGTATTTATAAGAAAAGGCTATTATAACCAGAAACTTTCCATTATGAATGTACTTGGTAATAATAATAATAATAATAATAATAAATATACTTCTTTTACTTATATTATTGACTATTATAATTTATGGTATATTAGTTTAGGACATATGAGTAATCCTAATATTCAAAAGTTTAAACATTTTAGTCTAATTGAAAATTTACATAGTGATATGGGTAAATGTGAGGTTTGTGTGGATGCCAAAATTAGCTGAGAAAAATTGTAAATTAGTGCAATGAGAAACTAAATTACTTAGCTTAGTCCATTCCAATTTAAGAGATTTAAAGAGCATTATGATTAATGGTGGAAAATAATTTGATATGATTTTCATAGATACTTATTCTAAATACACAAGAGGTTTTTTTACTAGGAGATAAGGATGAAATATTTGATGTATTTATCAAATATAAGATGGAAGTAAAATATCAATTAGGCAAAAAAAATTAAAAGATTTAGATCAAATAAGGGAAGAGAGTTTAGTTCTTAATTGTTGTTAAATTTTTGTGAAAAAGAGTGAATAATTCATGCAATCATACCTCCTTAATTGTTAGGGTCAAATAGGCTTGCAAAAAGAAACAAATATGATGTTGAAAGAAATAATGAATGTTATGCTAATCAATAATGAAGCTCTTAATAATTTATGGAGAAAGGCATACTTTCAATATATTACATGCTTAATAGGATTCATATAAGAAAATATGTAAGAATTTATATGAATTGTAGAAAGGGTACTCTCTTAATTTGAGTTATTTAAAAATAGTAGGGTGTTTTGCTAAAGTAGCTTTGCTTGAACCAAAAAAAGAGGAAAATAGATTTTAAGATATTAGATTGTATGTTTATAGGTTATACAGATCAAAATACTACTTATTGTTTTCTTGTTATTAAAAGTGATATTCTTGATATTAACAATATCATTGAGATAAAGAATGTTAAACTTTTTTAGTATTTTTTTTCCATGAAAAATGAATTAGCACAATCACCTTGCATATTACAAACTAAATTGAGAAAGACTAAAAAAACAAAGAATAGTGAAAGCCTTTAATGATGATTTTTACACTCTAATAGTGAACAATGATTTTTTGACTCATTTTGAAGCAATATTCTCTAGTGATTCTAGCATGTGGCTAGAAGCCATTTAGAGTGAGATTGATTCTTTAAATTATAATGGTATATGAGAATTAGTAGATTTACCTATATGAACCAAGCTCTTAGGCTATAAATAGATCTTTAAGAAAATTTTATATTAAATGGATCCATTGATAAGTACAAGGTAAAACTTGTTGCAAAAGGGTATAATCATAAGAAAAATATTAATTAGTTTGATACTTTTGTTGTTATTGCTAAAATTACATCTATTACAGTGTTGATCACATTAATATCTATTTATAATCTCTTTATTTATCAAATGAATGTTAAAACTATATTCTATGTGATGATCTTAATAAAAAAATTTATATGTCATAACTTGAAAGTTGTATGGTTTTTGGTATAAATTCAATTTCAACCTCTTTTGATGCAAATATGCATTTGCTCAAATATAATGGTGATTATGTATTTTAATTTAAGTATGCTTAAATTATTGGTAGTTTATTACATTTAATATGTATCTTGATATTATATATGTCATATATAAACTGAACAAATATACAACTAATCCAAATCATAATCATTAAAATATTTTGACAAGAATTTTGAGAGATTTAAAAGGAACCATGAATTATGATATATTTTATAATGAATTTTACATTATGCTAGAAAAGTATAATGATACAAATTGGATCTTTGATTTAAATAAGATAAATTTGACAATTTGTTATGGTTTTACCTAGAGCATGGCTTGGAGGTTTGCCAAATAAACAATTATTGATCAATTCACCATTGAATTTGAGTTTATGGTCTTGGAGATGGATGGTGTGGAAGTGAATTGATTAAGGAATTTCCTAATAATTATTCTATTATGGGTAAAATCAATATCATTAATATTGATGCATTTTAATAGTCAAGTCATTATTGCTCATGCATAAGATAAGTCATAGGATGAGAAAAGTAGACATATTCATCTAAAACAAAAATTAGTAAAGTAGTTATTGCATAATGGAGTGATAACACTTTATGTTATAAGATCAAAAATGAATTTAACTAATCCTCTAACTAAGTCACTAGGTAGAAATCTAGTGGAAAATTAATAGTGGAAATTAGAATTAATGCCTGTGTAATAGGAGATCCCTTCATATGGTGTATATAGTGTAATAATTCCAACATTTGAGATTAAGTTACATTCTTAATGAATTTTATAACTTTTATAGGAGGTGTACTATTAAAATACATATTTGATAGATTCAATTATATGATAGTGGAGTGAGACTCTTTTTATGAGATCATAGGCAATATCTGTAAGATTCTCATGTAAATAAATTAGGCAAGTGTAAGGTCTAATAGTACTAAAATTTGTTAAATAGTATATTCTCAAAAAAATATAACATAAAGGAAAATTCACTATTATTCATTAAAAAGTCTTGTTTATAAAAATTTTTAATTTAACAATTCTTCTGAATATCAATACCCATATATCTTAGTCTTTGGTTCATAGTCCAAAAGACACTAAAAATGATATGTTCAATTTTTTTAAAATATATGGGACAATGTTAAAAAAACCAATATATTTTAAAAGTTTGTATCTCACATTGAACATGAGAGACCTTATTATACTTATGTATAATATAACATTTATCTTGTATCTTACAAAATAAAAATGACCTAAGAGAGGCCTTACACATAAGTAAATAACCTAAAACCTAAATTTGACATTTTAGATTATGTTGGTTAAATTAGACATTTTTGACTAATTGTTTGAACAAACTAAATGTTATAGTAATAAAACCAAATAACCACTAGTCATTAACTAATTGTTTAAAAAAAACTAGTTGTTATAGCCTGTTATAGTAAAAACATCATAACCACTAATAAAAGCATAAAAAACATTAATAAATTCTATCCAAGAATATGAATCAAAAGATTAATTGTCTCACAGCAAACAAAACCGATCTCGAAAGCAGTCAAAACAATCCCGTCGAGGTGTCCTTTGGGCAATCACCGCCAAAAATTATAGTTTGTTACAATAATAAAAACACCATAACCTCTAATAAAAGCATCATTAAAAACTAGTTATTATAGTAATAAAATCATATAACCATAGTCATTGACTAATTGTTTGGAAAAAACTAGTTATTACAATAATAAAAGCATCATAACAACCAATTAAGGATTAATTGTTTAAAAAAACTAATTGTTATAGTAATCCATAAGCACTAGTCATTAATTAATCATTTGAAAACACTAACTATTGCAATAATCCATAACCATTAGTCATTGACTAGTAGTAAAAGTACCATGACTAATTATTACAATAATAAAAACATCATAAGTACTAGTTATTAACTAAGCATTTGAAAAAATTAGCTTTTACAGTAATAGAAGTATTATAACCACTAATAATTGATTAATTGTGTAAAAAAATTAATTATTATAATAATAAAATCACCATAAACAATAGTCATTGACTAATTAACTAATTGATTGTTTATATTGATAAAATTACTATAACCACCAGTTATTCACTAATTATTTGAAAAAATTAATTATCACAATAATAAAATTATCATAACCACTAGTTATTAACTAATCATTTAAAAAAAAGTTAACTATTATAATAATAAAATCATCATAACTACTAGTTATTAACTAATTATTTGAAAAAACTAGTTATTGCAGTGATAAAATCACTATAACTGTTCGTTATTATTTTTATCTTTTACGAAACATTAAATTAAAAGTAATATAAAAAGTGATTTTTTTTTATATACAAACACCTGAAATAATATTTCATCTCATTTCTTTTTATTTATTAAAATTTGTTAAGTTTATCAAATTAATTTTTTTTATTGTTTCATTATTAATCATTTAAAAAAATTAATTATTATAATAATAAAAAATATATATAATTACCAGTTATTAGACATTATTTAAAAAGTAATATAAAAAAAAAAATTGTATATGCATTTAAAATAATATTTTATCTTATATTTCTTTTTATTACTTAAATTTATTGAGTTAATTATATTAATATTATTTATATTATCTTATTATTTGAAATAAAAAAATTTGTTATATTTTTTTAAAAAATAATTGTTATAATAAAGTATTATTTAAAAAAATAAAAATTATTTTTATAAATATGTTTCAAATATTATATTTTTTATATTTAATTTAATTACATTTACATCTATATTTTATATATATATATTTTTTTTATAATATTAATTTTAAATTTTAATTAAAATTAATTTAAAATAAGCTAAATAACAAATATAAATAAATAGAACTCTTGCGTGCTTCTATTGGCAATAGAAGGGTTAAATTGGTTTAGCTACGAATAAGTTCTTTATAAATTTGTTGTACACAATGCGAATAATTCAGGTTAGAATTATATTGAACGTAAAGCTCATGTCAGCCATCACCCTTCGCCAAACTCTCTGCCCAGTGCAGTCTAATAAGATAGTTAGAAGTCGCATTCAAATGTATCGATCTTGGAACCATAGCCGTTAAGTGCATCTAGCAGATGAAATGAAAAGAGGATACTCGGTATATACACGTGGTCGATTACCAGAAAATTAGAATCATCCAGTAAATGTTACTAGGGAAACAAGACCATTTTATGAGGAGGAGGAGGAGGGGGGAAGGAAGCCTAGACAGCAATAGTATATTTCACTCTCCAAAGGCATTTGCCGCTGGGAGGCTTCAAAGGGTACAGAAAATGGATGATTTTAAAAGTTGACACGATAGACAACCCTTGTCATTGGAGGATCCCAACGACTTATCCTGGCAAAAAGGGGCTCTTGTGAGTCAAGTTTTCAGGCACCCACATCTAGCTAACCAAGGCGGTAACCATCATAGATTAAAGACACTTGATTTAAAAGTTCAATATAATTAATGCATATATGCACAACTGCGAGGTGCGGGTACCTTGGTATAAAGGGGTCATTTCAGAAGCTCTATCATGAGATGGCCACCGGAAAAGATAGCGAAAGGCAAAAAGATAACAAGGATGGAATCGTAATATTTTAAACATACATTTAATCATTCGAGTGCATGTTGTTCAAAGAATCTAGATTTATTAATCATTACGGCACACAATGGCATTTTCACAAAGTACAATAGGATGGTCCACCTAGTTATAATTCATCTCCAAGTATGCACTAGAAATAATGAACTCCGCGAGGAAAAGGCATTGAGAGGAACGTTTTTTTATTCTTTTTCTTGACAGACGAGTGAAAAATGTGAAATCTAAAACAAACATAACTCAGGGGGTCAGCCCGCCTGTGGGAGTAGCCACACCAATTATGCCTGCTCGGAACAGCATACCAATCCCTGGAGGAGGAGACTCCTAAACTTGGATTGTAGCATCAGTAGATTCCCAGTCTTCTAGTGCGGATTGAGAGGAACATTTCCTTTTCAGGATCCATTAAAAAAAAAAAAGTTCTCTTTAGCAGAACCAAAGTGCAGCAAGGAAGGAGAATATATAGATGTTGCATAACTGGGCTTTTCTTTTTTTGTTTATTCGACTGTGATAATAGATCTAGGAAAAATCTTTCCCTATCTCATTTAACCCTGCCATCTCATTTTGTAAATCCAAACACACGAGTTTTGATAATTAGTTAAAGGAAAAAAATTTTAATTAAATATCTAAAGAGTAATTATTGGGTGAGAGATTTTCAGCAATATAGGGAAACTTCTACATAAGCAAGGTGAAAATTAACATTCAAATCAACAAATTTAAACATCTCAAAACAAGATGACGAAATTTTTTGACTTTTTATCGTTAAAATTAATCTAAATTTATTGTAAATTAAAAATTAGTATTCTACTGAAAGTTAAATAATTAAATTTATATAATTACATATTATTAGCGAGTATTTGAATAAAAGTTATATTAATTAAATTTAGTTTAATATAATTTAAATAATTAAATAAAATTAGATATTTATTATTATATAAAAATTTGAGTATCTCAATTTGTTCTGTGATTGATAAGCGTGAATATGTTTATATTATTGAGTTTTAACAATGATATTAGAGTTGGTTCAATCCAAAAGCCATTATTAAAACAAGTTCATTTTGGGAGTCATCATCAAAGTCAACACCTAATTTAGAAATCATATAATAGCAAGTACAATTGGAGAACCAAAGAAAAGAGGAAGTCACCACTAATTGTCATCAATTGTTGCCAACTACTTTTGAAAAATTTTTCAAAGTCAGAAATTGATTTGATAATTATAAAAAATGAGTATATGATCAAAGAAAATATATAAGTCTTGTTGGAACTATCACAAAAACCACCAAAATTGCTGCTCAATGTCATTGGAGTGCCACCATCAACCACCATGCATGACGAAAAAGAAAAGGATGAAAAAGAGAGAGAAAAGAGAGAGAAAGAAAGAGTGATACAAAAAAATAATAATCTAATTTATAATGAATAACAATGAAACAATTAAAAAAAAGAAAAAAATTTAGAGTTGAAAAGAAATTTATGAGTTGAATTAAGATTGAAAACTATAAATAGTTTAGTTAATATAAGCAATTCATATATAGGATTTTGACATAAAAGGTGTTGAATTAGTAAAATTTATAGGTTTTAGATATCAACACTTGTAAAGTTGAGTTCAAGAAAATTCAAAGTAAGGGACTTGTTAAATTGACTGTTAAAGGTATCTAATTCATTTTTTCACGTGGAATGAAAAATAGAAAAGTAAAGTATTTATATAATAATACTTTATAAATATGATATATTATAAAATGTTAGATATTATTGTTAAAAATTATACACTATAAGGTCTTTGAAAATTCTAAGACTAAGTTAAAATCGGTAAAAGTTAATTAAGAAAAATTATTAAAGAAACTTATAATTTTATTGATGGTAATTTGAAAATTTATGTTTGTAGATAGTGACCTTATAAGAAAATAATTTAAGGTTCTAGATGAATTAGAAGATGAAGTAATGAAGTTATTGATATAATGTGATCATTTGACAAAACACAAGTTTGAAAAGAAAAATTATTGAAGTGTGAAGGTTTGTTAAGAAGAAGCAACTACTTTGAATAACTACAAAACTGAATTAAGATTAAAGAAATATTAAAATTAATCTAAATTTGTTACAAAATAAAAATTAAATAATAAATTTTATATAATTTCACATTATTAATGAGTTAGTATTTAATTAGAAGATTAATTAATTGAATCTATTTTAATACAATTTTAATAATAACTAAATATTTGTTATACTATAAGAATTTATATATTTTAATTTATTATATAACCAATAAATATAAATATAGACTTTTGTTATGTAATCAATGAATATAACTTTATTTTTATATTATTAAGTTGTAATAGTAGTATCAGAGCTAATTAAACTCTAACACTCACTTCTTTCAACAAAGCTTTCACTAAAATGGTTTATTTTGATAAGGTTATCCCACAAAGTCGCCATGTTGATATGCTAGGCTTGTCTTATGTATAATTTTTCCTACTAAGATGTCACCCACTTCAAGATTAAGGAAAATGATTAGACACAAGCCAATCACCTAATAACGGATTAAAAGGGATAATATCTCTTCTTAAGTGTACACCAAAATCAAAACTCAAATTGGTCTTTTGTCAGATGATGGTATAGCTGGCGTTCTTATGCTTATATTTGTCTTGTACATCTTTGTACTTTTTCAACACGGTTCCTTTTTCTGAGGGAAAAGATGACTTTTGGGACAATTTCTACACATTACACGACAATTAAATATAATATCATGTTTGATAATTTAAATTTTTTAAGTTAAATAGTTTTACACTATTGTGGTAAACATCTTGAAAATAGTCAAAATTTCATTGTTCAAATCAATTTCTGGATTCCACACAAGGACGGTGTTTCTCATAGAATAAGAAAGGCACAATATCATGTTTACATCTGGTTGACTAATTAACCTAAATGTGTTTTTGAAACTATGCACTAAACATAGCAAAAAATCAATTCTTCAACATGTTCCCTTAGGCAAAAAAAAGTGTTGGATTGAAATCATACACTCGTGTAGTCGTGTGGACAGAGTTTTAGATTAAAGTTGCATACACCTAACTTTTTTTTTTTTTTTTGTTTTATTAAATCCTATATTGCCTAAGTTTCGTACAGTTAGGAGTCTCTTTTTTTATATCAAAGAATCATGTAAGTCAAAAGTTTAAACTGCCATATATGGATTATTTATACTGTAAGTTAGACTAATGAATAATGTTATTTTGCCATTCACGAAACAAGTGAGACTAAGCCTCCAAAATTAGATGACAATCTTTGCATGTGCTAGGCTCCAACAGTGCCTGATACAATTAACTTGAATTGAATAGTATTTCAAATCAACCTAGAATTACGCTTCCGAAGTTGCCTAAGGCTGAACTAAAGTGGAATAAAACAAGATTTAGAGCATATAAGAGATGAGGTAAATAATCTTTGTTGTCATTTTATGAAACCCCGTAATCCCAAAAGCATACCTTTTCCAATTGAACGTTGTCTTAACATAATCTCAAGGCAATAAGTCATGGATTCAATCAAAGCATGTCGCATACATCTTATAAAAGTCAAAAAAAAAAAAAAACTGATAATTTTAGCACATGGTGAAAACTATGTATTAGCCGACCAAGCTTAAGTATGATTGTAGGTAAAGATTAACATGTAAACATTTCCAAGTCTTCTTAGCAATTTAACTGTTCAAATTGGCTTGTTCTTGGTTATTCACACTTTCAACACATCCGCAAGATAAAAAGAGTTTGTGTTTCATTTTCACTTTCTATTAAATGCATTTGCATTCAAAAATCCAAGCTTAAACTATAAGTTCAGTTCTAGAATGATAGGTCTTGGCTCATGAAATTTATTTTCCTAATGATTTCTAGAGTTCAAATTTCAAATTAAGGCCTCTGGGGCTAATCTCCCAATAACTCCAGAAGTGTAGTAGGTTAGGTTATTTTTGATTTCTAGAAGAGCACCATTAAATACTAATGTTTATTGGAGTATATGCAGACACAAAATAACAATAAAGTAATTTTCTTTTACTTATAAATTCATTTATTTGTGATAATAAAAAAAATATGATTTGTCTACATTTTTGTGTCTCAACAAATATTGTCAACTAATTTTTCTCTTATTAGAATAATGAGATAGATCAGTGTCTCTGAGTCTAATTTTTTTTTTTTTTTCAAAAAGGGCATGCGCTTGCATATAAACGAAAACTTGAGAGTTAGAGTTTGAACTCTACTCCCAAAAGGTTTGATCATTTGACCTATTAACAATATTATATACATCTAAAAATTACTTAGGTTTCAAGTCAAAGTTACGGAATTTTTCAGCAAAAGCCCAAGAATTGAACCATCGAGTAGCTAAATGATGAAGATAAACAAGTACATCAAGTACTAATTAAATGAAACGCCTACCTGTCATTACATTGGTAATGAGAATATCATCAATCGTATCTCATATCAAACTAGAAAAAAAAAAAAAAAAAAGAAACCTGTTGGGGAGGGGGGGGGAGGGGGGTGTGGAATCAACGAATGTAAATGTTATCAAATAATTTGATCAAGGCCCAATCAATATTGTCATTGATGGGGGACATCACTGAAATGCGTAATTAAGAGAAAGCAGAGGTAAACATTAAGGTATGAGGAGAATGATCAATCAGTTACAAATAGCTTTTTCAGAGGTTAATGCTATTCAATCAAGAATCAAAATTTTATTCTTGTTATTTTTCAAGATTCTCATATTCACACACACACACACACACACACACACACGCACGCACACACACACACAGATAAATATAATTGTTTCTTGATTCATTCCCACAACTTTTACTGCAGAAATGGCAGTGACAGTCTTGGAATTCAGAGAGAGAATATAAAGCTTGAGGTCTGTTTTGTCCTGGTTGTTGTGGGATGGGGATGATGCCTTTATATGGGAGCGTAGCTGCCTCGAAAATGAGCTTTTTTTTGTTTTACAGGGCAGCGCACGTGAAGCCCAGTACCCAATGTTCATGCAGGCAGGACTGGAATGCTTCCATAATGCTCAATAAAAACCCTAGCTAACAAGTGCCAAATCAGAAACTCATTTTTGAACCAAAAATAAAAAAAATAATAAATAAATAAAGCAAACAAACAAATCAAAACAATTGAGAACCCTAACCCCATAACTTTATGACTGATGAAATTGACTCTTCCTCAAAGCAATCCCCTCTAACAAACACCAAATTATTTAAAATCAACCATACTATGGATATCTAGTGGATGAACACTTGCAACAAAAGGGGGGAAAAGGGGGAGAGAGGGAGAATATATTAACCATCTATGTAACTTTGAATAAAATGGCAACAATGAAAATGCATGAACGTAATATACTGGGAAAAAAATAGAAGAAAAAGAATATATATCTACCAGCAAAACCAAGATATTAAGGAATTGGAATAAATTTATTGTTGATAAATGTTTCTGTTCAAAAATCTAGGAGCATAATTATAATAAACAGAATGTATATATAAATACAACAGACCAATGTTTATTTTAATTTTTTTTTTTTTTTTTTTTGGTTATAGAAGTATAGAAATGTGTTTTTGGTCATCTTGAGGAGAAATCTGATCAAACTCTCAGCGCTGCACATCTTAAAGAGTAAACACCTTTGCTCCGATTTCTTTAAGAAATTTCCCTAGCCTTACTCCACAAACAAGGAAGGATTAATTTTCAGGCAAGCTATCAGAGCTGCAACTGAAAAGAAGTGGATCGAGAGGGGAAAAAAAAAAACAGAGTTGAAATCCCATCTCATGATGTTTCTACAATTTTAACCAAAATCGATCGATGCAGGTGTATGTATGAATGAGTATGAGCCCAAAGCCATGGGCGATTTCGAAAGTTGTATACCCTTATGTCAAACTATCAAACACAGACATGAATACCCAAGATCATCATTTTGAACACATAACCTAAGGATTTGAGTTTTGACAGAAAAGAAAGATGAAAAATGAAGATTGATGACTTCAAGAGAAGAAATAAAGCAATTAAGAAAAGAGAAAGAGAAGAAGAAGAAAAACATACACAGTTTAATTAATTTATACTTGATTTTACTAATCAATATGGAGGGCGGCCTGTTCCCCAGTAGGCTTCGGCTGGGAGTTGTACCGAATTTAGTAGATTCTGTGGCAACCCTTGAAAGATTGATGCGTTTGGATCTTGCATTATCTGTTGTTGATGCTGATGTTGCTGCTGCTGACCAACGATTCTGGGCGATGGTGAGCATAGCGACGAGCTACCTGACGGCACTGGGAGCGGCTGCGACTCATCCTCCTCCAACGGCAGCCTTTCGTACGCTGCATTACCGAAAGAAGCGGCCATGATTACCAGCGGCCCACATGCCAGAAGTGGGCCAACCACGCTGCCCCCAACCACCTGGCCCTGACCACCAGCTAAGTATATGGTCAACCCGGATGCAGTCGGCGGAGCTGGAGGCGGCAAGAACGAACCGGAAAGCGATAATATCTCGAACCTTCCATGTAAAGTTACCACTGTGCCTGGAGCCCCCGGTTGCCGAAGAGTGACATTACTTACCGTTCCCGTTCCGCTCAAGATGCAAAATCCCCTTTGCCTCCGCCTAGCAAAAGTAGAGACGCTCTCCATGACGTCGTGGCCGTTGGCTACCTCTATGACATGAGATCGAAGGGCATTAGCGCTGTCTCTGGTTATTATAATCGGTGGTTTGGGCTTGTTCTTGGAACCGGGGGGTCGCCCTCGGGGCCGTCTCGTGTTCTCTCCTTCTCCACCGGAGATTGCTGGGACTGATTCTTGGCCCTCGGTAATCGCGGTGGCGCTAACGATGGTGTTGGTGGTGACTTTGTCGCGTTCTCGCTTTTCACCGAGGTTTAGGCTACCGTTACCGCTTTGCTCGTCTTCGGAGTTATGCAACTGCTGACGGTGTTGCTGAAATGGATGGAGGGGATGTAGATGAAGATCGCTGGCATGAAAGGGAGGTGGAAGAGGGCGCCCGTGGGCTGTTAGTGGATTCATTTCTTAGTTTCTTCGAATTTGACAAGCTTAATTAACTCCCTCAAGCATACAAAAGCTCAACTCAAAACACTTGATCTCTTCTTCAGAAAAAGAGAAAAAAAAAAGGGAAATTGCTTTGCTTCCTTGATGGCTTTCTGCCTGTTTTCTTTTTGGGTCGCTAAAAAATGCCGAGTCTGAAATGAGGACTTTCAACTCTCAATTATCTGCCACCAAATTTTCAGCTGAAATAGCTGAATCAAGGCCATCTTTCTTGGTTCTAATCTCTTGTGAGTGGAAAATTTTCTTGTTTTCGAGTGTATGTACCATAAGAAGATAAGTTGTTGGTTAAAGGGTTTGGAGGAAAATGATATGCAGAACAAAAGGCTTAAGTTTTGTAAATGTTTAGCTAGCGGATGTCGATCTCTCTCTCTTTCTATCTCTTTCTCTCTCTTTGGTTATAATCGTGGTGTTGGGTTAGGGTTAGGTCAAGGACTTGGGCGGTGTGTCTGGGACCCAACCCACCCTTGCCCTCTTCTCCTCTCTCTACACAAAAACACACACATACACATACATATAACATGGGCCCCAACACCTCCACGTTCTCTCTCTATCTTGCTATCTCTGTGTCATGTCTTAAAAGCCTGCGGTATAAAGATCATTTTGTCCGCCTTTTGCTTGCCACAACGTTACTATTCGCTAGCTTCTTCGGTTCTTCCCTCATTCCCTCCGTAATTTCCTTTGCTTTCATCTTCTTCAGCCCCCTTCCTCCTCCTCCATCCTTATATCAATATCTCCATCTATACATCTAAGTCAAACAGTCTTGACTATTCCTATATCCCAATCCATGGTTTATATATATATATACATATACACACCCACACCCAGAGAGAGTACGTACATCTTCCAAATTTGCAAAACAGAAGAGACAAAACGCGGAATCATCGACACCTTGCGCATCATCTCTTCCCACGGTTTTTATCTTGCTTTTCCTGTTTTCACCCTTGAAACCCATGTTTTGTTCTCACCCCAATTCAAAACATGGAACTCCATGCAATCTTCTTTCAATCTTTTGTTAAGTTAAACCGAAGTCAAACTAGCCAGTGTGACAACTATAACCGAAGCAAGCTGTAAACGTAACGATTATAATAATTATAACAATTTAGTTTATAACTTTGACATTATGTGACTACCCTCGGAGCCCATGGTAAGAAAGATATGGAAAATTACACTAAAACAGAAGCATTTATTACGATCTTGATTAGAAAATGACAAGGGACAGTAGCAAAAATACTGAGGGAATTTTGAACGTTCCAATTCTCAACTTCTCATGCTTATATGCTGATAACCATTGGGTGGGAATGCCCTGCGAACGAGGCAGTCCACTCGATGTCTGTCTCATTACACGTACTGGTCAATGATCATAGAGGCCAGATCATAGGGTAGCGGTGTTGTTGTAACTCAAAAGCGAGAGGGAATTTTTCTTGTGACTGGAAATTTAGTGAACACTTCAAAAGCTCTAAGCATGGGATAAATACCCAAACTAATTAATAGATGCATATTAATAAGATATAAATAGTTATGAATATCATGAATTTGCGCGAATCGAAAATAAAAAAAATATTTAGTAAAATAATATATGTTAATAGCTATATTCACGAGATCATGATCCAATTACTTAAAATATACATTTAATCGTTGGAAATTATTTTTTTGTGAAAATATAAAAATATATATATATTTTAAAGTGAGCGTGGATAGTTTTAACTTTTAAAGGGAAATTAAGTGAGTGGACCCGCCGAAGTAAAATGAGTCAGGGGGATCGTCAGCGCGTGTCCTAAGGGCGACTCTCGGTTGTAGCCTTGTGGGAATGCTGAGCTGACAAAGTTTGCTTAGGGGAACGCATTGATATTGACGGGGATGCTGTTCTGCGGTCCACTTGTTTCCCCGGTTCCATTGCCTCTTGCCATCTCAAGATTGGCTGGAAGTGCTTCGGAGCTCTCTCTCTCTCTCTCTCTCTCTCTCTCTCTCTCTCGTATGTAATAGACAAAACGAAAATCATTGGCGGAATTCGCACGCGCTTTTCGCCACGCGCCAATCATGGTAGGCCTTTTTCGTGCAAATAGGAAGAGGGGATGGCGAAAGACATTATAATATTTTTGTAACCATGGTTAGTGTAGTCTAACATTATAATATTATGTAAATCTAACTCGATTATCTCTAATTATTAATTTTTTATTTATTTTAATTACTAAAATATATGTATTTATTTATAAATAAATTTTTTTAAAAAAAATTTATTAGTTATAACATATACTTTAAATAAAATTATAACAATATTTAAATATAATAATAACTCATTAATATCACATATTTTTCAATAAATATGCCATTTTTTGAGAGAGAAATGCATACTTTCACTTAACTAAAATGAAGTAAATAAAATATCGCATTGCATCAAACACTATTTGGTAGAAGGTCCATATTCTTTCTGTTAACATATTTTATAGTATTATAACTAATTAAATTATAATAAATCACCACTCAAAGTGAAAATTTAGTAATTATTTAGAATGTTTCCTCCAGTATTAATCTAGATCAGAATTTCTTCTCTGTTAACTCCTATCTCTAAATAACAAGGATGTATATCAAAAGCTCCTTAAGATTGAAGTTGAGTAGAAGAATACCCACTTTGCCAATAATGTTCAGGTGATGAAGGAGTAAAATATTAAGGAGTAAAAAGAATCACATATACTTAATCTAATTTATAAGTAATGTTAAAAATGTGATATGATTTGATTTTTGAAATCCCAATTAGAATTGCAGTGACAACAAGTCAAACATGAAATGTTTAGCTCTTTAAATCGGGCTTCCTTGGCCGATAATTTTTGAGAGGACCGGTGGCTCTTCTTTTAGACACTGTAGAGAGGCAAGGATATATATTTTTTTCATTCTTAAATTTTTAAAGAATTTTACAATTAAATTTTATAATTTTTAATATTTAAAATTTAATTCTATACCTTAACAAAATTTTTTAATCAAGTCCTTCCATAAATGAAATCTAGTCAAAAGGTAAAAACTGTAGTTTACTTACATGAAAATTAATAAAATAAAAACACATCAAGCTACCACATCCCACATTCAATCTAAGAAGTGCACATATGTTCCATATAATGGAAGAAAACAAAAATCTCACATCTACATTTTTCATCGCCCCTTTTTTGAAATTAAGAAAAAGGGAATAAAAAAATTAACAATTTAAGTATCAAATAATCCTAAAAATCAAAATCTCAATTTCCATTAAAGAGATTTGTGTCCCATCTATTTGGTTTATGTCTCTTAGACTAAAAACATATAAATCCCCTTTTGTTAAGTTGATACTTTGCTAAAAATTTGGAAATCTCAATTTCCATTGAAGAGTTATTTTAAATGGAAGACGTTAGTGAAAAGATCCCTCAATTTGAGCATTCTTTATGTATTATTCATGTGTGAGGAGGGTGCTTTTAGAATTTACAAGTTATAAATTTAAGTTTGCAAAAAATCTAGTGTTTTGAAGAAGTTAAGTTTCAAAACATATGAAGTTTAAAAAATTTCAACGTATACAAATAAGATAAAATTTTGTTGGTACCTTTTTAATGTTTTTCTAACTGATTTATTGAATTAAAGGACTTGAAAATACTTAAATTTGATGAAATAAAAGTTGATTTTAAAAAAAAAAAAAATAAATTAGTCAACTAAAGAAGCTAGCTGCATGAGGGAGAGATTTGTTGGAAGACTTTATGGTTTTTGATAAAAATGAGAAGATAGTAGGATATGAAGACGGTAAACCTAACTTCAATTTGGGGATTTTTTTTTTTATTGTTTGACCTTATGAAGCACATGCACAAACCTTACAATAGGTTAATGTATTTTTTTTTTTTATGGATTTTCATTTGATCAAACTATAGTTTTTAATGTGTTGAGAAACTTTTGTGCATGAAAGGACTTGATCAGAAAATTTTGATAAGATATAACACTAAATTGAAAAGATTAAATGATATAGGACTTGATTGTAAAATTCTAAAAACTGTGGATTAAATTAATAAATATCCCGTAAAGAGGCATATCTAATACTTTTGAGTGGCAGGGATCAAAGTCCTCGCCTTTTTGGTGATTATTGTAAATTGGTACGATATTTTGAGAGGTAAGGATTTGAATCCTCGCCTGTACTTCTTAGTTTTTGTGTGGATGATAAGGTAAAGGGGAGAATATATATATATATATATATCTTTATTTTTAAAAAAAAAATAAATAATAATTTTCTTTTTTTAACTAAAGAGTGTAAAATGAGAGGAAAGAAAACATTATTTGTTACAATTTTAATTTTATTTTTATAATAAAATTGATGGGTATTAATAAAAAGAATTAATATAAATAAATAAAATATTTTATGAACAAACCAATGAAAGAAAGTTAATTTTTCTTTTTCTTATACTCTTCTCATCAAAATATTTCCAAATACAAGCTTTTTTTCTTTTCCCCTTATTTTTCTCTTCGCTTTCCCTTCTTTTAACTCTCCTAAACACAAAATAATTCTTTGCTTTATGCAAAGCAGTTGTGCCGCATCAACTTAATTCTCCTGTTCGAGTTAAAATGTGAAACAGATGTAGCGAATTATGATACACATAATTTGAAATGATTATATAGAAGGAGAAAGAAATCCCTTGACGCATAAATTATCGACATAAAATAGAAATAATTTAGAAGAACAAGAAGTGAAGAAAGAGAGAAAGAGTCGCGAGTTTGTGATAACATCCTCGTCGCGAGCGAAAATGTTCTACAACTTTACATACAAATAGAGTTTCTTACAATTCGTTTTCTCTCATAATTTGCTCATCATTTGGGCACATGAATAATAGCTATAAAGATGGATCACGAAATTTCAGAGTTCCATGCATGATGTGTATGTGTTACATAATTTGATTTTTTTTTTTTTTTCCAATGATTAAGAAATCCTATTATTATAATATTTTTTATTAAATAATTTTTTTAAAATTAATTTTCTTATATTATAATTTTTTTAATTTAAAATTTACTTTTAAAATTATTCAATAATATTAATATAATTAATAAAAATTACCTTCACTCTTATACTCCAATTAAGTCTATTATCTTATTTTTAATTGAATAATATGTGACATTACATAATACATCAATCATGATATGGTGAATATTTCTTAAATTTTTTAAAATATATATTTTAAATTGTTACATTTAACTTTTTTAAAGAATTTATTATAAAAAATAATTAAAATATTTTTAAATAATAAAAAAATTTATTTATTTATAATAATTTTTTAAAAAAATAAAAAGTATCCATATTTAATCAATCATATTAATTAACATTACAACTCTTATATAATACTCCACTTGAAGTCACTTAATAGACTTAATTTGCCTAATTTTTGAATTACACTCACGATTTTTTTTTTCCTTATTACACTCACCACACTTTTTTTGGGCAACTTTTTACATTTCCAGCCAATATTTTGTGATTCTTGTTACATGGTAATCTTCGTAACACTACGTATGTCAAATCCTATCAACTCAGAACTAAATCCTATCAATTCAGAACTAACGTGAGTAATTTGAAGATGTCGTAATGATAAGTTTTTGAAATAAAATTTTAAAATCAAAAATTAATTTTAAACAAAAAAGAATACTACAAATTTTAACAATAAAATTTTTTTTGAAAAATAGTAATTAATTTTTAAAAAATTATGAAAATTAAAAATTTATTTTGAAAAATAGGAAAAAAATTATGAATTAATTTCTATGAAAAAAATCCTTTTTGAAATATATAATTAATTTTGAAAAATTCAAAAAATAATTCTAAAAAGTTATAAAAATTTTTGAAAAAAATCTAAGAAGTATATATTAATTTTGAAAAATACTGAAAGTTTATGAAAACAATTTTGAAAATTTTTGAGAAAATATAAATTTATTTTTTAAAAAAACATGAAAAATAAAAATTAATTTTGAAAATTTTTAACGTGTCTCTTATCATTTCTGACTTCAAAGTATTACTTACTTGGCCAACACCCTCTACTCCACCTTCTACAACACTCAAAATAGCGTCACTACAATGCTCTTAAATCTCTTCATCTCCTCCCACGACTCCCTCGCATCGACTTGTAGCCTCCTTGATGTCTTCTCTCACGCCCTTCACCACCACGCCACCTCTATCTCCCTTTCTATTGTGTAGTATGTTGCCATCATGCTTCACAGCTCATTGATAGTAAATTTGCCATTATAATACATTAAGGATGTGTTGAGGAAAATATTTGGTATCATTTAATATATGTTTAATTAGTCCACATTGTTGACTATAGGGTAATGTTGCAATTGCTTTTTATTGACATAATTAAAGTTGTTTTTTTTTTTCAATATTTTTTAGAATTTTTCAAAATAATCTCTCTCTCTCTGTCTCTCTCTCTCTCTCTTTTTCTACTTTAAGAATGTTTTTTGCTTTTTATAATTTATTTTTACTTTTCACAATTTTTTCTATTTTTAAAATTAATTTAAAAAATTTTTATTTCTAAATTTTAATTTAAATTTTATCTATTTTAAAAAATAAAAAATGTTCATTAATTTTTAAAATTAAAAAATAATAAATTAATATCTCATTGTACTATATAATTAGAAATTTTTTAACAATTAATATTAATGTCTCTTCCTATCAGACAATTAGAAACTTTAACATTTTTTAAGAGGTTAATGCATATTTTTAACTAAATTTAGTCAACATAGGTGCATAAACTTAAATTTAAGTTGATGATATGAGGGTTATATGTTTTGACGATTGGCAATGACGTTAATGGGTTGTCAACACACAAACTTTGAGTTTGGGTTGACACTAGATGTGACTTGTTATGACTAGCTAGGTTTCCCTTATACATAGCAAAAGTAAGGAAGTATGGATAACGATCATCATCAAAATGTGGGGGCATCTCTTGGTGGCAAAAGTAGCAAGCAAGTAGAGCTTATTCAAGATAATGTGTTAAGGAGAACATGAGCAGCTAAAAAGGGTGACTAATTAAGGAAGTCTAATGAGGCATCAAACTCTCCTAAAACATTGTTGCATGTTTTAGCTAAGAAGTGAGTGCTCCTAAGAGAGGGGATGCCTACTATGCATGATTGCTTGGTAACCAAGTTATGCATGTCCCTAAAAAGTTGGAAGTGTCAACTATCGACACTATAAATATGTGTAGTGTGATTGCCAAGAGGTCATATTAATAATGAGTAAAAATACTTGTGTAAGGTCTTGGCAATTGTTTTGTACTTTGTGTATAAAGTAATAAAAGTTTGGAAGTGATTTTTTTAAGTGTTTTGTGTCTTATGTGTGTTAAATTGGCTAAGACTAAGTTAGACTTAGAGCCATCATGAGGCCAAATTTTTTATTAAGGAAATTAACCCTATGACAACTAGTATCAAAGCACAATTTGACCTATAACTAATAGATTGGGTCTTAATGCAACATAGGAGTGATTGGTCACAATTGAAAAGGCTCTCATTGAGGTTCCTGAGGAGCAAGCCCTTTCAATTTTTACAAGGCTTGATGAGTTGGAAAAATTGTTATGACTTTTGCAATATAATTATGATGGTACTAGCAATACATGGATCTCTCACTTTAGTGATATAAAAAGTGATCTCATTGTCCTCAAGAAAGTGATAAGTAGCCAACCAAGTGTGGTTGTTGTTTTTACTTGGAAGATGAAGGTGTTTGACCCTAAAGCCCTCAAGGAAAAGCATGATGCCAAAGCAATTGAGAATTTTTTTTTTTTTTTTGTGGGGCATAAAGTAACACTTCATGGCTGCCTAGGTATCGGACGAGAAGAAGGCAACCCTTAGAAGCATGTATCTTACTAAGGATGCCAAGCTATGGTGGTGTTCTAGGCTTGATGTTAATGCCAGCTTCGGTAAACCCTAGATTTAGACGTGGGAAAGTTTGAAGAAGGTGTTATAAGATTAGTTTCTTTCTTACAACACATCTTAAATTGTAAGGGAATGCTTAAAGAAACTTAAACATAGTCAACACTTTTGCTAACCATAACTTTATTACCAAATGAATGGTGGAATTGCTTGGACTTAAGGTCACCAAAAGTGGTAGCCTAATGAAGGCAGTCAATTTTGCATCCTAAGAGGTGCTTGACATAACAATTGGCATAAGAATAACCCTTGGTAATTGGGTTAAAAATTTTAACTTTATAGTTGTGTCATTGGATGACTATGATATTATTGTAAGAGTTAAGTTCTTTATGTATACAAAGGTTACTTTATTGCCTCATTTAAGTGGGTTAATGATCATGCATAATAATCAACCTTACTTTGTTGCAAGTAAGATAACTTCCTTAGTAAGTGTTTGTGAGAAATCAAGTGGTATGTTTCTATTATATAGGTTGAGCATGGTTTGAAAAAGAGTGAAGCTATTTACCTGCTACATTGATTGAAATTAAGAAAAAGGTATCCATTAAAGTTCCTAATGGCGTGGTAGAACTATTAGGCAACTTTATAGATGTAATGCCTTTGGAGTTGCCAAAGTGCCTTCCCCCTAATCATGCTACTAACTATAGAAGTGGTCTGATTCTAATTTTAAACCTCCAACTCAAACCCTATATCACATGAGTCTAATAAAATTGGTTGAATTAAGGAAACAATTGACAAAATTGCTTGAAGTAGGCTTAATTTAGCCCTTTTAAGCTCCTTATAGTGCCCTAATGTAGTTCCAAAAGAAGCATTAAGGCTCTTTACATTTATGCATGGATTATAAGCCCTTAAACAAGGTCATAATAAAGAACAAATACCTTATTCCCTTATTAATGAACTTCTTTAACTAGCTAGTGAAAGCGTCATACTTCACCAAGCTAGATTTGTAGTCAAGATATTGGGAAGTGAGAATTGTGAAAAGGGATGAGGGGAAGACCATGTGTATCACTCATTATGGCTCCTACAAATTCTTGGTAATGCCCTTCAATTTGACAAATGCTCCTACTATTTTTTCCAATAAGATGAATGATTTGTTTCATAACTTTATCAATCAATTTATGGTAGTTTACCTTAATGGTATTATTTTGTATAATGAATCCCTTAAGGATCACTTAACCATAGGAAATAATGTTCCTTAGGTGTAAGATTAATTGAAGGCATGTGAGAATGACTAAAGGAAATGCTTAAGCCCTTATAAAATAGCCACCCTTTATTGAAGTGTTAGAATTATGGTCCTATTTAGGTTTGTCTAATTATTATAGAAAGTTTATGTATAGTTACTCTAAAAAGATGACCCCTTTCAACAACTTACTTAAGAAAGACCAACCATTGAGGTGGACTATGCAATGCTAAGAAGATTTTGACAAGTTGAAGGCAGCAGTGTCGTTAAAATCAATGTTAAGGCTACCCAACCTTGAGTTGCTCTTTAATGTTATTACTAACACTTCTAACAAGGCTATTATAGGTGTACTAAACCAAAAGGTCATCCTATTGTCTCTGAAAGCTAAAAACTTAATAAGATAAAACAATAGTACTTGACATAAAAGAAAGGGATGCTTGCTATTATGCATTGGCTTCACACTTAGTAGGTTTATTTACTAGGTACCAAGTTCATGGTTTGTACAGACAATGTAGCCAATATTCTCTTCCAAACTCAAAAGAAGCTCTTTAGAAGGCAAGTTTAATGGCAAGAATTCTTGGCTAAGTATGATTTTGTATAGAAACACAAGCCTATGAGGCATAATCAAATGGCAGATGTTTTAAGACATTGACAAGTATAAGAATTTATTACTCTCACTTAAGTGTAAAGTGATTTGCTTGATAGAATTAAGGCATAAGCTCCATATGATGTAGATTACCAAAAACTTGTACAACAAGTTAATTAGGGTATGGTAAGATGATACTAACTTAATGATGGGTTATTACATACTAATGGTAACCATTTATATGGTCTAAGTGGTGTAAGTGTTAGGAAGGAGATTTTATAGGAGTGTTATGACTCTTAATAGGAGCTCATTCAGGTGTGGAGAGGATTATAGCCTTACTCTTTTATAATTATCATTGGTCAAATATAGAAGATGATGCTAATACATATGTCAAGACTTACATTGTCTCTCAATAAGACAAAGTCAAGAGATGTAAGAAAGTAGTGTTATTGCAATCATTTCCTATTCCAATGAAATCATGGGTGTTAGTTTCGATAAACTTCATTGGTGGGTTCCCAAAGTTAAATGGCATGGGTTATGTCTTAGCAGTTGACTAGCTTTCCAATTTTATAATGTTTATTCCAATCCCTTCCTCATGTTAAACAAATATGTCTACTAAATTATTCTACAAAAAGGTGGTTAGAGTATTTTCTCAATTATGTAACTGTTACTCAACAAAATTTTCCATAATTGTTAAATTTAGCTCAATTTTACTACAATCTTCAATAATCCTCCTTTATAGGGTATTAGTCTCTAACTCCTAATAAAATTGCAAGGACAAGTTCTAAAGGGAATTGTCCAACAACCTATTGATATACTCACTTAAAATAAGAGTTATTTGATGAAGCTTTGAATAGCTTAAACAAGGTGGTAAGGCACATGAAAAAGCATGTTGACAAGGGGAGATAAGGTCTTGAGTTCCAAGTTGGGGACAAAGTGTTGCTAAAACTAATTCTTGAAATATACAAAAAAATTAGTAGCAAGATAATGCATTATAAGTAGATTCATAAGTATAATGGTCCATTTATTATGATAAAGAAGGTTAGCAACATTGCTTATTAGTCACAACTACCCAAAAGGTTAAAAGTAGATTCATCCTTCCATGTTAACTTTTTAAGACTATTTCATGAGGAAGATAATGATAAGCCTCTAAGGAGACAAGCATAAAGAAAGGGCAAAACAAGAAGAATCATCCGGTTGAATACCTAGTAAAGTGAAAGAATGCCCCAAACAATAAGGCTAATTGGGAAAAAGATACAACTCTATGACAATTTGAGGAGCATATATAAGATTATTTATCAATTTTACCAATAAAGATGTTGGCTTTAATTGGTAAGGTTAGTTTGTTAGCCCCTTAAGCCCGTTAACTTGAAGAATGCAAGTAAATTAGGGGTGCTTTACACTAATTCTTGTAAGAGGTTAGGGTGTGGGCACTCAAGCAAGCAAGGTATAGTGAGAATATGTGTAGAGCAATGCAACATGGGAGGAAAAATGCATCCGAGTTACTAGTTGGTGTAACAACATGCACTAGTAATGCTAACACAAGTTGTTGGCAACTAAGTGACAACTCAAGTACATCAACATTGACACCCCCAACATTGAGTTGTCACTTAACTACCAATAGCTTGCGCCAATAGACAAAAACTATAATGTCTATCCATTCATTTACACATGTAATACTAATACATAGGAGAATTAAATGGTGTATGAGTGAACCTAAAAAAAAAAAAAACACACAAATTTGTGTAACATAATTGTTAGTTATATTCTAAAAATAAAAATGATGTGGTCAACAAACAAAGTGAGCATAATTTATAATAAGTCATCAAAATACTAAATATGCCGACTCTTACTAATGATATCTCTCTTATCATCCCTCTCTCAAATTACTTTTATTTTAACCTTTTTTTTTTCACTTTTTCATTTTTACATTATTTTTCAGACTGTTTTTGATTTAATGCTATTTTCTTGCTCTAATACTTGTAACTTTCAATTGGATAACAAAATAAATGACAAAAAAATGAGATAAAAAAGAGAATTTTTTATTTATTCAATCTTTAAAAAAGTGAAATGAAAGAATATAATAAGTATTACAATTTTAATTTTATTTGTATATTATAATTTAGGAGTATTCAAACAAAAAAAAAATGAAAAAGAATTAGATATTGATATATTGGTCATTTTATGAATCAAGTAGAAGGGTTGTTACTAAAAAGGGATTTAAGTGGGATTTGTACAATAATCATCACTTTAAATTGATGTTCATCTCCTCTTGAATTATTACATGAATTATGGAAAATCATTTTAGGATTTGTAAAATCTTAAGTTTATATACCATAATTTTTCTAAATCCTCTATAAAAATTTTTCTAACTGTAGTAAAAAGTTTCAATAAAATTTAAAAAATACGAAACTATAAAAAAAAAATAGACATCTTATTTATACACTTTGAATAGTCACATATTAAAATCTATAACTTAATAAATAAAGAGTTAAACCTTTAAATAATTGGAAAATTATATCAATCAATAAGTGAACAATTATGTTTTTATAATTAAAAAATTATATTGTTATAATTAAAAAGTCATATTTTGTAAATTTAAATAAAAAAAATTATAGAACATACTAACATAACATGACCATAAAATCATTATGTTAAAAATAAGGTCACAATTTATAGCAATCTAAATGTCTTACTTTATGTACATGATTAATTATATTTGTAACATGCACTTGTAGATTAAAAATAAAAATATACTATTTTACTTTATTTTTATAATAAAAATATTTTCATTACTCAAACACATGATCTTCAAGTCACAATAATAAAACATTGACAAAGAAATACTATAATAGAATTTTTATGTATCACACAAAACAAAATGACATGGAACATCAAGTTTGACATAAGACACATCATGAAGAGTAAACATTATTATCCTATAAATTATGTTATAATTATTATTTTATAATTTATTTACTTATTTTATAATATTTTAATATAATTAAGAATTTTAATTAAATTATTTTAAACATATACAAATTATTTGAATATTTTAAAATATTTTTAATAAGTTATTAAGTGTTTTTTTATGTCAAAGTATTTTCATTATTAATTATATGATTTTACCTATAAATATGTGTAAATTTAAGAACTAAATTATTATAATAAATAAATATTTCATTCAAAGTATCTACTTTATTTCTATCACTTTCTATGAGAAATATTATTTTCTTAGATTAATCAAGTATTAGACTTGTTTTCATTAAACATTGTGTTAAGTGGTATCAAAGCAAGTCTCACCTATTTTAATGGCAGTATGACATGAAGGAAATAACAACTATCTAGCTAACAAAAATTAAGGGATACAAGTCATCTAGTTAACTATTCATGATTAAGAGGTAACACTAAAAAACTTTTTCTAGAAGTTTGATTAATTGGAAAATGGACTAGAAGTTATCAACAATTGACTCAAAGCTCTCCAAATGGAAGGTGACAACAAGAATTGAAGAGATGAAAGAAATTAGATTAAAGATTTTGCTCGTGGTTAGCCTTTCGCTTTCTTTACAAATCCGCATAGGAGTCAAACTTATGTGGTAGATTCTGATGATGAAACAAATCTATGTATGCAATAGACTTATGTAGCGAACTCTAATGATGATGATAGTGGCTTTCATGAGTATCCAAATTATGCTAGGTATGAACAATGACGACTTTGACTTCCTTGAACATTAAATGAATTTAAGCTAAAGGTAGATATTTCTAACTTTAATGGTGAATTAAATATTGAAAGTTTTATAGATTAGTTAGCTGAAGCAGAAAGATTCTCTAATTATATGGAGATACCTAAGGAATAAAAAGTTAGATGAGTAGCTTGTCGACTAAAAGGAGGAGCCTCTACTTGGTGGGAACAAACAAAAGACCAAAGGAGAAGAAAAAAGAAAGTTCTAGTTAGAAGTTAGTATAAAATGAAACAATTCCTGAGAAGAGCATTTCTTCCTCCAAATTATGAATGAAACCTATTTCAGAAATATTAACGTTGTAACCAAGGCAATTGGTCAGTTCATGAATACTTAACAAAATTTTTCAGATTGTCCAAGCGCAATAACTTGACTGAATCAAAAACCTAGTAAGTTTTAAGATACCTTGATGGACTAAAATCAACCATCTGAGATGGAATTCAAATGTTGATAGGTGTATATGAGGCTAGGAATATAACATTAACGTTTGATATTACGTTACAAGAAAAGAATAAGATTGAATCTTCTCATCAAGTTTACATTCATTTTAGCACAATTGTTGCCAAAAAAGTAAAAAAGAAGGCTAGCAACAAATAGTTGCTGAATCTTCTCATCAATTTTATAGTCATTCAAGTTAACCAAAAAAATTTATACATGACAAAATTGCAGGCAAAGAGCTTCATGCTAAGAAAGTTACAATTCAAAATGTTAATCATTATGAAAAACCTTTACTTGGCAAGTGTTTGAAGTGCAACGAGGTAGGCCATCATTCTAATGATTGTCTATATTAAAAGAGGATAAATGTAGTAAAGCAAGAGGGAACAGTTACAGCTAAAGATGATGAAATCTATTACTATGCAAATAGTGATGAGTATGAATATAAGAATAATAGAGTTATATATATGGTGAGAAAGTTGATATTAGTTCCTAAGTAAGAGGATGATATTCAACAAAATAAATTATTATATATTATATACATAATTAATAATATTTTCTATGATTTAATTTTTAATAATGGAAGTCAATATAATATTATTTAGATATAAATTGTTAAGAAATTATAACTACCAATAAAGAAACATTTGAACTCATATATCATTAGATGGATCAAAGTAATGGGAGAAATCTACATAACAAATTGATCTAAGGTGTCTTACAAATTGATGTAAGGATTAAAAGGGATTTAAATGTTTTTTATAGTAATTTTGTATGTCAAAAAATGAAATGAAATTTTTTAAAAATTTTTAAATGTATTAAAAGTAATTAGGATATTTTTAATAGTAATTCTTCACACCAAAAAATAAAATAAAATTTTTTGACAATTTTTGAAAGGTGGGATTTGGGTGTGTTTTACGGTGACTCTTCAAAATGAAAATGATTTTTGAAAATATTTGAAAAGATTTTAATGCTTTTTAAGATAATTTTACACACTAATAAATAAGATTATAATATTTGAAGGGTTTTAAAAAATATTTAATTATTTTTTACAATAATTATATGCATCTAAAATAAATGAATAAAATTTTTTGGAAAGATTTAATTTTCCAAGAACGAAAGGGCATTGTTTCATATTTGAAGACTAACCCAGAGTGTCAAAATCGACATTGTTTCTGGGAACTTTATATTGTTTTATTATTATTATTATTCTTTTTGCTCATCTAAACAAATCTCGACCCAATTACAATAGTATTCTACAAGCAAAATAGCCTTACACACATTCAAACATGCAAGCGAGGGAGAGTGAGACCTTTCTTCGCTTAAGACGAACAAAATAACAGTATAACACATTATATCAATGATACACTCTATACTTATTCAAATGGGTGGAATTAACTGCAGCTGCTCATTATTAATCATAATTAAATTTTTATAAATTTGAAATTGCGAAAGTTTATGTACGACACAAACTATATGGAAAGATGATAGGTTTCTAATGTACTAAAATTAAAATTTAAAAAAAAAAAAACAAAACTCCTACTGTTCGCACTAGTATATATTTAATCGAACAAATGATTAATTGTGTTTGTTCTATAACATAATTATCATTTCATACTAAAAATGCAATTCAATTTGATAATTTTCAGAGAATACCGTAGACTTTTTTTTAAATGGATTTACTTTTCATTGGTCACCTGTTACGTATATAGACCATAAATCTAATTTCAACTTATAGCCCAATAAGAATTGCAATCAGATAAAAAAAAAAAAAAAAAAAACGTTGGCTCCAGCCAATGTGGCCATCCTCAACCTACAATGTCAACAAATCCTTGTTGAATTAATGCAAATTTGTTCATCGCTTGGGGCAAGAAACTATCTAATTAATAATTAAAACGACTCCTCACTTAATAATTCGAGCAGTATTAGTTCATTGCATGTTGCAAGCACATTTACATTTAAATGCTCATTGCTTTTCGAAAAAAAAAAAAAAAACAAAGGAAAGATAAGAAAAAAGAAAACTTAACTTTTATGAAAATACACAACCTTTCTGTAAATACACATCTCTTATGAATTCATGTATGTAACTTTTTAATAAGAATATAACTCTTTCAAAAAAGATAATTTTTTAAATAAACAAAATTCTTCTATTTTAATTTAAGATTTAGTTCTTATCTTTCAAACAAGTAAATATAGTAATTTATATATTCTCCAACAAGAATCGAATTGTTGTGTCAAATGAATTGTTTAATAAACAACAGAATATATAAAAAGTTGACAAAGGGAAAGTTTGGTCTCTTGCCACCAATTCTCCATGCTTTACTCCCATGTCCTGTTGTTGTCGTCGGGAAACCAACTGTGAATTAAGAAAGCATGAAAATATATAACCGCAGTTTGAATGGTAATTGGTGATTAATCTTTCTCCGTCAAAGAGTAGGCTTCTAATAAAATACTTACCCTTCTTTGAGATTCTCATACGCTATGTACCCTTTATTGGTTGCCTCGTCGATTGCATTTGTGCTTATTGATGGGGGTTTGCGGTAGACAGTGGCGAGGCTAAGAGATGTATAGGAAAGGTAAGCAGGACCAACAAAGGTGAAGAATTGACATATTTTTGGTAATGGGGTTTCCTTTCAAAAGAGTTTTTCTGCCACTGCCAAGACAAATTCTGGTGTATATTAATGGCAATGGCACGATCCGGCAAATGGGCACACGCACAAGGTCTACAAGGGGACATAATAAGGGGCACAAATGGGAAGCACCGAAGCAGATTCAAAAATTTAAAAAAAAAAAAAAAATTTTATGTCAATAAAAACCAATGGCAAGCAGTTTGGTTTTGACTGCATCGTTGATGGTGCTTTATGTTGTTTGAATCGCAAACCAGGAGGTGTGGGCTTAAATGGGGAGGGAGAGAGAGAGACAGTGGGTGGTGCTGACACTGCCAACAAACAAAGACTGATTGAGGGAAGAGAACCATAGCAATAAGCCCGAGCGGCATTTATATGCAAAGGAAATGGAGGGAATGGGACTGATTGGAGGGCCATTTATGCTTCCAAGATCGCAAAGTGGAGAGAGAGAGAGGGAGGGGGGAAGAGAGAGAAGCAGCCTCGAGTGTCCACTTCACTTCTGGATCCAAAACTGAAACTATTGCAGTCTAATACCAATGCTGTGTCCACTGCCATCACAATCAACCCACACCCTGAATGAATCTCATGAACCACACCAATTCATGCACCATGTTGGACCCCTGCATTCAATATATATGCCCCATTTCCCATTCCGGCATTTAGCATTCACCACCTGTCCCACTTACCCTTTTTGTCAGAGTTATTAAAGCATTACAATTTATCCAACGCATCCTTCTAAATAATTGACTTTGGGTAACACTTGCCGATTTAGTTATTGTATTTTTATCCTTGAGGGTACATCTCTTTCTCATCTATCTATGCTAAGAGTGTGTTCATGTATGTATGCCCTGAAACCGAGTGTCATGACGGAAAAGGTGACAAATGTACCGATAGAGACTATTACACTGTAAAATTTAAAAAAAAAATAAAAATTAAATATACATAATTTTATGAAAAGGTTATTTCTAAATAGGTAATATTAGCTTACTATAGAGCTAGAAATGAGTATGGTTGGATTATGAAAAAACTGAAAAGAGAAGGAGGGAGGTCCTCCGGGGTACTCCGATTCCGCATTGTCTTCTTGCTCTTTAAACACAAGCAAGTAAGGAAAACAACCTTAACGTAAATATATATAGATATATATATATATATATATATATATGAAGGCAAGGAATCTTACACCAAGTCGCTAAGCAGTCCCTTTCTCGGGTGAATATAAAACTTGAAAATGTGTTCTGGCTACAATACAAGCATCCATCGTTTTCTCATAAGCAGTCAACGCTTGCCCCCACCACTTCCGCCCCTCCAAGGTGCCGAAATCCTGTGTTTCCCTACCAAAACAGTGACATGTATGGCGACCCCTTCTAATTGCACTTCCCTTCGTCGTTTTTTTTTTTTTTATTTTTTTTTTTTTTTTTTTTTTTCGAAGTCTTCAAGATTCTGCTACATTATTTTTAGAACCTTAGTTTGTCAAACAAATTCTTTCCCATCCCTCATCGAATTCCTTTTTCTGTTCCTCACAAATCGAATTGAAAATAGACAAACATAATTGAATATTGATTTCCATTACTAAGGATCGGTTTCCAATTTCACGAGTCCAGCACAACCAAGTGTGTAATGAAGTAATGCTGAGATCACGGGAGACATGGAAACAAGTGTGTCTTGAAAAAATAAAATTAAAAATAAAGATGTCGAATTAGGTGAGCATGGTGACAAAAGTAAGTATTCTAGAAAGACACAGAACTCCCTTTAGAGGGAAGAAAAACGAGAGCAAAAGCAGTGAAATTTGAAGCGGCATTTGTGCCAATGCAACTACTAACTTACTAGTGCTTGTCTAAATCAACGATCGTTTTATTAAACAAATCAGAACCCATTATCCTGTCCAAAACAATACAAATTATTTTAAGCAAAGCAATTGTATAATGAGTATGGGCCACATCGAGAAAAAGACACCACCATTTCCATGTGAAAAAGCGCCCCATCTCTGAGTCTAGCATAAGATCGCATGTTCTCACACTCTTAGAAGCCGCTTTTCGCCAAAGTGGCTTTGAGTTTGTTGCACCCATTTCATGTCCTCCATGGAAGAGGTCCAATTAAAAGCTTTCATTCCTGAGTTAATTAATGAAAATGGGCGAGAGCTTTGAGAATAATTTAGAGCTAAACGGCCCACCATAAGTAGGTTCCCATGTGATGGACAGCGATATCTCTTTTGGAATTATTTTGGGGCAGCGTGACATCTTTTAAATTTGAACACCAGTGCAAGTGGTACCATAATGTTAATGGCTGTATTTTCTAATTAGATTGTTAATTGGGGGTTTGGAACCAAGCCAGCTTATTTTAGTTTATTTTTGAATTGTTCTCCGTACTCTTTTGGCTAACTAGTTGAAGTGTGTTTGAATTTGTGATTGTCGTTTAAAAATTTATATTTTAAATTAATATATTAAAAATATAATATTTTCACATCCTGAGAAAATATAAAAGCATACTATATAATAAATTTTTAAAACAATAATCTTTATTATTGTATAAAATAATTACAATTTAATTATATTAAAAAAAATTCCTTTTAAAGATTCTATTTTATTAAAAAATTTATTTTTTTAAAATATTCAATTATATTTATTAATAATAAATTTCATAACCATCCATTTATCAACTATACTAGCAAAATCTAACTGCAATCCCAAAGACCTTTATGCTATCGCCTCATTAGTGGCAATTTGATTGTGGCAGTCCATTATCGATTGGAAAGCTAAGTTTCAAACATCTTTCACATGGCATCCTTAAAGCAACAAATAGATTACTACTAGGGCCAGGCTAATGATTGTACGTGGTTTCCACCTTGTATTTGATTACGAGTTAATTAAGATAATACGGTTTCTGTTGGGAAGTCCCGATTCTTAATTCTTCCCCTTCTGTAAATTAATTTTGAAGCTTGAGACCAAGAATTTTTCGTAACCCATTTTGGCCCTTTAGAAATGGTCGATGAGGTTGCGAGCTAATGGACAGCAGGTGAGCTAGCGATGGGAACGAAAGAGAGAGAAAGAGAGAACATTGCACAGTCAAACATTTTCGTCAGCAATAATTTCATGTTCAGTTCAATGCACAATACACTTCAATGCTAGGATATGGCACACTTCAATGCTGGAATAGGGTACTAATAATTGTTTCTTACTATTTCGAGAGATGAGAGAATTATCAAGAAATAAAAAATTAGTGAAAATTATCTATCTGTAGAACCTCTAAACCAATCAATGTCTAAGATGACTTGTAGCCAAAGAGAAAAAAAACAAGCAGAAAAATGAAGTCTGAAATAATTGTCTCTTTCCCGTATCGCATAATTGGAAGACAATTATGAAATGGGTACATTTAAGGACAATCATAAACTGGTGAATTAGATGAACTTTATAAGTAATATTACAAGATTGACTTTAAGATAGTCTAAGTACCTAACTAGTAATTGTAAGGAGAGTACCATTATCAAATAGGGTACTATTAATTTGAGGAAATTTAAATAATTTTTTTTATATATGTTTAAAACGCTTAAATTTTATATTTGATAAAATAAAAATTTAAAATAATTCGATTTAAATTTAAATTTATTTAAATATTTGTCATCTTTAATACATAATTTTATAATATTAAATTTAAAAAATTTAGCAAAGTCGTATCAAATACTAAACATAAAGAAAAAGAAAGGTCATAAAAATACCCAAAATGCTTACGCATTTCTCTACCATTTTATCGTCTCAATCATTGAGCATTTGGGTTAAGCAACTTCCAAAGACTAGCCAATAAAGAACCTGCCTAGGATTCCTTTAACAACTAACAGTTCTTCAACTACCCAATTTTTTTCCCTTTTTTTTTTTTTTGAAGAAAACAAACATCGCAAGCAGCATCGGTAAACTAAGGCAAAGGAACTTATTCTGCTCTGTTGGCTTAAACGGTCATCTTTTAACTTTTATATAAAGTTGTTGGAAGAGAAGACTGAACATGAAATTGTTTTGGGGCAGGGAGAGTGAAACATAATAATAATATTAATATTAATATTAAGGGGTCCAAGGGAATTCCATTGGCCAGAAAAAAAAAAAAAGAAAAAAAGGAATATTTCTACTAAATTTTATCACAAAAATATACAAAATAAACATAAAATAAATATTATCTTATTATAATTAATAATCATAATAAATTAGTGTCTAATTTGCATATTTTTCTAATATTTTCAATTTCTCTTGGCTATTAATGGGCTAATTCGGGCCGAATCTTTTGTAGGAATGTTTATCGGGTCGGGCTTTTTTGGTTTAAAAGTATATTCGTTTTTAACAAATATAACATTCAACACTCCAGTCTAGTCTATCTACACGATTTAATTGTTTAATGCTGTGCAGAGCTGAACGGAATAAAGAAAAAAGTAAACCAAAGCCGCAGGATTCGAGAGCGGACCGAGACGGATCAAACCCATCAACGTGTATAAATGTGGCCAATTTTGACATTTTGTGATCCATCAATGTGTTCTCTCCTTGGATCAAACAGGAGTTCTCTTTGAGTTGGCCGGAAGTTTTAACACCGAGACTATCACCCACTTCGCTGTCTTATTGACGCACAAAAGCCTAAGGCCCAAAAAGTACCGTTTATCGCCCAAGACCTAAGCCAGGCCCAAGGCCTGAAGGTCTTTAGCCCCTTGGGTTAAATGCCATTTTGGGGGGGTGGGTGGGGTGTGTTGGCGTTGGGACTTTAGAAGTAAACGGTGAATATCCACAAAGGCAGGAAAGGTTCCCTGGTGGCAATTGTTACTTAGGCGAACGAATAGAATACAAATTAACAATAGCCCCACAAAAGTGTACTTTCCACTATTTTAAGCCAACCAATAAAAAATGATTGGTCAGTTGCTCAACTGCCTAAGACCCAATCAAGCAGGAGCTGGACACCAAACTTGGAGTTTCCATGGCAACTGAGAGAGAGAGAGAGAGAGAGAGAGAGAGAGAATATCTCACATCATCAATGAATAAACATTACTTGTCAATGGGAAAGGTCCTCCAGACAAAATAATCTTAAATTCACATCCTCAATTTGCTTACCAGTTCCAGGCCTTTCCAGAAGCCAAGCAGTCAGCCAATGAAAAGACTCTTGCCCGATACATTGCAGCTCCTTCCACTTCGTATCTTACAATTACATCTCTAAATTCAAGTTCTTTTTCCTTTTGAATTCTCCTCCAAAAATATCCCAATTACTTTGAAGGTTCATTGTATATAGCATAGATTTGAATGAGAAATCGGAATTGACTTTTGAGGCAAAAAAAAAAAAAAAAAAACTCAAAAACACATCTGTACAATTATTACAGCATCAAGCAAAAGAAAATAAATCCACCTGACTAATGTGCCTACGGTTACTCTATATTCTCCTGCTCTTGTTCTAACTTGCACTTGGAAGCCATCATTAATCGAAATTCATCAAAATCCACGAACCCATCACGATCCTTATCGACCCCCTTTATCATGAGCTTGCAATCTCGCAGGCTGCACTTGTCAGAGCCAAGACCAATCAGAACCTTCTGCAACTCCATAGCCGAGATCAGTCCATTATTGTCCAGATCAAATATTAGAAATGCATCCATAAGGCATTCCTCTTCGTCATCTTCTTCACATCCACCAAGTTTTCCATCACTTCCGTTCACAGCATCAATGAATTCGCCCACATCAATTAGCCCATCACCGTCGCAATCCATTTCTTTCACCATTGCCTGCGCTTCCTTCTTGGCTTTTGATTTTTCGTAGCCAAGACAAGAAAGCACTTGGCTTAGCTCGTAGGGAGTAATCTTGCCGTCACCGTTCGCGTCGATGAATTTGAACACTTGTTTCAATTGGCTGGACACTTCCATGGATGCAAAAGACGAAGTCCACAAGTCAAAACCTGAAGACAGCTGCTTGCTTCTTATTCCCTTACATTTCCTCCCGACCCTTTTGCGCAGAGCCCTCAGGCAACTTCTGATACTGTCCAGCATGTTGTGTGTTCTGTCTGTGCGCATCTGTTTCAGTTAGAGAGAGAGAGAGAGAGAGAGAGAGAGAGATAATTGGCAGGAAATATGGTGATCACAGTTATATAGTGTGGAAGGAAAAGAGAAATCATATGGGACTTAATTCTATGGGTACAAATACACGGTCTTGACCAAAATACCGGGCAAGCCAATACCAGACAAACCCTCAGTTTTGGAAGTCCTTCGTTGGAAGTGGTTTCCGCAGTAAAAGACGGCGATCTAGAATATTTATATTTCGACAAATATTAAGAATCAGGGACTCCTTAAAAAATAAAAATAAAAAGCACCTTATCTTTCTCCTGGAAAAAACACCAGAGAAAGATTGGGCTCTATGCCCTAGTCAATGTCATTATATGTATGTTCTCCGCTACAACAGGAGATATTATTCCTGTTTTACATCTTGTCAGCCTACGATGTTTACTTTTGTTCACGTTGGGAAGTCATGCCCGCGTTGTCGCCGCAATGCTCTGTGGGTCAATGGCTAGCCCCTGCTAATTGGCGAATTAAGAAGGTTTGATAATTATTAGCAGCTACATCAAGTTTAGTACGCTTTAATTCTCACTTTTATTTTTTTTTTAGGAAGAGAAAAAATTTTTCTTAAATTTGCTTATTTACTTAAAAAGAAAATAAAATGTTTTCAAGTTATTTTTTTAATTTTTTAAAACAAGGAAAAAAATTTTAAAATTTATTTTTTTTTCTTAAAAAGAAAGAAAAAAAAATATAATTTAAGTATATTTTTATTTTTCTCTTCTTATATTAAAAAACAAAAAAAATTAAATTAAGTGTATTTTTTCTTTAAAAAAAAAAAACCTATCCAAAAAGTTTTTTTTCTAAAAAGAAAAAAGATAAAATTTTTTCAAAAATTAATTTAATTTCACTAACTAATTTTTTTCTCATTTAAATCAACTAAAAAATAATTTTAATTTAAATTAAATTTAATAAATTTTAAATTTTCACATTTTATTATTTTTTAAATTCTTATTAAATATATAAAACTCATGTAACAAATGAATTTAAACCTAAATACTACATTATAATTTAAATTAAGTTTAAATTTGTGTATTTTATAAGTTCTAAATTTATAATAAAAATTGATAAAATAATAAAATTTAAAATAAACTAAATCTAGTTTAAGTTTAAATTCAACAGATGCCACGAAGCAGGCCATAACACGAGGACCTACAAGAAACCCTCTACTTCTCATCGTCCTAAGATGCCAGGACCAGTGAGTCATATGTTTCAAGTTGGTCAACCGAAATTGAGTAGATCATGCACAATATTTATATTTACATTTTACTTTCTGTCGTGTAGATACAAAGGAGCGAAAAAAGGATTGCCCAGAGGGCCACACAACTAAGGGACTTTAATTTCATCAGTCCTCAACAGCTGCAAGGTGGGAGGAACCAAAGAATGGTAGGAGACAGAAGAGAAACACTCTGGAGTCTAGAGTCCATAACTGACTTAAGGACTGACTCAGTTGGCTGATCACATTGTCATATCTCTCTTTTTGTTTTTGTTGAAAACTTTAACAGCCTATTCCCAAAGAACCATATGTCATTTAATAGTATTTGTTGGAGTAAACTTGGGGTATACTAAGATGCAATCTGTGGTTATGACTCTGGTTTTTTGATTTTAAATGGGAAATGCAAAACCACTTTGTTTACTTGTGAGCTGTTGATTTTACAATCGGTTAGAGGTGTACAATTAACACAAACTTTCGTCTTACAGAACCTATTTCATTGAATAAATGTATCTTCATGGCATTACTTCAAGTGATAGATACAACTCCCAGAAGCTAGAAATTGCAATTTAACAATGCCTGAGAGCATTAACATTACTGCTCCAATGGAGAGTACAAAATGCAGCCTCTCACCCTTCTTGAACATCTAAAAGCTTCCAAATTTTACTTCGCATCTTCCTTCTCATTACTCATTGTAGTTCCTACCCCACATTCATCTCCACTAGCTCTACCAACATTCCCAATTGCAGTAAGGAACAACACCACCACCCATGAGAGAACCAAAGAGCCCCATCGGCAACGTGATTGCCACCTTTCTTATTGGGTTGCATTCTCTGTAGCAGCAACCCTCCTTAAGAGTCCAGGAATAATCTGGCTGCTTGCTCTAGGACAGATTGGGAGTTGGATTGGAGGATCTAGCCATTCAGAAAAAAAAAAAAAAAAAAAAAAAACAAGACATCTCCTTAACCGCTGACCTAGGTTGATGTCCGCCCACGATGTCTTCACACTTGAAGAAGGTTGGTTATAGTAGCAGCAAGACATCTCCTCAATCTCCTCTTTTTGCTTCTCTCGTGTCATACCTTTTTTATCTCTTTTATTTCTCTTGGGTTAAAAAGTAAAGCATATTAGGTTCTCTTAATTGGACCCCAATTTTTTTTTTTTTTTTTGGTTTTTTGCGGGGTTTGCTGCCATAATCAGAATTGAGAGAGAGAAAGAGAGCAATTTTAGAGTGAGAAACAGATGAGGATAGAACGAAGCGGAAGAGACAAAAAAAAAAAGGCCAACCCCGGAGGAGAAAACAACGAAAATATCCGCGTCGGACTAAAACGCTGACTGGGATGAAGACATTTGACGACATCAGCCTTCCAGCTACGACAAACTCAAAATGATATCCACTCCACTGGTAATTAGACTATATATTATTTTAGTTACTGATCAGGATTTTAAAAATTGAATACTCAGTGAGTATACCTAGTAATTTTTCAATGGTAATCAATTTCAAAACTAGAATCCAATAAGGCATCCCAGAAAGCATCTCTTTGAAACTACCAGCAAGGCCCATGGTTTTGGCGCATCCAAGTTCCGTCCCCACCCAGACAGCTATGCCCCATGAGGATAAACATAGGCTCGGATGTTGACATCATACACTTGGATCCACGCTACCACGAGCCAACAATAATTTCTTGCCCTAAAAGGGGCACGCGGAATAAATCAGAGACTCAGTCGACATCAAGGTTGTGAATCCACCCCGATGGGCCCCATCCTTCGTTAAAACTCGATCTTATCCAGCGGCGGATCCGAGCACCATCAGCCTAACCATTAAGAATAACGACTTCCGTACGCCCCCCCCCCCCCCGCGTTAAACAGACGAGGAGTCTACCTCGGTTCATAATCAACCGGAAGTCAGAACTCAACCTACACCACGTAATTGTAGCTGTAACGTAGGTATGTAATTCAATTGCATCTTCAAATGATCCAGAACACAATTAAAGAGCAGCCTCGATTGGAGTCCAATTCCAATTCACAAAAATAAATTTGTGACATTTGGGATAATCACTGCAAAACATATCATTAAATGGAGAGGGTTCTGCATTATATGTTCAAGAAACGAACTTTTTTACAGGAAATGGTTCAGGAGGTCATCTCGTTGAGAAGGATAATCAAAGAAAAATATTTTGACTAGCGTACATGAAAACTCCTAACGATATCTGTAACTTCTGAATAGAGGAGGTGCAATGCTCCTTAGCCCAAAAGCACCAGCTAATCACAACCCGTTGCTACCTCTTCACTACTAACGATCTACATCTCCCAATAGCACTAATAAAACAGCAAAGCCGAAGTAAACAAAAACTATGAAAATCGGGTAACGAAGGGCACATTCCCAACTTTTGCCCAACCTTAGCTGTGTCAACAGGATCGAAGTAAAATAGGAGCCACTGATGAGCTGAGCATATCACTGAGAGCTACCTGGACCTCACTCGAACCATGCTCACAGCTAATCAGGCCTGATAATAAGGGGAAGAATTCTGTCAAGTTCTTCTCAAATGCAGTCTCTCCCAGACTACAAATGGCCTGGAGAGTTGCAACAATAAGAGGTGCACGTGCAGCCAATTCCCTATGTTTTCCAGAACCAGAGGGAATCATCCAATGATGCTGTCCACCAGAGGGAGACTCGTGTGCCTGTCCAGATTGGGCACTTTGAATGTAAAATTGTAATACCTCCCGGCACAGGTTGACAAGACAGGATTCCACTTCAGCCTCATGATAACATGCAGGCTGATCTAGGACAAGATTTTGTAGAAATGTAAGACAAATTTGATAGGACTCATTCTCTAGGCGCAATAATGGTGGGTCTTGCATTTGGGTCATGGAACCAAACTCTAGCAGCTTTGAACGTAGAGTGGTATTGGTATTGACCTTGTGTGCATAGGACGCCACATCATGTAAAGCTTCATAGAGGACTAAAATAATTTTAGCCGAAAGATGAGGTCTATACATGGTGTAGATTTCCATTACCGCCTGCCAGATAAAACAAGAGTTTTCATGTTCAAAATCAGCTGAAGCAGAATATAATTACAACCATATGCATACTTAAGGAGACTCAAACACAGTGGTCCATGTTCAAGATAGATGTTAAGGTTTCCCACCATCCAAAAAGAAAAAAAAAATGAGAGACAACACACCTGAATCAGTAGGAGTTGAACAGCAGCTCGACACTTTGCATCAGATAAAGAAGCATAAAGCTGATGTGTCATCAATCTCTCTGAATCTTCGTCAGATATGCCAGCTCCACCAGACTCTCCATTATTTTGTCCAGTAAACGAATGTCGGTGGCTAACTCCCACCAAATCCCCTCTAACAATGTAAGAGAAACTAGGGCAAGTTGCATTGGCTGCCTCTTTTAATGACAAAACCACTTCTAGCCACTTCTCTTCTGAAAATAGATCACCAGAATTGCTCATCAAACGGACAAGTGCTGCTATACCAATTCCAGCAAGGCTTTGGTGAGGACGCCGAATGAAGCTAACAAGAAGTACCAACACCTTCCTCAAAAGTGGATTGACAGTGTTATAAAATTTGACAAAAAGATCTACAACCAATTGCAGGGCCAATGTGCATGTCTCATAGAGCCACGCATCTTGATCAGCCTCGCCTGTGTCACCATCAATAACCTGCCCAGGGGAATCACCCCCTGTAGGATCAATAGCATGCCGCACATAATCAAATATTGGAAAGAGGACTGATTCAAAGACTCGTTCCCATAAAGGTAGAGAGAAAAGGTGACCATGATTCCGTAAAGTATCAAACAGCACTTGTAAGGCACTCTTCCTAATTTCAGGTCTAGGATCAAAGCTGAGTTCTGACAAACCTGTGTAATAAAATACAAATAATTAACGGGTAAGAAGGCAAGAGGAAAAAACAATTACAATGAAGAAATTATTTCCAGAAGGATAACAATGCAGTTTCCTCACCTGCTAACAAAGGGAACCAGAAATAGAGATGATCTTCTTTATCTGTGATCCCTCCATTATCTTGTTTTCCATCTTTTCCAGGGGCTTCCTTGTCCTTGTTCCTTGAAGAAGATCCCAGATCCCCTTCTGCAAGTTTAGTGGCACAAAACCGAAGAAAGGCAATTGCATTGAGGCTAATTTCTCTGTTGAACCGGCTATTAGTGAATGCAATCAAGCAATTTACACAATCTGTGAAGGTGGTTGTTTCAGTCTCAGTAATGTAAGGGAAATAATCTCGAATAATCTTCTCCATTATTTCAAAGGACAAAAGAACAATATTTTTGTGGTCGTCATAAGCAGCTGTTGTGAAAACCTGTCATAGTAAAGTGACTTAAGTCATTAACAATATAACAGGCAGAATGATACACAATACCAGGTCAAAAATAAATGTTAAAGACTTTATACCATCATTTATTTGCTTTAGATTAATTTGACTACAGATAGAACAAAATAATAGGCAAAGAAGATTACCATAAACATGCTCTTCCACCCTGATTTTACATTATTCACACGGGATAAAACCATCTGCGAGACACATCTGATGATAAGTTCTCTAATTTCAACAGCACTACTTTTACGCATAACAATGACAAAAGGCTTCATAAATTCATTCTGGAAATTGTAGTTAGCCAACTCTTCTCGCTCTAAGAATTTCATAGATAATTGACGCAAAGAATCCATAGCAAAAATTGCAATTGACAGATTTTCGGAACAGCCAATTGTCACAAAGAAATCAGAGAGCACGTGCCAGATGCTTGACCACACAAGTCTGATGCGATTCATGTTATAGTGCCTGTCATATGAAATTAAACCAAGTAAATCATGCAATAATGGCAATAGCAGAAGATAATACCCATAAATCACAGGAAAGAACAATGAAATGAGAGGCACTTTAAAGTAATTATAAATGGGATAATACATACGCAATCTCAACAATCTTTGTGAGGCTAAAAACACGTGGATCAGAAGATCGCAGTTCCTCCATAGAGACTTTACAAAGAGCCTTGACAAAATCAATGATTGCCTCACTGTTCAATTTCTGGCTCCGAGTGAATATACGGATCATTTCAGAGCTGCCAACTTGTTCTAACATATTCAAATTGGAGACTAAACTGTTCATCTGCTCAGATGTGACAGCACCAGAAGCATTGCTACCAATACCTGCACTATCATATGAACCCCTCATTACAGTAGCAGCTGCATACTGCATCCTCCCATGTCCTTTCTTTTTCAAAACAGGAAGAATGTTTGACTTAGTTTGTTTTGACTTTTCAGACTCATTCTGGGGGAAGGCAAAAAAGGTAGCATCAGGAGGAGCACCCTCTCCCAAGAGATGTAGATGTTCAAAGCGTGAGACACATGTCAAAATATGCTCCCATGCTTCTTGCAAGTAATTCCCATCTTCATCTGCAATTGTAACTATTGCCTGTCAATAATGTCAATCCAAATCCAGAGTTAGATCCACATGTAAATTGCAACTGATGGGAATCACTAATCTATTCTGAATGCTCCAATCTGCTCCATATATTTTCTGCAGTAGATATGTTACTGTTCCTCAATGGTCAATTTTAATGTGGAGTTCAGCATTACTCTTCCAAGCATCAATAATAGCTATTGATCTCTAAATGTTTTTCTCATTGTTTCTAAATAATTAATTATCCTCACAAAAAATAAAAAAATAAAAACCATTTGTATAAACTAAAGCAACCCCATTTTCCATAAAATCCTAACTCTTTACTTCAATGTCAACCATTCTCTAGGCACTACAACAATTGGACGGTAAATATTTGAAACCTGAGGCAATTTATTGTTTAAGTTCCCATTCTAAATGCAAGTAAATCTTCTTTGGTTCTACAGCTGTACCAGCAAGTTAATCAAGACATATTAAGTGAATTAATTTACAAGTAGAAGCAAAAGACTGCAACATCCAAGGTAGAGTGTAGTGTGTGTGTGTGTGTGTGTGTGTGTGTGTGTATCAATTTTGAACACCAAGTAAATTTTACCACCTACCTATCTTCACTAATTATTCTTTATGTTTTAGTGCATTTTGGGCATATTGTATTTTTCATCTTGACAGAAATCCTTGATTATAAAATCAAGAACAAATTGGATCAGACAGCAATCCCATCTTTTTTGTCCATAAGAGATCTGGAAAGAAAGAACCAACCTTGATAGCATCAACATTTTTCTGCTTGATGTCAGCAGGAGAGTGGAGAGAAGTAAACTTTGCTAGTGAAGTCACAAAAGCGTCTCTATGTGTTTTCATGGACATTACAGCAGTCACATGAATGGCGCAACGGAAACCTTCAAGACAGAGATCTATAACCACTTCATCGTCACTCTGGTCAAGAGGAACACTGAAGGCAGCCAGCATAGGAGCCCAGCATACTTCAATCATGAACCTAAGAATCACCACATCTGTTGCTGCATAGTAAACTGACCTGCAAATTGCAATGTCAGCATAGATCAGTAAGAACTTAGATGGCTTGATTGCTCATAATCCATAGGTACCACCAATTGAAATCATATTAAATTTTATGGAGAGAAATTCCCCTCCAGAAAAATTGTCTTTCTTGTGCTCCAGCATCAATGAATGCTAAACATAAGAGCATTTGGCAAGAAAAAATAAGTAGCCCTATATACATATTAAAACTGCTAAATTGAGATGACCAGGGTATGGGGGTGCAATTTTAGCACACAGCTGAATGTACATGTAAAGTTTCCAAGATTTCAAAGGAAGAGGCAATAAGTTCTGGGACATTGAAAAGCCAGCTTTCTTACTCAGATTTGCGAGCTTTTTCTTTAAATTGTTCCTGCATGTGCCTGATAAGATCATCACTACTCTCCATATGCTTTTCTTCACCCCGCTTGCGGATCACAATGTTCAGGATACTATCCAACCCTAGAATTTTGTTTGAATTCATGGACTGCCTTTGTTGAAGAGCTAAATCATCTTCTTCATTTTGATCTCATTCCTTGTAATCCGTTCAAATAATGATCTTAAGTACTCCTCAGGTAGATCCTTTCCATCATCAATGCCACGATTGTTTCTTATAAAATCATCAGCTGACATCTGCAAGAATTTTTTGAGATGAAGTTATAAATATCAAAGTCCAACCTACTCAACATGATGAAATCCAAATATATCAACACACCTTGTTCTTCACCATGGGATTATGAGCATCAGTATTGAGCATTATCACAGAGTAAGCAAGGACATAGGCAGTATCAGCACTAGTAAAAACTTTTGGGTTACATTTGCAATAACGCTCAGCAAACTTTTCCATGATACGATCAATTTTCTGTGCCTCACCAGGTAACCTAAACCCCTGTAAAAAGGCCCTGATAGCCTCATCAAACTCCATGCCTTGAAAGTCAAAAGAATCCACATAGGCATGCATGACTTTCAATGATAACTCTTCCCTTTCTCCTAGATAATCACCAATAAAAGTCTTGTTCAACCCAGACGAATTTTTGAGAAATGCTGCTATCTCCTCTGGTGAGTTGCCCACTTTATTTGCATTGATAAGGAATTCAATCCCTTTCTTAGGTTTCCTATTAAAAAGTGATATACCTTCCTGCCACAAGCTGCTAATTAGATTTCCATTGGCAAAAGCCCTGCAAATAAATAGAAAGACAACAGATCTGCATTTAATCCAAACATTATGTCAATAGTACCTGAAGTTCCAACTTGTAAGCTCGCCGTTGCTCAATAGTGGCAACATCAGAAGATTCTGTGGAAGATTCAGAATAAGAATCTGAACCTTCAACAGGCTCATCTCCATTGCCATTGGCCAAGGGAAGACTTCCGGATTCAGGGCTGTTCTCAGCTGCATCAACTTTCCTAGAAGAGTGGGGATCTGGAATACGCAACTGTTTGTTCATCCAGTCACCCATCGATTTCAAAATAGCCACTAAGCATTTCATGGCTTCAAGTTTCAGAGTGAACTCCTGAGGTGGCAACAGAGTAGTAGCAGTACCAGGAGGGACACCTTGTGCAGTTTTAAGAAGGCCATTGACCATTCTGAAAGAATCAAGAGAACCAAGAAAAGATTCTTAAAAGAACCTAAACAAGGACATTGTCAATACCTCTAATCATGTAGAATAATATCTTCAAATCTATGGGAGGAAATAGAACATACCTCTCAAAAATGTTTGATGAATTGACATCACAATCATAGTTAATAAAGATATCAACAAGGATTTGAGAGTCAACGCATAGCTTATCTAGAAATCGAAGCACTATCATCTTCTGTTGAAAATTTGGTTGTGCAACATTTTCCAAAACTCTCAAAACAATCATAGGAAAAAATACTCCAATCTCTGCTTTCAAACCAGCTCTAAATCTTGACACCAGACTAATGAAAATGGAGCAAGAGAGCTGGAAAACAATCATGAGACTTGACGCACTGTTCTTTAACAGTGACAAGCATAAGTATTGCTTAATGGCACCCAAAAACCTGTTTCAGCATAAGCATGAACATAAGTATTAGAAATTCAGGTCCCTAAACAAGGAAAATATCCAGATGAATACAAAAGGAAGAATATAATTCTGCAAACCAAACAGAAGATGATAATAATACTACAATAGGAGTCATAAATACCAAAATCTTTGCTACAAGGTCCTACCATTCTTTTGATGGCAGCATAGCCATTTGTGGGCAGCTTCAAGGAAACAGAGGAGAAATAACCTACTTGATGGCAGAATAGCCAGTTAGAAACATAACTGACTCCCTCCAATAAAATTCAACAACCAAAAAGATGATACCACCAAAGCTACCTCTAAGAGTTATGCCTCTGCTTTCAGAGCTTTCACAAAACCAAAGAAAACAAGAAAGAGAGTCCCAATGCACGAAGCTCCTATACTGTGGGGTCTGGGGAAGGGTCTTTCCTTTGTTTTCACAAAGAAGCTGTTCCCACACAATAAAAGGACAGACACTTGTCTGTCCCACATAAAAACCCTAACATTAGGAATCCCAACTGCACCAAAATTATTGCCTACAAAACAAATAACTTCTGAATCCCTTGAAATGAGTGAGAGAAGCAATAAACCAAATTTTTTAGACCTCAAATCAAGATAGATATCATTTTCACAGCTATTCCTCAGCTTCCAAACAAGGACCATTTTCCCGTTGGTCATTATACCATCCCCTGGAAACCTAATAAAAGCTAAAATGGCAGTGCTCCAAATCTCAAGTAAGTTATCACAATCCCACCTCCTACAAGCACACAAACTACATTTGATACTTGCATAAAAGGATACTGAAAGATTGCTTCCCCAGGCTGCATTAACAGCTATTATTGCTGGTTGCTAATCTAAATGGTCAATATTTTCCACTACAACATTTCACACCTGTAACAACTTCCTACTAAGGCAATATTTCATCCGACGATTTTGATGGGCAATTATCTGCACAAACAAAGCTAAACTAGCTTTTGGTAACCAAATGATCATCAAGCACTGCAAAATTATCAAGATTTCTCTACAGCTTTATAAAAGATATTAAAGTGGACAACTTAAATTTCTGGAACCTGAATAAGAAATTGATTCTAGTGGAAAAGAAATGACAAGGAAGCATCCAATGAAATGTGTAAACACAGAGATACCTGTCACTAGTCCTAAAGACTGCCCCAGCATTCTCCAACAAAATTTTTAACAGCTCCAAGGCTACAATCTTCCCTTTCATCAACTGGGGATCTGCGGAGGCCTCTTTAGGAGGTGTTTTCATGGATAACTTGCAAAGCGCTCTAAAAACCAAAAATGCATCTCTCCTCAACTTGTTCCCAATCTGAACCTCTATGTCATCATCTCTCTCCATTTCCCCATCAGCCAACTCACCTTTCCTCCCCTCCAGTGCTGTTTTATACATACTAATCTCCCAATACTTGGCATCCAACATGTCTTTATCCGTGGAATCCAACAAATCTGTTGGGTTAGTGGTTTCAACGGTCGTAGTCTCAAAAGCCCCGTCATGTCCCCCTAATGAAACCCTAGTTGGTGTCCCCAAATTCAAAACCCCATCGATGTCCTGCATGACTCTGGTGATAAACCCTTGCACAAACATCGTCATTGACCCATCGGCATCCGACTTCTCAACAGGCTCCATCAACTCAGCTACTACAATTGGTTGAATGGGGACCGTTGATGAGTCTGCCTCCATTCTCCGAAACACAATGACTAGCATTTGGATCAAGGAAGCTTTGGCAGTCGTTTGATTCACCAAATTTTTACTCCCCAAATATATATCATAGCAAGTCCTCACTATCCGCAACAAGCAATCTCCGTGAATCCTCAGCGAAATCGACGTAACAGCAGATAATAGCGTCTTCAACACCGCCAGCTCCATTGCCTCATCGCCAATATCGTGACAATTACAAACGGATTCGATCAACTTCGCCAACAGTTGCGCTTCAGCGCCTGCAGATGGGTCGGCCTCACCGCGCAAGTAACCGTGGGCGATTAATTTCTGGATGCAATCAACGGCCGGATCGACGATCTTGATAAAAGCGGTGCCACAAGCATTGATCAGAGGGCTGAGAATAGATTCCGATTCAGCAAGGGAGTACTCAGTGGCCCCGCTATCGTGGAGTGGGCCGGTGACCGAGGCATCGGGGTCGGAATCGGAAGGAGAGGAAGGCGACTGCGGCTGGCTCTGCGGAGAAGTAAGCCGCTCGAGAACGGCCTTGCATTCGTGAGCGAGCTTGGAGTGCTTGCGCCAGGACGCGTTCTTGACGATCTTCTCGAGGGCAGGGGCTACTACTCGGGTGAGCCGGGAATCGGCTTCCGAAGAAGCCATTCCCGAGACAAGACGAGCTCGTGGCTCAGTGACCCGCTCAGATCTGGAAGCTGGAGAGCAAATGCTAGTGCGCGTTTGGTTTCTCCAGATCGGATCGCATAAAAAAAAAAAAAAAAAAAAGAAAAACCACAAAAAAAATAGAATATCAAGAAACGAAGATAGAATTAGAGGGAGAGAACACAGCCTCTTGAATCCGCGTACGGAGCGAGGAGCGTAAAGAAGGTGGGTTGGGGTGGGTTGAGATTTAGATCGCCTTTCGGCCTTTCTCATCAAATGAAAGTCCCATACCACCATACCATACATACACATAAATGAAATCTACACACTTATGAATTGACTGAAATGCCCTTGGTTTCCTAATCTGACATTTATGTAATAATAATGGAGGCTCCGATATAGGAATTTTATTAAGACGTCGACAGTAACGGTAGCTCATACACAAGTGGATGCTCAATCATTGGCCGTTACTACTCATTCTAAGATACCTATATATATGTATATATATTCCGATCACCGGCTGGCTGGGTACTCGGGAACTCGGGAACTCACTAGCTTCTGTGTTATTTAATTAATTCTTTTTTTTCTTTTTTTTTTTTTGAAGACAATTATATGCAGTTAATAATTACTCTGTAAAATAATTATGGGCTATAATTTTTCTAGCTTTCAAAGATACATGTAGCATCTTTTATTTTTGCTTTTCTTCAATGGAAAGCATGACTTATTGTTTTAAAAAAAAAAAAAAAAAAAGAAACGTAAAGACCAATTCTGAGATATTTTCCTCTTTTCCGCGCTCCTCGGATTTCTAGAGACCATTCATCATTAGAACTTAAAACATGCTCTTTGTTTGTTTGAGGAATAAGGTATTCGACTATTCATGATTTCTTGTTTTATCTTAAGCTTTGTTGCTCAGAGTCCGTCTATCCCCTTCCGACAAGTCACGGTCGTTCGGTCACAGCATATGCAAAATATGTATAAACATAATTTTGCTGTCGATTTTGGTCAATTGCATCAGCACGCCAACATGAATAAAAAGAAAATGAAATAATTGAATTTGGTCGCTACGAATTATGATGTAAAAACCTCAATTTCAAGTTAGTATTTCGATTTGACATTCGCAAATATTTTTGGGGGCTCGAGTTTCAAAAATAGTTTTCGCAACACCCACCAATTAATGGTCTTGCCAAGAGTTGATGTTCACCCAAGTTCAATTCCATAAAAAGTAATATTAGTTGGAATTTTTTTTGATAGGAATTTAGGTGTTATGGTCAATTTGAAGAGTGAAGGATTTTGATAATTTAAACCATTGAATAGGTTATTTAGTTTAGATTATTGTTTGATAATTATGTATAATTATTATTAATCCTATTTTGATTAATATGGTCTCATAAAAAGATTTGAGTTTCTTAGACCTATTTAAAAATAAAATTTAAATAATAATTTTAAGATTTTTATGAAAAGTACGTGTTAAAAAAAATTTAATATTTTAAAAATTTATTTTGATATAATAAGATTAATGAGATTTTGAACATATTTTTGAAGTAATTTGAGTGTTTGGGAAAATTGTTTGAAAATGGATATTACGAACAACCACCTTTTAGGTTGAAAATATCATTTAGGGAGGGATATTTGAAATTACCCCTCTTTATTTTTGGAAATTTGTTTATAGAGAGAGCTAATCTTAACCACCATTTTAGTTCTCTTACTAGAAGAGGCTTCTTTTAAGTGTGTTGATAATGAGGCAATCCATGTTTTGATTGTAACTTAGGCTTCAGTTGTTAAAGTGGAAATATTAGTAAGATTAATAATTAGACGTGAAGAATTTTATGAGTAGGGTAATAGAGGATAAGGAGAACTTGAGGAGCTTAAAAGGCTTGGTTGTTTACCTAATTCTTCCTCCTATATAAATTAAACCCACATTTTAAGGGGCTCAGATGAGATTTGAGTGGTAGGTTTCTATTTGGGCATAGTGAACCTTGTAAAGGCTCTCTTATAAAGGAATCAGGAAGAGAATTTGATGAGTTATGAAGAAATTTAATATAAAAGAAAAATAGTTAAAATAAAATTTTGTTTAAAAGTAATATTTTGAATTTTTTTAAAAAAATAAACTTAGTAGATTGACAAATAAAAACTTTTGATTTAATAAATTATTTTAAAATTTGATGATATATAAAATAATGATTAAAGTTCTTTTTTAATTGTGAAACAATATTATTGATAGTCATTTTAATGTTTAAAAGTAAAAAAAACAAATTATTCATGTTGATTTTTAACTTGCTTAAGGATCTCACAATAGTTTCAACTATCTTATGTAGATTTAGGTTACATATATTAAGGCATAAAAGTTCTTTGACTTACCTTTTGATTTGCTGCACTATGGTTGGATGCTTGGAAGACTAAGGAATGAGATGTTTCTCAAAACAATTATATAAGGATTTGTAGATTAGATTGAATTTGAGATAAAAATCTATGATATAATTAAAATTACCTAAAAATCTTTATAGTTGAGATTTATTAGTAAGTTGATTTGAGAATTTATTAGTAAACTAAATTGACTTCTTCGTAGGAATAATAGTTCTTTGATAAATATAATGGTTAAGGAATTTAATGCTAATTTGAAATATATTAATCTTGGATTTACACAGACTATTTTTTCTTCCAACATTTATGAAAATAATGAGATAGTTGAAATGTTAATCAATAATTGATAAAAAAACTAATACATCATCAATATAATTAATTTTAATAGAATATCTAGAATTCAACCAAAACAATTCCACCAATAGATGAACTCAAAGGGAGATGAGACAATAGTTTTAGTTAAAGTATCCATAAAAGGGCTATAGTATTAAGTGTGTAGTTGTTGAAAATTTTAATAGTAATATTAACAAATTATTTTTATGTAATTTTTTTTTAAGAATTAGCTAATAAAAATAATTTATTTAAAATTTTTTTAAAATTTTTTCTATAAAATTATTTAAAAACTTATTTAGTATGATATTAAAATAGATTTATTATTTTTTTTTAAATTAGATATTATATATTTATAATTATATGTTTAAATTAAATATTTTTATATTTTAATTAATTATTTTTATTAACTTAAATTTTTTGTTATAAAAATTATATTTTAAAAATATATATTTTTATAATTTTAATTTTTTGTAATAATTATTTTTTATAAATTTAAATATTTAATATAATTATTTTTTTTCTTAGTTAAACATTAATCAATATTATCAATATTATGTAACATCAAAAATAATTTTGCCATCTTGTGTTCGGTTTCGGTGTTAATTTGGTATTTAATATGATATTTTTGTTTATCATACGTAAAAGGGAACGTTGCGTCGCCGGAAACTAGTTCGGAAGCGGATTGTCCAAGACAAAACAACCCAGCATTCTCAAAGCTTGGGCCTTTTCGCAGCCCTCTGTTACTACAGTTCTGTATTCTGTTCCTCAGCAATTGGAATCGCAATTCGCTTTCTAATTCCATATTAACTTAAATGCCCGACTTTGGCAATCATGGCCCATTACGCTGGCAATAGCCTTCCATCTTCCTCCCTAATGTACCCCAGAAATGATGTAATTGCGAAACCCATTTGCTGCCAATTTCTGGGTAACCCAGTGTCACAGAAGCTCGCAAAAAATTTTGGATCTTTTAAATCCTCACGCCTTCAACCAGTAGTAGCAGCCCTTGTCGATGTAAAGGAGGCAGAAAATGTGAAGAAAAGTGAAGAGAGGCCAAAGTTCAAGTGGGTAGAGATTGATGGGACAAATATCTCGGAAGCCCAGAAAAGGGCCATATCCGGACTCCCTTACAGGATGACCAAACGATGCAAGGCAATCATGAAGCAAATAATCTGCTTCTCCGGCCAGCAGCAGGGCAGCCGCCGCTTGTCTGATTTGTTGGGTGCGTGGGTGAGGATTATGAAGCCCAGACGAGCTGATTGGCTTTCAGTTCTCCGAGAGTTGAAAAGGATGGAACATACCCTTTATATTGAGGTAAGTACTCTTGTTTCCTGTTTAGAGTCAAAATTATTTTTGGATTTCTTGCGTTTTATCTGCTGCATTGATATTTGGTTCAGAAATCTGATTATTAGTTGATATTTGCTTATTATTATTGTCGTTTTGTAATACTATAATGTCTGGCAAATTTGAATAATTGTGTACATGTTATACGCATAACATCTTGCGGCTTCAATTGCTCCTGTCCAGAGTCATTGTTCCAGTAATAGGTAATTAGTTAACCCATGTTGTGCGCCATGTTAAAACTGCTCTTACTGGTTCTGCATTTTTTTCGCATTTCATCGCGTTTTCAGTCCTCTCCTTTTTTCTATTTCTCCGTGTTGTTGAAGTCCAATTCCTTTCTTTGCTCTCACTTCTGAATTTGAGCATCCTCCATATTCTGTGAAGTTCCTGGTTGTTTACTTCAAATGTGATAGTTAATTTATTGGTTCTTGCATCCTTCTTAGGTGGCAGAATTTGCACTACTGGAAGAATCTTTTGAGGCGAATTTTCGTGATTATACAAAATTAATTCATTACTATGGGAACCAAAACCTTCTTCAAGAAGCAGAGAATACTCTGGTAGCCATGAAGAGAGGGGGCTTCACTTGTGATCAAGTGACTCTAACTACCATGATTCACATCTATAGCAAGGCTGGCAATCTTAAGTTGGCCGAGGAAACCTTTGAAGAGCTGAAGCTCCTGGGCCAACCACTAGATAAACGATCATATGGCTCAATGATCATGGCTTACATCAGAGGTGGAAAACCTAGCAATGGGGAGGCTTTGCTTAGAGAAATGGACATGCAGGAAATTTGTGCTGGAACTGAGGTTTATAAGGCATTGTTGAGAGCATATTCCATGGTTGGTGATGTTGAAGGAACTCAAAGGGTATTTGATATGATTCAGTTTGCTGGTATTCCTCCTGATGTGAGAGTGTGTGCCCTTGTTATAAATGCTTATCAAATGGCTGGTCAAAGTAAAAAGGCACGCATTGCATTTGAGAATATGTGGAATGCTGGTCTCGAACCAAGTGACAAATGTGTGGCTTTGGTGCTGGCTGCATATGAAAAAGAAAACAAGCTTGACAAGGCCTTAGATTTTCTCATGTGTCTGGAGAGAGAGGGAGTTATAATTGGCAATGAAGCCTCAGAAATTCTGGCAGACTGGTTGAGAAAGTTAGGAGTGGTGAAAGAAGTGGAGCTTGTTCTGAGAGAATATGCCCCAAGAGAAGTAACTTCCAAGATTGCTGTATCCTGAAATTGTTTTCACATATCCCTCCAACAAGTTCAAAACTTCTAAAAGTCTTTTAGCGTGACGCATGAGAATTATGAGTTCTCCGGTATATCTTCTCCTTTTGATTGCTAAGAGCGAGAAATGATAGATTTGGTATCTTGGTAACTGATGGCATCCTCAACTTATTTCCCGTTTTGTCAAAAAGGAGGTACATATCCCAGCATCAGCTGCATTTCCCATCCTAGAAGAGAGGCTATACCTTTTTGTGCAATCCGACTTTTGTGATGAAGTTTTATATGCTCTCAGCAATTTGCGCCAGTGTATGTCACTCTTATTGTAACTTGGCTTCTTTTTGGCTGAAATAACATACATCTGGAGGTTATAATTGGCTGATTTCCGAATGTTTTGGTTTTTTCCATTTTGCCTTCTGGGGGGAAAATGAACTTCTGGGTCACTGCTGCATAATGGAATATTTCATACTTGAGCTAATTTATCTACAGGTTCGTTCTCGAGGATTACACGCCCCCTGCACTCCTTACAATATTTGAGTGCTAGTACCCGGATGAACAAAATGGGGAGAGAGGACTCCTGCTGTCAATTTTAATGAAACTCGGGATTATCTCGAAGCCCATAGAGGCCTAACCCTCCCTATATTTGGACAGCCTTGCTTGTCCATGCTTTATTCAGCCGGCATTGATGTGGCCCATCTGCTGTGTACGAAGCTTGCCTACCTGTTCAATGTTTGAGCAATCAGCGTGCGGCCTCTCGTGTAATATGGTTCTTGGAGCCCAATAATCATCGGGCCACCGGCCACGCATCTACACCTGCACTGACCTGGATTTGATACTTTTGGGTCTCAGTTAGTAAGAGATATCTTGAACTACGAAATAGATTTTAGAAATTTAAAAAAGGTTATGTTAAGCAATTTTAATAATTAGATTTATTGATATTTCTGGCATAGTAGATGTTAAAAAATCTTGGACTTTAATCTTAAAAAAAGAAGTCTGAGATTTATAAAAATACAAAAATTATTTTTATTATATATCTCATAATCTAATAAATTATAAATAAATAAAATTTTTATTAATTATCATATCTAATGATTTTAAGTTAACTTGTCCGATTGTCCTAAAAAAAAAAAAAAATTCTAGCTCCTTTTGATTAATGGAGGTGTGACATACAGATGCAGTTGTCAATCAACCTTTTTTTTTTTTTAAAAAAAATTTTCCCTTGCGTGCATAAATGCTATTCAACGTCACTAACCTGATCTGATTAGTCATCATTAACAATAAGCATCCGAATGGAGGACAACTCTGAATAGTACTACTAGCCATTATAAAACGCCATTAGGGTGGTTGGTAATCGGGATATGTACGAGCCGCTCCTAGGAAATTGAGAAAATGTACTAATTCTACCTAGCAATGTCTTTGCTCCTGGTTAGTCATTAATTATGAAAACAAGGCACAAAGGGGTTGGCCAAAGATTCCATGTTTGAAGACAGTGCGTTAACTACCAGGTTGAGATTTCGTACACCCAAGTGTCAGGGAAATATGGCCTAACCAAATGGGTTATAATCTATTTGTTTGGCAGAAGACGACTCTTCCCTCCATCGCTTCTGGTGTTCTTAGTGACTTGGTTGGCTTATTTTCACGCCAACAAAAGTTGTACTGACATTTGGGGCCAAGGCCTTAGGCCTCGCTTGACCTTGCAATTCGTCCCACTGGGGAAAATATGAAAGTTAAATATTATCATCACAATTCAATAGAATCAACTGGGGCTGAGATGATATACCATAAGAGTAAAATTACTGGGAGATTTAAAATTCTCACAAAGATTTCTGATGTACAGAATAAAAACTCTGCCGAATAGAATTCATAAACATCAAGAAAAAAAAAAGAATATTAAATAGAGGAAAGTATAAAAAAAAAGGGGAAAAATTAAAAACAATAATCAAATGTCTGGGGGCTACTTTCCCATTGAGGTAGCCAACGGTAAGATGAAGATATTTAAGTTCCTTCTGCTGGCTGGTATCCTAATTACTACAAATTTCCTCGGCTTGTATTTGTTGGTCAGTCTCCCTTAGAGATAGATGGTGACGACAAAGTGTCACTAGATGGCAATGTACCTAATGATGAAGATCCGTGCCTTTGGAGGAGTTCACTCGCCAATGCTTGAAGATCACGGCCGCTACAGGCTGCCATTGTGTTGCTGGTACTGTCTCCAAATAGATGTGGGTCCAATTGACACTGGTGCATGGCCCACGACGCAGCCGGTTGTGCCATTGGGTCGAAGAGCAACGATAAATCGTACCTAGCAGGTATGGAAGAGGCCGGCGGGAGGTCAGCTGTTGAGAGAACAGGCGCAGTCACCAGTGTTGGTGCCGGTGGAGGGGCAGGTGGTGGTGATGGAATTTCTAGTGTTGCCAAATGGGCTTGCAAGTATGACAGCTCTGCTTGTAAATTCACCACCTGCATAGCCAATTTAGCCAGAGAAAAAGGGAATTTAAACAACTCCTTAATTAGCTGGCAGAAATTTTGATACCCCAAATCAGAAAACACATGCAAAGACAGACATTTCATGTACCTTTCATCGATATACCATTCAAAATTAAGCATAGAACTGAGTCTCGTAGTCCTAATTGAAGGCAAACCAAAACAAACATACCAAGTTGGACAAAAAGGACAAATCCCCTCAATCAAGCAGAAATGTAGAATCGGATCGCATTAGTGTGTACAATTTTATTTTTTTTTTTTAAAAGAAAAGAATTTGACAGAAGAGACAAGCTTGAGGCTTCTCAAGGGTGCTCGAAATTTGTGCCTTGGAACATGGTGTTGCGAACAACTGAAGCTTTGCTTTGACAAAGGGAAATAAGCGTGTGTTGATTATTGAACATGGTTCTTCAAAGTCATCGCCATAGGAGTACGTGAATACGAGTGTGGTTGTTGAAATTAAGTGGCGCATTATCAATGTTCCCCACCGTCGTGTGTCAAAAATTAAAACTCACACTGCTCTAGCAATTTTATATATACATTTATATATAAAATCGATGGGAACAGGTGCATCTAGCAGGGAAAAAGCCAAAATTTGCGATCATTAAAAGGGGATAAGAAAAACCGGGTTTGAAACTGTTTGTTTCATCATCTCATGGAGGCAACGAGTCTAGTATTTTATCGTTTAGAATCTGTGTGGTTTGACAAAATTGCGCCTTCTTTTCCTAATTGAAAAATCCAATGTTGAGACGTATGCGAACTGCTTTTCTTTCCCTTGACACAGGCATTGCTTCCGAGAACAAGAAAACCGACCATTTCCTTAATAACTGCAAAACACGCAATCTGCTCAGGAAAAGGGTATAAACCATGGCCCATACCATTCTCGTAACCGCCGAGTATACGAGTAGTTAATGAAAATAATTCCTTGATTTCAGTAAAGCACAAAATTCCCACCAAGCAGCACAGCACAAAAAACAAAAAGACCAGAAAATTTGCTTTCTCACTGGAAGCAGCTATTCCCATCGCCCTTGCAGCTGTGCAAAGACCACTTTAGGATCTGTTTGGTTCAGATAAAGTCGATAAATAGTAACAAGCAGTTTCGTTGGTGTTTAGTAAAAAGTAACTGAGAAATCTTAAACAGATGAGTGAGCACACGCACAGCTACCCTTCTTGCGAAGATTAAGTGGAACTAATTAAATGATTGATTCTTCATTTCGTTGAGAAGTTGAGATGTGAGAGAAGTTGAGAACCCCGTAAACTTGATTTTATCAAAGAAAAAGTCTAAGCAAAGATTGAACCGCGTAAAACAGCTCATGCCGCTAACATTTACTAAAAGGGTTATTGACAAATTGAGTGGGGAAAGTAGCGAGAATTGAAAAACAAACAAACTTCAAGGTTGGACTTAATTATTGCGTTATGTATTGTGGACAAAAAGACAATTTTCAAGAGCAACAAATGAAGCAAGTTTTATTTGTATCTCTCATTACTTTGATTGGAACGGTGATAGTCTTAAATGGGAAAAGTGGTGAGGTGAATTTAAGTACATACCTGTTGTTGAAGGGCAAAGATGTGAGCTACGCAGCCATAGACGGGGTCTCTGAGACGAGCCTGAGCCTCGTAACAAATTGTGACCACTGCGTCGGGCCGCTTATGGACGGGAATATGTAAGAGAAGCTTGGACACATTGCTGGCGCCAAAAACCTTGTGCACCGCTGCGAAATGGGCGGCACCTTGCTCTGAGTCGAAATAAGGAGCAAATATGCACCCTGCCACACACTTCCTCCTTAAGAACTTGCATGCACCACAAGGCCCCCCGCTTCCCCCCACACCACCGCCGCCGCTGCTACTGCTCCCACCACCGCCACCACTAGCACCGCCGCCAGTGCCGCTGGTAGAAGGGCCTACTGCTCCACTCATGTCTCCTTTTTTAGTTTGTTGACAGAAAAAGATTGATTAATTGGGTATCTGCCACATAATTAGGGTTTTTCACTTTGTGAGGAGGGGCATACTTGAAGATGGAGAAGAAGAGGGTTTGGTTTAGGGTTCAGTTTGGTGGGTTATGGTTCTTTTTTTTTTTTGGTTTGTATTTTTGGGGGTTTGTTTGTTTGCAGGGATTTTAATACGGGGGATTTAAAACGCTAGATGAAGTCTTTAAAGCCACGCGAGAAAGCAAACAGTCCCCCACATCTAGCTGCTTGCGTGAAGCAAACATGCGATAAGCCCTTAGCTCATATTGTCCCAAACTGTCCTTTTTATTCATTTGTCTTCCTTCCTCTCGTGAAAGCCTAACAAATTCCATGCTTTCATTCCCATCTCATCTAACCCTCTTTCCCTTTCCCCCACAAGTTTCTTTCTTTCCCTATGTATGGTTATACATACAAGTATTGTAATATATATCTGTACACAACTTTCTTTATTGCATTTAATTAGTCGTATGCGTATGAATCTGTCTTGTAAATAAAGAGCGGATATTATAAGCTGAAACGTGTCATTGAGTCTGTCTATATTTGACACTGCGTGGTTTAAGCTGTGTAGAGAGCAAAAAACGCCGACTCTCTCTCTCTCTCCCTCACAGCCTCACAGCCTGATATGATGACTCAGCTACCTAATCTTTCTATTTTGTGTATATACACTGTATAATAATACGTGTTTTCCACGAGAAAAAGCTATTGGGCGTTTAGCATGTCTTGAATGCTCACAAGTTTCATTTCCATGGCTTGTAAGCAATTAGTAATTGATGGTTTGATCCTAACAACAGAAGCTAGTGATCGATAATGCCTAAAAGGGAGATGGGGTTTAATGTGTAATGCAGAGAGGGTAATGGAATTTAACCCATGCTATCAGGTCGTCAAAATGTGAACCGACTAATAAGGGTTGGATTGGGTTGGGTTTGTATCAGAAGTAGAAAGGCACACATCATCAACCACAAAAGGACCTCAACTCGGCAAATTGCCTGATCAGGAGTACAAAACATGGTGACATTGAATTACAGTTGAGTATCCCTTACAAATTAAGTTGGTATGATGTGCTTACAATACTTGTACGCTTGAAATTGGTGATGGGGAATTCGATGATGACAACAAATGAAGATGATAATCCTTTTTTACATAATTGTTAGATCTTCATGCTCATGTCATGTATGCATGAATGCATCTACAGCTCATTTTGCTTGCCATTAGGGATGCTGTTGAAATTCAATGGTCAAATCATTTGTTGGAGAATTTTGATTCCAATGCCAATGTTTGCTATAATTACTTTTGACGAATTTTGTTTTTGATTGTAATTCTAAAGGCAGCATTGAATATTGATGATTATGGGACATAAATGAAATTTAATTGGTGCCATATATGGTGGCCAGATGGCCAGAGCCAAATCACAAAAAAAAAAAAAGAAAAGAAAAAAAAGGTCAAAGCCCAGGTTCGGCGTTCGAAGCACCGGAGTTATGCCGTCGAATGTGAGACTGACACGCATGAGTGGGTGACGACCAACGTAACGGCTGGGCAAAAGGTGGTCTCAAACTCAATGCGGGGCCCACAGGCCGCTCGCTTGTAATGAAAGTAACGTCCTTTGCTCCCTCTGGGTCTTGGGTGCGTTTCCCACTCTATCTGCAGATTAAAAATAAAGGTAAACCAGAAATGTAAACCCAATGACTTTCTAAAGAAATAAAATAAAATAAGATAAATTAATTTGTCGTATATACAATGGTTAGCTTTACAAGAAAAATTATTTAAAAAATAATAAAAAAGTAATAGAAATTAGTAAAATCAGCAACAGTCGTAACGGGGGATCACCGCGCCGTCCGGCTCTTGTCTAATCCGAGTCTGGTGAAGCGGAAGCAAATGACGCAGAAGCCTTCAGTTTGCACTATTTTGAGCGGCACGTGTCCTGATTTGAAGATAACCCGTACGACTTTCAGCTACCGCCTGCTTACGTTGTAGCAGTTTCACAAAGACACCGACAAATCTTCTTTTCTACGGTTCTCCAGTTCAACAAGGCTCGGACCCTACAGCACCGACTCAGGCCAGATGGTTAGGGGTCGAGAAGCCGCGCGGGGTTGTGATGAACAATTGAACAGTAGCGAATCGTATCTATAGGAATTATGATTCTCAAATGCCGAGGCTCTCCGGTCAACAGTTCTTTCGGAATTTGCTTTTGCTAGAGGCATCTTGGATATATATATATATTTTTTTATAACCTTACTCTTCATTTTTTAAAAGAAATTTTTTATTTTTCTACCAAGTGTAATTTTTTCTGATTGTGCTAGCCTCGATTCCCACTTGATTTTTGATTTCTGCTTCTTTGATTCCCAATTGACGACCACACAACCCCAATCGAGGTTCAGGTTTCTCTCAGTTTCTGTTTCTCAGCTTCTGTTGTGGAAAGTTGGGTTTCATTTGTTCTTTTTAACTAATCAGTCTTTTCCAGCAACGATTGCGATTCATTCACATTCACAAATGTCTTTTGAGTCTATGATTGAAACTGTTTTTTAAAGTCCATACGTTTTATCGTTTAGACTTTTTATGTTCTTTTTTTTATTATTATTTTTTATCTTCGTCTCTTATTCTTTCTTAGTGTATTTGATTATGGAATGATGATCATGATTAATGCTAAAAAGTTTGTCGTCAAAGTAAGTTTTTTTTTTAATAATTTCTTTATTTAGAAATTAAATTACTTTGGATTTACGTAGAGGTTGAATATGGATTGTAAATTACTTTTAATAGATTATATTTTAATATTAAATAATAAAAATTTTAAATTGTTACTTAATATATAATAAAAATGTTGTTTATTAGACAAAATTAAAAAAGAAGGTTGCTTATTGCACAAAAAATCCTTACATAAGAATAAATCAAATTGTTAAATAATGTAAAAAAAAATTGGTTTCCTAATTAATTTAAAATTGTTTTCAAAAACAAAGAATTGTCATAAGTAAATTTTATTATTATTGCATATAATATAGTAGAAGGGTTGTAATAATCAATTATAACCACGGTATAAAATACATTATGCAGCAATTTATATATATTGCAATAGACTAAGAAAACTATAACATAAAAATTGTTGCTACGATTATAAATAATATTAATAAAATAAAATTATAATATTTAACTAAATTGATATTTTTTTATTATTATTTAAATAATAAAATGACCATTTGACATATTTTGATTTATTTTATTACAATAGATTTTTTTTGACAGTTTCGAAGCCACGGGCGAACATAAGAGTTTACAGACATAAATAATCAAACCACTCCGATTGGACTTTTGAGAAGAATTAAGAACCTAATAGATTATTCTTGTTTTTTTTTTTTTTTTGGGCTAACGTAACAATTGGAAATGGCAAGAAGTTGTAATATATTATATTCTCTAAACAAGGCTTGTTAATAAGCTCTAGTGTTGCCGGAAAAAGGGCTGGAAAAAAAAAAAAAAAGGCTGTGTCATTACCTATTTAAGGTAATATTATGAGGTATTTTGGTCTAAAAATTATTTATCAGTAGCGGAAACACCCAACAAAAACTATTTTTTGGATCATATGCTATTTACGAGGAATTTTAGTAAACAAAATCCTTAAAAGAAAATTACCAAATACTACTTCCCCTACTCTTTGGAACTCAATGGCAATCCGCACTCTTTAAAAGATAAATAAGTTTTAATTTAGCACAATTGGAAACAACCAGAACACCTACCACGGTTTAAAAAATAGGTGGTGCCCATCATTTTACAAGTGTAAAATGTTGACCCCTTTAGTTTATGTATTTCTTTTCTTTTTTTTCTTTTTTTCTTTTTTTTTTTTTTTTTTTTTGGCCTTTTGTTTAGATCACAATCACAAACTACTTTTATTTAATTATTTTTTTTTTGAACAGTACTTTTGTTAGTTCTGTTTCCACAAATCAGTACCTTTTTTTTTTTTTTGGTCTTTTCCTATTCTCTCAATAATTAAATAGTTTCCTTTTTCGCAAAAAACAAAAATAATTAAGTATTTTGATAAGTGTGCAACAAAAAGGAAACTGATCCATCTGGTGCAAAATATTTTCTACCTCCACTCTATAAGATTGTGCACATCATTACAAAATCAAGTGCTTAAAGAATAATTTTCGATGAGCCCACAATAATGAAGTTGATGCCCAAGATGGTTACATTTCTGATTACTGCACATGTAATTATAGGTTCGAGGATACTGAAATCTGATATCTAATTTAATATCAATAATATATTGATTGAATTACAATGATCTCTTGGCTCAATTGATTGAATTGCATCAGCTATGAGCTACTGGTTTTTAAGTTTTATGCATTTTAAGGATTACAGGTACGAGAAAAATCAAATTTTCTGTTACTTTAACTAATTGTTTTTTTTTTTCTCTCATTTTTTTTTTGTTTTCAAATTCTAATTCCTTTTTTATTCCCCCACCCCAAATAAAAAAAAAAAAAAAAAACGTTCTTAGTTGTTATTTGTTATCGATTTTTGTTAATTCTGCTAGAGGGACCAAAGGGCGGATGGCGCCCCAACAATGCTCCCAATCACAGTAGTAAGCTTGTTCTTTGAATTTTTTACCCTCCATAGTTACGTCTCCATTTTTAGTTTTCAGTTTAAGGTCATTTGCTCCTTTTTGGAGTGACTAGCCTCTATGTAAATTAAGCTAGCATGGAGCTAAATATGAGTTGCTCAAGAGAAGACGATTTAGCGTTGCTTTTTGGTTATCGTTTAAGTGGTAAACTACCTCAATTCGCCAACAAAATCACATCGAAGGTGCCGAGGTAAAATGTACCCTTTCTACTTTTCCCCGTTATCTAAAGAAAGCTGTAGTTGATTATTTGAAAGAAATGAAAAATCATGTTTCTTTACATTAGAGAAAGCTTTTTATTTTTCTCTTTATACTATGGAACCCACAAATGTTGTAAATGTTGAAGAAAAAAAATCTAAATTCCAGTATTTGTGTTTTTTTTTTTTTTTTAAACATCGTTAAAAAATCCTTTGAAGATTGTGAATTTTGTTAGGCTTGTCCTACTTTCATTTTTATTGGGGTGATTTGGATAATCGTTACAGATTTGTTGATGAAATAACACTGCATAGAGGCTCTGTTTTTTCATTTTTCATTATTTAGTGAGCTTTATGTGATGTTCACTAAATATTTCAAATGAGGCAAATAAATTTCTTTATAGGTGAATTATTAGAACACGTTCATCATTTGTATTTAAATGTAAAAGGTCCGAATTTTTTATTTTTAATTCTTTACAACTGAATTTATTATTGCTAATTTGCTCTTCTCATGGATAAATTTTCTTGCAATTTATAATCCCCATCTTTTCCCTTTTTCAATGTTTTTAATTAGGTTTTTTCCCATTTTATTTTATTTTTTAAAATTCTAAATTTATGGGATTTAGGATTTTGCATATTTTGTATAGAATAATAATAAAATGGACAGCATATGAAAATCTCTCTTAAGAAATTAATGAAATAAATATCAAGTAGGCATTGTGGATGAGGCATATGTCAAAATTTTTCAAAATTAATTTCAATTTTTCACAATTTTTTAAAATTAATTTTTATTTTTTAAAATTAAAATTAATCTATATTTTTTATAATGTTTTCATAGATTTTTTTAGAAATTTTTAGAATTTTTTTTATATTTTTTCATAATTAATTTTTTTTTTTTTAAAATTTTTATCTATTTATATAAATTAATTTATATTTTATATTGTCTAAAATTAATTTATAATTTTTGAAAATTAATTTTTATTTTTATTTTTTTTGTTTTTAGACTTTTTAAAGAATTTTTTATGTTGATCAAAATTAATTTCTAATTTTCTTAATTTTTTTAAATTTATTTTAAAATTTTTTGTGATTTTTTAAAATTGATTTATAAATTTTAAATTTTTTAATATTAATTTTTAATTTTTAAGATTATTTAAAATTTTTAAAAATTATTTTTTTTATTTTTTTATCATTTAAAATTAATTTTAAAAATTTAAAAATAATTTATTATTATAACATTATAAAATTATTAAAATAACATTTAATTTGATAAATTTAAGATGATTGGGCCTTACATTGCTTGTCAAATAACAAAAATAACGAAAGATTGGCAGAAAAAAATATAAAACAATAACTTAAAGGGAGAATTTAAAAAAAAAAAATGCCGCACAAAAACTATAAAAAAAAAAATAAAAGTGTAGGTGAAATTTTGTCTTTTACCAAACTTTTACCAACAAAACATAGCCCATAACTGCTCATCAAGTCATATTCAAATTAATTTGGACCCCCCCAGCGTTGTCTCTTGCGCTGGTGCGGCCAACACCCGGAAATCAAGTTTACAGATATACCGTATAGTTACTGACATTTGCTTTGGAGCAATGCAATAATGAAACCAATGAATTTCCTCAATCACTCCAAAAATGTCATTTTAGTCAGAATATTCAGAACATGGTAACGTTGACCATTCTTTGGACGGTAGTGATAATATTGCATTATATGTAAGTTTGAAGTTTTCTTTTACTTATTTCATAAGTGAAGCGTTTCTCGGTTTTAAATCTCAATTTTTCTAGATATTAGGTCTCATAAAACCCCTTTTGTTTTTTTTTTTTTTTTTAAGAGAAACAATATTAATTGTGAAGAATTTTATGGTCCTATTGGGAAGAATTATATAGATATTTATTGAATAAATATGTAATAAAAATAAAAATTTTAAAATTAATTTTTAAATATAAATTTTTTGCTTGTTAATCATGATTACAAAACTCGACTTAAAAAATAAAATCGTTATCGAGATTTTCTTGATTATTCTTCCATCAGTAATTACAAAACTTGGCTTAGAGAATAAAAGTGTTGCTTCTTCCTTCAGCCTTTCGACGGATTGTCACGCATGATCGTTCAAATTTTCGAGAGAAGCTGTAGGCTAATACCATCATTTTAGACTTAGTATCTTTTAGTTAACCCGCTATAGAATATATATATATATATATATATAAAGTTTCTGATTTTGAAGTCTATTTAAGAAACTTATATAAATTTTTTATAAATTATATTTAATTTATATAATTTTAAATATTTATATTTAATTTTAAAATTTTTTTAAATTTTTTAATTAAATTTAATTTAATTTTTATTTTATATTTTTATAATTATCTTTATATATATAACTTATTAGAATTATAATATATTAATAATAAATATAAATTATAATTTTAAGAATTAAATAAATTAAAATTTTATAATTTATTATTAATTTACTTATTAATTAATTTATATTTATAAATTATATAGTTAACACACATCTTATAACCATCCAAATATTATAATTGTCAAAAGGTTATTTAACATATTCCTATTAACATATTTCTTAAATATATAATTGTTTAATGTAATTTAATCATTTCATTATACTAATATTCTAAAAAAATATAAAATATAAAAATAGTATATTTCTTATTTTATCTAATTATCTTTCTTCTTAACCTTGACTCATTAGTTTCATGAATTTAATCTTTTACTCCTTATGAATACTTATTTCACTTTAGCTAAAGAAATCAAAATCAATACCCATTGAAAACAACCAAATATTCTCTTATGGTTACTTCAAGATGATGAATTATTTATTAATCACTTAATCATTTTTATGTAGTTCATTTTATGTCCAATATAAGCCCTCACAAGCAACCATTGATTATGAAAACATGAAGGTTAGATCAAACCATAATAATTTCTATATGAGATATCCTAGTGGTCTCAAGTATAAGAATCACTTATATAATCATTACATAAGTAATTCCACAGGCACATAAGTAATGTTCAATTTGAAAATTTGCATAGTAAGTTAGTTCAATGAATTTGTTTATTTAACAAATACTTACATATTGGTTTGAGTATTCTTATACTTTAGTTTATTTATATTGACTACTTTTTTATAAAAGGTAATATAACATATGTTAGTTTCACAATTTTATTAATGTGTATTGTTGATAATGTATTAATCGGGTATTTTAGGACTTATACTTTGATGCATTAAATATCTTATAATTATGATCCAATTATAATTACTTTTATAAAGTATATTTTTTATTGAATTTATTTTTAGAGTTTACTAATAATTAAATAATTTATATAAATAAAATTAAAATTTTTTTAAAAAACTTTATTAATATAATTATATACATAAAATATCTAATATGAGTTTAAATAGCAATAATTCATTGGTTATTATGACACACACTAACATGACTATACTTTCCTTGGATTCTTTTTCAAACTACAATAAAATTTTCAATTTATATCATCCTTGACAAAAAAAAAAAAAACTCAAAGCATGTATACATAGTGGTTAATTGCAATGGATTTCAAGAACTAATGTTATTATACCTTTATGTTGGCTTAGAATTTGCAATTTAATCATAAAATCCATATTACCTATTTGATCCTTTAGCAACATTATTTGGAATTTGGCCTTTAAAGCATATATTAAAGAGTTATGCAAAGCAAAAGCGCGAAAAAAGGGTAATAAAAGTTAATACTCTATTGAATTTTTAAAAGAGTATTTAGAATCCACTAAAAGGAAAGATATTGAGAATGACTATAACTTTTATTGAGAGTATTTATTCACTAGAATACTAAAATAATTTAATACTTACATTTACACATATATTTTAATTAAAATTATCTAATTAATTAAAAAAATACTCTAACTTAAATAAAAAATACTTAATGAAAAATTGAAAAGAAATTTCTAAATTGTAAACATATTCCTAAATAGTACACCTAATTCTTATGTTAAGGAATAAATTTATGATGTATTCTATGCCAAACCATTTATTTAGAAAAAAAAAAAAAGAAGAAGAAACTCACTTTCAAATTGACGTATAAGAAAATAATATCTTTCATATCATAAAAATAAAATGGTTCAAGTATACCAAGTTCTGTAGTTTCTTTATAGGATATTATTGTCTTATCATGAAAAATTAATGAATGATAAATCTCGATATATATAATTGATTCTCCACTTTAATAAAATCAACAAGTACAAAATTAATAAAATATTGGGACTTATGGATTATATGTTAATATTTCAGAATATATTTACTAGTAGAATTAATGGTGACACTAATTTTTGGCTCTTCATCAAAATTTTTCTTAATAATTACTATTTTTGATCTACAAACATGTTTGAAAAAATTATCAAACACCATGGATATAACTTTTATTAAGTCATTAATTTTTGAATTAATGGAATACAAAAATCAACTAAACTGGATTTTTTTTTTTGTACAAATTGAAACCCTTAAATATATGAATTCATAATTAATGACAAACCACAATCCATATGCTTTGTGCTATAAGTGAACACCTATAATGCATTTGATAATTTTTACAACAAATTTCAAAATATCAACTTAATTTTTAATTCAAGTTATACAAAATCTCATTATAATAATCATGATAAAACTCCACAATCATCAATTTAGATATTTTTAACCATGATTGGCATTTGAATTTGTCTCGTTGAAGTCAATACTATTGAACATTAATCCACTGATTAGTTAAATCATAATCAAGTTTGCTAGCTATACTCCTCACCTATCTTTTCTTTGTTAATATTATTAAATTACAAAATAAATTTCAAAATTTACTAACTATCCTTAATGAGAAAATCTTTGTCAAAGAAAAAAATTTCTCTAAATTCAAAAATATGTCTACAAATAGATTGACTGTAAGCAAAACTTTTAGTTCAATAACTATTATAATTATGATTCTACTAAGACACTTTAGATAGATTCCTCTTTTTAAGATCATCAATGGTGAAAAGGTTGTTTCAAACTTCATAAGATGACATCATCACAAACCAAATCTACTATAATACCAATTAATGCAAGATGAAAGTAGATAAAATGCAAAATGATATCAAATAAAATAATTGCAAGCTTTGATACCAAATAATGCAGGAGAAAAACATGGAAAAAGGATAACAAATTCAACACTCAATTGAAGGGTTTTTAGAATCCACCTAAGAGAAAAATAGGGAGAAATCTATATTTTTTTTACTAAAAGAGTTTATTGACTAGGATAATTTAACCTTTAGACTTAAGTTTTTATAATTAAAACTATTTAATTATTCTCTAATTTAAATGTTAAAATATTTAATGAAAAATTAAATAGAAACTTTCAAATTATTAATATACTTCTTCAATAATACAAATAATTTTTGAAATATAGAATAATTTTCAAATATCTTAAATTAAGAGTGAAAATTAAATAAGGCCCTACATTGGCCTTGGAAACATTGATTCAAACGGGTCATTTATTTTTTTGGTTTGTAAGGACTAAGAATCAAACTTTATGCTTAAAATTAAAAATTTAAGTAACCCTATTGCTAAATTTTATGTCTAATTGTCAAATAGGTCATTTTCCCTTTCTCAAAAAATCAAATGGGTTGTGAATTAGCCTATCTAAGCCTCTCGAGTCCGATTTAATCTCTCATTTCTATTAAATCACAAACAAAGTTATATTCAGGCCATTGATTCCATCTCCACCACCTTGTAAGTTCAATAACATAAGTTGATTCATCTTATCATGCACAATTCAGCCAAGGGGAGCCAAGTCTTTCTACCTTTCTCTCTTGTTGCGGCGGCTTAACCTCTCTCGCAATTGGATTGTTCTTTATCATGTTTTTCCATCAATTTACAATATTAGTCATTATTAAACAAGACAATCCAACAAACTCAGAAACAAAATTAGTAAGTCTTGTCTAATCAAAAAGGGGCAACTAGTTATTGAGATCTATACGCATAAGAAGTAGTAAAATGGTTGTTGAAACATACAAATTGTAACCAACACAAATTTATAAGTACAACATGTGTTATCCTATTCTATTATTGAATCTTCTCACCGAGTCGTACTATACTGATATGATGAGATAACCATACATTAATAAGAAGTTTACAGAATTGTGCATTCCAATTTTCACAGTCACAGTGGGAGCCAAGTGAAGACAGACCATAGTGGCTGCCACCTATCCATCCTCCCCCATGTATAAATCTTCGTCTGTAATTGCAAAGATTTTCTTCTGCGAGGCCAATGTTTCCAAGTCCCAATTGGCCAATTACACACTTCCTATGCAAATCACTTGAATTAAAACCCTTATGCGGTGGCCCATTCATCTTGGTCTTAAAAGCATACATAAAGCAAATTTTGACTTTTTAAACAAAAAAAGATAATAATTATTTAAATATTAATCATTATCTTTGTAAATTTAGATCAAATTATTTTTCTTCGTTGATGACATAATTTAACATTCTTTAATTCGAGAATTTACTAATTAAATAATAATAATAATAATAATAATAATAATAATTTTGAGTGAAATTCTTATTATATATTAAATTTAAAATTTTATGATACATATCAATTTTAATTTCCTTAAATTAAGGGGACAATGCTAAATAAATTTGAATCCAGATGAGATGTGTGATGATAAATTAAATTACCACTAAATTCTGGATTCAGGTTGTTACGCAGAACAGAGACTACCAAGGAGAAAAGGGGAAAACAAAAACAAATTAAAACTACAGTACTCTAGCAATGTCTCTTCTTGACGTGAGATAAATATGTGAGAAATGTAACAGTAACGGGAATGACAGCAAAAAAATGATGGTGAAAAGATGGCTTGTTTGCATTAGTCCCACGTGGGGTTGCCGCGTGGCAACAACTGCTGTCGTTCGACGTCGATGCTGTCACCCACCGCATGTATGTTTTGCCTCACGCAATCTTGCTTTCATCGTTTCCCCCCTACCTTTTTCCCTTCAGTAGTACTTGCCGCCTTGCCATGGCCTTCAAGTTTGAACCAAAAAGTACATAAACATACACCGCTTTTTGATTTTACTTCTTAATAATAAAAAAAAAATTATATAATAAAAATATTAATTATTACTTATAAATTTAGATTAAAAATTATTTATTGATATTATAATTTAAATTTTTATAATTATTTGTTAATAAAATTAAATGTAACTTTTTTACAGTGGATCGCCTCAATTGTCAAATTTAAAATCTAATATTGGTATTTCAACCATCCAACACATGACCCTTTTCTCTCTCTGACTAAAATGTAATCATTTGGTATATATTAGAGTTAGTAAACTAATGGATCAGATCGAGCTTCTATTAAATTATTTTGAGTTTTAGAAAATTTAAATTCTGAATTATTTAAAAATTTGATATTTTTAGTGTTTTTTTTTTCTTTTTGGTTTATTGGGTTAGATTAATTTTATTTTGAGTCAAATATAAATTATTTTAAGTATAGAAATCCGTGTTGCGAACGTTTTTAAATTCAAATCCAGTCAAATTACTTGTTTTTGAATTTTCAATTAACGTAAATCGGGTCAAATGAGATTTAGAATAAAGTTGAATGCGGTTGTTTGGGTTAGATTTGGTTTTCCACTTCTCGCTACGAGCATTTACCCAATAGTAGGTAACTGCACGTGTACTCGTCCGCATGGAATCACAGCTCTAAAAATTAAGAGCTATCAGCGATAGCCATTTGCATCAATTGACCGTTTTGCCAATGCTTGTTTTATATGTTCTTTAATTGTTCAATAGCAAAGTAAGAGACAATTCCCCACTATATAAATCGCTTTAACGTATTTGACTACCCTCTTCTTTGTCTCATTGCTCTGCTCCTTCCTTGGCTCCACGCGCGGGGCTGAGCTAAATCCACCCAAGAAGTGGAAGATTCAGAGAGAGAGAGAGAGAGATGAGTAGTGCAAATGACGGAAGTGGGCCTTGCGGTGCCTGCAAGTTCCTTCGGAGGAAATGTGTAAAAGGGTGCATATTTGCACCATATTTTGATTCGGACCAAGGCACAGCTCACTTCGCGGCTGTGCACAAGGTGTTTGGTGCTAGCAATGCCTCCAAGCTTCTCTTGCGTGTTCCTGCCGACAAGCGGCTTGATGCGGTTGTCAGTCTTTGCTATGAGGCTTTGACTAGGGTTAGAGACCCTGTCTATGGTTGTGTTGGCCACATGTTCACTCTCCAACAGCAGGTATTTAATTAATTTCGCCCTTATTTATGTTTCCGCAAAACTCATGTCTTAGTTCTTTCTTTTCTTAATGTTGATCTATCTTTCAGATTACTTTTTTTTTTCTTTTTTTTATTTTTTTTGGGGGGGAGGGTTGGGGGGACCAAAGGCTTTTCAATTAGAGTTCATATTTTCCTGCTGTTTTCCCTTCTTCCTCTTGCTAGATAACTAAAAGGCTTGTTCTTGGGTTATTTCCTTTCTGGGGTTTCCTCTCATTTTCATTTTCTTCATTTGGAAAAAGTCACGTATGAAGCTTTCTTATAGATGTTTTCAGCTTTTTAGCTCTTCAATTCTGCACGTCAATTGTCAATTATACCATGGATAGTGGCGTTATGGCAGCCCCCGCTCGGGTACTAGTTGGGTTAACTTATTGTCAGACTCAGGCCGTGAGAAGCTTAATAACCATTTACTTGACCATGTAAGTAAGTAGATAAATGTTCTGATTCTGAAGCATCAATACCGTGGATTGAGACTGGAGTCGTACTTGTCGAGTGGCAAACGCAGAGGTCAAGGTTTTCACATTTATAGGCCCTGTCTGTTTCGTAAGTTATAGCTTGGTAGCCTTATTCTTGCATATTTTATTCATAAAAATAAAAATAAAATTTTGATAGTTAAGACGTCCACGGACCGCACACGTCTGGATTAAAAGGGTTTCCCCGTTGAGGGTGCAGAGCAATAATTTCCTTGTTCCTCGATTCTGGTGTTGAGAGAGAGTGAAAGCCAACGTCAATCACTTGCAAGTAGTAATGACCTTTTTTTTTTTTTTTCTTTGACTCTTGCGAATTAACTTGTGCTTTCTATGCGCTAATGGTTATATTATCTAAAGACAGAGTAGTTAGATTTTTGGTTCTAACTAAAGAAAAAAAAAAGGGGGGGGGGGAATTGCTATGCATTGTGTGCCTTTGGCCTTTCTACAAAGCTAGATTTAGAAAAAGTTTCCTGTATAAAGTAAGATCAATAAATAAAATTGTAAAATTTTCCCATATTAAACTAAAATTTTTCCAACCTTTAGTGACCCAAGAAATGTCAAATATATGAAGGTTTGACTTCTACATTTCTTCTCTTTTATTATACGCTGGAGAAGACAAGCGGGCATTTTAATAAACTCATTAGGGTCCATGATAAATCTTGTCTGACCATTAGCTAAGGGCCGCCAAAGGGGTAGAAGTTCAATTATGTGTATGACTATGGACGCGGGCCCTACCCATGTGTTGGTTCCAATGCGTAGTAAACACACTGCACCACAAGTCTTTATAAGCACATGGTCAGATTTTACTTGTAATTCATAAGAGTAATTAGCTTCTTCATCGCGAATCATTTGGTGGAGATTATATCCATGCACTCGATTAATTCAAGTAGTTCACGTCCCCCACGGCAGCACAGGATAATTCATTAGTTTCCCTCTTCTAAATTTAGGCTTCTTGGACAGATGGCCACCACGATTGACCATGGATAAACATGAGTTTATATTATATTATCATGATATTTAGTTATATATTTGTGATTTAATCTTCAATTTGATTTATGTGCAATAAGATTAAAAATATATAATTGAGGATTATAATAATGTAATATATAGTTTTTTATTTATTTTTACGTCAATTCATCCTCATCTATTTAATATTTTTATTTAAATAAGATTTGTGACACAACTTGATGAAACAATTGCAATTAATTTTATCTGCATAACGTCTTCCTTATTTATATACATATAAATCTTTAATATATATTTTTTTTTAAAAAAAAAAAAAAAGCTACATGAGGAGTACGAACTTTGCACATGTTAGTGTGCGTTTGTAGGCAGTTTTAACGGAGGATTTTATCTGGTGAACCAGGTGGTGAATTTGCAGGCAGAGTTGGCATACCTTCAGGCGCGCTTGTCAACATTGCAGCAACTCGCTCTGCTTCCATCTCTGTCGCCGCCAGCTCAACCTGTTCAGAGCCTATCTCAGACAAGTCTTCCTTGTTCGTCTGAGGCAGCGTCAACATCAGAGATGGCATCCAACTCTATGATTTCAATGGATTTTAATCAGATAGATCTGTATGCGCAGCAAATACCATCAGAATCCATCAGTTCCTGTGGTACATTGGATCAAGAACTTCAAGATGGAGAACTCCATGCATTGGCTCGTGAATTTGTCTCTAGATACTTGCCAGGAGTAAGATTCAGGCCTCCGAGCTCTCACTAGAAAATTCAGCTATCATTGACCCCTTGGGAGATGTTAGGGACATCTTTTATTTTTCAAAGTCTAATGCAGTCGCACCTTCTGATCTGCTGGAAGGTTTATTTCGTTATTAGGCCCATGAAATCAGACATTTGCCATTAGCAAGCATCCAATTTCTTTAAGCATGTTCCAATGTGCGAAGGCAAAACCACGCACCCCCACAAACGAAAAATAATTACAATAATTTTTCAAGAATACTCTAATAATTAAGAATTTAGACCTCCTGCAAAATAATCACTTTTTTTTTTTTTGTGTGTGTGTATTTTACAGTTTAAGAAATTTTATAATTTACTAATTAAAAATAGTTATAATCACACCCTTAATTACATAATTCCAGTACTAAAAATTAGCAATCTTTTGTTTCACTCATTTTTCAGTAATTTCAATTAACCACAGAAATTATTTAAATCACGGCAGATAATAGACATGTGATGAACAAAGCCATAACCAATGTTCTCAACGGTTGTCACGGAGAATTGAGCTATTGGGGTCCCAAACGAGACCAGTTTCGGACAGTTCGCTTCCTCGCCGTCGTTGTGAGAAGCCCATGAAGCAACAAAGCCTTTGGGCCTGACATCCCTTGTAGTTGGCAAAGATAGAACCAGCCGTCCACCACCACGTTCATAAGGTCCAAGCGTTCTCAATTGATCAGGCTCACTGCCTGGCAGACTGTGTCTGCCTAATAAGGCTCTTATTATACAAAACAATAAAACCTTTTCCTGAACTGTAGACTTAACCTATGGACTCGTAAGCCTCTTATTAGACTGAAAAAATAAAACCCTTATTGCGAACCGTCTTTTGTATTTTGAGAAATCCAATGGTCCAGATGTTCTCGTATCAATCAATCTTTACCCTCCAAACCAAAAGGCATATGGACAAGCAGAATTTTGGACTCTTTGCTTGCCAAATTATCTCAAGGGGATACACCACAAATAACACGCTGAGTGTCCTTGCCAATCCAATGCCCGGATTGAAAATTCCTTGAAATAACTGACAGAGACTTTATTTAAAAAGCATAATGATTGTGAGCTAGCTTTTCAGTAAGCACGCAAACCATTAAAATATTAATTCCAGAAACTCATAAGCAATAAAATTGGTGTGGATAAATTACAATAACAATTAAATTTATTTAGAAAAAAATCAAATTAAAATAAAAAAAAATTAAGTTGAGATTCAGATAAAATTATTATTATCATCAAACAGACATAAATATTTAAATAAAAAGGCAAATTTGAAAAATCAGCTCAGTAATCAAATCCATTTACAATAAGATTTTGATGAAAATAAATTTTATTCTTCATAAAATAAAATTTTATCTAATTTTAGTTATTTATATGATAAAATAAATACATGACTTTTAATTAAAATTAATAATTTAAAAATAAAATAACAAACCATAAAGAAGGAGACCCTGCCTAAAAAATGAGTGGAAAAAAATGTTGTACGACTTCTAGTGTTACCTTTAATCAAAGTGCACAAAGCAATTCCTTGCACAGCCAATCCCATTCCAACAGTCTAATTTCAATCAGAACCTAAGCATAAAGATTATCCTAAACCAGACAATGCTCAAACAGTCTCATTTGAATTCAAAACATCCAGGTTTATGCATTAGATACATAAACCCATTTATGTGGATATCGACATGCAAACTAACAGTTGAAATGGCATCTCAAGGAGCTCAACCTGCAAATATACCAGTAGCTACTGGTAGGGGCTTTTCCAAGAAAATAAACTTTTCCTGTGTTAGAAATGTTTCTCTCACCAGGCTGATGTAAGTATTTGGATCTTCATATGAAAACTCTGAACTCACATAAACATAAAATTATGGAACATCAAAACTTGGAGTGTGCAAAGATTAGCTGTTCCACTGAACCACATGACTATCTCGGTAGGGCGCATCAACCTTGATGCAAAGAGCACGTGTCACTTTTCACAGAGTACCTTTTCATTTGTTGGGTGGCCAAAAGAAATTGTTCATTTGTTGGCCAACCCTTCTAAGAACCCAAAACAGAGTGTAGCATTTGTGCACAATATTACACAACAACAAGAGAAGCTTTCAGTTTTAAAAAGCCCAATGGATATGCGATAATTGTTGTGTGCAGTTTAGAGCACATGATTGTACAAGTACAATTCAAAATAGCACAAGATTTCTCAGTTAATCGCATAATATAGAGACATGGCAGATAAATAGAGAGTAAACTCTTGGGTACATGATACATAGAAGTTAGTATGTAAAGTAGATAAATACAAAGCATTCAGAAGAAACGGCAGACATACCAACTAAAATGAACATTAAGCCCCATATATAATGCCCTCAAATGGGGGGAAGTGGAGAACAAAGCACAATAATTTCATAGAGCTCGATGATATACGATGTCAGTGAAGCCAACAGAACACGACAAAGTTCCAGAAATTGGTTATCAGATCGTGATAAATAATGTATGTGCAGACAAGCTCAACTGGTCAATAATTTACAGGACAACACACGGGCAAAGACACCTAAAAAGCATGTGAGAATCTCCAGTCTTTAGTATACATGATGTACATTCCACTTCCAGTAGACAGAATGGATGAGTGGGCATGATATACACTCAAACTTGATAACAATGTTAGAGTGGGTTAACTCAACCCTGTAGGGTCTAAACAATCTCCCCATGTCTGAATCCACTGTCTCCACAATCTACAGCAGAGTCCAACCCACAAGGGGAGTCATACCACTTCGGATTATCATGGTAGAAACTATCAACATGTATAAGACTTACATCTGTCACTATAGCCTCATCATGTCTCATGGGCTTGGTTAGTTTAGTATCCTCACAGTCAAGAATGCATTTCTCATCAAAGTCGCTGCATTTCAACCACTTTTCTGGCTTACAGGGCTCACTCATCAGGTCCTTCTCACTCCTACACTCTGTCCTAATGTGCTCCCAAGGGACAACATCCCCAAGAGACTGTCCAAAGCTATCTTCATCATCTTCAATTAATTCTGTCTCCTTGCCATTCCCATAGATACGGTCATGATGATGATCACCCCAGTGTGCCAGATCATTCTCCACCATGAGTACATGATCTGTATGGGGCTTGTGTGAAAGCAATTCAGATGTCCTTGAACTCTCTTCCCCAAAATTCCTAATTTTATTAACAATATCAAGCAATTCCTGAGATACAGATCCCAAAAACTCACTGGGTATTTTCCTGAGTCTCCCTTCCAACAGACCAATCTCGGCCCTCAAATCATTAACCTGCTGCAAAACTGAAAGCCGCAATTCTCCATCATCCTTTTCCATCAAACCAAACCCCTCATTGTCAAGTTCCTCACGGACCCCATAGTCAATGTCTGGGTCCATCATGAAACTTCCTTTATGCCCAACAACTCTATGCATTATCCTAGCATTTCCATCCAATGGACCAGGCTCGTGCCCTGAGTGAACAGCATATAGTTTAAACACTGCCATGCCCTCTTCTTGATACACAAATGTCTTATCCTTCTCATTATAATTAGTGATTGGAACAATGGCCCTAATCCGAAACCCACATCCACACCTTTTTGAAGCATAGGGCTCTCTCTTCAACATCCTTGACTTCTTGGCCACAGGCTCGCCAGCCCTGTGACATGCATAATCCTTAACCTCTGCCATGAACGGCTTGTACCTGATGTACTTCTGCCTAATGCAAAGAACAACCTTATGCTTTGCCGCCAATTGCTGTAATTTATTGGGCACCTCTTTAGCAGGCACATCAAAGGACTCAGTGTACTCAAAACGACGGCGCTTGTTTCTAGAGACAGAACCCTCGGAGGAAGAGCAGACAGGACAAGCAGCCACACAAACCCTAATGTAGCTCTCAGGAATTCCGTAAAACTTAGCACCTACAGTCCACTCTTGTTTAATTCTCTCTATGGTCTCTCTAAGCCCTAGGTGTTTCAAATCGGCGTCGCCGTGAAACCTCATAACAATATCTTGCCATTGGTTAATGTGGGAAACAAACTGTTGAGAATTGTTCTTGAAACAAAGGAATTCGTTACCAGATGCAGGGTCCACGTGGGCCGTGAGCTTCTCCTGGATGCGCTTCCAAGCGGTTATGTAAGCGGTGTCCTCGTTGCGGTCCTTCCAGACAGCACGCCACGATTTCAGAACGGAGCAAGGCGTGGCGGCGCGGATCTCCTCGGGCGTCGCGTGGCGGCGCTCCAGGATGCAGCGGACCATGAGAGCGTGGGACTCGGCATTGAATGTGTAGAATTGAGAAGAGATATGCGGCTCGGGGCTAATGTTCGCCGGCTTGTGGCCCTCACCGCGGCCATCGGTTTTAGGGTCACCGTCGTGGTGATGACTCGGGTGAATCAGCGATTCGTCGTTGTCGGAGGATGATTGACTCGGCGGGGAGTCCGGAGAATGGGAGCGGAAAAGTTCGATCTCCTGGACGACGGAGAGGTCGTCCTGGGTGGACGGCGGGGATAGAGTCTGATGAATATGATTGGGCATGATCTGGTGGTCGGGTGGGCCCAGATCATGGTGGTGGTTGCGAAAGAGATCGTCTTCGGTTTTGTTGGGATTCATTCTTGTGGGGAGGGAATGAGAAAGAAGAAGAAGCAGAAGAAGAAGCAGAAGAAGAAGAAGAAGAAGAAGAAGAGGAAGAGGAAGAGGAAGAGGCTGAAGAAGGCGAGAATAGTAAAGCCAAGAAAAACAAACAAAGAAGAGGGGTTCCTACGTAACTTCCTCTGCTATCATTTTTTTCACTTTTTTCTTTTTTTCCTTTTTTCTTTTTTCTTTAATTTTTACTTTAATTACTCTGTTTCTCTCTGTCTTTGCCATCTGACAATTTTGCAACTCAACGCCAATGATGTTTCATTTCCACAAACACTAGATCGAAGCAGACGACGAGTGTCTTATCCTGCGCACCCCCTCTCTTTTTAAAAAGGTTTCTTTTTTTTTTTTTTTTTAATTAATAAATTTGGTTGGTTGGGGTTGAGTTATCTAGGCCTTCTCATTACAATTATATCTTCCAACCGTCTGTCTCTTATCTCTTGTCCATTACTTGCTTTTCTAATTCATTTTTGGTTATTTTTATTTTAATGAAAAAAAAAAAAAAGGTTAGATAGTGTAGTTGTGATGGGAGAAATGACAACAGCATGGGACGAGACAGACAAGCCTCTTAATTGCCACGCTCGAATTGAGACCTATCTCTATCGGCCCTTTGCCCTCAAATTAATTAATAATAATAATAATAATAATAATAAAGCTGAAAATTGTACATAAATTTACAAAAAAAATAAAAAAATACACACAAAAACATACATTGCATTTAGAAATTTATCATGATATGAGGCAGTGGTTCCACCAACAGATCTAGATAGTGGGTCAACATTGATAAGTTTAAAAAGCAAGAAATGGAAATTAAAAATATCATTAAATTGGATGGACAAAGAACAGAACATAATTATAAAAAAAAAAATTTACAAAATTAAGATTACAAGAAAAAAATCATCTATACTAAGAAATTAATCGAAATGGTAAGGTAATAATTTTTAACTTATAAAAAAGTTTTTATTCTCTCTGTCTTTTTTTTTTTTTTTTCTTTCTTCACTTTTATAAAGAAAATAAAAATCTGAAATCGCAGAGAATAAATGAAATAGAAGATGGGGCCTCTAAATGAAATCCCAACTTAATCTCATTTTCATTAATCTCATTTTTCTAGAGTCAAAATCATAAGAATTTTCACAAGGTTAGAGACTATTGTCATCTTTGAGTCTCAAAGTGTACTTTGTAAAAATTAATTGAAGAAAAAGGGATAGAACATAAAAAAAAAAAAAAAAAAAAAAACAATATATAGATGGAGGGGGAAGCTTGGATGCACTGAATATGGTTTTGGCATGGCGGGCGTGAAGCCCGTGCGGGTCCCTCTTGCATTTGTATTTGCTTTCTTTTAAAAAAAAATGTGATGTGCATACAATCAAATAAAATGTGTATAAAGAGTAATAATGTGTTATTTATATATTTTTATTGCTTATTAATTGTATATAGACCATATACTATTTTCACATCAAATGTTTTCTTTTTAAAATAAACAATAAAAATAAAAATGATAAACAGTGTGTGAGACTCACAAGAGCCCCCATCGCAGTCCATGAAGCAGTCTCCTAAACAAAATATGGGGAAAAAAAATAATACAAGTGCTAATTCTAATTATATAAAAATATTTGAAAAAAATATATATAATTACGAATCTTTCATATTAACTACATAATGTGATGATATTATTATGTTTTTGATATAAAATATTTATTTGACATGCAACACTTTGATAAATATAATTTTTAATAAATATTTTTAATAAAAAAATTCTTTTCAATCACATTTTAGAAGTATTAGTATAATTCTTTATTATTATTGTGACTCTTCACTTCAAGGATAAAATGCACCTATATTAATTGTACACCTAACATGAATGATTTTAAATTTGTTCTTATCACCAAATTAATTAATATTGATTAAAATTTTGATAAATATTTTCTCACAATTTACTTAAAAATATAATAAACCAATAAAATTAAAAATATTTATCTTTTTTCACATTCTCTTATTGGTGTTTATGTTTGTTCTACATTTCCCTCATTTTTGTTCATTTCTTCTTTCTTTATCATGCTTTTTTCTCTCCCTTCACCCTCCTTACCACTAGGCTTGAAAAAAAAATCAAATGATTATTATTATTATTATTTATAAAAATTTGAGGAAATAATAAGGCAAAACAGGATTGAGACTAATGTCCTAATTCTCACCCTTAAATTGAAACTAATCTCCATTTTTTGTAGATAAGTCTTTAAAAAATCTTAATTTTTTGAAAATTTTTATAACTAAATTTTAAAAATTTTTAAGTTTTAAAATTAATTTTAAACCTCAAATTTTTATTTTATATAATTTTTTTTAAATAGAAACGTTTATAATATAATTTAACTCTACAAATATTTATTCAAAATACACTTTAAAAATATAGAAATACATTTATATATGTATTTTACTAAAATTTTTCTTTTTTATTTGATATCTAAATGACAAAAATTTTAAATTTTTTCTTTGTGATTTGGAGAAAATGAGAAAATTTTAAATTTTTTGTTTTTTTATATGTGAAAAAAAAAGAAGAAAATTTAGTAAAATACACTTATAAATATCTTTTTTAAATGTATTTTGGGCATTTTTTTTTATAAAATTTTTATTAAGTCAAATTAAAAATTCAACAATTTGACCAATTCATGCCAAAAAAATAACTCATATATAATAAAAATTAAAGATTAAGAACTAAGTTGAAAACTCAAAAAGGTTTAAAAATCCATTGCAAAAATTAGTCAAGATTTATGTTTTTTTAAAGACTTATCCACCATCTTCTCTTTGCCTTCAAATCAATGAAAAAGAAAAAAAATAATCAAAGCTTGAAATTGTGCATAAATTTACACAAAAAATTTAAAAAGATTACAATTAAATACATGCATTGCATTTAGAAATCCATCATGATACTAGATAACTATCCCATCAATAGATTTAGATAGTAGATCAACACTAACAAATTTAAAAAGTGAAAAGAAAGAAAGAAAATTATGAACATAATGAAATTGGATGGGCAAAGAACTAAACATAATTATTAATGAATTCACAAAATTATGATTACCAAACAAGGTCATCCCTAATAAGAAATTATTCTTAATGATATGTTAATAATCTTTAATTCAATAAGAAATTTTAATTCTTACCTCTTTCTTTCTTCACATTTTTAATTAAAATTAAACAAAGTTTTATTTTATGCAATAAAAAAAAAAAACTTTGAACTTACAAAGAATGGAAGAAGAAGTTGTTCCTTATGAATTGGGTATTGAATAAAAAAGATGATGTGGCTTATAAGGTGGGTTTTGGATGAAAAAGAGGTTGTAGGATGAATAAGGCTACAAGATCGGTCATCAATGTTAAAAAAGGAAGATGCGACATTGGTAGGTTAAAGAATAAATATTTAATCATAGGGATATAATTAGTAGAAGTGGAATCTATAAATTTACCCTTTAAAAAAGATATAATTATGTTATGTAGGATAAAATTGTAATGATAAATTGGGATAGGTTAGGGGATGGGTCGAGCTAAAGACATTAAAAATCATCTCATCCTTATCCTTCTTTAAAAATTTGGATTAGGGATCTACACCTTAATATGGTTAACCTCTTTTAATCTCATTCGCATTAAGGCAAAATCAAAAAAAAAATTTGTAAGAATTAATTGAAGAAAGAGGGTCAAAAGGAAAAAGATACTTGTATGAGACAAGATAGATGTAGTGGAGATGGGGTTAATGTGGCTATCATAGGGCATGTGCAGGCCCTTATTTTTGTTTTTGTTTCCTTTTAAAAAAAATGTGATATGCTTATAATCAAGTAAAATGTACATGAGGATTACCAAAGAGGACTACAAAAGTTTGTTATTTGCATATTGTTATTACTTGTATGAACATTATATGTTATTTGCACATCATATATTTTTCAAAAATAATAATAATAATAAGTGTGCAAGATCCATATAGGCCCCTTGCCCCTATCTATTTTGTAGTCTCCAAAACAAAATATGGGAGGAAAAAAAGAAGGATGCTTAATTTGATCTTTGTCATAAGTGATAATTTTAATAATATAAAAATATTTGAAAATATATATAATTGTAGAGTTACCATATTAACTACAAAATGTGGTGATATTATTATGTTTTCAGTATAAAATATTTGTTTGATATGCAAGGCTCTAATAAATAAAATTTTTGGTAAATATTTGTAATGACTAAATAATCTTTTGAAGTAAATTTTGGGATTATTAGTACAACACCTTGTCATTGTGGTCTTTTGCTTGAAATATGAAACACACCTTAATTAATTGTATACCTAACTTACATAACTTTAAAATTATTCTTATTACTAAACTAAGACTAATTAAAATTTTGGTAAACATTTTGTTACATTTTAGTTAAGGATGTCATATCCTAATAAAACTTTAAAAAAAAAAAACTTTTTCTTTCCATTCTCTTTTTGGTGCACCTCTCTCACCTTTGCTTTTTTTTTTTTTTTTCCTCTCTCTCTCTTTTTCATTTGTTTTTCTTTCCCTTTCACCCTTTTTACAAATAGACTTGAAGACAAACTAAATTCTATTTAGAAAAAAAAATTGTGGGAATTAAGAGATTTGTTTTTTTATTTCTTTCAAAAACTTTTATCCTATAATGTAACCTTATGCTTTTATCAATTCAAATTTTAGCCTTATCTTAACACAATGCAAGTGAATTTGTGTTTATACTTCAGATCTAAAATTTGTATAATTAAAGATAGTTCTAAAATCTCTTTTTAAATAAGGACTTGACATATAATCTTATAAAATTATTTAAGCACAATAAAATTTTATATTACATATAAAATGTTATTTGTATAATATAATATTTTATATGACATTATGAGATTTTAAGTTAAAAGCTATTATGTAACTATAACATCTCCCATATTATGTATAAAATTAGTATTGTGTGATATATAAGTGTACTATAGTTATTGAGAAATAAATATTTGCTTATATTTTATTTAAATAAGAAAAAAAAACTTTAATATGAGTATTTTTTCTTTCAAAAAATTAATTTGAGAGTTTTTTATTTTAAGAACATAACTAGGAGAAAAATAAAGAAAAGGGCTTAAACAAAAATTTTTAACATGAATTAGGTAAATTGTATTACATATTGAATCATAATTAAGTAAATTTAGTAAATCATATACATATTGAAATTTTAATTCTATTAAAATACTGAGAAATACTATAAATCAGCTATGAATTTAATGTTATATTCTAAACTTTAGTAATTTACTAGGAAAAGTAAAATTTGAATTAAATATTCATAAAATTAACCAAATGTTGTTAAATAAATATTTCACTAATTTTTTTATATTTAATAATATTAATATACATTAGTATTAGACTTGTTAAAAACACATTTATTAACTTAGTTATAGGCAAAACTTCATGTAATAATCTTAATTGTTGCTAAAATTAGAATATATGAGACAAAGTGGGAAAGCTTGATGTTTTGAAGGATAAATGTTGTCTAAAATAGAATAACAGCACTTGGTGGTGTATAGGAAAAAGTTAATGAGGCTAAAAGACATAAATTTGAATTAGAACAAGTTATTGTTTCAAATAGTTGCTCCATAATTGGCTGAATTGAAAAAAAATATTTATACTTAATTTAAAACTTTAAGTAATTAGTACTTAAAATTCAAATTTTGGGTATAATTTCTCTAATTTAAAACTAATTCCTCAAATTTGAATAACTTCTTAAATTTAGTTTACTTGTTCTCAAATTTGAAATACTAGTCCTATTTTTCCTTTTAAATATATAATGGTATTAATGATATTACATTGCATTCATTTAATCAATGCAAGTATAAAATAAAAATTCAAATTGATATGCATATTTCATTAGGTTAATCTCCTTTTTAACATATACAATACATAATATTTTTTGACAACTAAGGTTGATACGTTATTAAGGTTTTGATTTGGCAAATAAAAGAGGTTACTAAAGCAAAGCAAAAATGTAATTAAGAAAATAACTAAAATTGTTAAACAAAAATGGATAAATGAGTTGAATCAAGTGTTTATAATGCTCTAAGTTAATAAACTAAAACTTCGTAGAAATATGTTAATGGGCTAAGTATCCAGAAAAAAAAAATACCACTTTTTTGTGAGTTAACAAATATATCACAACCTAAAAAATTTAATAATTTTATACACTGTAAGATTTTTTAATAACAAATCTACTTTAAAGTTAAACCAAATGGAGAAAAACTATCAAAAGTTATGATGCAACACACTAATAGGGGTCATATGAAGACATGTACTAAAAACAAAAGAGCTTGATGATATCTAAGTTAGATGGAGAGCTAATTAGGCCTTGTGGACTTTTAAGCCTAACCCACATGTTATGATTCAATTAAAATACTAAACCAATAATTTGGAGATGACTAATGTAATTAACAAATTTTTTTCATTGAATAAAGTAAAGCCTAATCCTAATTTAAAACAAAATTGATAATTTAAAAGACTTAATTATGCTAAAATTAGAGAAACCTTAATTATTTGAATTGATGTCTAATATAGAGGAATGAGAGAGGCATCTAGTAATTGTTATTGAGAGAAAGACAAAGAAAAGGGCGGCCTGCATGTGAGAGACCAAGTGGTCTTAGGAACATTAAAGTCAAGGTTTCGTGGAAGGAGATAAAGATACAAACTTCTTTTGATACCCATTTTGAGGACAAAGGGTGGTTAACAATAACTTAAAATTAAAGGAGCGAGAAAGATCTTAAAGGTAATAGTTGTCTACTTTAGAGTCAAAAAGGGATAATTCTTTATGTTTTAATTACGTTGGAAAAGTCCCCAGTTTGTTTATTCTTAGCATAATTTAGTTTTTATACATGTATGAGTTTTAAATATTTTATAAATATTATAATAATCCATAAACATTAAAACATGGTTGTAATAGTTTGATTAAGAGAAATAATTAAATTGAAAAAAAAATAATGGAATGATTAGATATTTATAAAAAGGTTTCTTTTGTTATTTTTAAATTAAGTATATTATGTCTAATTAGTTATATTATAACTTTTTAACTTGAATGGGATTAGGGTTTTTAAAATTCTAATTGCATTAATTAAATTAGCTATAAATGTTACTTAACTTTTCAAAAGCTAAAATATTAATCTCTCTTAATATGCATGATGTGGATAAATTTTACTCTTTATTATGGTAGGATATTGGAATGAAGCTTAAGGTTTAATATGTTTAAGGCGAGCTCCACTTTCTTAAATCCATTAACATTAACAATTTGTTAATATTATGAAAAGGCCTAATTACATAAATGTAAAAAGTTATTCGTACAAATTTCATTATTAAACCTTGGATAGAAGTAAACCTCTCAATAAGACATCTAATAAACCTATAATGGAAATTTAAGATGAGTTGGTTGCCTCAAAAGAACACCTTGTATAGGTGTATGTTATGTATACGGTTAATGATCTTATAACAGTTAAGAGCATTGATGCAATTGAGTCTAATAGAAGTGGAGATGATGTAGAGCTTAATTAGTTTAAAGCATATGTAGATAAGATTGGCACATAAGATAATGTTATTATTGATGTTACTAATTATGCTAATTAAATGGGAATGGAAGGATCTTGGATAGCTCATAATGAAGCTCTTAATGACATTGGATTCTATGGAAATAATAAGGATATAAGACCAAAATATTATAAGGATGATATCAAAGGTATGTAAGAAATTATGTTTAAGGATTTTTGACATTAAAGGGTTGGATATACTATTATTAAGGGTGCTAATATTGTGACTAAATAGCTAAGTGATGAGACTTTGATTTCATTCCATCATTATTGGTTATGATGCTTATATGGAAGCCAATGTTAATAAAGCCATAAAGCCTTTAGGAAAACCTATAGATGATCTTGGATAAATGATTATTAAGGATGGATGTTGGAGTAGGTATAAAGATTTTGATATTGGTTTTGACACAATAATAAGTAGCAAAAAAAGATAATATGAAAATTCAAACAAAGCAAACATGAAGGAGAAAGAAGTACAAAAAATATGATCCTTCTTGTGATCATAAAACATTAAAATTCATTATAAAACTAAAGTTTAAGGGAGTTAACTAGTTCAAAAAGTGCATCTAAAGGTATGCAATCATTAATGACTATCTAATAAAATGGTGCAGATCTAAAGAATAAATGATGTAGGTTTGATGTACAACTAGTTGTCCATGGAAATTCTTTGCTAATTAGGGTAGAAAGGAGTTGACTTTTATAGTCAAATTTGTGTATGACACCCACATTTGTTATTATGTGATGAGAAACAAACAAGTAAATTTGTGTATAATACCCACATTTGTTATCGTATGATGAGAAATAAACAAGTAAGAGTTAAGTGGTTAGCTAAAGATTACCTAAGAAAATTTTAAAGGAATCCTAACTTAGTAATGAAGGTTATGATGATTAACATTAATAAGACATATAAGAAAGCAAAGGAAATGTTGATAGGATTTATGGAAGAGTCATACAACATACTTAGATCCTATGCAACAGAGTTTAAACTAAAAGACCTAAACAACCTTTTCAAGCCAAAGACAAACAATTTAGAAACAATTCTTAAACATATATTCTACATGTTTTACATTAGTTTTAGAGCATTGAAGAAAGATTTTAAAGTTGGGTACAAGCAAATAATAGGGTTTGATGGTTGCTTTCTAGAAACTTTTTTAGGAGCTGCCTTGTTCAATGTAACAAGTAAGGATAAGAATAATCAAATATATCCTATAATTTGGGCAGTTGTGACAAAGGAAAGCACAACTTATTGACAATGGTTCTTACAATTGCTTGTAGAAGATCTTGGCCTCTTAACTAGTTTGGGATGGGTAATCATGAGTGATTAGTAAAAGGTTTGCTTATTAGATTCAATGATATTAGGTTAATAGTTTGTTTAGTGATAATTATGGTTTAACTAAAATCTTATGATCACATAGCAATTGACCCATTAGTTTACTAATGTAAGGTATCATTGACACTATAAAGGAATTGTTGCCATATGTTGAGCATAGAAACTATGCCAAACATTTATAAAGAAATTAACATAAGAAATTTAAGGCCCATTTATTTTCTTTTTAAAAAAAAGGCTTCTAGAGAGTTATTAGAAGCACAAATAAAGTTGAGTTCAAAGTAGCCATTAGAGAGATGTAGAAATTGAGCCTAAAAACATTTGATGATTTCACTAATAAAGATGTCACAAAGTTTGTGAAAGCATACATCAATACTTGGCCCAAATGTAACGTTATGGACAATAATAAATCTAAATGCTTTCATTGGTATATTTTTTAGGCAAGGACAATAAGTATTATCAATATGTTAAATGACATAAAAGTTACTTTATGGAAAGAATTGGTAGAAGAAAAAAATTTATTCAAGACAATGTTAGTGCAATATGTCCTCAATTTAGGAAAAGTGTGAATAAATTAAACTTAAACATAACATTTGTTTTGTAAGGTCAAATGAAAGTATGAAGTTTGAAGTACCTTATAATGATGACAAGTACATTGTAATTGTTAATTTGAAATTGTGCACATGTAAAGCTTAAGATTTAACAAGGATTCCTTGTAAAACATGTTATGTCATGTATTAATCATCTAAGGTGAAACTTAGATGATTATGTTGATGCCTATTATAAATAAACAATATATATGGTAGTATATAACAAGTCCATTGGGCCTCTAAATGGATGCAATATATGGCTTACAATTGAGAATTGCACAATGTTATAACGACCATTAAGAACCATGCTTAGTAAACTAAAAAAGGCAATAAGGAGGGATATAGATGAATCTCCAAATAGGCATGGACATATGTCAAGGGCAAGGATTAAGATGTGATGCCAAAAATGCAAGCAATTTAGACATAATAAGATAGGTCATCTAGGAACTAATATTCCAACACCAAATAAAATAATAATAAGTCATTATGAAAATGATACATTTGTTGTTGATTTTGATTTTGATTTCAATTATCACATGTAAGACAAGCACGATCATTGTAAGGAGAGCCAAATCATATTAAAAATTTTAATAGATAAAACATTATGTTCATTGTTTTTTAAAATTTGTTGATGTTATATTTATGATTGTGATTGGTGATATAACCCAAAAAAAGAGGGAGACCAAGGAAGGAAGCCACAACAAATGAGCATGCCTAAGTAAATTGTCCACAGACTATTGAGTTACATATGAGGCCTAGAAGTTCAAGTCTAATGAGTATCATTTATCATTTAGGAAGATTATCAATTAATGTTATTAAGGTACATTAATAGTTGATTAATATCAATGTTGTAGGACAAGAACAAGGCTATAACAAGTATGGGACCATATGCAACAAAGAGAAGACATACATATCATTAAAGGGTAAATCCACCATTTATTGCAATGAAAAAAAAAAAGTTGTAATAGAGAACAATCAAATAAAAACTGAACTTAAGGTTTCATTTTCAACAAAGACTAAAAATATATATTTAAGCGTATGTGAATTATACATATTTGTTTGATAATTGATAATTAATAATGGAATGGATCATAAGAAGAATATTATTGAATGCTTATTTTATTATGTAAGAGTTTTTATGCTTATCTGCAAACACTCATTTTTGGGACTAATCAAATCATGGATATGACTCCTTAAATTTCTAAACAATTAAATGTAACTACTAGCAGTCACAACGATGGTGTTAAGCCATCTAACACTTGTAAATGAATTATGTAGTTGATGTTGGAATTAGGTTTAATCACCTTTATGGTAACTAACTACTTTTGGTTTAATTAGTCTTTTTTGTTAAGGCTTAAAACTTTGATGGACAATTTTTGTCTAGTATAATGTTAACTAGATTGTTATGCATACTATTTAAATATAAGTTGGTATTCAAACCTTTTTTTAAACATGGTATTTTTAGCAATGTAAATTGGTATTCAAAATTTTTCCCTTAACATTTGAATTATCCATATTAAGTTTCAATTACAAACTTTTAATTCCATAAATTCCATTTATATTCCATAATTCCAACAATTTACTAAACATGCATAACTAAAAGGCATAAACCCGTTTTTAAATCCATTATTTAATTCATGGCTAGAAATATGAATTTGTTTTCTTGATTGTTCGATGAATAATAGCCAAGACTCTTAAGAATAGGAAGAAACACAATATAATTACTCCTTGTAAACACCTTATAAAACCTTTAAGACAAGCATGGTATTCAAATAACATTGTGTTTGCCCTTTTCTACTTAGCATAATCATATTTCAATTGATCTAATACCTTGCCCATTAGCTGAATTTCATTTTTCTTCAAATCAATATATTTTTCTAGTAACTGAACCTAATTCACATGGAGATTAATGTGCTTATCAACACTCTCAACTCTAGCCTTTAACTCTTTGTTGCTATTTCTTAATGACTAATCATCCCTTTATAAACTTCATTTATTTTTGAATCAAATCATCTAAAAAATCTACAATCATCTTGCTTCCATGACATCCCAAAAATTGTCATCTACGATTATTTTGGCTCTAGGAGGTATACATTTAAGCTATCATTTTATGATTGCAATGAATATGACCTAATCTTGTGTTCATAAAAGATGATGCCCCATTTGTAAATTTCATACTTATACTTTCCTCCATCTTCGTAATCTCCATATAGTTGATGTTTTAACTTTTAAAGGTGTGTTTATCTTTAAATGACTCTCTTTTGTGCACTCACACTCTCTCATCCTCTCTCTAGCTCAAAATTTCCATTTCACACCCTTAATTTCATGTTATACCAATAATTAAAGTTTTATTGCAAGTTTCAGGTTGTATGGAAGATTTAGTTACTAGTTTGGGAGTTTTATGTTTTGACATTTTCATATATAAAATTTTAAAAAGAAATTCATGTATTGTTAAATTATCATAAAAATAATTTTTGTCATTTTCATATTATTGGTTTACAATTTTTATTAAATGATAACAAGTGAGTTAAGCTTAAAAGGTCTATAAAACATAATCAACCTTCCATCTAACATAGATATCATCATGCCTTTTTGTTTTATTATATGTCATTATATGATCCCTATTAGTTTATCACATAATAACTCATAATGTTTTTATCCTTTTAATCTAATTTTATGATAGATTTATTAACAAAAACTTTTTTAATATTTAAATTGTTATATTTTTTAAATCATAACGTATTTGTTAATTTGAAAAAAAGTTATCATTTTTTTATATTAATCTTACATATGAAATAAAGTGATTTTACATTAAAAAAATTATATTTTAATAAAATTTTATTATTATTTTTATTAATTAAGAGTGTAATATCGCGTTGAAGTTGAAAGGATTTCAACTAATAATTTATCCATAACCTTTAAATAAAATAACGAAGCTCCAAAACAAAACAAAACAAAAGGACAACCAATTCTATGATCTAACCATAACCACTGGTTGCCCTCTTATCCTTTCTAAGGGTGTTATTTTGACTCAACAATATATTTGAATTAAAATAGAATCCACCAAAAACATATATCTAACTCATTACACATGTTAGCGAAAGTATCTTGAACAATTATCATTTATATAAACTATAATCGTTGTTCCGTGCCAATGTAACCATTCAAATGCCAACTGAATCATCAGATTTTAGGTTTCAATCCATCTAAGAAATAATACGAGGAAAAAGGTTAGCTGAGCGGGTTCAAATTGTCGGTTTGACAACGGGGGAGAGTGAGAGTGAGAGTGAGAGGGAGAGAAAAAAAAAAAAAAAAAAAAAAAGAGAACAACAGCATGAATCTCGCTCACTTTTTATTTTCTTTTAAACAATTAAAACAAAAATGTGTATAACTAAGAAAATATACCAAAAAGTATTGAAAAATGGTTGAGTGAATATTGTATGATATTTTTCTATATATTTTATTTGAAGTGTTTCTATATATCAAATGTTTTTCAAACAATTAAAAAAAGCAAGTGAGACCTGCATGGGACACACGATGTCAGTCTTCATTCTCGTTCTCGTTCTCTTTGTCTGCAGGACTCCATCCACGAAGTAGGTTTAAACACGAGTATCATTGGTACGTTTTATCGTAATTGGAGTGTGGATAGGATTGCCAAAAATTCAGTCAGTTTTCATTTTCAGGTATTTAACACATAAAACTACATTAATTTCGCATTCTCGAGAATTTTAAATTAGCTCAATTGTCGTAATCTTAAATTACCATGGCAGATGTGCTAATCTGAGATTACCATTAAGATTATTACTACTCAGTACTATTATATAACATATACAGTGAGTGTTACATAATTGGTTAAAATTTCACTTTAATAGTTATAACGTTACATAATTGATTATGCACAATTAATATGTTATGAGTGTAATCTAATTTATCAATAATTTTACGCAAATGTAAAAAAAAATTATAAATAGATTTAATTAAATAAATTTAATATATAAATAGATTATCATACCACAAGAAGATTCTGATTTTCTCTTAGTTTCCATACTAAACAAAATATGCTAATTTTTCAGAATATTACTACAAATACCAGTGTATGTTCTCGGAAATCCTACACTCGAACTTGATGCGGAAGCTGTGAGCCTGTAAAAATATTTAAATCAGTGGAATAGTTACTTAATATTTAATAATATAAATAATAATATTATTGGAATAAGGCTGTGAAAAGCCAAGAGAAACAAACATTGAAAGAAACAAGAAAACCCCAACAAAGAAAGAACAGTGGTTGTTTTGAAATTTATGGGGATTTGAGGGGCATATGCTGAGCGGCCATCCTACGTTAGAAGAAAAGGACAAAAACGTAGGTCAGCGGCAAGAAAAAAGGCGGTCCTCGATTGCTGCTCTTTTCAGCTTTTAAAAAATAAACAAATTGGAAACACAAAATATTAAACTATTTTTTTTTTTGTAGAAGAATAGCCATTCGCTTTTTTACTTTTGTTTCACGCGCCCGTTTCATGAAATTACACATTTGCCTACCTTTTACTCGAAATTTCGAAATTAATTTCTCCTCACGGACGTCAAATTTTTCTTAAATGAATCGCATTTTATCGGTTTTAGCAAAGATAATCAAATTGATTATTAGTTTAACCATTATATTATAATAACTATTATTTTAATCAAATTGTTCCTTACGCTATCGTTTTTCTCTTTGGAATACATTATTATAGTAAAATATTTATTTTTATTTATATTTGCTTTCTTAAATTAAAAAAAAAGTGGTCGCTGTTCGGACAGGGAAAGAAAACCGGCCAGCTGTTTTCCCGACATCTGAAGAGTGAAAACCGGGAGTTTTACTTTGTCGAGGGATCATTTTCTTACCAAACAAACAACTTCTTGTTCTGTTTTTTGTTTTTTTGGATATTTTGGTTATTATACTTACAAGTTTAATAGAAAGAAGAAACTGGAAAAGTACACTTCTGAGCTCAGAAAATGTGAGAAGCTCTTTGTCACAACTGTTTCAGTTAAAGCTTCAAAAGTGCTTCTTGGTGTTTTAGGTCATAATCCTTTTTATTTTTTATTTTTTATTTTTTCGTCGTTAAATTTCAGCCTGTTGCTATTTTAAGTTATAGCTTTTTTGTTTTTTTTTTTTTTTGGGTGCAATAATCATTTTGAACAGCTTTTTGTTAGTGGGCAGAAGTTTCTGGCTTCTGAATATTTTGGATACTTTTTATGGGTTTCAAGTTTGAGGTGCAGGTCTGATCTTTAAGGATTTGTTATATTTTTCAATTTTAATGGATATTTTGTTTAAATAAATTTGATCCTGATGAGTACATATACCGAAATGCTCGAGTAGAAGGGTACTATCCTAAATTTATGAGAAAGAACTTGTTTTTTTTTTTCCTTGTGTGCTTAAAAGGCAGGCTAATGTATCAGAGGGGAGATTAAAAGTGAAATTGATATGATTGCATTTCATGTGTGGTTAAGTTCTAGGTTTTACCATTTCTATATTTTGTTCAAGACATTTGAATTTTAGAACGATAAGAATGGCTAGCTTAAGTTGAAGGTTTGTTATTGAAATAGTTATTTTGTTAATTGGTAATTACGCTTGCATTGTAATTTTGATTTCTCTTTGCTCTTTTCATAAATTTTTTTTGTACAGATGCTAGAATGAGAATCTAGATTCTGATCCTTGGAGAGAGAGAGAGAGAGAGTATTATTTTGGTAGTGCTTTTTGGGCTTTTGCATGGAAACAAGAGAAGATTTGAGTTCAGGTGTTACAGTGATAGGAGCAGAAGCTCCATCAACTTATCTTGTTGCACCAAGGTCTGAAACCCCTAGCCAGATTGCTGGATCACCAGCAGTGGGTGCACCACCTGTTGGTGTGGGGTCAACTGGAACAATAGAAAAGAAGAAGAGAGGCAGGCCAAGGAAATATGGACCTGATGGCACACCGGCCAGGCCATTGTCACCAATGCCTATTTCTTCTTCAGCCCCACCCAGTGGAGAGTTCTCTGCTGGGAAGGCCAACAAGCTGTGGCCAAGTAGCTCAGAGAAGAAGAAGAAGAAGCACAAGAAAATGGGGATGGAAAATTTAGGTATGTTTCCATCTTTTGAAGCTAGTTTTTTAAATTATGCAAATTCATTGTGTAGTTCAGGTTTTATACTTCTTTCTTTATTGAAGAATTAGTGTAGTGATGGTTTTGTTTTGAGGTGGTCTTTCAATCTAGTCTTTTAGTTGTGCACTTGCAATTGTGGAGACTTTTCATGGATTGATTTGAAGGATTGAAAGTTCATCTTGGAAAAGCTCCTTTACCAACTTTTGTAGGGCTTAATGATGGCTCAAATCAGACCATTGTTTTGAGACAGCTCTTGTTAGATTTGGAGATCATGTTGGTTCCAAAAATAAATGTGTTTTTTGCTGTCTTGGTGTGATAGTTGGAAAATCAGCCTCAAAGCTTTTCATTACTCTGTTTTTGATGCATTTAAGGTCTTGCTGCTCTGCCATTTCAATGCTTGCTTGTTCACAGTTGCCAACTTTCTCTTGTACTCCTGGCAATAGTAAGTCAGCTTGGTGGGCTATGCTCTAGCATAGGTACTCATTATGTCTATTGGTGCACTGATCTGCACTGGGCCATGCTCTAGCATATTACTAACTAGTTTACTTGCCCAGGCTTCATGCGGAATTATGAGACCATGAGATTGATGTTGCTTTCTAAATTTGTAAAAATATTAGAATAAATTAAAGTAAGCTGAGAATAATGTAACAAAAAAAAAAGAAATCTATAAAAATATTTCATAATTTCAAAATTCAAGAGCTAAAATACAAAGAAAAGAAATGCATGCACATATACCACTATCTATTGTTCAGTGCAAATTAAGTTGGTGGTATAGATAAAATGTTTCAACATATGCACAAACAAAACTAAATTAAATAACATAAGAAACTAAAATTAATGTTTATTAGTAGTAAAAATAAATAAAATCTGGTGTGGATTTGTTGACATTCTATTGCATCTTTTGACACTTTCTATGGGAACAATTATCATAAATACTTGTGATAGGCCACCAATTATGGGGGTAGGTTGCAAGAATAACTTGTCTAGTAGCGCTGAAAATTTTTGATGAGAGGACTCACCTCGTGTTTGCCTACCAGAATCTTTGTCCAGGGTTTTAGGATCCATAACTCTCAAATTACACTGTCCTTTCTGAGCTTCAGGTGTTTGGAACATTACACTATGAGGAGTGAACTTCCCATTCACTTGAAAATGTGGAAATGTACCAGAAGTAATACTGTTGACGAGCACCTTTCTTCATGTCAAGAAGTTTAATTCTCATGGCCAAAACCAGATGCATCCTTAGGACTAAGTAGAATTGTGCTCCAGCATTCTTAATACCCCTTTGGATTAGGACAGTCACTACGCATTTGGTTTGTTATATATCCCAACAGAACAGTGAGGAAGCTGAAGAGGAAAGGTCTTTTAAGATTGCTTTTGTAGGATATTAGATTCCATCCTTCAGTTCAGCATCCAGGAAAAGGAAAGGCATATAATCAGTGAGTTACTAAGGAATATTCACTGTTTGTTAAAGTTAAAGAAAGAGCAGAATTGGAAGATGAATGGTTTGTGCTCACAGTGAGCTAGAATGAAAGGAGAGGCATGCCATTTGGTGGCCCTTTGTCATAGAATTACAGTGTGTTTCTGTGTAGATTGTTCAGTTTTGACTTACCATTGATCCAGAGATGCAACTGTTCCAAGACCCTCTATCCATTTGCATACCCTTCGTGGTGCTTCCTTTATCCATTAGGTGACCTTATATTATGTTTATTCTCAAGCAAATCTTTCTGCTTTCTAGCATAATGTAAGGTTATGGAACCTGATTTTATTATTATTATTTTTCTGTTACATGATATGCTGCAGGCAACACCTATCACATCGAACCTAACTTTTAAATCTCAATTCTGGTAGGAATTCCAGTGCTTGAAACATGAATCTAAATCGTCACATGCAGAATGTACAATCTTAAGTCACAAAATCACCAGAAATTTTACCAGGTTGGAAACTGAAAATTCTATTTAAGTTAACTGAAAATTCTATTTAAGTTAGCTGAAGAGAGTTCATATTAAGTCTGGTTCAGAGAAATAATTTCTTGCAGAAGTACCCAATTGTTCTGTGAAATAATTAATGAGCAATCAAAAGGACTATATATTTGCTTTTGTTAATAAGAATATTCAGTGGTGTCTTTGTTAGCAGAATGTTATTTACGTACTAGGCCAAAATACTCATTTTCCAGCTAACTGATGTTCTTGAATTTTACTTTGTAGGTGACTGGGCAGCAAGCTCAGTCGGGACAAATTTTATTCCCCATGTCATCACTGTCAATGCAGGCGAGGTATGTATAATAGATTAAAGAAGGGAAAATAGTTTAATCTCACATGTCAAATCTTGAAATGCTGAATGAGGCATTGAATCTTTTCTTTTTGTTGCTCTACATGTTTGTGTTGTCCAACCTGAAAAGGTTTCATCAAAAATTGCTTTTGAATCTAGGCCAATAGGGAATATTTTAATGGAAAGATTCATCATAAATTGCATTTAAGGGGGACCACAAATTATATGCTGGATATTCTTTTGGCAGTGACCTTAGATCTCTCATTGTCAGGCAGCAATTTTCTTGACAAGCACACAAGTGCTGAATTAGTTGCTTGAATGAAAATTGGTTTCTCTTGCTTAATTTTGGACTCATAGGTAGGTATTAATTGTATTCTATCAATTTTTTCATCAAGTTGTGTTGTATTTTCAACTTTAAATTTGGATAAACTTGTGTTGGACACTTCTACTTCATCACGTGTAATTTTGTTCGGCTGTAGGATGTTACTATGAAGGTTATATCATTTTCACAGCAAGGACCTCGGGCAATCTGTATCCTGTGTGCAAATGGAGTAATTTCAAATGTTACCCTTCGACAACCTGACTCTTCTGGGGGCACTTTGACATATGAGGTCTGCAATTTCACCACTGCATAAGGACTATTTAAACTCATTATTGCTTGCAAAATTAATGCAATTTGTAGTACATGAATTCTATATTTGCATTATGGGTATTGCAGCTTTTATTTATTCTGTGCTTTTTGGCCATCAAATGCAACTTAGAAGGTATACCATTTTCCAAATCCAGTATGAGCACTTAGAATGTGCCGCTGATCTTACACTATACTTCACTAAGTGTATAGCTTCAAACTTATTTCTACAAATGGTTGCTTAAATTGGGTACAAGAATTTTTTTTTGTCATAAGCAAATTGATGTTGAATTTTATGGTGTGGACAAAGCTTTGTTTAACGCTTTAACTTGATAGAAATCTCAGTAAGTATTTAGATATTGCTTGTTTCTTTCTGTCTGGATTGGTTTCAATTTGTTAGCTGGTATAAGGTCACACTTTTACTGAAAGTTGATCATACCAGATGATCCTTGCAGTGTACAGTATGTATTCTTTAAAAAAATTAGCAAAATTACATGGTTGTGGTTATTGTTGAAACACCATATTGGAAACATAATTGAGTGCTTTGGAGTAGGATAGCATTGAATGAAATGTAGTTACAGACCTTGTTGTGGTGTAACTCATCTCAAGTATTATAGGGGCGCTTTGAGATACTCTCCTTGTCTGGATCATTCATGCCTACTGAGACACAAGGAGCAAGAAGTAGATCAGGTGGTATGAGTGTCTCTTTAGTGAGCCCTGATGGTCGTGTTGTGGGGGGAAGTGTTGCTGGACTCCTGATAGCTGCAAGTCCTGTGCAGGTAAGCTCATTTGAAATGTTTGTATTTAGTATATTGACCCACTGTAAATTGTTTTTTATTTTGTAGACCATTGTCAGGAAATAATGTCCAAAATATGAGTGCAGCAGTGATGAGAATACTTAGTTGAATCTGTGGCAACCCAAGAAAGATAAGTTGAGGAAGTGATGTTTGCATTGGGTTGGACATATCCATCATATACCTACAAATGCTCTAATTAATGTGGGACAATATATAGGTGGACGGATAGGAGAGAAAAGGATGATCTAAGTTGACTAAATAATCTTTGATATTAAGGATAGAATTTAGAACACCTAAATCTCAAATTAAAGTTAATTCAAAATAAAATAGAATGATAAGAAAAAATTTATATCATCAACTTCAATTAAATTTAAGATAAAGATTTTGTTGTTATTATTGTTGTTTGGGAATACAATGCTATCTATATTATATTTTGTTAACCAGCTTTTGCATGACAAATTAAAGTGTGTGAACTAGCATAATCATGGTCATCCTTCGGTGGATTTGTTCATTTTGGTGGCTTCTCACTGTTGCTGAAATTACTCCTTTATTTTTTGGGGGTGTTTGTAGAGACTAGGATTTAAACTTTAGACCTGAAATTAAGAGATCAGGTAACTCTCTGATGACAAGGCTATTCATGGGCCTGAGAAGCCGGCCAGCCCCACCTGTAAATGAGTCAGCTTCGGCCTAGATTTTTAGCTCAGCCTGGCTTGCTACATTTCCACTTACTGTTGGTTTGGGCTTGGGAGTTATTTGTCTGTTAGGCCAGACCACCCAGTCTGCACTTCGGTGCTCGACTTGGGCCTAACCGAAAACGGGGTCTCAGACCGTGCGAGGCTTGGGGTACTAATACTATTGTTTTCTGATCAGGTTGTGGTGGGCAGTTTCCTACCAGGAAATCAGCATGACCAGAAAATAAAGAAGCCGAAGATGGACTCAATACCAGCAACAGTTGTACAGGTTCCTACAGGTGCTGCTGTCATAAATGCCCCTCAAATAGAAAGAGAGGAAAGTATGGGTGGAGAAGGGCAACAAAATTCCTCTTCATTTGGAAGAGAAAACTGGGCCACCATGCCATCCGTGGAAGATGCAAGGAAGTCCGGGACAGATATCAATATATCGATACTGGAAGGTTGAATTTGTGTTCATCAGTCAAGCATCTTAAGGTCTCTAACTGACTTACATTGATTTGTCATGTCAATTCGCATCGGCTTCTCCGGTTCCTCTTATTAAATTTGATGTAAGCTTATTGAAGTATTAATGTAGAACGGAGAGTGTATCAGGAAGAACATAGTTCTTTAGCTGGGCTGAAACCGAAATTATCATTTCGTACAGTAACAGCCCGGTAGATGTAGTTTTTTATGCCATAATATTTGGATGTAGTTGAGACAGGCAGTTGCCTTTATTAAAGCCCAGTTATTGGTGAATTTCAGTTGACATTTAAACAGATTTTATGGTATGCATGAATCGCTAGAAAAGAAATAGATAAAAAAAAACCTTGTATTGTGATCTGGAGGTCAGCACAAGTAGTTTCCAGGGGTATCCTTAGATATCATGAGGATTTTTGTACATTTGGACTATCCAAGTAAGATGGGGTTTAAGCAACCTTGCTCTTGTATTACTCGAAAATAATAATAATAATAATAATAATAATTTGTATGCAAGGTCGTCAATGATGTCATCATATGTCTCAAGATTACGCTTCTTTTTCTTTGTTAAAACCGTATCATCACACCGACTTCTCGTTCAGCCAATTGAGAGCCTGCTTAATTGGCTGGTCCTCTTGACACTCAAGTCACGGAATTAAGTATGCCAAGACAATTTCCAGGTGATTTACGCTAAAGGGTTGCCCTTGTTTCAAATAAAAATTTAATAGTGCTTTGTCCTGCTTAAAAGCTTTTAAAAATGTTGTCGTCGTTGACTATGACATGTACAGATCAAGCTCCCGTTTTGGTCGGCGCGACTTGTTCTTTTTTACAAAAAATAGTTGGATTCTATTTTCAAGTTGGAAAAACGTTCACTCCCTGAGAGCAAAAGGCTGGTGTGTGAAGCGTATTAATTAAAAAAAATTAATTTTATTAATCCTTAACCTAACCTCGTATTTCATTGGACAGACGAAAAGAAAAACTTAACCCTACCCCCTGACTTCCTACGAGGAGCTTTTTTTCTGCTTTTTTCTTTAACCATGTCTTTTAAATTATTTTTTTAACCCGTTATATTAGGTATGGTAATTGATTTAACTTGACTGGCTTAAGGAGAATACCGAAGTATCGACCATTGGATAGTGTTAAGAGGAACGAGGTTGAAGCTTGTTAGATGGCTATATAAAAAGAAGGCAGCCAAAGAAGCCTCCTCAACACTGATACAGAGAGAGAAATTTGGTAAGAAATTAAACCCCATGTTGGGCGTGAAGAGAGTGAGTTCAGTATGCTCAATTTGGTTGATACTCTTCTTGTGTTTCTCAATCTCAGTCTCCAAGAATGCTCACAACTTTCTTCTCTTCTTATACGATTTTCATATGGTGAAATCAAGCTACTTCGCGTTGCTTTTCATTCTCACTCTCGTTGTGATGACCATCTTTCATGGAAGTTCAAGGACTTCTGAAGGGGACCCTGAATGGTCCTTTCCTCTCCCTTCTTATATGTATGAATTGAATACTTCAAGTTACAAAGAGGTTGAAGAGAGTGGCACTGAGGATGATGATCATGAGGAAGAATGCCATGGTAATGATGGATATGATGAGAAAGATGATGATGATGATGATGAGGAGTTGGGTACAGAAGATGTTGACAGTAGAAATGAGAGTGATAATGATGACCTGGAGAAGAGAGTAGAGAAGTTTATAACAGGGGTCAATCAAAAATGGAAAGAGGAGTTGCTTACTGATCGGCTTCTTTGCATGGAACCCGCTTAATTGACCTATCTTGGTCAGCCTTTGGTTTTTGGTTGTCCATGTCTGCCAAATATATATAAAGGCGTAAGGCATGCATGAAAAAACTTGGAACGTTGTGGATAGGTTCACTTTCTTTTTGTTTTTTCTTCCTTGAACCTTAACATTTAGTATTTAAGAGCCTAGTCATCTATATTAGAGGTTTCAGATCGAAATCTGTAATATAAAGCTGTAAGATTTACAAATATATATATATATATATATATAAAAGGTGAAAAGCTATCTCTTTGCTATGTTGTTTACCACTAAATGGATTTTCTAATGATGGGAAAGACATATTAATTAACTGCAAGGATTGTAAAGTCTACAGGTTTCAGCCAAAAATTGCCAGTGTTTTAAGCATTAATCTAAAAAAAAAAATCATTGACTAATCACAAGATCAATGGTGCTGAAGTCTCCTTAGATAGGTTAGGGAAAATCGTAGCATACGGCGCCCCAAATTCAATAGTCTCAAATCACCAACACCGTTAAATTTAACTAATCCGGTAGCTTTCATTGAAGTTTCTTCTTTGTGGAATCTTTGCCTTTCTTGCTAGGTTGAGTTCATAGCTCTTGAAAACAGAAAATATAAATCAAAAAGTGCATATCAAGTACAATAAATATACATAGGTAGAGTCTCTTGGACGATTTATCGTAGTGACGTGGCAGCATAACTCCTGTGCAAGTTCCGCTTCCTTTTCATTTTCATTTTGTTTTTTTTTTTTCTCTTTTAAAAAACACACGCAAACAGGTATCATACAATGTACAAACAGTTATCAAAAACAACTATCAAACAAATAGGTTAACAATAACTCTTGAAAGCACAAAAAATAAATGAAAAAGTGCATATTAAATATGACGTAAAGTTTACACCTCGCCATAATTACTCTAATTAACACTAGGCTATGTGTCATACTTTATTTCTAATGGAACGCATAAGTTAAAATTTATGCAGTGGGGTTGTTGAAGTATTTCCAACAAATTTTACTAAACCATGTGCTTAACTAGATTTCAAGCTTCCTGAGAAATTATTAAATAAAACAGTAATCTTAAAGATGCATTCGTATTTAGCTTATATCTGATGGATTTAGGTTGGCTTTGCTGCTGGTGGAGCTCTTGTTGCATCATTCATAAGATATTTCTCCTCTGCTAGTGCTTAGGAAGGCTTATTTTTGGGTTCTGCCACTATGTTTATGTTGATATGTAAACTTATTTTTTATTAATTAATATTTTTAATAAATAAAAATTTAAGATTTATTGAAAATCTAATACTGAAATATGATTCTTAAAATAAGAAAAATTATATACTAAAACTCTCCATTGTTATATATATATATATATATATATATATATATATATATATATATATATATATATATATATATATATATATAATATAATAAATTAAAGTAGATAAGAATAAAAAATATAACTTGTCTCCTCTTTGTCTCATCTCTCCTCTGTTCCTTTGTTTGTTCGCCTACCCAACAAAATTTACCAAAATTCTAGTATCATAGCAAAAACAACAATGACTTCAATTAGTTCCTTTTAATCATAGGTGCCCAGATTAACTAAAGATAACTATGAATGTGGAGTATCCAAATAAAGGCCCTCTTAGGTTCTCTTGATGTATGGGACCTTGTGGAGACTAGTTATACCGAATTAGATGAAAAAGATGAGGAGATGTTTAAAGAACTAAAGAAAAAAGAGAAGAAAGCATTATTCATGATGTATCAAAGAATCAATGAAGTCATGTTCAAGTTGATTGCTCCAGCAAAGACGTCAAATGAAGCTTGGGAGATATTGAAGAAACGTATGATGGAGTCAATAAAGTGAAGAAGAGCCACTTATAGTCTTTGAGAGCTTAATTTGAAGCACTCAAGTAAGGGAACTTAGAAACAATCTCCAATTATTTTTCTCGAGTAATTTCTATTGCTCATCAGATGAGAAGAAATGACAAGGAGATTAAGGATGTTCGGGTCATAAAGAAAATTTTGTGGTCTTTAAAGTCAAAGTTCAACTTTGTAACTGTGGTGATTGAAGAATCTAAAGATCTAAAGATAATGACTGTTGAAGAACTCTTAGGATCCCTATAAGCTTATAAACAAAAAATACAAAAGAAAAGAGAGGAGAAAACTTTGGAGCAAGCACTACAGACATAGTTATCACTCAAAAAGAATGAATCATCTAAAGGAGGTTATCAATAAGGAAGATTTATTGTATAAAGAGGACAAGGCCACCGAGGTTCTTATTCTAACAAGTAAACTAGCAACCATAATGATAGAAATGAAACTGATCAAAAAGAGTATGGTCGTGGAAGAGGTGGAGGTCATAGTCAAGGACGAGGCTGAGGTAGTAGATGTGGTCAAAATACTAGCAAAAAGTATGATAAATTTGAAATTTGGTGTTGAATTTACAAGAAAGTTGGCCATTATTTTTATGATTATTGGTATAACACAAATAATAAAAGAGAGAAAACAAATATAGTAGACAAAGAAGAAGCTGATGAAGGGTTGGATTTACTGATGGCGTACAATAAACCAAAGCCCCTTCAATCTGTTACATGGTTTCTTAACATAGGAGCCTTTACTCATATGTGTGAAAGAAAGGAACTTTTCACTAAACTTGACCAAAGACAAATGGGCAACATCACTTTCAATAATCTCTCTAAGAGGCCAATTAAAGGGAAAGGTGATGTCATTTTTGAACTCTAGAATGAAAGGTAACTTTGCATTTCATATGTTTATTACGTGTCTAATATTAAAAGTAATCTTTTGAGCATTAGACAATTATTAGAGAGATGATATGATATAACAATGAAGAATTTGACTCTTAGTATTCATGATAAGAATAATAATCTTATTACTCATGTGAAAACGGACAAGAACATGATGTTTCCATTAAAGTTAGGCATTAATAAGTCAAACTATTTAAAGGCAACTACTTTGAATAGCTCTACTCTTTAGCATGTTGTTTATGGACATCTGAATTTTGAGGCATTAAAATTGTTGGAGATAAAAAAACATGGTGATGGAACTGCCAAAGATTGAAGCCCCTAGCAATTTTTGTGAAGTTTGTATTATGGGAAACTAACAGCATAAGCCTTTCAAGAAGTACAAATTGAGAAAAGCATCATTACACCTTAAATTGGTGCATTCAGATGCTTGTGGACCCATCAAGCTTGTCTCTATTGGAGGTAATTGGTATTTCTTAACATTTACAAATGATTACAATGGAAAAACATGAATTTACATGCTAAAGGAGAAGAAAGAAGTCTTTGCCAAATCTAAAAAGTTTAAGAGTTTGGTTGAAAAGCAAAGTGACAGTCAGATAAAATGTTTACGGACTAATCGTAGAAATGAGTACATATCGTAGGAGTTTGAGAATTTTTGCAAGGAGAACAAGATTATTCACCAATTCATGATAGCTCAAACACCACAACAAAATGGTGTTTCAAAGAGGAAAAATCAAACAATTCTTAATATGGTTCGATGTATGTAAAAAGAGAGAAATGTTCTGAAGGAATTTTAGGGAGATATTGTTATTTGTTCTGTTTATTTGTTAAATAGGTTCCTAACAAAGTACAATGGAGATTTCATACTAAAGGAAGCCTGAATTTCACATAAGCCAAATGTCAATCATCTTCAAATTTTTCAGAGTGTTACTTTTGCAAAGGTATAAAAGAAAAGTGGACAAAGCTAGAAGATAAAAGCCAAAAGTACATTTTTTTGGGTCATGATGAGAATTTTAGATGTTACAAGTTGTACAATCCCATAACTCGTAAGATCATGATGTCAAAAGATGTTGAGTTCTATGAGAAGCTGATATGAGATTAGAAGAACAATAACCAATTAAAGAAAATTTCTCTTGATGAAGAGCAAAAGCTGAAGGAAGACACACTAGTAGCATCATCACCTCGTCATGTTATAATTCAGCCTGATAATGATGATTCGAGCAACTCGATTATGAGGAAAATAAGGAGCATCCAAGACATATATAACTCTAGCCAAGTTGTCGATATTAATTTCGATAAAAAATTCAATAATCTGTGTCTCTTTACAGGATTTGATCTATTAACATATGAAGAAGCTTCCAAGGAGACAAAGTGAAGGAAGGCAATGGGGGAAAAGATTTATGTTACAAATAAGAATGATACATGGGAGCTCACTTCTCTTCCAAAAGGATACAGAGAGTCAAATGGGTGTATAAGGCACAAAGAAATGCAAAAGGTGAAGTGGAAAGGCATAAAGTAAGGCTGGTCATGAAAGGACACAAGCAGAAATACAATGTTAACTACGAAGAAGTCTTTGCACTAGTAGCTCAACTTGAAATGATTAGGCTGCTCATCTCTTTTGCAGTTCAAAGAAGATGGCAAATGTACCAAATGGATGTGAAATTAGCGTTCTTGAATGGGAATCTTGAAGAAGAGGTCTACGTCAAGCAACCATTAGACTTTATTCACGAAAGCTAAAAAGAAAAAGTTTACAGGTTGAAGAAAGCGTTTTACAAGCTCAAGTAGACTCCAATAGCCTAAAATTCTAGAATTGATGGGTATTTTGTTCGAGAAAGATTTACAAAGTATCCATATGACACTTATTGTATGTAAAAACAAATTCTAATAAAGATATTTTACTAGTGTGTTTATATAAAGATAATTTAATTTTCACAGATAATAATAACTTTATGATTTGAGAATTCAAGCAATCAATTGAGAAGGAATTTGAGATGATAGATTTAGGTCTACTGAGATATATCTTGGGCATTAAAGTGTAACAAGATGAAGAAGGAAATGTAGTTTCATAGGAAAGATAGGCTAAGAAGATCCTGAAGAAGTTTTTAATGAAGGATTTTCCACCTATGGACACACTGGTAGAGTGCGGCATCAGATTGATGAAGGAAGGAGAAGGGAAGTCAGTGAACCCAACATATTACAAAAGTCTCATGGTTTGTTTAAGGTACTTAACTTGTACGAGACTTGATACTTTTTGGAGTTAACTTGGTAAACAAGTATATGGACTTTCCACTTGAAAGCAACCAAAAGAATCTTGAGATATCTCAAAGGGATAATTAATTATGAGTTGCTATATTCATTTAAAGAAGGTATGGAATTGGTTGGATTTAGTGATAGTAACTAGGCTAAAAGCTATGATGATCGCAAGAGTATAACAAGGTTTGTGTTTTATCTTGGTAAAGAAGCAATCTATTGTTACTTTATCTCTTTATGAGGTAGAGTACATTGCTGCAGTTTCCTATGTTTGTCATGTTATTTGGTTAAAGAAGTTACTTTGAGAATTGAAGTTGTAACAAGAAGAAACAACGAAAATTTATATGGATAATAGGTCAATGATCGTTTTGACTAAGAATCCAGTTCATCATGAGCATTTAAAATATATCGGTACTCATTTTCACTTCATACAAGAATCTATTAAAGTAAAAAAAAAAAGTCAAATTGATGCATGTAAGCTCAAGTGACCAAATTACTAATATATTTACAAAAATTTTGAAAATTAAAGTTTTTCAGCACTTGAAAAGATAACTTAGAGTTCAAATTTGAAGAGGAACAAATTTAAAGGAAGTAAACGTTGACATGTAAATTTATTTTTTTATTAATTAATACTCTAAATAAGTAAAAATTTAAAGTTGATTAAAAATCTAATATTAAAGTGTGGCCTTGAAATAAGAAAAATTATACTGAAATTAATACTCCTCTTTGTCTCTTCGTATCCTCTCTCTGTCCCTTCGTGTCCTCCTCTCTCGTCTGTTTCTGTGTCTGTTCGTCTACCCATCGGAATTTAACTGTCTATTGCTGCGCCAAAGGCTAGCTGTCTTTGTAGAGTCATTGCTACCATTCAGTCTTGCCGCCATTTCATCCTTTCTGTACTAGTTTTGGAATCTTGTGGCTTAGGAGGGGTATTTTTTTAATCGGTTCTAACTTGGTGGAGAGTGTTTTTTTTTTTTTTTTGCTAGTCCCGCTCATTGGAGCGTCGGATTGTTTTTTGTTAAGCCCCGTTGGAGTCCAGTTGGAACTGATCTTGTATGAATATACAATTCTGATTTTTAAATAATTTTTTTTTTTAAAAAAAAAGGAAAAACAGAGAGATGCATTCATATTCAACATTAACGTAGCAGGTTTAGGACGGTTGCATTTCTTTGGTATGCTGCCCAATTGGTGCCTAAAAGAAGCCCATCATAGTGACAACTGGCATATTTGTTTTCTACTTGACCAGCTCACAGACAGGAGCTTAAAAAGTAACCAAAGCTTCTCCATGGCAACTTAAACTTTTCTTTTACCTGGTAAATTAGTAAACACAACATATTTACATACCATGGTGTTTTTTTGAGTTCTCAAGTCAAAAGTCATATCCCAACGAAAAGACCTCCATAAAAATCTTCATGCAAGTGGGCTGGTTTGGATTTGAACTCTCAGATTGTGTTTGCATTCCTTTTTATACGCACGCCGCTCTTCCTGGGAGGGCAGGAGTGCATTTTTCTTCCTTGGTGGTTGGTATTGTTTTCCGCGTACGGAACCAAACCAACAACTTGTATACGGTTTTGTTGACAATCAATTTATTCGGATCTCGAGTTTGTCTGCCAAGACGAGCGGGAAATGATTGAAAATAACTTGCCAAATAGCTAGATAATTGATGTCATCTACGGTTAACTGGCCTTGCCCCCCTTCCATTTTTACATCATTCTTACGTTGCGATGAGAATTCCCTATTCAGATTCAGAAACTTCATACTCGCACGAAGACTGTTAGGCCCAAGTAAGAGGCTCTTGCATTATAATCCACAAGCCAATATCTAAATGCATTTCAGGTGAGGTTCCCTTAACTTCAATTTTGCCAACATCCGCCAGCACTAGGTAACTTCAAGTATTGTCCTAATCTGTTCCCCATTTTAAGTAAACTATTTCTCACTCGGCCACAAAACCATGACTGTTGTTGCTGTTACCACCAACTCTTTGCTCCCACCATGGGCCATGGCGCTCATCACGGTTTCATCCATTACTAACATTAATACAATGACCTACACCAATCAACAAGGATTCCACACACCCAAACTAACTTTTCTTATTCTCCTTAAATGCATTGTAAAGAAAAAGGCCAAGAAGTTATCTCATCCTTCACAGAAAGTTCTTTATTTATTACTATTATTATTATTATTTTTGTGGAGGGGGTGGGGTGTAGACAGGCTTGAGAAATCTTCCTTTCCAGCAGTACCGTCACTAATTAGTCATCGGTGGACCACTCCTCCTTCAAGGCAGAGGCTTCGCACCCACTCATTTGAGGGTAGGCGAAGGGGAATGGTTTTTCTGAAGCGACAGACTCAGTAAAATTTTCCTTTCCAGACAATGGTAGTTGGAGCTATCCAACTTGATCAGTCAAGTTCATAGTTACTATTCTTTTACTAACAATGTAAAAAAACTGACAGAGATAACCTAATTTCCTACTCTTCCAAATGTACAAATCTGCTAATGAATCTAGCTCTAACATCAACTTAAAAGGAATTTAAGAACTCAGTGGACAAAATTGGCATGTGCACAAACGCTTGATCAATCCACTTCTTCTCCAACCGTCCAAAGCAACCTAGTGTACATTAAAAATGGAAAATGCCATCAATGCCTAATTTATAACCACCAAAATCACATAACGTGAAGCAAGCAGAATTGCAGAACTTTTTGGGTGTAATCTCATCAAATTACCAGAATAAAGAAATAACAACAAGGGCAATAAGATAGAGGAATTTAAATGTTCTTTGCTTCTTTTCCCAATTCAGCTGGTTATATATCTCGGTAACATCAACTAGATGCCGTCTCTGCAGGTACCTGACCATTTGATCACAAATCCCATAAATTGTATTGATAATTCAGACAATTATTAGTGTATTACACAGAGGAAGGAATTTGAAACAAACAAAACAGACCCAAAAAAAAAAAAAAAAAAAGACAAAGAATGAAACTTACAATGTGATGTTGTAGTAAAGGTAAGGAAGGGACAAGAGACACATAAACCAGTGTCCCGTGAATAAGAAGGCAACGCAAACGAGTCCTTGAAGAATATACTCCGCCATAACAATTCTGTTTATTGTCCTTGCTGTGTCGTATGGGTTTAAGTGATCAGTCTCCAGATCCAACAAGTTCATTAGCTGCGACCCGAAAACCCCAAAAAAAAAAAAAAAACGTAAGATAAAGGAAGACGAAGAGAAATAGAATAATCCCAATTTGGGAATTTTACCGAATCAACGAAAGAAACAGGGAAAAAAAAAAAAAAGAAAGAAAAACAACCAGTATTAAAAAGAAGGAGAAGAAGGAGATTAAAACAAACAAGGAAAAAAAACACTAATAAACAATGGAAGCTATGAGAAGATTAACCTGGTAACCCACAACGCCTATTAGGGCCATGAGTAATAAGAAACTCAATAGCCATCCCAGCAAAGCCCCCATGGCAACCCTCCTCCGTCTCTCTGTGTGCCTTAGCGTGCCGCGTGCTCTCTCTGTTTCACACTCTCCGTGCCAAGCGAATCCCTTCTCAATTTGGGCGTTCCAATCCGGAACTAAGTTGTCTGTCTGCTCTTCTGCTGTTTTTGTTGCTTTTGGGTACAACCACAAACTGATATGAATAATAATTTTTTTTTTTCTTCTCTTCGTCTCTCTCTCTCTATATATATATATATATATAATTAAACCGAAATTCAAGTGGATTTTAAATATTTAATAAAATAAATTAAAATAACAAAATTTAAAATACACTTCTATCAAGAATTCATTAAATTAATATACCTTTAATTTTAATTTAAAAAATAATTAATAAAATTAAAAATAATTTAATTATTTAATTAATCTAAAAAATTTTAAATTTAATTTTTTTATTAAAAAATAAAATAAAACTAAAATAAAATAATTAATTAAAATATAAAATAAATTTTATTTACATAAATAAATTTTAAATTAAAATTTTAATTAATAATATTTATATTTTTTTATATATAAATATACATGTAATCATATTTATTTAATTTTAAAATTAAAAAATAAAATAAATTTTAACTATATATATTAATTATAATTAAATTTATAATTATTATTTTAATTAATAATAATAATATTTTTTTTTACATAAAAAAAAATAAAAAAAATATTTTATTTAATTTTAAAAATATTAAAATATTTAATTTTAATTTAATTTTTTTTATAATAAAATTTATAATTTATATATATTTATTATTGATTATTAATTAATTTTTTTATTTTTTTATAATTAAAAAATAAAAAAATAATAAAATAAATTTTTTAAAAAAATAAATATGTATTTTTATGAAAAAAAATTATAATTTATTTTTTAAATTTTTTTCAAATTTATTTTTTTAAAAATAAAAATATTTATATATTTAATTTTTTAAATTTTTTTATTTAATAGTTAATTTATAATATTGTAATAAAATTAAAATTATAATATATATTTAATTGATTTAATTAATTTAATTATAATTTTAATATGTGTTAAAATTTATATAATATAAATAATTATAATTACGAAAATAAAAGAAGAAAAGAAAAATAATTTTAAAAGATATTATAAATTCTTCTTTTTTTCAGAGAATAAAAAAAATTAAATTTACATTTTTTTTCTTATCAAAAAAATTACTATTTAATAATTTTTTTATTTTTTTAAATATTTTTAAATATATTTTTTAAAAAAATATATTTATAAATTAATTTTTTTATTTAAATAAAATATAAAAAAATATATACTTTTTAATTGACCGATAAAATTGAGGAACTTAGAGCTGCTAGGTGTGTATGTATGCAGACATCTTGACCCACTTCACAGGGCTTCTTGCGGTGTTCATGGAGTCATGTTTTAAGCTGACTCGCATCATTTCATGCAGAGGGACTCTTAAAGGAACCGAAAACTGATTTTGGATATATGCCCAGGAGGGGGAAGTCCCGCTCAAGCATCCAACAGAAGTAAAACTTTTGACTCCTGAAGCTTGATACTCTTTTCCAAGCAATAATAGAAATCATTTATCCATTGACGGCCCATTGTGGAGCTATTATTTGATGTGCAGCGTGGAGGAAAAGAGAGCATCTACCGATCAAAGAATGAAATTCTGTGTGTCACTGTCTCTGAGTGCAATAATTTCTGTGGCACCCATAGGAGATTTCATTCGTTCCACCCACGGAGTACAGATGCAACTGTTAGTGACCATTCTTGTTGTGCATTCTGCTGTGCTACTTGGCATTCGTTCGACTTGTCTCTTCTGCCAAAGTTCGATTGGGCTATGAATGTTGAACCCAATTTCCATGTTCTGATCATTGAAAGCTGGGAAGGATGCTTGCTTTGCAGTAAGAACACAACTATATGCCTCTTGTCTCTGTTTCCCATATTTCTTTGTACTTTACGTTAAATAAACATTAGTCAACTTAAATTAAGACCGTTAAATGGCAATTAATTTTTATATCTAATATAAACAGTCAAAAACCACAACTATATGCCTCGTGTCTCTATTTCCCATTTTTCTTTGTACTTTACGTTCTCTCTTCTTACAAATTTCATCAATTTTAGTCTTTGTAAAACAACAAATTGAAAATATCATATTCTTAATTCTATTTTGAGCGATCCTCTTCTTGATTTTGAGCCATTATTTTCTTAAATTTGGTTTCCTTTATACATAGAGAGAGCATTTTCTCAAATTTGGTTTCCTCTAACAACCATCGCTCCATTTGAATTTAGCCCCCTTTTTTATGAGAGAAGGGAGTAAGTGGTGGATGAATAGAAATAGTGATAAAAGAGGAGAAAGAATGAGAATTGTAAAGTAAAAGATTAGAGAATAATAATTATAAGAATATTTTAATTAATTTTAATTATTTTTTATAATATTTTTAAAAATTAAAAATAATTTTTACTAATAAAAAATTTAACGGAAGATTTTTTATGATTGCTTGCAATTATTAGTATATTTTCTATAATTTTTAAAAATTTTAGATATGATGTGTAATTATGTTTTACATATATAAAAGGTATAAAATATAATTTTTCTCCAAATTAATTAAGTGACCCTTGAAGCAACCCCAGAACGTCTCCTAAACAGAAATACGGCGCCGTGTATTTATTGCCTAGACCTGCCTTGTAAGGTGTTTTTCTTGCCACCAAAGACAGACCAGATCCGAGGAAATAAAGCTACCCGATTTCACTGACGTTGTAATCTGCCTTGCTTTTTCGCCCTAGCTTAAGCAGCTCTGATCTTCGATTCTTTTGACAAGATACCATGACTAAGCAACAACCCTACTGGTCTCCTTACGATAACAATGGAGGGTAATCCGTCATCGTCTTCTCCATCTTCTTGTCTCTTTTTATTGTGCGATTTTGTTTATGCGGGTGTATGTGAATTTGATCGTTTTGGCTGGTTTGTTTTGCCAGAACCTGCGTTGCGATTGCGGGAGCAGATTATTGTGTAATTGCTGCCGATACTCGAATGTCCACCGGCTACAGTATTCTCACCCGCGATTACTCCAAAATCTGTAAATTGTAAGTTGATTTGAGCCCTATTCTCGTTTTTTCTTTTTTTTTTTGTTTACATTATTTTATTTTATTGTGCGTGGGCTTGATTGGTTAATTTATCGCCTTTATTTATTTATTTTGTTGTGTATTCGTGGCACTTGAGGAGAATTTGGGTTTGATCTAATGGGTTATCTTGGGTTTCATGGAGCAATTTCCAATTCTGGTTTTGTGTAGGCGGATGCTTTGACGAATGTTGCTTGAAAATTTGACCAAGTTTTGGTTTTTAATCGGGCTTTTTGTTTGTTTTGCCGTTATCTACCCCTTTCTAGAAGATATGACTGAGAATAATAAGTATTGAATGCCGGGCTTGGAGCTAAAAATAAATTTTGGTTGACAAGTGTTTATGCTCTACTTGGCTCGTCAGAAGCCGTGAGCAAAAGGAATTTTGTACTTTGAAATCCATATTTCAGTGTACTGAGTGTCAGCAATAATCTTTAGTGGCTGCATCAGTAGGCAGGAAGCCAGGGATCCATAACTAATACATTATTTGCTTCTCCAAGAGTTCCTTAATACCATGTTGGAATTACTGCCAGCTATTATTTTCTGATTGGAGACATATGAAGGTTTAGATTTCCAACTTTGATTGTATTTCCCTTTGCTAAACGCCTTTTGCCAAAACAAACCTCTTTCCTTCAATTCCTTGTCTTGATTCTCCAGTTAATTATGTGATACTAGTTTGATGGAAATCAATTCCAAACCCCATATTTTCCAATATTGTGCATGCCTCAGTCTCAGCATGAAGTCATTTTACTATCTTAATGATGTTCTCTATTGTGACCTAAAGGTCACAAGTTCGAGTTGCAGAAACAACCTCTTTGTGAAAACAAGGATAAGGTAGCTTTCATCAGAACCCCTCCCAGACTCCACAGTGTGGGAGTCTCATGCACTGAAAACACCCTTTTCTATTCTCATTCTCATCTTCTCTTTCTGAAAGTACTATTACTTATCAGTCAACCAGTGAATCATTTCCTTTGTTTAAGATTGCCTCTATATTCTTTAGGACTCTGTCTTAATGTTCTTTTTCATCTTCAGAGCTGACAAGGCCATAATGGCCTCTTCTGGTTTCCAAGCTGATGTGAAAGCCCTCCAGAAGGTGCTGGCAGCTAGGCACTTGGTAAGGTTTTTCTTGGTGCATAGCTGATTGTTCTTTTTGTATTTGAGAATTTCTCTTATGTCAAGTTACTTTGAAATGCTTTGCACTAACTTTATATTTATTTCATATCTCCTTACTTCCATTTCTTTTGACTATGTTTTTTTCCAGTAATTAGATTGTCATTGTGACACTAATACCATCATTTGTCGATGTTTTTAAAATTCAGATCTACCAACATCAACACAACAAGCAGATGAGCTGCCCTGCAATGGCTCAACTACTCTCTAACACCCTCTACTACAAACGTTTCTTCCCTTATTATGCTTTTAATGTCTTAGGGGGACTTGATAACGAAGGTAAATTAATAAAAGTCAAGGAGGCAATCACAAGCTTTGCATCCCACCACCCAACACAAAACCACTGTCATTCCCAGTTTGTTAATGAATTGATGGTCTTTTTCCCTGAATTGTAGGAAAGGGCTGTGTATACACTTATGATGCTGTTGGTTCATATGAGAGGGTTGGATACAGTGCCCAGGGTTCTGGTTCCACGCTCATAATGCCTTTCCTAGACAACCAATTGAAGTCCCCCAGCCCCCTCCTATTGCCTGCCCAGGTTTGTGCTCTTGGCTTGCATTCTTTGTTACTGGCACTTTTCCAAATGGTTTCATATTACTTAGTGATGATAAAATCTTGTGTCTGTGCAGGATGCAGTGACACCACTTTCTGAACTGGAAGCAATTGATTTGGTTAAAACTGTTTTTGCGTCTGCAACTGAGAGAGACATATACACTGTAAGTTTCCATTTATTTTCACACCATTGCAATCAGATATCTTCTTTCTTTTTGTGTTTCTGATTCAACGAAGAAAAGAGTGCTTCACTGGTTGCACATGAAGAGATTGAGTGTGGCACATACTTCCACAAAAGGGGGAGGGAGTGGGAAAAACAGGGAGAGTCACTTTGTTTGGTTACTATAAACTTGTTGTGTGTGGTTTATTTATGTTGTTCTCGTTAACATCTCTTGCTTGTAATGCAGGGGGACAAGCTTGAAATCGTCATCCTGAATGCTGATGGTATTCGCCGTGAATACATGGAACTCAGAAAAGATTGATCCATCCAAATGCGTATTGTGATCGTACTAGAAGGTGGAGTTTGGAATTTCATCATTTGCCCTTGGTGGACTTTTGGTGTGATTGTAGTTTCAAGGTGTCAGTGCATTGTTTACAGTGCAATCAGGCAACTGGAATCAGTTCACACCCTTATGATATTTAGTTGTCCCCTTTCTTATATTCGGCCTATCTATGCCTGTTTTTCGGAGTTTGCTGCTCTTGAAATCTGCCTATCCTAAAATTTAATGGATGTTGGAATGTCGTATTTGCTATTGGTGTCCAAAAATGTTGATCTTTGGAGAGTATTTCCAAGCGCCTTTATGTTTCTTCTTAACAAACGAGTAGGGTAGTAGGTTTGTCTTCTCTTTTATTGGTTTTGCCCAGGATATTCATTTAAATCATTTTTTCTACTGCTGACCATGTCCGTCGGGCTGATGACAATTCTTCATTTGGTGTCTAGAAGTATTAATTTCTGGCTTGAATTTTCAAGCACTGAACCTGTATCGGTGTATTGTCGTACAAACGTCTAGCCTTCTCCTGGACTACTATCTTTTGTTGGTTCTCTTTTCTACGTTTAAGTGACGAAATCAAATGCGAACTATTATTTAAGGATGCAAACTTTAGTTAACGAAAAGACAAATAAAATGAAAAATAAAAAAAAATGAAGGCTACCCGCGCAAAATAGCTAGGATTGTGAAACTGACTGCATCATTAGCGCAAATTCCATTACAGACTTGCCAAACTCATTCTACGTGCGCAGAAATTTTAGTGCAAATTTGAGAAGGCCTTCCTGATTGTGGGAGGCTAGAGAGGAAAATTAGTGGGGTATCTAGTGGTCCTTCATTTTGTTTGCTGCCTACCCCACAAGCTTCAGGGCCTCATTGTGTGAGCCGATACCGTTGATGTTTCAAGAAAGCTGTAGAAGGTGTGCAGGTACCCTTCAGAAGCTGTCCGCAGAAGCCCATCCTTTCTTCTCCAACTCCATTCGCAGGATCTGCATTGTATGCCAGGGTCGTTGAATGCAAACAACTATTGCCACCTCCAGGTGAAAGTAATCAAATGGGGCAAAGCTTGGCGAAGGAAGCCTACCTTGATCCTTTTTCTATTGGCATCGAAGTCAAAGTTTCCCAACCGCGATGCAGATCTATACTCCACAATGGATTTGTTGCCCGGCGGAAACCAGAATTCAACATCATCAACGAGCTGCTTGAAACAGCGCCCTTTAGTGTCATGTTAACTAGGTGCATGATGACAACAGTGTTTCAAGTTTTAGCAAGTTGAACTTACCCCCAAAATGGGACTTTGATATTCCACGTGCACATAATCACCCTTCTGTTCTACAATCCGTGGTGTATATTTGTCTGGTTTTGTCGACTTAATCTGCAAGATTGAGAAACTTAGCAAGGCTTAGCCGATCTGAGACATGGAGAATCACCAATGTCACTCGACTAGCATGAAGTGATGGAGCTATTGAAAGAAGGTTTAAATGTCTAATCTTTACCACTTGAAGAAGCTCTTCTCTTGCAACTTCTCTGCCAACAGCCTTTTTTCTGCCACCATTAAAGTCCCTATATAAGAAACATCAGAAACATTTCCTCCGCCTTGTAATAACGATGTTGAGAAATGGAATTTTAATAACCAAAAAAAAAAAAAAAACCTTTACCAAGGAGGGGCATAGTGAGTGATATCCCCAATATTCTCTGATGTTGAGATGCAGTTCTTAGTTGCAGGACACAGTGCCAGGCCATGTTGATTCTTCTGCACTCCCAGGTAATCAGGCTTTTTACCGCTGTGCCAGCACGACACAACGTACAACTTTCGTTTTTAAACAGACAAGGAAATTAAAATAAGGAAGATGGAAACAAGAAACTTACCCCAGATTGAAAATGGCTCCAATTACTGCTAATTCGCTGCTCCTCAGTATCATTTCTCTGAAAAATTTGCAACAATTTTGTCAGAACTTTTCCTGTGAATCTACCACAGAGAGAGAGAGAGAGCGCTTAAGACCTTCGAGCAATTTTGACGGCAGGTCTGTTGTCTTTATGCTGATTCTGCTGAGAGCAGAAGATGAGGGTACGAATGAAAGCACTGGAGGGCTTTTTGTGAGACTTGTAATGATAATTACAATATGCGGTTGGCGATGCCATTGAAGCCATTCTCAAAAAGCATTAGGCAGAGAGCTCTCGCTTTCTCGATTCTCTCTGCCCGTCGCTGGGTTTCCGTTTTTGAATGCTTATAGCTCCAGGATTTCGTGGGCTTTGAAAATTTATTCAGGTATCGGCCCACTTTGTTGTAGCCTTTTTCTTGCATTTGTTTGACTGTAATATCTTGACAGAAAATTTAAATTTCAAAACTTTTCAGTACCTTCTATTTTTATTCCTCCATGTCCAGAGATTCAAATTGTTAAAAGTGAGTCCTTCTTAATTTTGGAGATTATTTTTGTTAATGTGACAAAATAGAAGACTTATTTTTTATGAAAAATATTTATTAAAAATATTAACAATAAAACAAAAATATCTAATGCGATGAAATCCCTTAATAAGAGAAACAAGAGAGACTTGAGTAATACAGCTTTACCATGTGAACATTGAACCTTGTCACAGCCAGAGTAATCTATGGTGCCAAAAATACATCGGCCTGCCAAAAAAAAAAAAAAAAAAAACACGAAGGTTATGGCTCATTAGCTTAATTTTAAAAGTGTTAATTTTACAATGATAGTCCTTATAATTTCTCCAAATGGACGAATTTCATCGTAGCAACTCATACATATTATAAACTTCAACACATGCCAAAATCTGTCCTGTGAACAAGAGCATTTCTAAGAACTTTGCCTAAGGGTAAATTAGATTGATTCACTCTAATTACTTGTTACAAACTTGGATTCAATGAAGTTAAAGTAGAAAAAATTAGAAAAAATTAAATAATATGACAATATATTAATATTATAATATTATTTTTTTAATAATAAATAAAAAATTAAGTAAAAAAATTAAATAAATTTATATAACATAATATAATGTTAATTTTGTAATATTATTTTTTTAATAATAAAAAAATATATTAAATTAAAAAAATTAAATATATTTAAGTGATATAATGTGATGTGATATGACATGACATGATATAATTTTAATATTATAATATTTTTCACTTTTAACAAATTAAAAAGAAAAAAAAGTCATGTTAAAAATGTTAAGAAAATTAGAGTCTTGATAGAACATTTACCTTATAATGTTATTTTTTTTAAATAAATAAAAAACCAAAAATAAGTTAATTAAAGAGAAATAAATTAACCTAAGTGGTTTGATATCACTTTGATATCAAAATGTTGTTTTTCTTAAATACATAGAAAAAAAATAGTTAGATAAAAAGAATTATATATAGTTGAGTGACATGGTATAACATTGTTCCTCTTAAATAAACAAGTGGAAAAAACATAGATAAATATAAGTGATATAGGATAATGTTAATTTCATAATATTTTTCTTTTTAAACAAACAAAAGAGAAGAATAAGTTAAATAAAGAGAATTAAATAGATATAAGTGATATGTCATAACTTTGATATCATAATATTATTCTTGACAACATATTATTATTTTTTTAAAAACAAACAAAAATGAAAAAAAGTTAGATAGATTTGAACAAACATAAATTACGTTGTATGATGCTAGCATCTCGATTTTGTTCTTTATAAAGAAACAAAAAAGAAAAGAAAAAAAATGTAAAGAGAATTAGACAGGTTATGTAACATGACATTAACTTCTTTTCAAACAAATAAAAGAAAAAAAAAATGGATAGAGAAACCTAGACAGACTTAAGTGACGTGGCATAAGGTTAGTGTTATAATTTTGTTTTTTTTTTTTTCCTTTTAACAAACAAAAAGGGAAAAAAAGTTAAATAAAGAGAACTAGATGATGTGTCATGACATTGACCTTATAATGTTGTTACTTTTAAACAAAAATGAAAATGAAAATGAAAATGAAAAAGAAAAAGAAAAAGAAGTTAAGTAAAGAGAATTAGAAAAACATAAGTAATGTATTATAATGTCAATATCATAATGTTGTTCTTTTTAAATAAACAAATGAGAAAAAGAAATTACTTAGAGAGAATTAGATAGTTATAAGTGATTTATTATGATATTGACACCATAATATTGTTTTTTTTTCAAAATAAACAAAAGAGAAAAAAAAGAAGTTAGTTAGAAATAATTAGATTGACATAAATAACATGATATGACATTGATATCCTAATGTTGTTATTTTTAAACAAACAAAAAAAGAAAAAAAGTTAGGTTGATAAAATTAGATAGATATATGTGATGTGTTATAATATTTACATTATAAAGTGATTCTATTTAAACAATTAAAAGAGAAAAAAAAAAGTTAAGTATATTGAATTAATGAGACCTAAGTGATGTGACATTGACCTTATAATTTTGTTTTTTTCAACCAAACAAAAGAGACTAAAAAAAATAAAAACTTGAGTAAAGAAAATTAAACAAACTTAAGTGATGTGACATAATATTGATCTCATTTTGTTGTAAACAAAATAGAAAACATAGTTAAAGAAAATTAGATAATCATAAGTGATGCAGCATGACATTAATCTCATAATATTATATTCTTCTCTTTTTCAAACAAACAAAAGAGAAAACAAATTAAGGTAGAAAGAATTGGAGAGACCTAAGTAAGGTGACATAATGTTTATCTCATAACAAACAAAAGAGACAAATAAGTTACTTAGAGATAATTAAACAAACATAAATGATATGACATTATGTTGATATTATAATGTTGTTCTTTTCAAATAATGAAAAAAAAAAATTAGGTAAGGAAAGAAGACCAATGTTAAAACAATTCTTGTGTGTTGGAAAATTCAAAATTCTTTATGTATGAAAAGTCTTTAATGTTTAAAGTTGGAAAAATATTTTCAGTTAATGAAATTTCCAATTGCTTTTTACTTGAAAATAATTTTTGTTGGAATTTTTTTCTAAATCTAAAAGAAAGACTTGGAGTTGAAATTATGAAGATTTGACTCATTTTCAAAAGGTCTTTGATAGTTGAAATATATAAAGAAATATTTTTTAAAGCCTAAAACCAAATCTAGAAGATTTCAAATTTACAATAAATTAGATCTATTTATTAAAATGTTTAGCCAAAGCCATATATAAAAATATTTTTTAAAGACTTAGCTAATGTCATCTAATGATAATACAAATATAGAGTTTAACATGTGTTTTTGTTATAATGAATTAAGAATGGTAAGCAAAAGAAAAAAAAAAGAAAAAAAAAGAAAAAAAAAAGAAAACCATTTCAAGAAAAATCTAGAGAAATTTGCTCTCTTTTTGTAAGGTTGATTGGCTTCTACTCATAAAAAAAAACCTTAATATTAAAATAATAATAATAATAAAATGAAAAAAAAAACATGTAATCATTGAAATAAGTGAGAAATCCATGAGAATCTTTAAACATAAAGTTGCTATAGGTTGTTTTGTTCACTTAGAAAAAGAAAAAAACTGATAAGTGCAATCAAAATCATTAAAGGGAATGTCAAAAGGAAAAAGGTGTTGCATTGTGAAAACGATACCTTTTAGGCTTAAAGCAAAGTGGATCCACCATGAACATAAGCTTTACCTATAAGAATACAAGATGAGATTTGATAATGAATTATTGATATTGGAACTTACCTATTATGCTAAACCAAGCAATTTGTAAAATTTATACAAATGCATATACAACTTAGTGTTTGTCTCAAAGGAATAGACAATTGTTACTTGATTGTTCACTTCCATTACATAGTCAAAAGCAAAATAGTCATTACTCATCTCCAAAAAATTGTGTAAGTTCACTATTATTAAATTGTTTTTTTTATATACTTTCTTTTTAAACAAATAAATGGAAAGAAAAAATTAGGTATGGAATATTAGATACAACTAATTCATCTAACAAACTATTGTTTCTTTAAACAAATAGGAGAGTAAAAGAAATTAAATGGAAAGAATTAGATGTTGAGTCATATGTTTTAAATAAATTAAAGAAAGAAATAAGTTGGGCAAAAAGAAATAGACAAACATAAGTAATGTGACATAATGTTTATATTATAACATTATTCTTTTGAAATAAATAATAAAAAAAAGAAATTAGGTAGATAGAATTAAACAAAAATAAGTGGTCTAGTATGACTTTGAGTTTATAATATTGTTTTCTTTAAAAAAAAAAAAAGTTAGGTAAAGAGAAATATGCAAACATAAGGAATATGTCATAACATTGACCTTATAATATTATTCTTATTAAACAACCAAAATAGAAAAAGGAATTTGTTAGGGAGGATTAGATAGACATAAGTAACATGTTATCATATTAACCTTATAATAGTTTTTCAAAAAAAAAAAAAACACTATGGAGAAAAAGAAACTAAATAGAGATGATTAAATAAACATTAGTGACATGACATGACATTAACTTCATAATGTTATTATTTTTAAATAAACAAAAGGAAAAAAGAAGTTAGGTGAAGAGAATTAGATAGATATAAGTGATATAATAGAACTTTAACCTCATAAATTTGTTCTTTTTAAATAAATAAAGGAGAAAAAGAAGTTAGGTAAAAAGAAATAAATGCACATAGTGAATTAACATAATTTTAAATAATCCAAAAAGGGAAAAAGATTTAAGTAAAGTGAATTAGACAAATACGAGTGATGCATTATGACATTAACATCGTAATTTTGTTCCTTTTAAATAAACAAAGGAGAAAAAAAAAGTTAGGTAAAAAGAATCAAACATATCTAAGTAATGTGACAATACATTAATCTCATATAGTTAGAGAAAATTAAGCAAACAAAAGTGATATGACATGTTATTGACCTCATAATGTTGTTCATTTAAAACAAATAAAAGAGAATAAAAAGTTAGAAAGAATTAAAAAGACCTAAGTAACTTGACATGATGTTGACATCATAATGTTGTTATTTCTAAATAAACAAAAGAGGAAAAGAAGTTAGGAAGAGAGAAGTAGATAGATCTAAGTGAGGCGGCATGATGTTGATCTCATAATATTGTTTTTTTTTTAAATAAACAAAAGAGAAAAATAAATTAAGTAGAGAGAATTAAACAAATTTAAGTGACATGACATGATGTTGACATCATAATGTTAGCCTTTTTCAACAAATAGAAAGGAAAAAGAAGTTACGTTAAGAAAATTAGACAATCTTAGGTAAAGTGATATGACATTGGCCTTATAATGTTATTCTTTCTAAACAAATAAAAGAAAAAAAAAGGTTAATTAGGGAGAAATAAATTGATTTAAGTGGTGTTCTATGAAATTGACATTATAATATTGTTCTTTTTAAATAAATGGAAGAGAAAAAGAGGTTAAATAAGCAAAATTTTAAATTAAAGAAAAAAGTAAGTTGGATTAAGAGAACTAGATAGGCCTAAGTGACATGGCATAAGGTTGACATTATAATGTTGTTCATTTTTAAATAAAAAAAAGAAAGAGAAAAAGCAGTTAGGTAGAGAGAATTATACCTATTTAAGTGATGTGATATGATATTAATCTCATAATATTGCTCTTTTTAAATAAGTAAAAGAGGGGAAAATTTTTTAAAGAAAATTATATAAATTTAAGTAATTTAGCATGATGTTAACCTTATAATATCATTCTTTTTAAGGAAACAAAATGCATAAGGAAGTCAGATAAAGAGAATTAGATAGACATAAGTAATGTGTCATGACATTTTACCTCATAAAATTTTTTATTTTAAACAAATAATGAAGAAAAAAAAAGTTATGTAAAGAGAATTAGATAGACATAAATAATATATTATGATATTAACATCATAATTTTATTCTTTTCAAACAAATAAAAGAGAAAAATAAGTTAGTTAGGGCGAATTAAACAGATATATATTCTATGACGTAAGGTTAATGTCATAATGTTGTTCTTTTTAGATACACAAAAGGAAAAAGACAAAAGTAAGTAGAGAGAATTAGAGAAAACTAAGTGATGTGATGACACTAACTTCCTAATCTTATTCTTTTTCAACAAACAAAACACACAAAGAGCTTATATACTAAAAATTAAACAAACCTAAGTGAAGTGACATAAAGTTGACCTCATGATGTTATTCTTTTTAATCAAAAAAAAAAAAGAAAAGGGAAAATCTAAGTAGACACAAAATTGATAGGTTTAAACCAACATAATTAAGTGGTACGATTTGACCCACAAGAGAGAAAAATAAGACAGGTAAAGAAACTTAGGCATACTTAAGTGGCACGATTTGACTTTAATCTCATAACGTTGTTTTTTTTTTATCAAACAAAAGAGAAAAAAAAGTTAGAGAAAATTTAACTAACATAAATTATATAACATGACGTTAACTTCAAAATATTATTATTTTTTTAAACAAAAAAAATTTAAATAAATTTAATTGATGTGATATAACATTGACATCATAATGTTGTAAGGTTTATTTATTGAAATATATAAGTACTAGTTTTTAAGCCCATATAATGCTCAATTGTTTTTTTATTTATACCATAATATAAATAAAAAAGATTTAAAGAAAAATGTAAAATATCTATCTATTATGACCTTAATATGATATCTTATTTAGACTGAATTTTTTCTAATTTATGAAATAATTTGAACATGAAATTATAAGGATGCAAAGTATATACAAAAATTCAAACAATAAAAAACAATTTATGTTTACACATTAAAATTAAAATAATGAGCACATGATTTAATATTTTTGTTTGTTTAAAAAGAATGATATTATGATTTCAATGTCATGACATATAACTTATATTTCTTTAATTCTTTCAACTTAACTTCTTCTTCTTCTATTTTTTTTTTCATTGAAAACAAAAATAACAACATTATGAAACCAATATAATATCATGTTATGTCAATTATATTTGTTTAATTATCTCTAATTAACTTGTGTTTTACTTTTGTTTGTTTAGAAACAACATTATGATGTCAATGTCATAATATATGACTTATGTTTGTCTAATTATTTCTAACTAACTTCTTTTTCTCTTTTGTTTATTTAAAAAGAATAACATTATGAGATTAATGTTATGACAAATTACTTGTGTCTTGCTAATTCTCTCTGCTTAACTTCTTTTTCTCTCTTGTTTGTTTAGAAAAAAACAATATTATAAGGATAACATCATCCTCTACTTAACTTTTTTTTTCTTTTATTTGTTTAAAAAGAACAATATTATAAAATCAACGTAATATCACATCACTTAAATAGATTTAATCCTTTTTTTACCTAACTTGATTCTATCTTATGTTTATTTAAAAAAATAAAAACAACATTATAACTCTTTACCTAACTTCCTTTTATCTTGTATTTATTTTAAAAGAACAATATTATGATGTCAGCCTAATGTCACATCATTTACATTTGTCTAATTCTCTTTTATCTAAATTCTTATTTTTTTATTTGTTTTAAAAAAGTAATATTCTGACATTAACCTTATATCGTGTACATTAGTTTACCTAGTTCTCTATATCTAATTTCTTTTTATCTTTTGTTTGTTTAAAAAGAATAGCATTATAAAGGCAAAGTCATGTCATGTTGCTTATGTCTACTTAATTCTCTTTAACTTCTTTTTCTCTTTTGTTTATTTTTAAAAAAATAACAACATGATGTCAATGTTATAACACATCACTTATATTTGTTTGACTCTCTCTACTAACTTCATTTATTCTTTTGTTTGTTTAAAAAAACAAAATTATGAGATAATGTCATGTCATGTTACTTAAGTTTGTTTAATTCTCTCTACTTATATTTGCTTAATTCCCTTTACCTAACTTCTTTTTTTATTTTGTTTGTGTAAACAAATAAATATTATAAGGTTAACAATATGTTACATTACTTATATTTGTCTAATGTTTTTCCATTTTGTTTGTTTAAGAGGAATAACATTATGTGAATAATGTTAACTTATATCACTTAAGTATATTTAATTCTCTTTTTTCTAATTACTTTTTTTCTCCTATTTATTTAAAAAGAACAATATTATGATATTAACGTCATATCACATCATTTAGATATATTTATTTCACTTTAATTAACTTCTTTTTTCTTTTACCTAACTTCTTTTCCTTTTTTTGTTTGTTTAAATAGATAAATATTATAAGGCTAGTAGTATGCTGCATTACTTTTTCCCTTTTATATGTTTAAAAGCAACAACATTATGTGAATAATGTTATATCACATCACTTAAGTCTATTTAATTCTCTCTTTTTTTTTAAAAAATATATTATTTATTTAAAAAAATAATATTATGATATTAACATCATGTCACGTCATTTAATCATATTTATTTCTTTTTAATTAACTTTTTTTTTTGTTTAAAAAGAACAATAGTATAAGGTTAATAACATGTCACCTTACCTTATACCATATAATTTTCTCAACCTTACTTTTTTTATTACTTGTTGAAATAAAGTAACATTTTGATGTCAACAATATGTGATATCACTTAGATGTGTGTAATTCTCTCTGCTTAATTTATTTTTTTTTTCATTTATTTGAAAAGAATAATATTATGAGATTAAGGTTATATCACATTACTTAGATTTATCTCATCCTCTCCTTGTTCTCTTTTGTTTGTTTAAAATAACAATATTATGATGTTAATATCATTTTACATTATTTAAATCTTTTCTAATTCTTTCTATTTTTTTTTTCTCTTTTGTTTGTTTAAAAATAATAATATTATAAAAGGAATGTTATATCACATCACTTATATTTATCTAATTTTCTTTAACTAATATCATTCTCTCTTTTGTTTACAACAAAATGAGGTAAATGTCTTATTACATCACTTAGTTTTACGTGATTTTCTCTACCTAAATTTTTTTTCTCCACTTTTATTTATTTGAAAAAATATATATTATAATATCAATTTTATGTCATGTCACTTTGGTCTCATTAATTCTCTCTAACCTTTTTTTCTTTTTCTCTTTCATTTGTTTTAAAGAACAAACTTATGATAATAATGTCATTAAATGTCACTTATATCTATCTAATTTACTCCACCTAACCTTTTTCTTTCTTTTTTGTTTGGTTAAGATTATATCACGTTTAATATTGTCTACCTAATTTTTTTCCTTTTTATTTGTTTTAAAAAATAAATTTAAGAGATTAATATTATATCATATTATCTATATTTTTATCTAATTCTTTTTACTCAACTATTTTGTTTTATTAGTTAAAAAATAATAATATTACGATATCAATATTATATATATTACTTATATTTATATATATTTTTTCCAACTTAACCATTTTTTTACTTATTAAAAAAAATATATTGTTATTATAAATTTTATGAGACGTATTTAATTCTTTTTATCTAATATTTTTTATTTTTTATTTATTTAAAATAAATAATATTATAAATTTAATATTTTATTAAATCACTTATTTTTATTTAATTTTTTATATTTAACTCTTTTTATTTATTTTTAAAAATAATATAATTATATTATATTATTTATATTTATCTATTATTTTTATTTAATTTTTTAAATTTATTTAAAAAATATAACTCAATATTTAATTTCTCTATTTTATTTCTTTTAAGTCTCTTATATTTAAAAATAATAATAATAATTTATAATTTATTTAATCCTCTTCTATTTATTAAAAAAAAAAAAAAACATTTGTCAAGTGACTTCGTTGTATATAAATTTACAGAAGGGAACTGTGACTGTATTCTGGAGACAGGTAAGAGCTGTTCTGCTTTTGGCTGCGTGATGGAAGTAAACAACCAGGTAACGGTTGCCTGTTCCTCGAACAGAGCATAAAGATGTATATTCATGTGCACAGATTTTGCAAATTGATTGGTTTTGCATAGCAGGTAGGATCCGGTAGCAGCAATTCATCTTCCAAGCTTATCTTGTATTCCTATTGGCAGAGCTCGTGTTCATGGCGAGTCCGCTTTGCTTTAGGCCTCAAAGGTATCGTAATCGCAACACTCCCTTTGGGCGATTTTGATTGCATTTATCATTTCTTTTTCTTTATTGAAGTGAACGGAACTACCTAGTTTACATGTCTCGGCGACTTTGTGTTTGAATATTCTAGTGGATTACAAGCTCATTTCACTGATTGAATGTTGATTTTGTGTTTTTTTGGGAATGTTAAGGGCTTTCTTATGAGTACAAGGCAGTTAACCTTGGGAAAAGAGAGCAATATTCTCCTGGTATTTGTTGAGATTTTTTTTATTTTTCCTTTCCCCTTTATATATATATATATATATATATATATATATATATATATATATATATATCATTCTTGATTCATTGTAACCAAGATACATGCCAAACTATATATATTCATGATCATTAGACATGGGCAAGTCTATTAAGTCCTCTTCATTATGAATGGATTGCAGAATTTGAACAATTAAATCCACTTCACTATGTTCCAGTGTTGGTTGATGGTGATGTTGTGGTCTCTGAGTCTTATGCCATATTGCTGGTCAGTATTCTTTACTTGAATATGTGAAACACAGCTTATTGTACACTGTAGGATTGTGTATTTCTTTTTGCTATTAGTAGTCTGATGGGTGTTTTGATTCACCATGGAGTTTAGTCCATGAGATCTTCATTTTCCAAGACTCATTGGCACTTTCCATTTGACTCTGATCCCAAGTAGAAGCTCATGATTTTTTTTTTTTTTTTTTAGTATTTGGAAGAAAAGTATCCTTTTAAGGGGTTGTTGCCCAATGATCCTCAGCAAAGGGCTCTGAATTACCAGGTACAATGTTTTTCCTATGTTTCCTTCCAATGGACAAGTTCACTCAATTGAAAAAAGCAAGGATGAAAAGGTGAAAATTAGAGTATTTTTAGGCTTGTTTTTGCAATATGGTTTACACATGCTAAACTCCAATCAGACAACTGATTGTATGTGTGCTGTAAACTGAATCTAAGTCTTGATCATGTGTAAAATGACATTTGCCATGAATGGACTTCAGGTGGTAGGTCTTTAAGGTTTCCCATCTCCATGATTTCACGGATTTCAACCTTATTGGAATGGAAAGAACATTCAATTGAAATTCTTAAATGTAAAAATTATGGACATTTTATCCTATGTTACTGGAAAAAGTGAGCAAGGTTTTAGCTGTTAATTAATTCTGTCCTGCCATTTTCATTCTTATGCAAATATGCTAAACAATGTACCATGACACAGGCTGCCAGTATTATCAACTCTAGTATACAACCTCTTCATATGATTTCATTACTGGTATCCTTTTGTGCTCTTTCTGCATCCATCATTTCTTTGTGGACGCATTGTAGAATAGATTTTAGAATCTGTTATCATCCTTTTTCATCAGAAAAAAATGAAAGAGAAAACTGGTCCAGAGGAATCTCTATCGTGGGCACAATCTACCATAGAAAAAGGTTTCCTTGGTAAGTTTCTCTCTTCATTCGAGACACAATATAATATGCTGCGTTTCTTCATGAGCTAATGATCCTCGATTGAATTGACTTAAAATTTGAAATAAATCATACTTCACGGTTAGAAATATGCATGGTATATTCCTATTTTCTATCAAGAAAGTTTCCTTCTAGGCTATTTCCTTTACTACATGTTATAGAATATTCTCTACTCCTTTACTACATGTTATAGAAAATTTGAAATAAATCATACTTCACAGTTAGAAATATGCATGGTATATTCCTATTTTCTGTCAAGAAAGTTTCCTTCTAGGCTATTTCCTTTACTACATGTTATAGAAAATTCTCTACTCCTTGTTTTTAAATAAAATGTTTCATCCTGCCATGCAGCTCTTGAGAAGTTGCTGAAAAATTTTGCTGGTAGATATGCCACTGGAGAAGAAGTATACATGGTCAGTTTCCTACTCTGAGCATCTTTTCTTGGACATGGATGAGATTCAATGATCATCTCAACTCTTCTGCTAACTTTTGGAGCTGTGGAGTGTCTAGCATTATTACATTCTTGTAGCAATAATATAGTGCACACTTTTAGTACCTAAACATCACATTTTGCAGGGAGACTATCCATCTCCCATTCGTGCAACATCCCACCGACCCTAAATTTCTTGATATGTTGTTCATCTATGAAGACATTTTGTTGACTTCTCTGAACCAATGTTTGCAAGAAGTAATTGTAGGGACTGGATCTACCTTGTACCTAAGCAAAGTTCTTTGCAATGCTTTGTTGACATGACAGATTTTGACATGTGTTGAGGTTTAATAATAAGCATGAGTTGCTCTGATGAAATTCATCCATTTGGAGAAATTATAAGGAATATGATGGTAAAAATAATGCTTTTAAGATTAAGCTAATTATCCAGAACCTTCTTGTTTTTTTGCAGGCTGATGTATTTTTGGCACCACAGATTGCTGTGGCCGTGACAAGGTTCAATGTTGACATGGTAAAGCTGTATCACTGAAGTCTCTCCTGTTTCTCTCATTTTTCTTGAGAACTCTTTTTTAATTAAATTATTTTATTTTCTTAATCATCTGGAGGCAAGCAAGGAAACAAGGGGTTTTGAGTTTCTAGATCATAGCAAATTTTTGTTTGGCATTTTATTGTGATAATTATCATTGCTTATACCCTAAATTGTTATGAAGTTGCCATTTCCCAATTTAACCTAGCACACACCTTACTGATGCAATTGGGCTTGTAGGGGTGCTCCAGCAATTTTATTTGTGGGAGCTGTCCTTAGATAGTCTACCATGAGGTTCAGCATATTACTAGTTCATTAACGCAAACAAATTGATTGAATTAGCTCAAGCAAATGGCAGATTAGAATTTACGATGCATGATGTAAGGAAGAAAGGATTTACTAGATCAAGATGAATATTTATGGGCATATGAATTGGTGGTCCTTATGATGGGAAAGAGGAATAGCAGAATTTAGATTCAGGGTCTTTCCATGTGAACATTACATCATTCTGGCCTCTGCCTTCCATTATAATCAAGCTTATGCAAGTGGGTTCTTTTGATCACTTGTAGTCTGTTTGGACTCTGGTCCTCTATTTGACAGTCAATTTGCATTGCATAAGTATGCAGCTTGAGAATTTCTTTTTCTGACAAAATCATCTTGCTTCCAAAATAATGAATGTGTGAGGGAACAAGAAATCAAATTAAAAAAGCTTCATATAAAATATAGAATGACGTTATGGGTTCTTAGAGTATCCACTGTTGCTATTTTCTATCCTTTCTTGTGGCGATTCCTTTTCATTTGCTCCCTTTTTCCTTTTCTTGCTTCCTGAACAATTCTTTTTGTTGTCTTGCAGTCCAAATACCCTACATTAAGTAGGATATATGAATCATACAAGGCCCTACCAGAGTTCGTAGCATCATCCCCTGCAAAACAACCTGATTTTGATGTGGCGCGTTAATTCTCACAGCATCCTTAATTGCTTATGGCAAAAGGACATGCACATGTACCAGTTGTTTGATCCTTTCTTTTGCTGGGGAAAATCTTTCTTGTGGGTCATGTTGATTCACATATTTTTGTGACATTCCCCTCGCAATTGTATTGTTTTCACTAAGCAGTACACGATACTATCAGGAAGAGAATAAAAAGGATGACATATTACAACTATTCTGTCGAACGGTGTGTTGCATAATTAGTCATAGGCTTTTAACTTCTTATCGGCTTTTCGAGCACAATAGCTAAATTTAACAACCCAAGTTCAAATATTGTTAATTCTGCATTGGACAGAGGAAAAGGAGTGCGTTGGCCGCCAGCTTTGATTCCCCCAAGTTAAAAGCATTGCTACTGCTTCGTAAGGCACCGCCAGTCATCATAATTCCCAGACACGCAAATCCAAACACATCATCCAATTTCTCGGGAAATATTTGTTTCATCACAAGAGCTTTAAGTTAGATCAGGCAACTTGAGGCATACATAGATTTTTGTTCAGAAGTTCAAGATTTTAAACTCCTCTGACTTCTGTTCTTTGTTCCTCTGTTCGGCTGGAAGGCATGTTCTATGTCGCTTGCAAACAATAAAATGTGCAAGATTCAAAAGGCTCAAAACTTGTGAGGTAAGGCTACTCCAACAAGAATGTCAGCTCCAAAGCTCCTTGCCATTACTGATATTAGACTGATACAGAATTCTTCATGCTGGATTGAGTGAAGGAGCTGCCCATAACTTCACTTTCTTGTCAATGCTAGCCGTGGCTAAGACCAAAACCTCTCTATCACCTGTAGAAAAATATAGTTGTATATCAGGACAAAATATAAGACAAAGAATAGTAGGGCCAAAAATAAAGAGTACAAGCCAGAGAAAGATCGCACAATACCCTCTAGAGGTTTGAATATAAAGAAACACAGGAACCAAAAAGGAAAGAAAAAAGAAAGAAAGAAAGAAGGATATCCACAACACGGTGCAAGGATGCTGGAAAACAGAATTGATCGGAGGCATGTTGCAAACTGTCCACGATTGGTGGGCTTCCTAGAACCACATCACTACTCCCAGTAAGGGTATGGGCAGGGTCCTAATGAACTGGTAAATGCACATTTGTTGATGGAACATAACTTGACATTCAGTGTTTGACTCATCTGAGTACTTAACCCAAAAACATTTCAAAATGGTAAAATATAGCTGACAGGTTTAAAGAATAAAGAATTACCCATTGGAATGGTCTTAGGAGCCCATGCAACCCATGTAATATCACCTGCATGATACACAGATGTTAATGCGGCATTCATAAATATATCATCACTCAAATGGCAAAAGTCTGATAATTTGGCTAGATGGAACTAATCAGGACAGAGCAAGAGACACATCAGTAATAAGTCACAGCACAAAATGTGAAAATCAAAATAGAAGTTCAAGCTTCATCACCAACCAACACATAAACATAGTCTTGACATTTCCCACCAACAAACAACATTTACACATACCATCATGGGCTTTTTCTGCTGTGTCCAAAACCTTCCCAGTTTCAATACAAAGCCAGTGCAAAGTAGACCCATGAGTTGCAACCAATATCCTTCCCTCAGGGGATAGACTGAGATGATCATAGTGCATCACAGCACCACTTGAATCATGAAGGGGAATTGGAAATACCTTCAAAGTCTTTGGATCCTCATCCATATGATATCGAACTTGAAGAACCAAACCAAAAACAAAAGAATTTAGAATGATTGTAATCAGTTAATTACCACACCAGAAAGAGGGATAGATACCCATAAGACTACACTGGAAACTGAAGCAAAAATATGTTAAGCTGCCTGAGACATCTTTTCTAACATAACAGTTTCAAATTTTCCTTTGGCTAGTTCCCATGTATTCATTTAGTTATATTTTCTCTCTTCTTGTCCCCTACACTCAAACATTCCAGCATGTATATTATTGAATTCTTAACGTGAGATTGGGGGAAAGATCAAAGTTGATGGTGATAAAATAGACAACAACAGTGAACAACAGGACATGATACTTGCTTTCTGAAGCCTTTGTTTATCAAGAATCTGGCTGAACTTGTTTAAATTTGGCAGCAATTGGGAGAAACACTCCAGAGCTATGGCAAAAAATGCAAGTAATGAAACATGTACTAAGAGATGCCACATCCACCAGGTGGAGATGAGATCATGCCACATCTATGAAGTACCTGGTGAATACAATGATGGCATCTTTCAAATTCTTGCAAGATATGTTTAATGAGTTTATCTCCGATATGAGCTTTTTTTACCACCACATGAAAAAACAATCCAACAACCATCAAGTGTAGCTAATGCTACAGGCTTTTACAGAAAGATGTTTACTTAAAGTAACTATTGCCTTTTGTGCATGTAATTGTGCACGCATGTGAGGGGACAGATAGAGATTTCAGATGGAAACATTTGATAAGCTGCATACCATTGATGTTCCAAATTCTTATGGAACCATCTTTGGAAGTAGTTATGATTTTCTCTGAGTCTGGACTAAAGCATAACCAAGTTACTGCACTCTGACCATCAAAACAAAATAGAAAAACAAGGATCACTAGAACCATATATCATAGACACAAAATGCTAACAAAGAAACACAAGCAACTAAATCACTTGAATATAGCTTACAAAGTTTTACAGTTGTTCTGTCAGCTAAACAGCTTGTACCCTTTAAATAGTTCAACCCATGGAATCAGTGTTGATAGGAACTTAAAATTAAATCATATTCTATTCGAATGGTCCCCTAACTTAGTACATAATAGAATGGAATGATGAGAAAATATTCATGTAGCTGACCCCAATTAAATTAGGGATTAAGGCTTTGTTATTGTTGTTATTAAATATGTTCCAATGCTGGCCAGGTCAAACATTTACAGAAAAATTCATGAAGGAAAATGAGGTGGAAAAAAATTGAACATGGGTTAGAAACAAAACAGAAAAGTTTTAATAAGACAATGATGAATGAGCAAATTAAATTCAACAGCATTACTTAACCTTGTGCCCTTTAAGCTGCATAACCTTTAAGACCTCCTTCACCGAACCGTCCTTTGAATAAACAATCTCCCAAACCTACCAAAAAAATGGAAACCCCATAGCAATTTGATTGATCAAGTGGTATCATAATATCAGTACCAGGATCACATCTACAAACTGTGTTATTGCATGCAAAATCAGTACAATGTGTCAGGTGCATAAGTGGCAAGTGCGAGTTTCTTGTTTTCCTTGACAAAAAACTATGTAAAACTATTGCAACATTTTCAACTTTTAATTTATCCATTGCCAAAATTAAATTGTCACTGAGATATTCACCTTCACATCTGCAGTAAATGCTGCAGCTGCAATAAAACGTCCATTTGGTGATATAGTAGCCATTGTGTTTTTCAGCTGGTTTGTATCAACATTCCCCAAATTTTTTCCAGTATTTCCATGCCAAAGCTTGACATCAGTACCTGACAAGTCACAAGAAGTAGACATAGATCACCATAGATTCTGAAGAAAAGGGGCAACAAAAACCAAACAAGAGACTGCATTGTGTTAAGTTTAAACTTTGTAATATCAGTTTACCTTCATAATGACAACTCACAAGAACTCTTTTGGGACCAATAATAGCTAAAAGTGATTAGGATGTAGTGGAAAACAATGCATATTTTGTTCTTGATTTTTGTGACTCTAGTGTCTGCCAAATACACATCTAAGGATGACCTTCTTGTCAAGAAACCAATCAACCCAAAAGCTTAAGCTATTAGGTGAGGTCTGGGAATAGATCATACACTAAACTCTTAACATGCCCCTCACATGCAAGCCCACTAGGTTAAAAGTGAACAAAGCACATGCCTCTTCTTGCCTGTAGAAATTCAATATTAAATGTGAAGAATGAGAATTCTATGATATGAACTCAAGTCCTCTTGGTCATAAAAGCTTTGATACTAAATCAAGAAACTAATCAACCCAAAAGCTTAAGCTGCTACGTGAGGCCCAAAAATGGATCACATATTAAAGTCCAACATTTCTAAAACCCACTTTGCTCTAGGCAAACTAAACGAACACAAATCTACAGTTTTGATGACCTAATGCTAGGATTTGAGACAGAATAAGCCATAAGTCAAGGTTCGATTAATTCGTATGTCAGAAAAGCTCAATACTTTTCCATACCCTGAACTTGTTAAGGGGTGAAACCTATACCAAAATAGAAACATAAATTAGCATCAACACAGTTATTTAAATCTATTCATTTCTTACTAATGATCATATGTCTTCTATTCCGTACTCATCATATATCTGAAAAATTTATTCCTTAAACGCACTATATGAACATTTTTGGCCAGGAACACCACTTCAAGTATATATTCATAGCTACGGCAATTTCTCCGTGCTTTGAACGCTCTCTAGCAAGTTTGCCAGCCTAGGCAAGCCGTAAGCACCCAGTCCCAGTTAACAAGTTCATAATGCAAGTATGACTAAATGAACAATGATGAGTTCATTTCTATGATGTGGCAGTGGGCTTCACAACTCACTCCAGAAAAAGACTACTATATTGCCTTGGATAATTGCTCATCATTGTACCTTCTGAACAAGTGGCAACAATTGCACTTCCATCAGCACTGCCATATGTTGCAGTTGTTCCAACTAGGGTCAAAACAGCCCTATTATCGTGAATTTTGTGATGTTCCCATTTGATTTCTGGGAGAGGAAGCTTGGTTTGCTGCTTTGATTCAGTAGCAGGTTTGATCTTTTCTTCTCCATACATGTATAAAGATGAACCAGAAAGAGTATTTGAAGCCACAACCACAGAAGATGCATCATCAGAAAAGGACACGGCCACTGGATGGCCTCCAACAGGCAAGTTAATTCTTAAGAACCTGCAAAAAAAAAAAAAAACATATCACTACAAAAAGTAGGAGAATGAAAAAAAAAAAAAGCGCTTAGCATCATAAAACAAAGAATATAACATCAAAAGTGCAAATGAGGTTCATACTTGAAACTCTTACTTGAAGCATCATCCAACTTGAATACCCTGACAACTCCATCTCCACAAGCTGTTTGTGAAACAAAACATCTCCATTACACAATTGTTTTTAGAATTATATAGCAAGACAAAAGGATTTGTTTATGATTGTATGATCTTATAGAAAGGAGACGATAACTAAGGAGTAACAAAAGTTAAATACCCATGAGCTTACATGAGGGCGTCCTCTATTCAGAAATTGGAATCAGAATTAGTGATATTAATTCACTTGCTTCTAAAAGACCCAATTCATTCTCTAGTGGAACTTCTTACATTTGTGAAAAATTTGGGGCCATCAATCAAATATGAAGAGGGATTATTGAGCTACATTCCTATATCCAGCATTTCCACATTCATAATTCAGCAATTTTCTAGCTTCCACAGCTCAACATATTCTTTCATTATTTCACAAACCGAGCATATATGTGTACTACACGGTTCAAACCTTTAACAATGCAAAAGGCATTACGATATAGATTCCTACACTCACACACACCTGTTGCCAAGCTCCGTCCATCGGAGGAGAAACACAGACCCGTGACCGAGTCTCCGTGACCTTTCAGAGTGTTCAAGTCCAAAGGGTGATGCCGCTTGTTTTGGTCCTGCAAATAACCAAAACGGCCCTTAGTAGTAACCTTACTAAATCAATTAGCTAATCTAATTATAATCTAAAATATGGCCAACGTTAACCAATTTTCAGAAAAGAAAAAAATAATAATAAATAAAAGGAAAACAATGAAAACAAATTCCATTTGTTTTTCAGCGAAAAATGACAACCGCGGGATTGTAGATCAAATACCTTAGCGGAAGCGTGAGAATGAGGCTTAGAGTGAGACTTCTTGGAAACATACTGAGAAGGTTTCGCGGGCTTCTTAGCATCCGAATGGAGCTCCGGTCTAGCAATGGATCCAATTTCAGATTTTCTCTTGAGAAAATAGCTTTTGAAGAAAAGAAGAGCAATCACAGCTCCGACGAGGACAGAGATGACCGCGACAAGGAGAACCGAATCCATTACGCAGCCTGAGGTGGACCGAGATTACAGTGACGTCGATGAAGACGAGGGACGGTCGTGGTGGAGGAGGACGGTACGTTGATGCCTCGTGATGTTGAAATGGCGGGCGACGCGTTGAAGACGTGTCGAGTGTCTGCGCAGTAAGGGCCGGTTGGTCCTTTACACTACAGAATTTTGCTGTGATGGATGGTCCTATTTTTTTTTCCTAACAATAAAAATGATGCGGCGCAAAATGTTAATTAATTAATATTACCAAATCCGAAACTTAAATTATACGTTAAATATAAATCTTATTGAATTATTAACCAGTCTAGCATAATGATAAATAATCTTATTTATCATATGTTATTTATTTATTATTATGATCTTAGTAATTGAGAAATGGACAATGGTACATGATGCAAAAAGGATATTTTAAATTAGTTAATAAAAAAATTTAATTAAATTTTAATCTAAAATTTTTAATTTTTAATTTTATATATGAATAACGAGCTAAAGTTTTTGACCAAACCCAAATAACTAATTTATTTTACGGGACATTAGTGGAGCTAAACAAAATGCCAATTTTAGCCTGAGTTTTTGGCCATAACACATTTAGGACACTTTCTCCATTCGTTCAAAAGTTAAATATTATGCAACATCCTTGATCGATAGACCAAGAAATTAATATAAGTGACACTATATTTCAGTGTGACTTATCTGGATAGTTTATGTGCTAGATGAAAGGGGGCAAAAAAAAAAAAAAAAACCCATTCTTGTAAATTTTGTTACTCTCTAGTCAATTAGTTAAAGATGAAATATCAAATCGAAAGGCTCAAAAACAGGGAGTTTAAAGTTGTGATTACTCAATGGTGTCCGTAGAAATTGCAGTTGAATAGGTGATCATTAAGTACATGTTTAGAAGATGTCTTGAATACAAAGTTGTGATCCAATTTTGCCAGCAATTACTAAACACTATTGTCTTATATAATGTAGAGAATAAAAGAAATTTCGTTGCTTCTCACATAAGACAAACTACATTGTCTTCGCTCAATTCACATGCACATAAAAAGGAACGAAAATTTTTCCTTCCCTTCTTTTTTTTTTTTTTTTTTTTTTTTTTTTCTTCCCCACTTATTGTTTTCTCTCTCTTTCTCTCTCTCCTTTTTTTTTTTTTTTATTTGTTTTCCATACATAGTGTTAAACCTGAGACAAAGGCCCATAATTTATACAAGATCGCAATGGGGATACGTATCAGACACAATGGACTCGATACATGACTACTACCCAACGGGCCAGTACAACACGAGTCTCGTAAGGCATCTTAAAGGCCTTCCAAGACATTGGGAAACCAATTCACTCTCCTTCCTAGTGTCATCTAAAGTCAATAAAGAATCTAGGTTGAAGTGAAACACGGCAAATGAATAGCTAGTTGCAGTATGTTCCTGGTCTACAGCCAAAACCTAGAAAACAGCATAACCCAGGATCAATTCAAGGAGGGAAAAAAATATAAGAAGGATGATGATGAAGAAGAAACTGACAGCCAACCAAAAACCAAATATCCAACCGGAAGTGAACACACGCATATTTTACCTATTTGAATGGACGAAACTATAATCCTAGACCATCCATTGAGATTTCCGACATCAGCTTCAATTTCTGTCAATTACAAAAATTGCAATTAGTCAGCAGGCTGAACCATAATTAGAATTGAACTGATTGTCATTTATCTTCTCAAAAAAACAAAAAAAAAAATCTAAGATCACAAGGGATTAAAAGGTGCTGATAGCATCATAAAGCAGGGATGCAAACACCATGGGCGCAGAGATTATTGTATGCAAACTAAACAATAACTTAGGATGCTGTTTGATTCATAAGCACATGTTACCGTTATATATCTTGGAGGATCGTCCAAACTAGAAGAACCTAGCACAACTTCCCTCCTCAGTTTTGTTGTGAGCTTGTGACAAGCTCGTAGCTGATAAAATTATCAAACAAGGAGACAAAAATGAGATATGCAACATGCCAGGAGTCAGCTCCTAACGACTATGGAACCAAAACTTAAAATAAGTACAGAAATTTTGCCTCAGATCGAGTTGCACCGCCAACGATAAATACAAAAATGCGCTGTCCCATTTTCCTGAGATCCATTGCCGAGTCTTTCAAAACTGAATCACTGCAAAAGACAGAAAAGGAATCATAAAAGGAGCTCAAGCATAATGGAGCTTGAAAATGTTGAGTTGGAGTAAAAACAGATTATTTGAATTATGCAGATGAGGAAGTACGTACCTTGAATAGCCATCATCAGAATTACTTGGTCGTGCCCAAGTCGTTGTCCGTCTTGATCTCATTGAATGAGCAGGAGCTTTCCTTTCCGGAGCAACAGGAGTAGGATTTTTCCTTACTGATCCTTTCTTGCTGGCTTCCACGGCAGCAGAACTTGGATTATTCATGCATGTATAATCATTCTTGGGCAACTCACCTTTGCTAAGATTTTCAATAAGCTCCTAAAATATGAAAATCATCGCCATAATAAGACGAGTAAATCCTTTATCATGTAAACAGTAACTACAGGCATTACAAGACTCAAAGTAAATACAGAAAATTTTCACAGAGAGCGCACGTGTGTACATGTGTATGTTTTAAAGTGAAATTGTCACGGCAAGATTAGTTAGTTGCCTGATTTCACAAGAGACATCTATTCTCCCACAGAATTTCCCCCAAATGACATCCTTTGCCTCACTGCTTAAATGCAGCTGCAGATTGCAACAACAAACTCACTTCCAGGATAGCTGAAGCTGACTTAAATTGTCCTTCAATAGAAGAACTGGGCATCACTTAGTTGACTAACCGAGTAACCATATATACCTAAGATCAGGGCCCATGTAGTAGGTGGGGAAATAAAGTAAAAGCAATTAGATCATTCATCTAGCAAATCAAGTCTGCTTCTAATAAGAACTGAGTGATATTCAGATAATGAATAAATGTTTCTAGCCGTAGTTCTTTACTAGGGATCATGGAAGAGAGAGAACGACGAAAAGTTAGGACCTCTTTTAAGCATGCTGGGATGATCCCTTATAATCAAGAAACTAAAGAGCATTGCATGTTAACTATTTTGAAGCACCATCCACATCTTAGGGCAAGACAACTTATATGGCCAAACTTGTGAGATAGAAGTCATACCTCTAACATGGGATAAAATCGAAACAGTTGCCATGTTTCTTCCTCGCCAGTTCGATCTTTTCTGGCTGCCTGCTTTGTCTGATAAATAAAAGGCATATCTATTAGACCCAAGTCCTTAAACTGCATGTCAATGACTCAGCATACCTTGTGAGATAAAAAAGCATAAGAACTATATGTACCTTTTGATTATCGAACTTCAGAGAGAAACTTCCTGCTGTCTTCTTGGTGTTGGACGAGCCCATAAGCAGTCTCATATTATTCACAACCTTCATATCCTTGTCTGATAATTTGGCCAACTGATTTACATGAAAAAAAAATCATAAAACTTTTTCAAATTCAAAACTTCCTTTGGAAAGAAACTTGCAATTGACATCCACATCATTCCTCATTCTTATTCTCTCTCTCTCTCTCTCACTCACACACACACACACGCACACTTTTTGGAACTATAATTTCCAATGTATATTTCCCGCCTTGCACCACAGTTTAAGTTTTAGGCACTTTATTCCAAACACAAATAAATACTAACATGCGTGTCATGCTCATTCAGGAGAGCACTTCTCATTCACCATTGAGAATAGAGTAGCTACCTGCATTAGCTTTAGACCTTTGTCACCCTCAAATTTCTCAGGATAGACACACGCATAAATCATCAACAAACGCAGCTTGTTTTCTGGGGTTGCATCCTGAATAATGGAAGGTATCTTTAGAAAAAATATTCATGGTGTTGAATTTAGAACGGTAATCACTTCCACTTTATCAACCCAAAAATCCATGATCTATCACCTGATTGGTCCTTAGAAAGTTGATGACATCCTTAGCTCCTGCATCCCCAAAAACAAGATCCTGCTCCAATTGCCCAAGTTCTCGAAGCCCCATTTCTCTGATAATTTTGTTAATCTTTCCAGCGATCTGTATAGAAGTAAGAAATTAGAAATGCAAGCAAATATATATGAAAGATCAGCTATTCTCCTTTAAACCAATGTTTGTTGCCCCCCTTGATCTCTTAGCATTTATCCACGTTAGTTTGCTCCAAACAGACCAAAAACAATTGTTCATTCAAACCCCAAACTTCAAGACTGTCCCCTGCTAGAGTTTTAATTGATCTTAATTCCACTGTAGTACCATTTTTTTCTGCTTGCATAATTATGAAATGAATAATCTTTTCCTTTTCTTTTTGGAAGGTTAAGACCATACAGTTGAAAACCCTTGAACTTACAAAGCAATAATGTAAACAGTACAATAGAACTTGCAGATTTTATTTGTGCAATGGTTCTTCTGGTGACAGCAGTTAACTGATCAAATGCAAAAAGATTCAATGAATTCACCCTCTCCCTTTCATGGTATGAATAAAACATTTGTTAATTTGCACCAATCTTTGTTTCCATATAAATGTAAAACTGTTCAACATGAAGTAGGAGAATTGAAAAAAAAACAAAAATGTCAAACCTCAACATGAAGAGAGAGCTTCTCAACTTGTTCATTATATTTTGGCAATGCTTGAACTATTTTCTGAAGATCCCGAGTTGATATTTCACTGCCATCTCTACATTACATCAAGGATCAGCGTCAGTAAGGAAATGGAGCAGTATTCTTGTCTGCAATACCTAAAATACAAATAAACTTTTGTTTTCTTAGAATAAAGATTACATTCCATCATAACTCCTGGAACATATGTTGAGTTTAAAAAACACATAGTGCTATTGAAAAAAAAAAACAAAGCCCACCTTCTGTACCTATGAAGCCCAAGTGTTTTATAAGTGATTGGTGCTACCAATGTTCAGGTAAAATTTTCTATCAGAGGAATGATATGACATTATGATTTTTAGCACACTTTTATTTTATTGCCCTCACACACACTTCTAACAGCACAACAAAATCCCCTACTTCCCCTCAACAGCATAGATGCTCTTAAACTTTCTGTCCTTCAACAGTTCCCTAAATATCTCAGAAGGAAAGCAAATGTGATTTTTATGCTGTTGGCTGTCCCAATGGCCACCATCCAAGCTATGGTATTGTTTCTCATTTTTGACAGCCACCAATGCTTAGGCCTAAGCCTAGGCCTAATGAAATTATCTGGCAGCAAGGCAAGTGGGTATTGTTCCAAGCCTTAACAACTACTGGATTGGGCCAAACAGTAAGCTAAAGGGCAGATATTTACTTTCTGTCTGGTGTACTAGAAGCAACACAATGCTTATGTGAAATTTCCAGCAAACTTAAAACAGTCATATAGGAGAAGTGGCATAAATAACTGACTCAACATCTTGAACTCATCTAACTGGATAAATGACCTGTTTGTTGTGATCTATTTTTATGGCATCACATAAATCAAATCTTTTGTTATATAGTTTCTTCTAAAATCCTACAATCATGTGCCAGTGTTGGAAATTGAATACTTCACACTGCTTATGAAGTCTAAGTTGTCCAGCTCATTCCTCCTGCATTCTCTATTGTATCTCATTTTCAAAGTCATGTTTAGACTAAGCGTTGCTTGTATTTTGGGTTAACTAACGTGTTTAGAAGCTAGAAAGTATGTCTCGAGCAATGTAATTCTGTCAGAAAAGCTGTCAAGTTTAAGCTATCTTCATGTATGAGAAGACATGGTTTATGAAATCATTTGTAATTCTTTTCTTCTCCTATATAGAGGAGCTAAGTTGAATGAAAAAGAAATTAAGTTGTTTTCTCCACAACTTCAATTCTATCTGATCTGTTTCACAAAAATGCCTCTTGTCAGATTTGAATACCACAAATGGTATCTCTCTCTCTTCATTTTTTTTTTTCTTTCAGCCAGCCACTTGACCACTTAAAACAATAGATATAATTGGTGGATAATTTTTGTTTTTCTGATTAATAATCCAATCCCAGCTAAGGACTTACTCAGGATATAACCTCCATAACTTCACATTAAATTCATTCCTAGTCCTTATCAGACAATTCATTTTGTTAAGATTGTGTATCTTTTTGTTAATTTGACAATATTCAGTAGTAAAACTTAAATTGTATACAGGCCAGAGTCATAGGAGCTCAATTAATGCACCACCAGATATTAAGACTTCTTATTCTTGTATTCTTGCTTTGCTGATAGCACCCACAACTCTTGGAGGAAGACTTTCCACCAAGCCTGTAGCAAGTACACTAAAATTTTTTAAATTTACTCAATTCAGAACCAAATAGATTCAACTTTAGAAATCACAGCAGTCCTAACCTCCCACTCTGTTGCATTTGTGCAGCTTTGTTTTTGGATGCAAAGTTGGTCATCTTCTCATGTAAACGCTCACTAGCCTGATATTCCAGTTAGTCAAAAAGTCAAATTCTGATCCAGAATAAATTAAGAATAAAAAGAAAAATGCATAACATACATCTGCTATGTGTGCATGACGAAGCTCAAGCCACACTGGATCATTGTCTTCCAGGAGGACCTCCTTTTTCTCCATTGAACAACCTTTTTTGCTAGGAATCTAACATACAAATATAATTATAAGAATATATCACATTTTGCCTTTGAAAACTCAACCCAAAAAGCATGCATACCTCAAGCACGTATTTATTTCCCTCCATATCCAGTAAATCATGGCACATTGCATCATAAGTCCATTCGTGAATGACAGGGGCAATCTGAACATAAAAATTTCATAGCATCCAACAGAAATAAAAAGATAAAGCACCAATCATAAGGTAGTTGTCAAGGAAAAGTATCAATAACCTGATCAATAGATCTATCCAGGATGAGCAACTCGCAAGTCTCACTCTGTGGAAAGTTCGGAATGGACTTATATTTTGAAATGCTGTTCCAAAGAGCAGCAGCAAGTTTTTCAGGAACTAGATCACGAAAAGTTGCTTCAGATGCATCTGTTGTCTTTGCAGAACGATACCGTACAAAGGGAAACTCCTAACAGGTTAAAACAAATTACAAATTTTCCATTGTCACAAAATGAAAAATTTGGAAATATGCTTTGTAACTAAGAAATTCAATTTTCTTATTAGAAGGGCTGTGGGATAATGAAGTCCAGATGGTCGGCATAATAAAGCCCAGAGCATCATGAGTAAAATATTCTTAATACATTATGGCCAAAATTATTACGAATCTGGATGAAACACCAGATGAAGAGCAAAGACAATGGCCAACAATCTGCAGACAGTTTAGTCAAGTCCTTTTTAAGATGACAAGATTAAGAATGAAAAGACCAGATCATTATTAAAAACCATCAAACTGAAGAGACTTTAATATCAGCACAGATGAAAACTCTTGCATCCAGCCCAGTCAAAAATGTTTATTGGTAATCATATATCACTCAAAGCCAACAAGAAAGCAGGAACTCTCCATCAATAAGTATTTATATTTTGGTGATAAGAAGGTAAAATGATTACATTCATTGTATCTCTTACCCTCAAAGAAGCAAAAACTGTTGCAATCCGAGTTGCCATCACATTCAAACAAGCATCAAACTTGCGAGAGTTCTTAACATTTTCACCATAAAGTTCCTCCAATGCTTCATCATGATCAGTAATAAAAGCCTGCATTAAGGGTCCTCAGTGATCAAACCATTGTTTACGCACAAAATTTGTAGAACAGTTCTGTACATCAGGGTGTAGGACATGCTTCAACCTATGTGAATTTCTAAACTTCCAACCACTACACAGAAAAAAGGGATGGATGAGATTCCCACACTATCGGGTATGGGAGAGGGTCATATGTACGCAGTCTTACCCTTGTTTTTACAAAGAGACCATTTACAACCACCACACTAAGTAGCCAATAAAGATTGCTGCTGCACTAGTTTTCATCTTTTCCAAATATGAACAGAAATAATTTTTTAGGTGCTTCACTCCTCTCACTTTGTATGAGTTGCTTTCACTTGGTGAATGGACTGTACATTTTTGATTTACTCATAATCATGAGAAAGTTCAAAGAAAAAAAAGGAAAAATTGTCAGATTTATGCATACTTGAATTTAGAATATAATTTCTTTGCTAAAAATGCTAGGTTTGAAGCAGAAGATAAGTTACACATATGTCCATTAACTGCATTTGAAAGAAGATTTTAAAAATGTTATGAAGAAGAGAGAAGGAACATCTGTACAATATTACTTCCTGCACATTGGTAACCAGAAACTAAAATAAACAGGTAAAAGAAGTCTCATACTGGCACAAGGCCTACTGATCGATAAAAGCACCAACAGAAAATGAAAGGCTATAAATGTAGCATACCTGACTATCTATCGGAAAGTATTCCAAATTCATCTGCACAATCTCAGACAAACAGGAAATTACAGGAAAAACAAAACAAAAGAGAGTAAAATGTAAGACAATGAGAAAGCACCATTGCATTTTATACAAAAGAAAAGGCAATCCTACCTCTCTCAAAGCAACTATACGGGGTAAGACACTTGAATCACACTTGATGTGATTAACTAATTCCTTTGGGACAGGTGAACTAAAAAACACGAATGCTCTGGAAAAAAGGGGAAGCTTCAAAACATAAACAGAATTTTGCTGATGTGCAACAATAACAGATTAAAGGTATTAAACCAATTCATGGAGCTATTGTCTTTCACGTACTTCTTGTAGAGAGGCTCCCTTCCAGACATGTCAGACAAGAACATAACAACACTGCATGCTAGCAAAAGACAAGTGTCAAATAATTTGCAATGTGGTCAAATACCCTTAATAAAATCAAGTAAAATCCAATGATATAGTCCAAAGAAAGAGCATAAAAAAAAAAGAAAGACAGTTGTGGAAGCTGATTTCCCTCTCCTTAATTCAGTCGACCATAGATCAAGTAAAAAGCTAAGATGCTTAAATCATAGATAACAAATGTGATGTAAATGATGACATAGAAGCATAAAAATGGGAGCATCAACGATCATGTAGACTATGTTATGTCATATACGTTTTCTGTCAAACATGACAGGGAAAGGAATATTTTAAGGAAACGAAAAACAAATTACTTTTCTTTTGATGGCTGAATAAAATATATAGCATCCATTGAGGGTAATGGTTCCCTTCTCCTGAAAAGGTCTTCAACCACTGCAGTAAAACAGAGTTATCCATCAAATTATATAACTGAAAACAAGCAATCAAGAACTGCACTTCAAAGATAACTTGGCCAAGAGTGAGTCGATTTCTGGCCAATGACATGGACAAGGCAGCTGCAGACCAACAATGTTGAAAAATATATAATTGGCTGAAAGATACTTGACAGAAACACTAATTTGGAAGGGAAGAATAAAAATAAGGTGGTCGAAAGAGGAAGGAAAAAAAAAAAAGAAGTAAATAACATCAGGAATTTTCGGCATTGATCCACCTTGGCATATATCACAACGGTGAAAATGTGAAGAAGCCATTAATGATGCTTACATGAAATTCCTTGGTCTGTGATATCTGCCATTTTACAAGAGTGAGACATGACTTTCACAGTAACTTTATCCATGATAAGAACCTGTACAAAACCAGCTAAGCCTCACTAAAATGAATCTCACACAGTCAACTTGAAAAGCTTATATGCACATATATATTAGCATACTAAAAACAGAGGTAAATTGAAACTCATTCCAACAATTTTAAATCGGTAACTGAACGAAATGATGCAATAAATTGCACATTTGAGAACGCTTATTAAATCAAACATACCTTCCAGGTTGATTTGTAAGCTCCCGTTTTTGTTGATCCAAGCATTTCGTTTAATAATCCTAAAACAAAACATCAAGAAAATGTGCTTCAAAGACAAGTCCCTAATTTACAAGAATTGAATCAATTTCAACATACTAACGAAATTAGATTTGACTGCTATCGATCAGCATTCCTAAAACGGAGCGATTCAATAAAATTCATATTCGATAATGATAAATTAGCTCTCTGTTAGCAAACGGAGGAAAGCAAAGAGGCAAGACATTTTTTCTTATTTTTATTTTGGAGAATTTCAGATGTATCGTACCAAGAACCGGCCAAGGACCAGGAAGCCTAGATTTCAGAATGTCAGTTTGGTTTTTTCCAGTCGATCAGCTGGCCGGAAAAGAATTTTAAAGATAATAAAAGAAAAAGGTAAAACTTACGATCACGGCTGGACTGACGAAAGAATTTGTAGTCACCACCACCGCCTCCGCCGTGTGACGACGATTCGGAATCCGAGAACGACATTGTCATCAACGGTGCTGCAGATTTCTCTAAGAGACAACAAAGAATAATCAAGTGCGAAAATGGAAAGAGAAATGTGATAGTGTATGGAGAGATGAGGAGAGGATGAAGGAAGGTGAAAGGAGACTGAGAACAAAGAAGGCCGTTTTGTGCGCGCGGGGAATCTTCGTTAACGAGCGGGAAATTCGGTCGTTGTATGGATAGAACAAAAAGGGCGTGATAATTTTATTTATTCAGAAAACGTCGACGTATTTATTAAGCTAAGTCATGAAACGGCAGCATTTAAAATTTTTAACGGACCACTAGTTAGTTAGCTTACAAGTTAGGCGCTGCTTTTAGAATCCAGAAATGAAAAGAGAAAAATAACTTATTTAATTCTCATAAATTTTGATATTATTTTCATAATTTTAGAATTTAATAATTATAAATTAAAATTTAAACTTTTAATTATTTGACAGTCTCCTAAAAAATTATTTTTAATATATGAAAAAACTATTTATTTATCTTTATTTCTTGGTTAATCAATATTTATCTTTTTATCAATTCCATGCTCTTTTTTAAAATTATTTTTCTCTACATTCAAAATCTTTCCCTTTTTTTTTTTTTTTTTGTTTTCCATTCTACAACTTAACAAATATTAGAGATGACAATAATCCTCTCTTTGTAAAGGGTTGCCCAACTCTCTTCCAATAGAGACAGAGTAAAAAAAAAAAAAAAAATTGATTAGAGAGTATGATAGCAATACATAATTCTTAAATTTTGAAACAAAGATAAAAATAATATGGTATTTAATATTTCTTTCTTGTCTCCGTTCCCACTCCAATTAGTAATTTATTATTTGTTATACTGCATTTATAATTTTATTTGCATTCTTCAAGATGAATATCACCTAAAATTAAATACGTCACTACATTATTTGAGGGCTATGAAATCAATAAAACCGCTGCATATAGTATAAAGTAACTCTAGACCGCCGAGCCAGTTCAAGCATAGTTTCTCCAGCATCAGCAAGACACGAGACAACAACCAAGAAACCTGTACTAAAGCGTCCAACAAATAGCAGCACCAAAAAGAAAAAAAAAAAAAAGAAAATCAGCAAGCACAAAATAATGGCAAGATCTTGTAGAGAAGTGCAGGTTTATAGAAAACCTTAAAGAAAGGATGAGCTGCAAGTGCAGACAACCCAATAATGTTCAACAGAGAAGTTTAAGTAGTTCCTTACATGATAGACAAAATGGAAAATCCAAAAAGGCACAGTCTACAGCATTAATCTTGCGAAGCAATAATGTAGGACTAGTATGGAAACAAGATTCTGAAATGGGGTTCTGAAACTTTTATTGGAAGTTCTCACGCGAACAGCATAAACTGTACACAAACATTACAGAAACAACGGTGGAGTCAACCACTGCCCTAGTGGAATCCCCCGCCAAATACTTAGCTCTTAGCTTCAATCCTCTCAATACAAACTACACGTCGAAGACTAAATTTGAGAGAAGTATTTATAGGTTAGCTACTCCGATTAAAAAATAAAATAAAAATATTGAAAATCTTACCAATCATTACAAATTAACACAAATAAATAAAGTCACTACACAGATAGGATTACAAGCTTTATTCCAAGATTTTTAAAGACCAACTTTGATTGCTTTATCGTCTTGTGTGATATTCCTACACATGAGTGGATGTGTGTTCACGTCAAGCAAACCAAAAGAAACCAAAGCCAGGCATTAATTAACGGAGTACTTAAAGCCCAAAACGAGCTAGAGATTAACGTTTTTCTTTGCAACATTGAATTGCTCCGTCAAAGATCTCATCAAATCCATAATTGAATTTGAAATCGCCATCTAGTAGTTTCTTTGATGATAGGCCTGGCATTTTAAGTTTTCTAATATCGTTTAAAGATCTGCTAGAGGAAAACAAAGTTAGCATTCTGCTACTAATTTCACAGATTAAAGACTGATATGGACGATGCAGAAAGTTACTCATTCTAGTGTTGGTATTGCATACTCACGGTACTTAACAGAAAGAAACTTATGCATCTCCTCACATGTTCCGTCAAATGGCAAAAATAGGTCTTTTTTTTTTTTTTTTACATTCATTAATGATTTTATAAATAAAACATGAGTTTATTACATTTAAAAGAAACTTGAGATATTGAATTGTTTTAAAATATTTAAGATTTATGATGAAAAATAGAAATAAATATTGTATTAAAATATTCAAATCAATATAAATGATGATTATATTTTTGATGCGTATAAAGATTATTATGAAACATATGGAAAAAAATCAGAAATCACAATCATTTTCAGCCTATAACATACCAAAATTGATAAAAAAAAGAAAAAAAGGAACAAAACTATCGGGATTACGACGATAAGTTTGTTAAAAGTTAAAGGAATACTTAATCTCTTTTAGGCAAAAATTGTTTTATATTATATTTAATTGTTAAATATATCTCTAATAATAAGTATTTAGAATATCATTTTTAAAGAAATAGGAAGTAGTTTCAACCCTATTATAAGACAGTTAAGGTGCGGGGTTCTATTGATTATATTCATATCTTAGAATAAATAAAGACAAAGCTAGATAATCAAAGAGTGAATTCTTAACTATATATAAAAAAAAAAAGTTACAAGTTGTTCAATCTTGCAACAAAAAGGGTGATTATAAGTAAAGATGTGACTTTTGTTAAAAATGAAGTATGAAATTTTGATACTAAGGAGTACAATGACTCTTAAAGATATTTAGTTATTATTTTAGGAAAATAAGAAACTTAAGCTATAGTTCCTAATGCAAATAGAGATGTTTCGCTAGTTGCAACTTAAAATCTTGTGTTACAAGCTCCCATGAGAATGGAAGACCAAATTCCAAAATTGTCCATAATCATTTAGATTATAAGATTATAAGATGATCCATAGTAATGCTATTGATAATGATGGACATTTGGTGCATTTTATCATGTTTGTAGATTGTGAACTTATGTCATTTAATGAGACAATATAATATACAAAGTGAGTGAATGCTATAAATGAAAAAATTAAAGTAATTAAGAAGAATAATAGCTAGGAGCTTACTAATATTTTATAAGGTTATAGTGCTATTGATGTGAAATGAGTCTTAAAGGCTAAAAAGAAATTAAAGTACAACTTTGAAAAAAATAAGTCACTAAAGTATTAAGCGCTTGTCAAGTTGAAGTAGATATTGAAATTTAGAGTATCATTAAATCAAGATTATGGAAAGATGTTAGAGTTAATCCAAATAAAGAGTTAATATTTTCTTAAATGTTAAATTAGTTAAGTCTAGTTTAATATGAATTTACTATTAGGTAAAATTAGGTGTATACTATTATATAAGGATATAATGACTACATCAATAAATGTGCTTCTTAGTTATTGTGTGGTGTTTTTCTTATTGATAAAAATATAAATATTCATAAAATTGTCTAATATTTAATTGTTATAACAAAAAGTTAAATCTTAAAGAGAAAAACTTGAGTAATGTAATAGCGTTAACTTTTCAATCAATGACCATTATTATTCATCTATGCTTGCATTAACACTAAGCAAATGATGCTTAACGACAAACAATGTCACTAATGCAAACATTCCTTTTTGTGGGCCATTGGTATGAGTATTTTAATTCACTCAACTCATGTTTATCAAATATTATAAGATCAAATTAAAAATTACTCCTCATGTTACAATAATTGTTTATTAAAAGATCCTTCCTTTTCTTTTTTCAAAATTGCACTTTTATGTTATAAAGCTTTTCAATTTAGAAATCTTTTTCTTTTCCATAATTGCTCACTTATGTTAACACTATTAGTTAAAATGCCCCCTATTTTTCTGTTAAACCCACCACATGACTTCTAATTAGATGTCACAACCATACTAATTAATATTTTGTGTCTCATATGATGCTAACTAAAAGTCATTTTTTGGATTTGATGAAAAAGCTAGGGCCATTTTTAACTAATAGTCTTAATAGTAGGGAATAAGTCTCGAAAAATAATAAAAAATAGAAAGATCCCTAAATTGAAAATTTTTGTAACATGAAAATCAATTTTGAAAAAAAGAAAAAGGAATTATCATTCAATCCAAAATCATTATAATCTGGGGGGGGAGCCATTTTTAATTTAATTCAATATCACATTAATGTGTTTAGTTTGTTAAATAAATAAATACATTAATAAACAAAAGTTTTAACACAAATTTAATTTTATTTTTTATCAAATAAAACAATAAAATGGTATAAATTTATTTATTTGTTTATTATTGTAATTTCATGAAAATCTTGGGAGTTATGATTGTGATGTGAACCCCAAAATGGTATGGTTTAGGGACCCAATACATACAAAAAATCAAATAAGAACCCAAAAAAGTTAAATTAAATTTCAATTATATAACACATAGACCCTATGTTCAAAAGAATATGAACATAAGGTATTAAAAAAAAAAAGGATATGAATGTTATATTACAAAAAAAAAAAATCTAGGAGTAATAAATTAGGTTGAACAACATAAAAAGAGTTAATTCTTAATAAGTTGTTTAGTTTTTAAAAGAACCAAAAAACAAAATTTCTCACTTTTATTTTCACTAATATTTTGCTACTTTTAACAATGAAATCAAGTTTGTTTATAGGCTAAATTAACAACTTTAACTTTAGAGATAATGATAGACTTCCTAAATAAACTAACAACAAATCTACTCTTATTTGTTTTAAAAGTTATCTTATTTTATAATAAACTGTTATTTAGGAGTTGAATTGTCTTACTTTTTAACAAACTTCTATTTAAAAGTGGATTATATTGTAACCTTAACTCATTAAATACTCCAATTAAATTAATAAGGCTTTAGGCTACCCTTCAAGCTTGAATTAGTTTCTTTGACCCAAATTTCTTCAATTGACCTGCTAAATACCTCTTTTATTCTTTTAGCTCTTAAATGTGTCATTAGTCATTCTTGAATGCTTAATGGATACTTAGAACATGTCATTGGCCCTTCTTGAATGATTAATGGATCCTTAGAAGCCCTTTATGCATTGGCTTCTCTATAAATCTCATTATTTCCCTTCTTAAAAGGATTTGTCATCAAATCATCACTTGCATCAAAAGGAGAAAGATCAGAGGCATTAAATGTTGTACTCACCAAGAACACCTAACTTGTAGTATATTATCATAAATTTGTGCCACTACTAGAAATGAACCTTTCCTTGTGTATATGCCCCAAAACCTAATCACTAGGTACAAACACCACCTTTTTTTGCCCCTTATTAGCACCTTCTTATGCAACTTCTTCACCATTTTGACGTTGCATTCACCATATAAGCTAACATAGTAGAATGTACATTACTTTATATGCAAACTCTATATGTAGGAAATAATCTTCTCATGTTTTCAAATTGATTCAAATGATAGCATGCAACAAAGTAAAAAGTGTTTAATTAACTATCTTGGTTTGTTTATTTTTCTATAGATGGCAATAATTTATAATAATAATTTAATACCTAACTTACTCCACAATTTTTTTTTCCAAAAGTAGCTTAAGAACTTTGTATCTCAATTTGAAACAATGCTTTAAGGCATGTCATGTAAGCATAATACCTCTCTAAAGTATAATTCAACTGCATTATTTACATTGTTAATTTGAAAACTTATCAATAACAACAAATATAAAATCCCTATCCTTTTTTATCGTGGCAATCCTAACACAAAATTCATGGATAAATTAACTCAAGGTTGGTTAGATATTGGTAAAAGAGTGTACAAATCATAGGGTAAAACTCTAGATTTGGCCTGTTTGCATGTTATACACTTCTTACACACCTTATTAACATCTCATTTCATGTGTAGGCAAAAGAAATATTCAACTAAGACATCTAAAATTTTCCTAACTCTGAAATGACCCATTAGACTACCATCATATGTTTCTTTAACAACCAACTCCCTCAAGAAACTCATAAACACACACAAATGATTTTTCCTAAATAAGAAACCCTCATACCTATAAAATTTTCTAAAGGTTAACTTTTCACATATCCTATACACATTAACAAACTAAGGATCATTTACACATAAATCTTTAATATATTTAAATCTTAACAATTTTTAACTAAGTGTAGAGATAAAGGCATACCAATGAGATAATGCATCAGCTACCACATTCTCCTTACCTTGTTTATAATTGATGATGTAGGGAAATATTTCAGTGAATTCAACCCATTTGGCATGTCTCTTATTCAACTTCCTTTGTCCCTGTAAGTGCCTTAAGGATTCTAAGTTAGTATAGATGACAAACTCCTTGGGCCAAAGTTAGTGTTGTCATATCTCTAAGGCTCATACCAATGCATACATCTCTTTATCATAAATGGGATAATTACGGACTGCTTCACTTAACTTTTCACTAAAGTAGGCAATTGGTCACCTTTCTTACATTAAAATAGCTTTGATACTAATACTTAAAGTTTTAGTAAAGTCAAGTAAAGCAAATAAGGGTTTAAAACTTAATTTTTCCTTGATTACATTAAAAGTCTTATCTTGATTGCTACCTTACTTAAATCCCATGTTTTTTTTAACAACCTTAGTTAATGGTGTAGAAATGGAACTAAAGTCCCTAGCAAAGCATCTATAGAAACTAGTTATACCATGAAAACTACGCACATCACTAAATGACTTAGGTATAGGTCAATCATGAATTACTTTAACCTTTTTCTTATTAACCTTAATACCCTTAACACTCATAACATAACCAAGAAATAGGAAATAATCAATATAAAATGAACATTTCTTAACATTAGCATACAATTTCTCATAAGATAAAACACTTAGAACAAAATGTAAATGATCAAGACGTTTATCTAAGTTTTTACTAAAGACCAAAATATCATCAAAAAACATAACCACAAATTTACTAATGAATGCATACAAAATATAATCCATCAATCTCATGAGAGTGCTTGATGTATTAGTTAGAACAAATGGCATAACAAGCCATTTATGCAAAGCATACTTAGTTTTGAAAGTTGTTTTTCACTTATCTCCCTCTCTTATTCTAATTTGGTGACATTTACTTTTCAAATCAAATTTAGAAAAGACATATGAACCATGCAATTCATTTAACATATCTTCCAATTTAGATACAGGGATGGTGATACTTTACAATGATTTTATTGAATGCTTGACAATCAAAGTACATCCTCCAAGTTTCATCTTTCTTAGACATAAGCAATGCTAGAAATACACATAGGCTCATGCTCTCCATCATATATCCTTTTGCCATAAGCTCCTCAACTTGCCTTTAAAGCTTCTTTTTCTCTTCAAGAATACTTTTATAGGTCAATTGATTTGAAATTATCATATCAAGGATGAATTCTATATGATGTCCTAATCCTCTTAAAGGTCATAAGCTACTTGGTTGTATGGGAAAAATATCATTAAATTCCTACAAAAGAGAAACAACAACACTAGGTAAAGAAGAGTTAACCTTCTTAGTATTAAAATAAATCTATTTGTATAAAAATGCAATCATATGCTATTTATAATATAAAGCTATTTTCATATCTCTTTTTTGCATACAAACTCTCAATTTTTCTCTCTTGCCTTATTCCTTATTTTCTCTTAGTCTTATGTACTTTCTCATTTTCTTTCCTTTTTTTTCTTTTCTTGGCCTTAAATTTTTTTTTCCTCTCACTCTCTTTTTTAATCTTTAATTGATCTTCATATACTTGTCAAGGTGTTAAAGGTATAGAAGTAATAAGTTTATTATTTATTACAATAAAGTGTTATTCCTAAACCCATTATATATTATACACTAATCATATTGCCATGGTCTTTCTAATAAAATGTGCTTAGCATGCATGGGTACAACATCACATGAGATCTCATTAATATATCTCATAATAATAAATTATACTAATACTTACTCATTTATGTTAATCTCCCCATATTCATTCAACCATTAAAGCTCATATGGCCTAAGGTACTTCATGATAGGTAAATTCAGTTTTTCAACCAAAGTCATGCTAGCTGTATTTGTATAACTAACTCCATTAATGATCATGTTGCATACCTTATCTTTAATGTGACATTATGTATGGAAGATATTATCTCTATGCACTTCATCATCTTCCTTGGCTTATGCACTTAATGCTCATTTAGTCATAAACACTTCTCCCTTAACTAGGTACTCTTCTCCATCATTTACATCCTCTAATGGTGGCATTGAGTCAACATCAGACTCACCTTTTGTCTTAATATCATCATTACCCCACAACACCTTAATACCCTTATTTAGACATTAAGATGCAATATGTCCCCTTTCCTAGACTCTTAAAAAATTTAACATCTCTATTTTTTCTAGGTTAGGAATTGGAATTACCTTTCTCCTTATTAAGACTCACTTCCTTACTCTTGTAAGATTTGGCTTTAAACTTGTAATCAACCCTCTCATCCCTTTTACTCCAATTTTTTTTTTCTAAGATGAAATAGAACCTAAATTGTGTCCAAGCTATGTAGAATCCTTTCATTTAAGTTGTCTCTCAACTTTTGTTACCATGTGCTTCATGTCCTCCAACTCCACATAATGCTACAAGTCAATCGCATTGACGATGTCTCTATTTAACCCTTGCAAAAACTAAGGCATGGTTGCTTCTCTCTCCTTCTCCTTATTATCTCGAATTATGGCAATCTCCATCCCCTTATAGTAGTCCTCCACACTTGTAGTAGCTTGTGTGAGCCCTTGCAACCTTTGGTACAAATTCTTATAATAGTGATTTGGAATGAAACTCCTTCTCATGATAGACTTCATCTCTTCTCATATGTCAAAAGGCCTCTCATGATTCTTTCTCTTAGTCAAATTAAGTTGATTCCACCAAATAATAACATAATTATTAAACTTAATAATAATAAGTTTTACCTTTATCACTTCATAGTAGTTATGACAATTAAAGACCAACTTAACCTTCTTCTCCCATTCAAGGTAAGCTTTAAGATCTTTTTTTCCTTTAGAATGAAGGAATTTCATTTTAATATTGCCTAAATCACAATCATAGGTGTCTCACCTCCTAAAAGCACTTTAACCATTTTTTGTATTTACAACTTTGACCAAAGTTGTTAGATCATCAAATTTGTCATCTTTTACATCATCTTTATGGCCATAACCTTGTCTCCTTAGCCTTTTTGCATTAGGAACCTCATAGTCCCTATGCCTCATTTGCAATTCTACTATTACCTTAACTTGCTCCTCCATCCTATCCCTTATATCATCAAATTTGGTGTTCATACACTTAAATTGTTGTTGTATATCTTTGATCATGAATGACATAGCACCACTTCCCTTCTTAGCTACACTTTTATTTTTGGTAGACATAGTGTTAATTTTGTACTCTTACGATACCTCACAAAACACCCCTTTATGTGTTTCACTCAAACATAATGTCACACATCCTCGTGTTTATACTTTTTAAGGTTTTTTTCAATATATGTTTACATTCTTGCTTTTTACCACTCAAATTTCCCCTTTTTAACTCTTTAAAGAACAAAATATGTTAAATCGAAAGGATTAATCTTAATGAAACCAAACTCACAAAATAAAATAAAAGGAGAAAAATTGAACTAAGGGGAGAAAAATTGAACTAAGGGGAGAAAAAAAAAAAAAAGGATGTTAAGAAAAGTGAAATAGATGGTAGATTTAGAATTGAGATAGACACTAAGTTGTTATTATGGCTACATTGACCAAATGTTTAACTACTATCGCAATCATTTAAAGTTTTTTCTTTTTTTCTTTCTTGTCATTTTTTCTTTTTTTTGCACAAATTTAAAAATAAGAAAAGATAAACCAGGCTCGAGGTATTTAGCAGAAAGAAACGTCTGCATCTCCTCAATTGTTACTGTTTTTGCAGAACAATTATACCTTCCATTTGTATTGGCATTTTCAAAGAGAAATATATGTGCACTCGCCACTTCATCAATATGCACCATGGAAACATTGAGAAGAGTTGCACACAGATTGTCGTTACCTGAAAAATAGCATCAATCAGAACAATTTATTCTACTTTTGAGAATTTCATAGGTCACATTTTATACTTTTCCACTGGAAACTAGAAATTGGATGAGTAATTGCAATTTGAACTTTAACTTACTGGTTGTACAACAAATGAATGTTAAACCATGGCATTAACATAAACAGTAGTACGACAGCGATAGTACTTACCCAATATCAATGACGAGTGCACGGAGCCAGGGAGCTTAGGACAGATGAAGGGACCAACAATTAAAGTAGGGATTAATGTGACAAGGTCCAATCCATGCTCAGCTGCAAATTCAATCACTCTCTTCTCAGTTGAAGTCTTGGAAATCATGTATGAAGCGCCAAATTGTTCCCTGGCTTTAATATTGTCAACATTGCTCCAGAATGTCTCGTCCATAACATCGGCACCACCGTTATTGAAGACAACTGCTGCGGCGGTGGAAGTGTACACAACTCGCTTCACCGTCTTCGAGTCATGCCTTTAAAATGCATAACGCTCCATCGATTGCCCTTTTCGTTACCACTTCCTCCGGTTCTTTGTTTTCAAAATCTATCGGGGTAGCCACATGGACGACCCCACTGCATCCACTAATTGCCACCCGGAAGCTTTCTGGGTCACTGAGATCTGCGTGAAAGATTTGGAGCTTCTTGGATGCTCCTGGTAGACTTGTGAGGAAGCTCAAATTTCTCTTGTTCTCTGCTCAGTGGTATATCAAAGCTTTGTCATGTACCAGTGGTATGACATAGAAAGATTTCCCAATGGGATCTTTGTTCCGGTAGGTGACTCTAAAATCAAAGTTGACCAACATGTACAACTCCTATAAAAACATAGGAGATTATGAACTAATATCTAAGCTTTAGTAACCCCATAGATATAATGAAAATTGCCCTAAAATTCTCATTGCTCCATACTTCATTTGGCTTACCAAATGGGAAGCAGCTAAAAACAAAAGAATTAAAGGAAAAAAGAAAAAAAAAAGGATTTGTTTTTTTCTTCCCTGGGTCGAATCTAACAGCGGTGTTGACAGAGTAGCCCTGTTCAAGAAGCCTCATGATCAACCATGAAGCCACGAAGCCGGTGCCCCCTGTCACGCACACTGTACCCTTATCTCCATCCATCTCCTTCTCTCTATGTTTTTTTCTCCTTTCTCTCCGTCTCTCTCTCCCGATTTCTTGCAAGATGAATAGCATGCGCCATTTCCCCTCTGAAAAAGGTCAACTCCTTGGCTATCCTCTTAATTTTGGTGCTCGTGTTACTAAGATTTTTGGTTTTTTTATTTTTTTTTCTAAAATTGTATTACTAAGATTATTACCACTTAGTAATCATATATGTCATTTTTTAACTATTTTATGCTAATTTATATGTAATATTATATATTGTGAATATATCAAAATAATGTTTAAAAAATTTATTAGGTTAATAATATAAAAAAAGTTATATTTTAATAATATTATATTTAAAGTATAATTAATTATAATTATATATTATATGAGTAAAATAAATAATTTTCGTTAAATAATTTAAAATTTATAATAGAAATTAAAAAAAATTAATCATAGAATAAGTTTTTATTTTTATAATTTTTTAGATTTAAATAAAAATTATTGTTAAATTTAAAAATTATAAAAAAGTTTGTCATATAAAATTCTTATCAAACCTTACATAACCCTTTCCCCCCTTCAAATTCTATCCTAAAATCGATTTCATACTCTAATAGTTAACATTATTTGTTTAACTATAAACAAGTTGATTTCATCAAATAATAATATAATTATTAAACTTAACAATAATAAGTTTTATCAGGTTCTATTTGAAGTAATTGTGATAGTTAAAAACTAACTCAATCTTCTTCTCCCATTTTAGGTAAGCTTCAGGATCATTTTTCCTTAGAACGAAAGAATTTTCATTTTAATCTTACCCAAATTATATGTGTCTCACCTCCTGAAGCCTCTTTGACCATTTCTTTTATTGATAAATTTGACCAAAGGTGTTGGATCATCAAATTCATCATCTTTTGCATCATCTATATGGTCATAATCTTGTCTCACTAGCCTTCTTGCATTAGAAACCTCACAACCCCTATACCTCATTTGCAATTCCACTATTGTATTGGTTGCTCCTTCATCTTATACCTTTTATCATCAAATCTAGTGTTTACGTGCTTAAATTATTGTTGTATACCTTTGATCATGAATGACACATCATCACCTCCCTCCTTAGCTACACATTCATTTTTGGTAGACATAACATTAATTCTACATAAAATGATTAAGATACCTCATAAAACACTCCCTAATGTGTTTCACTCAAAAAGTGTATCACATATCCTCGTGTTTAATATTCTTTAAGATTTTTTCTTGATATGTTCATACTCTTGTTATTTATCACTCAAATTTTCCCTTTCAATTCTTTGAGGTATTAAATAAACTAATTTAAGAGGATTAATTTTAAAGGAACCAAACCCACAAAATAATATAAATGGAGCAAAATTGAAGTAAGGAAAAGAAAAAAAAAAATACTAAGAAAAACAAAATAGACTGTAGATTTAGAGTTGAGATAGAAACTAAGTTGTTATTATAATCAAATTAACCAAACATTTAGCTACTATCACAATCACTCATAAGGTTTTTTTTTTCCTTTTCTTTCTTTCTTTATTATCCTTTTTTCGCATAAATTTTACTTAAAGAAAGATAAACTAGGGTTTGTGGATACAAAGAATAAAAAATTATAAAATATAGCTAAGAAGAATGATAAAAACAAGAAAAAACTCAAAATTAGATAAGCAAACCTAATTTAGAACCAAGCTTTAAGGCCAATTGATGTGAACCAAGAAATGTGATTTAGGAACTCAACACACACAAGGAATCACACAAGAACCCAAGAAAGGTAAATCAAATTTTAATCATATAAGACCTAGACCTTATGCTCAAAAAAACATGAACCTAAGGCACAAAGAATGATATAGGAGCCACACTCCAAAAAAAAAAAAAAAATGGAATTTGAGAGTGATAAGTTCAGTTGAAAGCCATAAAAAAAATTAATTCATGATAAGTTCTTTGATTTTTGTTAGGTTCATTAGTTCTTGAAAAAACTAAAGGAGAAAATTCTTACGATTAAATATATCATTTTTCTTTCAGGGTCCATAAATACTGCCCTGGTCCTTGACACAACAGGGCAACATGCCTTTCTAAACTCCTTCCTTTCTCTTCTAATCGGACCCAATATGAAAAAGCCTTATTCCTTTCTAAACTCCTCGGTGAACACCTTACAAGAAGTTAAATGCGAGAGAGTGAGTACACAGAAAGTTGCTTATAGTTTAGTGGCATGGTATTCAACACAGGAATTCAAATACTTGCATACAAGTTCAATCGCACAGAAAATGGAAAACCAACAAAGCTACAATAAGCATCAATTATTTATTGATCCACCCAAATCAAAACAAGCAGCAGCCAAGCACTGATTCACGAAGTACTTAATCCCCATAAGAGCTAGAGATATCCCTTCTCTTTGCAGCATTGAATTGCTCCTTCAAACATCTCATCAAGTCCATACTTGAATTTGAAACCGGCATCCAGTAGTTTCTTCGATGACAGACTTGGCATTTTAAAGCCCCTAATGTCCTTCAAAGATCTGCAACAGGAAAACAAAGTCAGCATTCTGCTACTAATTCTATAGATTGCATACGACTACAGAAAATGCAGAAAATTACTCACTCGAGCGTTGGTATTGGATACTCGGGGTATTTAGCAGAAAGAAACATCTGCATCTCCTGAATTGTTACCGTTTTCGCAGAACAATTATACCTTCCATTTGTATTGGCATTTTCAAAGAGAAATATATGTGCACTCGCCACATCATCAACATGCACCATGGAAGCATTGAGAAGATATGCATAGAGATTCTTTTTACCTGAAAAATAGCATCAATCGGAACAATTGATTCTCGTTTTGAGAATATCATAGGTCACATTTTATACTTTTCCTCTGGAAAATAGAAATTGGACGAGTAATTGCAATTTGAACTTTAATCGACTGGGTATACAACAAATGAATGTTTAACCCTGGCATTAACATAAACAGTAGTACGACAGCGATAGTACTTACCCAATATCATAGCCAATGACGAGTGCACGGAGCCAGGGAGCTTAGGACAGATGAAGGGACCAACAATAAAAGGAGGGGTTAATGTGACAAGCTCCAATCCATGCTCAGCTGCAAATTCAATCACTCTCTTCTCGGTTGAAGTCTTGGAAATCATGTATGAAGCGCCATATGGTTTCGTGGCTTTAATGTAGCCAACATCGCTCCAGAATGTCTCGTCCATAACATCGGCACCACTGTTATTGACGAAAACTGCTGCGGCGCTGGAAGTGTACACAACTCGCTTCACTGTCTTCGAGTCCAGGCATGCCTTTAAGATGCCTAATGCTCCATCGATTGTCCTTTTCGTTACCACTTCCTCCGGTTCTTTGTTTTCAAGATCTATCGGGGTAGCTACATGGAAGACCCCACTGCATCCATTAATTGCCACCCGGAAGCTTTCTGGGTCACTGAGATCCGCGTGAAAGATTTGGAGCTGCTTGGATGCTCCCGGTAGACTTGTGAGGAAGCTCAAATCTCTCTTGTTCTCTGCTCAGTGGCATATCAAAGCTTTGTCATGTACCAGGGGTATGACATAGAAAGATTTCACAATTGGATCTTAGTTCCGAGTAGGTGATTCTATAAACATGGTTCACCAACATGTACAACTCCTAAAAAAATATAGGAGATTATGAACTAATATCTAAACTTTAGTAACAACATAGATATAATGAAAATTGCCCGAAAATTCTCATTGCTCCATACTTCATTTGGCTCATCAAATGGAAAGCAGCTAAAAACAAAAGAATTAAAGGAAGGAAGAGAAAAGATTTGTGTTTTTCTTACCTGGGTCGGATCTAACAGTGGTGCTGACAGAGTAGCCCTGTTCAAGAAGCCTCATGATCAACCATGAAGCCACGAAGCCGGTGCCTCCTGTCACGCACACTCTATCCTTTTCTCCATCCATCTCCTTCTCTCTATGTTTTTTTCTCCTCTCTCTCCGTCTCTCTCTCTCCCCATTTCACGCAAGATGAATAGCGTGCGCCATTTCCCCTCTGAAAAAGGTCAACTCCTTGGCTATCCTCTTAATTTTGGTGCTCGTGTTACTAAGATTTTTGGTTTTTTATTTTTTTCTAGAATTATATTACTAAGATTATTACCACTTAGTAATTATATATGTCATTTTTTAAACTATTTTATGTGATCTCATGTGTAATTTATATATTATGGGTATATTAAAATAATGGTTAAAAAATTTATTAGGTAAAATATATTTAATTATAATCATATATTATATTAATAATGTAAATAATTTTTGTTAAATGACTTGACATTTATAATAGAGATTTAAAAAAAAAAAGGTTAATCATATAATAAGTTTTTACTTTTATTATTTTTAGAATTTAAATAAGAGTTATTATTATATTAAAAAATTATAAAAAAGTTTGTTATATAAAATTCTTATCAAACCTTATATAATCTCTTCCCCTCTTCAAATTCTATCCTAAAATTGGTTTCATACTCTCATAATTAACATTATTTGTTTAATTACAAATAAGTTGATTTCATCAAATAATAATATAATTAATAAACTTAACAGTAATAAGTTTTCCCTTATTCTATTTGAAGTAGTTGTGATAGTTAAAAACTAACTCAATCTTCTTTTCCCATTTTAGGTAAGCTTTAGGATCATTTTTTCCTTGGAACCAAAGAATATTCATTTTAATGCTACCCAAATTACACTCATAGGTGTCTCATCTCCTAAAGCCTCTTTGACCATTTCTTTTATTGACAAATTTGAGCAAAGGTGTTAGATCATCAAATTCATCATCTTTTATATCATCTATATGGTCATAATCTTGTCTCACTAGCCTTCTTGCATTAGAATCCTCACAACCCCTATACCTCATTTGCAATTCCACTATTGCATTGGCTTGCTCCTTCATCCTATCCCTTTTATCATCAAATCTAGTGTTTATATGCTTAAATTGTTGTTGTATACCTTTGATCATGAATGACACATCATCACCTCCCTCCTTAGCTACACATTCATTTTTTGTAGACATAACATTAATTCTACATAAAATGATTAAGATATCTCATAAAAGACTCCCTTATGTGTTTCACTCAAAAAGAGTATCACAGATCCTCATGTTTATATTTTTAAAGGTTTTTTCTCATTATGTTCATACTCTTGTCGTTTATCACTCAAATTTCCCCTTTTTAACTCTTTAAGGTACTGAACAAATTAAATTAAGAGGATTAATCTTAAAGGAACCAAACCCATAAAATAATATAAATGGAGCAAAATTGAAGTAAGGAAAAAAGAAAAAAAAATACTAAGAAAAACAAAATAAACTGTAGATTTAGAGTTGAGATAGAAACTAAGTTGTTATTATAATCAAATTAACCAAACATTTAGCTACTATCACAATCACTTATAAGTTTTTTTTTTCCTTTTCTTTCTTTCTTTATTATCTTTTTTTTGCATAAATTTTAGATAGGAAAAGATAATCTAGAGTTTGTGGATACAAAGAATAAGAAGTTATAAAATATAGCTAAGAAGAGTGATAAAAACAAAAAAAAACTCAAAATTAGATAAGCAAACCTAATTTAGAACCAAGCTTTAAGGCTAATTGATGTGAACCCAAAAGATGTGATTTAGGAACTCAACACACACAAGGAATCACACAAGAACCCAAGAAAGGTAAATCAAATTTTAATCACATAAGACCTAGACCCTATGCTCAAAAGAACATGAACCTAAGGTAAAAAGAATGATATAGGAGCCACACTTCAAAAAAAAAAAAAAAGAATGAATTTGAGAGTGATAAGTTGAGTTGAATGCCACAAAAAAATTTAATTCATGATAAGTTCTTTGCTTTTTGTTAGGTTCATTAGTTCTTGAAAAAACTGAAGGAGAAAATTCTTACGATTAAATATATCATTTTTCTTTCAGGGTCTATAAATACTGCCGAGGTCCTTGACACAACAGGGTAACATGCCTTTCTAAATTCCTTCCTTTCTCTTCTAATCGGACCCAATACGAAAAAGCCTTATTCCTTTCTAAACTCCTCGGTGAACACCTTACAAGAAGTTAAATGCGAGAGAGTGAGTACACAGAAAGTTGCTTATAGTTTAGTGGTATGGTATTCAACACAGGAATTCAAATACTTGCATACAAGTTCAATCGCATAGAAAATGGAAAACCAACAAAGCTACAATAAGCATCAATTATTGTTGATCCACCCAAATCAAAAGGAGCAGCAGCCAAGCACTGATTCACGAAGTACTTAATCCCCATAAGAGCTAGAGATATCCCTTCTCTTTGCAGCATTGAATTGCTCCTTCAAACATCTCATCAAGTCCATACTTGAATTTGAAACCGGCATCCAGTAGTTTCTTCGATGACAGACTTGGCATTTTAAAGCCCCTAATGTCCTTCAAAGATCTGCAACAGGAAAACAAAGTCAGCATTCTGCTACTAATTCTATAGATTGCATACGACTACAGAAAATGCAGAAAATTACTCACTCGAGCGTTGGTATTGGATACTCGGGGTATTTAGCAGAAAGAAACATCTGCATCTCCTGAATTGTTACCCTTTTTGCAGAACAATTATACCTTCCATTTGTATTGGCATTTTCAAAGAGAAATATATGTGCACTCGCCACATCATCAATATGCACCATGGAAGGATTGAGAAGAGTTGCATAGAGATTGTCGTTACCTGAAAAATAGCATCAATCGGAACAATTTAATCTCGTTTTAAGAATATCATAGGTCACATTTTATACTTTTCCTCTGGAAAATAGAAATTGGACGAGTAATTGCAATTTGAACTTTAACCGGCTGGGTGTACAACAAATGAATGTTAAACCCTGGCATTAACATAAACAGTAGTACGACAGCGATAGTACTTACCCAATATCATAGCCAATGATAAGTGCACGGAGCCAGGGAGCTTAGGACAGATGAAGGGACCAACAATAAAAGGAGGGGTTAATGTGACAAGCTCCAATCCATGCTCAGCTGCAAATTCAATCACTCTTTTCTCAGTTGAAGTCTTGGAAATCATGTATGAAGCGCCATATGGTTTCGTGGCTTTAATGTAGCCAACATCGCTCCAGAATGTCTCGTCCATAACATCAGCACCACTGTTATTGAGGACAACTGCTGATGCGCTAGAAGTGTACACAACTCGCTTCACTGTCTTCGAGTCCAGGCATGCCTTTAAGATGCATAACGCTCCATCGATTGCCCTTTTCGTTACCACTTCCTCCGGTTCTTTGTTTTCAAAATCCATCGGGGTAGCTAAATGGAAGATCCCACTGCATCCACTAATTGCCACCCGGAAGCTTTCTGGGTCACGGAGATCTGCGTGAAAGATTTGGAGCTGCTTGGATGCTCCTGGTAGACTTGTGAGGAAGCTCAAATCTCTCTTGTTCTCTGCTCAGTGGCATATCAAAGCTTTGTCATGTACCAGGGGTATGACATAGAAAGATTTCACAATTGGATCTTAGTTCCGAGTAGGTGATTCTATAAACATGGTTCACCAACATGTACAACTCCTAAAAAAATATAGGAGATTATGAACTAATATCTAAACTTTAGTAACAACATAGATATAATGAAAATTGCCCTAAAATTCTCATTGCTCCATACTTCATTTGGCTCATCAAATGGAAAGCAGCTAAAAACAAAAGAATTAAAGGAAGGAAGATAAAAGATTTGTGTTTTTCTTACCTGGGTCGGATCTAACAGTGGTGTTGACAGAGTAGCCCTGTTCAAGAAGCCTCATGATCAACCATGAAGCCACGAAGCCGGTGCCCCCTGTCACGCACACTGTACCCTTATCTCCATCCATCTCCTTCTCCCTATGTTTTTTTCTCCTATCTCTCCGTCTCTCTCTCTCCCGACTTCAGGCAAGATTAATAGCATGCGCCAATTCCCGTCTGAAAAAAGTCAACTCCTTGGCTATCCTCTTAATTTGCTCGTGTTACTAAAATTTTTTGTTTTTTATTTTTTTCTAGAATTATATTACTAAGATTATTACCACCCAGTAATCATACATATCATTTTAAAATTATTTTATCCAATTTCACGTGTAATATTATATATTGTGGATATATTAAAATAATGTTTAAAAAAATTTATTAGGTTAATAATGTAAAAAAATATTTTTTATAATATCATATTTAAAATATATTTAATTATAATCTCACGCAAGATGACTAGCATGCGCCATTTCCCTTCTGCAAAAAGTCAACTCCTTGGCTGCAGCCCGCATCCTATCCTCTTAATTTTGGTGCTCGTGTTACTAAGATTTTTGGTTTTCTACCTTTTTTTTTAGACTTGTATTACTAAGATTATTACCCATTAGTAATCATACATATCATTTTTAAACTATTTTATACGATCTAATTTGTTATATAATATATTATTAATATATAAAAATTATATTTAAAAAAATTTATTAGGTCAATAATATATAAAAAATTATTTTTTTATGATATTGTATTTAAAATATATATTAATTATAATCATATATTATTTAAGTAAAGTAAATAATTTTTTTAAATGACTTGACATTTATAATAAAGATTGAAAAAAAAAAATAATCATGCAATAAATTTTTATTTTTATATTTTTTAAATTTAAATAAGAGTTATTCTTAAATTGAAAATTTATAAAAGAGTTTGTTATATAAAATTTTTATCAAACCCTATATAACCCCTTTCCTTTTTCAAATTCTATCTTAAAATCGGTTTCATACTCTTAAACAAGTTGATTCCATCAAATAATAATATCATTATTAAACTTAACAATATTAAGTTTTACTTTACTCTATTTGAAATAGTTGTAGTAGTTAAAGACCAACTCAATCTTTTTCTCCCATTTTAGATAAGTTTCAGGATCATTTTTCCCTTAAAACGAAAGAATTTTCATTTTAATACTACCTAAATTACTGTCATAGGTTTCTCACCTCTTAAGGCCTTTTTGACCATTTCTTTTATTGGCAAATTTGACCAAATGTGTTGGATCATCAAATTCATCTTATTTTACTTTATCTACATGGTCATAATATTGTCTCTCTAGGCTTCTTGCATTAGAAGCCTTACAACCCTTATACCTCATTTGCAATTCCACTATTGTATTGACTTGCTCCTTCATCCTATCCCTTTTATCATCAAATCTAGTGTTTATATGCTTAAATTGTTGTTGTATACCTTTGATCATGAATGACACATCACCACCTCCCTCCTTAGCTACACCTTCATTTTTGGTAAACATAACATTAATTCTACATAAAATGATTAAGATACCTCACAAAACACTCCCTAATGTGTTTCACTCAAAAAGAGTATCACACATCCTCGTGTTTATATTCTTTAAGGTTTTTTCTCAATATGTTTATACTCTTGTCGTTTATCACTCAAATTTCCCCTTTTAACTCTTTAAGGTACTAAACAAGTTAAATTATGAGGATTAATCTTAAAGGAACCAAACCCACAAAATAATATAAATGGAGCAAAATTGAGGTAAGGAAAAGAAAAAAAAAATTTACAAAAAAAAAATGTTAAGAAAAACACAATAAACAATAGATTTAGAGTTAAAATAGAAGTTAAATTGTTATCATAGTCAGATTAACCAAACATTTATCTATTATCACAATCACTCAGAAGTTTTTTTTTTCCTTTTTTTTTTCTTTATTGTCCTAATTTAGATAAGCAAACCTAATTTAGAACCAAGCTTTAAGGCTAATTGATGTGAACCCCAAAAGATGTGATTTAGGGACTCGACACACACAAGGAATCACACAAGAACCTAAGAAAAGTAAATTAAATTTTAATCATGTAAGTCCTAGACCCTATGCTCAAAAGAACATGAACTTAAGGTATTAAGTATTCTAATCAAATTAATAAGGTCTTGGGTTTTTCACCCAAATTTCTTCAATCAACTTGCTAAGTATCTCTTTTATCCTTCTAGCTCTTAAACATATTATTAACCCTTCTTCAATACTCAAAGAATTCTTAGAAGCCCTCCACGCATCAACTTCTCCATAAATCTCATCAAATTGGAACTTCGAAACTCATATTGCAAGACTTTAAATCTCATGTTGTTTTATTATGGTCAACTTCTACAAGTTAACTTATTTTAACTACTTTTTTTTTTTTTTTTTTGTGTTTGTCCACCAACATTTTTCTTCTTAGGAATATGTTAAATGACCTCCAATATTGAAGGCACTTAGCACATGTTACTTTTTTTTTTTTTTCAAAAAAGAGTTTAATTATTAGATACAAAATTTAATACATGCAAATAAATATAAAATATTTTTATATTAAGTGTATACTATTTTATATTAAATTAATAATAATTTACACAATATAAAAATTTTTTATATTAAAATAATATAAATATCATATATGTTATATATAATATTATGTATATAATATAAAATGATATACATGTTATATGAAATTATTTTATAATTATTTATATTAATAAAATTAACATCTATAATTATTTTTTGAAAAAATTGATAATTTTTTTTTGTTTAAATGCTAAATTTTTATACTTATGCACTGAATCTTTGTTTTATATATAAAATTTTTGATTTATATACTTAACTTCCTCATTAAAATAATTTGTGTATAAAATTTTTTTAGAAAAATACTTCTCAAAGAAATTGAGTATTTTACAAATTTTTTTTTAAAGTTATTTGCAATCCACTTAAAGATGATCACTCCAAAAAAAAAAAAAAATCTAAGATCTCTTTCTCTCTCTCTATATCATCGTGTTTCATATCTTTTTTTTTTATTTTTTCTCATTCACTTTCCCCGTCTTTATCCATTGTCCCTTCTTCACTCTCTCTCCTTGTTTTCAAAAACTTAAAAAAAAACTTTCCTTTATAAGGGAAAAACATCGTTATTCACAAAAATTGTTAAGATTTTTTCTTGTGACCAAAAAGAAAACTTTTCATTCATTGTGTTTTCCTCACATTCCAAATATTGAGAAAAAAAATAAAAAATTGAAAAATAATAAATAATAAATTCTACAAAATTTTGAAAAAAAAAATTATGACTAAAAATATAAATCTTATAATATTTAAATTTTGTACAATTTTTTAAAAATAAATAAAAATTTTAAAATTAATGAAATCATTATAGAGAATTTCAATTAAAATATTGAAAATTATATAAAATACAAATAAATCTTATAGTATAAATTAAGACTTAATAAGATAAAATAAAAAAAAGGTAAACTATAGGGATTTAAATGCATTTAAACCAAATTAAATATACCATTTTTCTTCGACAAACTCAAAACGTATATAAGCCAGAAGTCGCAAATTGAATGGTATTAAGGCTCATGCACCTAATTAAATATATCAATTTTCTTTCAGGGTCTATAAATACTGCCCTCGTCCTTGACACAACAGGGCAACATGCCTTTCTAAACTCCTTCCTTTCTCTTCTAATCGGACCCAATATGAAAAAGCCTTATTCCTTTCTAAACTCCTCGGTGAACACCTTACAAGAAGTTAAATGCGAGGGAGTGAGTGAACAGAAAATTGCATATAGCTTAGTGTTATGGTATTCATCACAGGAATTCAAATACTTGCTTACAAGTTCAATCGCACAGAAAATGGAAAACCAACAAAGCTACAATAAGCATCAATTGTTGTTGATCCACCCAAATCAAAAGAAGCAGCAGCCAAGCACTGATTCACGAAGCACTTAATCCCCATAAGAGCTAGAGATATCCCTTCTCTTTGCAGCATTGAATTGCTCCTTCAAACATCTCATCAAGTCCATACTTGAATTTGAAACCGGCATCCAGTAGTTTCTTCGATGACAGACTTGGCGTTTTGAAGCCCCTAATGTCCTTCAAAGATCTGCAACAGGAAAACAAGGTCACCATTCTGCTACTAATTCGATAGATTGCATACGACTACAGAAAATGCAGAAAATTACTCACTCGAGCGTTGGTATTGGATACTCGGGGTATTTAGCAGAAAGAAACATCTGCATCTCCGCAATTGTTACCGTTTTCGCAGAACAATTATACCTTCCTTTTGTATTGGCATTTTCAAAGAGAAATATATGTGCACTCGACGCATCATCAATATGCACCATGGAAGGATTGAGAAGATATGCATACAGATTCTTTTTACCTGAAAAATTCCATCAATCGGAACAATTTATTCTCCTTTGAGAGTATCATAGGTTACATTTTATGCTTCTCCTCTGGGAAATAGAAATTGGATGTCTAATTGCAATTTGAACTCTAACTGACTGGTTGTACAACAAATGAATGTTAAACCATGGCATTAACATAAGCAGTAGTATCACAGCGATAGTACTTACCCAATATCATAGCCAATGAGAAGTGCACGGAGCCAGGGTGCTTAGGACAGATAAAGGGACCAACAATAAAAGGAGGGATTAATGTGACAAGGTCCAATCCATGCTCGGCTGCAAATTCAATCACTCTCTTCTCAGTTGAAGTCTTGGAAATCATGTATGAAGCGCCAAATTGTTCCCTGGCTTTAATATTGTCAACATCGCTCCAGAATGTCTCGTCCATAACATCGGCACCACTGTTATTGAAGACAACTGCTGCGGCGGCGGAAGTGTACACAACTCGCTTCACTGTCTTCGAGTCCAGGCATGCCTTTAAGATGCCTAATGCTCCATCGATTGTCCTTTTCGTTACCACTTCCTCCGGTTCTTTGTTTTCAAGATCTACCGGGGTAGCTACATGGAAGACCCCACTGCATCCATTAATTGCCACCCGGAAGCTTTCTGGGGCACTGAGATCCGCGTGAAAGATTTGGAGCTGCTTGGATGCTCCCGGTAGACTTGTGAGGAAGCTCAAATCTCTCTTATTCTCTGGTCAATGGTGTGTCAAAGCTTTATCATGTACCAGGGGTATGGCATAGAAAGATTTCACAATTGGATCTTAGTTCCGAGTAGGTGATTCTATAAACATGGTTCACCAACATGTACAACTCCTAAAAAAATATAGGAGATTATGAACTAATATCTCAACTTTAGTAACAACATAAATCTAATGAAAATTGCCCTAAAATTCTCACTGCTCCATACTTCATTTGGAGCACCAAATGGAAAGCAGCTAAAAACAAAAGAATTAAAGGAAAGAAGAGAAAAGATTTGTGTTTTTCTTACCTGGGTCGGATCTAACTGTGGTGTTGACAGAGTAGCCCTGTTCAAGAAGCCTCATGATCAACCATGAAGCCACAAAGCCGGTGCCTCCTGTCACGCACACTCTACCCTTTCTCCATCCATCTCCTTCTCTGTGTCTCTCTCTTTCTCGATTTCACCCAGTAAGAAAAGCATGCGCCATTTCCCTTCTGAAAGGAGGCAACTCCTTGGCTGCAGCTCGCATCTTATGCCGTTAATTATGGTACTCTTGTATGACTAAGATTTTGGTTTTTTATTTTTTGTAGAATTATATTACTAAGATTATTACCACTTAGTAATTATACCTACCATTTTAAAACAATTCTATGTGCTCTCATGTCATATACTATACATTGTGGATACATCGTTTTTTAAAAAAACACGATGTTTGAAAAGACTCATCTGATGGATACTATATATATAAACTAATTTTTTATAATATTATATTTAAAGTGTATGTTAATTATATTTATATATTATATGAGTAAAATAAATTGGAGAAAGTGTTATATATTACAGAAGATTAAAAGAGAAAGTGTCACTGAATTCCATAAGTTTTAGTTTTTTTTTTTAATTTAAATAAAATATTTTTTAAATTGACAAATTATAAAAGAGTTCATAGTACAAAATTCTCGTCAAACCTTACATAACTCCTTTCCTCCTTCAAATTCTATCCTAAAATCAACTTCATACCATAGCTGTTAACATTCTATGCTTAATCATTATTCTTTATCCTCAAAGACTGTCGTTGCTTGTTCTTTAAAAGCTCGTTCTCTTCCAAAAGTACGCGGAATCCAAAGCATTAGATCATGACATTTATTGTTTTTATTATTTTTGACTTCAATTTCTCAATGATTTGTTTCAAATTTATCTTGCAGAATGCTCCACTCACCGTTCTGATTTTTTTTTTTTTCAAAATTAACTTTTATTAAAGAGATCACAATTTTAAGATATGCATTTTTCTTCTACTACTTCAATTATTTTGCACTTTAAATTATTTATATATTATTATTTATATTCTTTTATTGTTGTTGATTGATTATTGGTGACCTATGGTATTCTTTACATATAGGAATTTTTGTTTTAAGAATACAATTGCTCTAATTCCTCTAAACAAGACATAGTTAGGTGAGCGATTGCAATCTTTATTGTTTTCTCTTCTTTTATTTTCTTTGTTACAATTGCTCCAATTTTGAGAGTTTGGGATTTTGTATTTTGGTGACTAACTAGCTAATATGCTAAGAAGACAAGTAAAAGATATATAAGAGCTTATATACATGTTTGCTTGGTTAATTTGGCATACAAGGAACCTTTGTGTGATGGAAGGTAAGGCTTGTGATCATAATTGAACTATTGAAATGACCTTTAAATATTATATTAATCATAAAAGAGAGTTATCAACTTTAAAGGTAACCTCTACAACCTATCTCTAGATCATTCATAACCACCTTTAAATGAGTTTATTAAGATAAACATAGATAAATAGATAAGGTTAGTGAGGATAAGGTTGGTGTTAAGGTAGCTTCGAAGACCACAAAGGGTATTTACTACTATTACTTTCATGGTTTATGACTATGATAATCTTTCTCATGCATATGCACACACATTATGCACAAAAATCATTACTTCAAGTAAAGAAGATGCTCCCTTCAGCTAAAATAGAATTGATGATGATAGTTGACATGACTTGTTGTAAAATTAAAAGTTGAAAGTTATTCAAAAATTGCTTGGAGTTTGATCATTAAAACCTCAATTAGGTGTGTTTTACTTTTGTATTTTCCTTAGGTGAATCCTTCATCAAATTCATCCCTCATTAGCTTCCATTAAGCAATAAGGAAATTAGAATAGAGTAACAAATACTTTATTTTTTAAATGAGAATTTTTTTAATGTATATATTGATGTATTGATATTTGTCACTTATTACTAACTGTGATGCATGTGACTAAATTTTGATTAGATTGACTTATTGATTCCCTTTCAAAGATCATGCACATTAACAATTATTTATTGATATACTAATACTTTTATCATCATATGGTATTGTGCTTTTTTGCTTAGGACAAAAAAACTTGTTGTCATGTTAGCTAAATGAACAAACCTTAATCCTTATTATCAGTTGCAATATTGATTATGATTTGGTTGATGTTTAAACAATTAGAGCATTTGTTTCTTCTTAAGTAAAGACTTGTTAATTCAATAAAATTTAGAATTAATTCATTAAAGAATCAATGCTTCCCTATAGATCTTGTTGTTAAAGCTTCATTTTATTAGTCTTACAAGCCATAGTAAGATAGCTACTCCATGCTCTTAAGGCATTACAACAATATTATTTTATATATGCATTTTAATTTTTTAATGTGTACTTATGAGCTAATGCTTGTAGGGAGGGAATGTTATCTATTATGTGGTCTTTATTTTTTCTTTTTAAGTATTAGAGTCATTGTGTTGTACATCAATGATGAGTAAATACAAGGAGCTTGAGGATATAATTGGATATAATTGGATTTAGTGAGTAGGTTACTGATCTAAGACAAAGTGAAGTTTGATCAAGTGTATGCACGAAGACAAAGTGTACAAAAAAAGACCTTCTATAATAAGGTACAATGATGGTTTAGTTAAAAAATTGCAAGCAGGGTAATTCATTAAATGCTTCATATCAAACTTTAAGGGAACATAAGTTAAAATGCCTACCAAGTTTCATTTTTGTAATGAATTTAGAAAAACAAATACAGTCCAAAGGAATCAACAACTTTAAATACTTATACTACTATTTGAATTTACATAATTAATTAGAAAAGCATTATCAGTAAGGTTTACACCATTTTAGGCTTTTAAAATATAATGACTTTATCTATATACATGAAGGTTTTCATTTTTATATTTAGATGTGTTTGATAAAACTTGGCATACCCATTTTTACAACACCTCATCTGTATATTGAAATAAAAATTTGTTCCTTACTGTCAGAGATGTGTATGGCATTTGATATGGATAAGGTGTAAAATAAAAATATTCACTGTGTTGCTACAATTCAATTGTTCATTTTAACCAATTCATATAGATTGTTATGTCTTTATTCAATATTACAAAAGTATCATTAAATAAGGAGTGTAATTTTTCATTGTTAATATAATTAGGCCTTTTGATGATTTTAAAAGAATAGCAATCCAATCATTTTGGTTTGATGGCATGTTGAGGCTCTAACTAACTAGTATGGACCTTAAATTAATAGAGTTCCCAATTCAAAATTTTGATTGCACTACATCATCTCTGAATATGTATAGGAATAAGTTGATTTTAGCCCTAATTAAAGTCGAATAAATGATGTGACTTTCATTAAATAGAGTAAAGGTCAAAATTTTCTTAAAAATGAATAAGGATGTTTATAAGCAATTTAATTTGGCAAAATCAATGATTGGAATTTCTAAGCTTATAAGGGATATGAAAAATTTGCTCCTAAATGATGAGTTCAAAACCAAGTTTTTGCTTTTTGTATTCAACACTAAGATTCGCCCAAACACTTAATTTTATTATGTTAAACCAAAGTTGGTGGGCTAGTTAAAGGAGTTAACATAATGCAACAATTTGAATTAGGTTAAATACACCCCAAAAGGTTTAGTTTAAGGAATTAGACAATATCAAGATCAACAACATGATAATCATTAGACATGATGCATAACTGAATGTGTCCCATCATTAAAAGTAATGCATGTAATGTAAATTAAGTGCTTAAGGTCATAGAAAATGTATGGAATTGATGTTTTCTTTTGTAAACAAGGATCTTTTAATGTTAATAATGACTTTTCCTTTTCTTGCAAACTTTTAACTTATTTCAACTATTTTACTTAGAGCACTTGGCTATGGGGCCAAATTTTGTCATCTAGCTATGGAAAGGTGTTCTTGCCTTTATAAATGATGCAATCATAAATGTCCTCTAAAGATAGCTACTATTGTTACTAACTAGCAAGTAAGAATAATGATCCAAGAACTAACAACTAGAACCATAGTATTTGACAAGCTTTACTTTAGTTACACTTAACTAGAACATAACAAGGAAGCAAAGGAGGCATTTAGTAAGTGGGATTCTTATATAGTTATATAATTATTTTGGATTGTTACAAATAACTGTTATGGTTTTGAAAGAATTTTAAAAAGTTATAACCTTGATGTAGTGTAGAAATTATTTAATCTACTGGGAACTTTTATTAAAGATGCAAATCTATTGCAGAATAGATAAAGTAAAAAATAAGTATCTCAATGAATCCTATAGTGTGGTGGGATGATACAATTATTTTTCCACCTTACCCTTTTTCAACCAAATAAAATGTAATTGCCTTTTGCAAAACTGGGGGAAATAATAGGCAAATTAGAACAAGTTATAGGTTAATGTCTTTGTTCATTATATTGAGCTATTGTTTGGTGCTTTTATGGTACATTTGTAGTGGGTAACTATAACACTTTTAGATGCACTAGACATTATGCATATTCATCTTTAATTTATAATTAGGTACTTAAATGAATTAAATGAAGAAAATAAATTTGATTCAACCATACAACTTTTAGATTAATATAAAAGATAAATAAAACCAGTGGATCAAGGGTTCATGTAAGAATATTCATTTTAGAATATCAATAAAAGACTTACAAGTTTTGTTTACCAAACTATAGGGCATAGGCAAATAACTTAAACATATCTAAAACATTGGCAAAACATATAATTTTTTTGTCATCATAATGTTAACAATTTGCATCATTGTGAAACATATAAAATACCACTAAGATAAGAGATGCCTCAAAATTCAACATTACTTTGGGTCAACATTCATGTCTCACCCCTCATTTGATCCATTTACCATAAACAACATTTAAAGTAACTCTTGAAAAGAAAATTGAAACACCAAGAGTTTTAAACCTAATGAACATAGGCTAAACTCCAACATTTTAATAGGGAGGAAAACATAATATATAAGATATTTTTTAAATAATGGCTAACCTTACATGTAATATGACCAACTGCATCCCCTCCAACCATTTGACTTGATTTTCATAATGGGACTTCTCTAACCATTATATTATTTAAGCAACTCAAAGTACACAACTTCAATGGGTAAGTGGCTTTTGTGAGTCGTGGTTTTCTACATATCTCACACAAGGGAGGCAACTTTTTTTTTATCCTATATCAAAACTAATTATACCTTTGGTTCTTATTCAAATTGGACTTACATGTGGTCATATCAGTTACTTATTGCATCCACCTAATTTGGTCAAACTTTGTCATGTAAATGTTACATAAGATATAAAAAAAAAAAAAACCTTGTTAATAGCTTCCAAAATCTAGACTCAGTGAAGTGGAAGCAATCTCAAAAAGTTTTTGACATTTTGACATAAAGGAACCATAAAAGACCATTTGATGTGTATCCTTGTTTATAAAAGAATATCTAGCAAAGCCTAGAAATTACATTGCACTTTTGGTCCACCTCTGTTAAATATAAGAATTTGGAGTACACGTCATTTTTTCTTGTTTAATCACATTAAAAGTAAGTTGATAAAAGAAAACCTTATGACTCTATCATCATGCATGAATAATGCATTTTTTGCTCCAGCTTGTTGAATATCGTTATCCTTATATGATTTAATCTATTAAAGTAATCCACCTAATAGATATGCCTATCACCATCGTATATGACTAATTGTTTAATTATATATAATGATTCCTCCTATAATTCCCTAGTTTTATCTTCAATGATGCCTTTGCATACATAGATGTTACTTGCTTTTCATATTCACATAGAACTATAAGACATGGCGGGGAAATGTAATTTGATGCATAAACTTCTCTCAACTTTTTGTTAAGGAAATCATTCATAAATGAATGCATATCTTTGCAATGCAATGTTGTTTAAAGACCTACAAAGAAAAGACCCTTTAAATAACACTCAGCCTATAATTGTTGATCTTTGTATCACTCTTAAATTTATACATTATTATGGATATTACATTTATCAGGCATTTTAGCCCATTTAACTTCAAACTTACTTTCATCAAATTTCTAATACATACACTACATAAAATCATGCACAAATTTTGGTATTTGGACTTCACGAAAGGCATTCCTCTCCAAATGCCAACTACAAGGTTGGTGCTTATTGTTCAACATGTTACTCTCAATTATAGCTTGCATTGCTTTATCCTCATTTATCACAATACCCTATCTTATTTTATTACACATACATAAAAGCAACTAATCCAAAAACCATCTGTACAAAGGAGCTTTTTCATCCTCAAGCAAGGCATACCCAAACACTATGATTTGGAGATAATGATTAACTCCGACAACTAGAATAAGTGAATTATTATATACATTTCATTTAAAGCATGCATCAGAAGTAATGACATCTCCAAAGTAAGCATAATCAACTTATGACTTAGAATTTGAAAAATAAAGGCTACCAAAAGTATTATCCTCCTTTAACATGTAGTTGCAATGAAACTTGGTTCAACTTACTTCCTTAATGCAAAATTTTCTAAGATTATCTTTGCATCTCCCCACTTCATATATGTTAATCTATTTGATTAAATGAAGTTATGTAAATCCTTCCTTTTAAACCCAATACTATTATGTCTACCAAACAGTGTTGCCATGAAATGCATAATTCGGTTTATTTTTATCCCTATTGCTTTCAGTGAGTTTATGAAGTATTTCTCACGTGCATTCATAGATTCATGACAAGGCATAAATTTTACCGTAGTTTGAGGAAGTAAGTCATGACTATATTTATTGATGAAGTCATCAACAACCCATTTACTTATCTTCTTATCTAATCTAACTTAAAACATAATAGCATAATTTGATTGTTTCTCTAAGCTGCGTTGTCTTTTATCACTTGTAATAGACAAAGATTCACCATAAGTACCTTCTCTATTATATACCCTCTTCATTTGGCATATTAAACTTGATTTATTCTTTTGAGAGCCTCATCGTCTAATACCAAAACAATGTTTCTCATTAAATGCAATGTAAAAAATTTTTGCATCAGAAATAGTATCGAATAAATGACTCGTAATGTATAGATCAAACCTAGATTCCACTCCATTAGCATCAGGCACCCATAACTCATTATTATCATGGCCATCATAATTGTTTTTAGTATCTCCATGATTAACACTTCCAAATTGAATTTGTTTTTCAACATTTAAGCTAGAGGAAGAGTCCCCGTTAAACCAAGATTCTCCATTGGAGAAAGGCTTGTTGAAATCAATGTTGTCATCATCATCATCTTTTTTTTGATTTCTTGATCAAGAATTCACTAATACACTTGATTTAGTCAATTTGGCTTCCTAAAACAATCACACAATCAACAGTTGAAAATTGCAAAAAAAGAACAAAAAAATAAATAAAAGAGACAAAAATGTCAAAATCAATAAAAGACAATAAAAAAAACATTTGAAAAATTAATGTAATTTTTTTATAAAATAATACATAAAAAATTAAAATTAATTAAAGCAACAAGTATTGCAAAAGTGATATGTATCACATTATCAAGTTTAAAAGAATTTAAACAATAATAGATATTGGCAAAAAAAAAAAATTATTATTTTATTATGTCCAAACAATCAAGTTATAATTTTTTGATTATTACAATCCATCAAATAATTCAAATTGACTAAAAAAAACTAGAACTCACTTTATTATATAAAATTCACAATACCATTCAATGAAGAAAAAGTTGTATAGTAATTATGGTAATCATACCACTTTTGATTAAATTTTTCTTCTAATTTCATTTTCTTTTTCAAGATATTCAAGAAAAATAAAAGACATATTCGAAAGAATAATACACAAAGATTTAATTTAGCAATTGTACACACATAAAGGCATGAACAAATAGTTTTAGCATTTATTTTATTTTATTTTTAAATAATATCATTAATTAATTATTTGTTAATACTATATTATTTTAGTTTTCATTTAGGCACTATCAAATAATTTGTATGATCATTAAACACATATATTTCAGAAAATTACTAAAAATTCCAAAAAAAAAATCAAAAATGTATGATTTTAGTTACTATATAAATTAATCTTAGTGTTATTCAAATTATTATTATTATTATTTTACATAATTTAGGTAAAAAATTACTTTAATTCCAAAAAAAAAATTAAAATAAGTCATATTTAAACACAAAACATTAGATTTGAGTAATTAATTAAATAAATCTAAATGTTATTAAAATTTTGAGTCATTTTATATAATTTACATAATTTTAATATTAAGTAACTCACAATATAAGAAAAAGACAAACTAAAAGAAATTTTGAGTTAAAAAAAGTCATCATATTTTAATAATTACTCAAATAAATATTATTAATATTTAAATTTTAAATCTTCTTACTTAACTATCAAAAAATAAGTAACAAATTATTCAAAATTTTAAAAAAATTAATATAATGCTATTTTAAGTAAACTAATAAAAATTCATTTGAGTAATTATTTAAATCAATTATATTGTTATTCAAATTTAAGAATTTTTACATAATTTACATAATTTAAAATACAATTACTGAAAATTGAAAGAATAAGTTAAAAAAAAAAAGGAACATATTTGAATACAAAATATTTGATTTTAGTAACTATTTAAGTAAATCATAATAAAAAAAATTTATTCTAAACTCACCAAAAATAAAATAAATTATATTTGAAGAAAAATAAAATTGATTTAAGTAATTTTCTAATTTTACTTTTTTTAAATATAATTTACGTAGTTTAAATAGCAAGTTACTCAACATTTATGTAAAAAATAGGAAAAAAAAATGACTTTTGAATAAAGAACACTCAATTTTTAGTAACAATATAAATAAATTTTTTATTTAAATTTAAAATTTTTTATTATAATTTTAGTAAAATGTTTATTTTAAATTTTAAAAAAAAATACAATATATGATATTTTTTATAAATAATGTCTGAGTTAACTAATTTTTTAAATTATTCCTTTTGATACAAAAATTTAATATATTTTACTCAAAATTTTACTCAAAATAATACTTTAAAAATATTAAAATTTGGAATAAAAAATAAACTATATAAGATTTTGAGTAAAAAAATCTTTTTTAATTAGCATTTAAATGAAGCCAAAAGTCATTTAATTTTAGTATAAAACTTTGCTATAAAAACTATTATATTTAAAATTTTAATTTATTTAATAACAAATCTCAATCAATTAATGATCTTGATAAATTTTGTATTTTGATTTATATAAAAATTATTTTGCATAATATCACCAAAAAAAATGAGTGAAATATGTGTAATTTATGATGCTCAAATTTATCTAAATACTTGAATTTGTATGCAATATGTATATATATATATATATATATATATATAATATTTAAATTAATTTATGTGTTATATTTAAGAATATAAATGAATACACCAAAATTTTTATAACTACTAGTTAAATTTTAAAAAATTTAATTTAGTATAATAATTAATAATGACTCCTTTTTTTTACTAATTATGTAGTAAAAATGTTGAATTCTTAGGTTTAATAGTCAAATTTTAAATCTTAAGATTGGTTAACCATATTTTATTTACATTAATTTTTAGTAATTTTATTAAATTTTTCATGTAAAAGAAATTAATAGTGTTATGACTAGATCACTTTATCTTTGACATATATAATTTTATTATTGCAAAATTCATAAATTATATTCACACCTATTTTTTTTATGAAAATTAGTGAAATTTTTTCAAGTATTATGTTCTTTATGTTGACTCTTTCTTCAAATATTTTTGTATAAATTAACTTCTTAGTAATGTCCAAGCATCATGAACTTTTCAATTTTTACAGAAGACTTGAAATATGAATGATTTAATAAGTTTAATAAAAGAGAACTTAGAGTTACATTTAAAAGATAATATAAAAAAATAAAAATTTATTTGGGGTTGGAATTGAATGTTTGTCCAACAATCAATTCTAACTCTTTAATTTATCTTCTTTAATATATATATATATATATATATGGTCACTAGCAATCCTTGTATTTTTCTTATGAGAGTTTATTTGACTCCTTAAATAGGGGGTCAAATTAAGATGTGCCTATATTTAATCATGTCACCACAAGTTTAATGACTTTCAAGTAATTATCCTAAATTTCTTAGACTTTTCAACTTCAAAATTCAATTTGGTTCACCGATTACAAATTTACGCAATGTAAAAGGAATGCTTTACTAACTTCAGACGACAAAAGTTTGATGGCAATGTGATGGTTCTACTAAACCTATAATGGTATAAGAAGTTAAGAAGTCAAATTCATGTAAAAAGGTGCAAAATTAATTAGTACATTTTTAAATTACAACTAAAGTTCTTATATTGGGCACCAAATTCACAAAAGTAAAAATGCAAAAGGTCATTTAATCCAAAGAAAATATTTTTGTCGAATTCCAAGTCCTAATCGTGACTTATCGTGGAGAGACTGGCAAATGTAATCACTTCTATTTTACCTCATGCCAAAAGATAAAATTTACATGAGCAAATGGTGCAAAGAGCCGAAGTAGTAACTGATAAGGACTTGGGACAACCCATAGCCCTGACCGTTGGCCCAGACCCAGGTCCGCAGAAAGACCAAACATCAGCCCGGCCTCTAAACCTGTGCCAGACCTGCCAGCCCGGGCCACTGTACCCAAGCAGCGGGCTCAGACCTTCATACACGACCTAATCTTTTCAGGTCCCATCAAACATCCTTTCAGCATCTAGCGCCCAGAACAAGGGATAAGGCTGAGAGAGACAACGCAACAAGGGGAAGGCGATTAAACATGCAATACTGAGGGTCTTTCTTTCTAAAATTCTCTCTGCTGCTGCTACTACACAAAATGGCTATGGCTAGTGCATACGATGATATTGATTAAAAACACCCTTAATAATTAACATAGTAGTTCAAGCATTTCATTACATAAAATGGAAAATTCTACCAAGCCACTCATTGTTTCTCAAAGTTCATCACAATACGAAATATAATTTGTATTTTGAACAAATCCCATTATGAACTAGAGACAGTCTTTTTCTCTGCTGCATTGAATTGCTCCATCAAACATTTCATCGATCCCATACTTGAATTCAAAACCAGATTCCAGGAGTTTCTTTGATGATAGCCCAGGCCCTATTGGCGGTTTAAAGCCTTTAAAATTCTCTCGATTTCTGATTAAAAAAAAAATAATAATAATGTTAACGTTTGCTTTTGAAGTTGAATATGTGCAATTCATACAAAGAATAATAAAGCTGATTATGGAAAGGTACAAAATTGCTCACTTTATTGATGGCGTTGGGAACTCGGAGTACTTGGCCGTAACAGCCCTGCAGATTTCACCGACTGTAAATGTTTTGAAGGAGCAAATATACCTACCGTTTGCATTGGGATATTCAAAGAGATATATATGCGCCCTTGCCACATCATCAATATGCACCATTGAAAAGTTGAGAAGAGCGTCATGCTGATCCCATTCACCTGTAACAAACGTGAATTGTAACAAATTATTCACTTTTCAAGGACACCATGGACAAAGCTTCTTTGTTCTTTTCTTCTGAAAAGAAATGTCTTTGTGGGGCAATCGGGAAAGGCTGGGTTCGATCCTACACCTACCCCTTAGTTTTGATTAAGAATTGAACTCGAACCCTCCATTCCTATAACAACTATAACGATTTAGGGTTCCTTGGCATGCATTTCTTTAATACGCGCACAATAGCAAAGCGAAAGTAGGGCCGACAAAACTTTGTTATGTTTGCATGAAGTTCTATTTTCATGTAAATAACCACTGTCTTTGCACAAATATTGAGCCTAAAAATCATGGGTTATACATCAAATTGACAGGACGCCACAAAGTTGACGACTTACCAAATGCCATAGCTAATGCGATGCGCACAGAAGAAGGGAGCTTAGGACAGATGAAGGGACCGACAATGAAAGGAGGGATCAAAGTGACAAGATCCAACGCATGATCACTTGCAAATTCAAGCAGCTTCTTTTCAGTTAATGTCTTGGAAGCCATGTAAGAGCCGGCGAATGATTTCATGGATCTTATGTAATCTACATCGCTCCAAGTTGTCTCGTCCACAACATCGGGGCCGCTGCTATTGATCTCAACCGCTGACGCGCTGGAAGTGTACACAACTCGCTTCACTGTCTTGGAGTTCAGGCATGCCTTCAAGATCCGTAACGATCCATCAATTGTCCTTCTTGTAATCACTTCCTCGGGTTCCTTGTTTTCAAAGTCAACTGGGGTTGCCACGTGAAAGACCCCACAGCATCCTTCAATTGCCACTTCGTAGCTTTCTGGCTTGCTGAGATCCGCATGGAAGATTTGCAGCTTCTTGGAGGCTCCTGGTAGGCTTGTCAGGAAGCTCAAATCCCTCTTGTGCCCTGGTCACAAAGATATTGAAATATTGTTCAGATGACAGGGAATTGGACTGTAATTGCTTCTCACTTCAGTTCCCTTGGCAAATTGGGGTCAAAATTAAGAGACAGGAAATTTGTTTAGTTTATTTACCTGGGTCGGGTCTGATGGTGGTGTTGACAGAGTAACCATGTTCGAGAAGCCTCATGATCAACCACGATGCCACGAACCCAGTGCCCCCTGTAACGCATACCGTACCCTTTTCTCCTTCCACCTCCATCTCTCTGTTTCTCTGTCAAGGTTAGATGAAAAGCATGCGCTGTATCCCCTTCGCTAAGCCACTCCTTGGCTGGACTCTGGATGGACAGAAATGCCTTCAGACAAACCACGGGCAACTTCTCTGTTGCTAGTCAAATTGCTGATCTAAATCAAAAGTTGAAACAAGACACCTTTTGACAAGAACGTTTTAACTAAAACTCTGATCGCCAAGGGAGTGAGCGTTTGGTATTTGTGTTTTGATAATTAAAATAAAATATTCACATTTATCCGGTACCAACTTTTTATTTTTTTATTTTTCTTGGCTGGACCTGCGGCTGATACTTGGTCTCGTAAGGAAGCCTTGACTCTTTTTGGTAGTTTGACCAAAGGGTGTGAAGACTTTATTCGGTTGATTTTGTTGATATCTCGCTAAAAGAACATACAACTACTTTTTAAATGAAATATGTATAAAATTAATTTTAAATTTTTACAACTAAATTTATAATTTTTTATATTTTAAAAAAGATTATATTTTTAAAATTTATTTTATAATTTTTTATAAAAAATAATAAATTATTAATAATTTTTATTTAATTATATTATTATAATTGTAACTAATCCAACCAAATTTTATTGTATATTTTTATAATTTATTTCATATTATTCCATTTTACTTATTACATATTTTATTCTTTTAGAAGAAATATTATTTATTTGAAAAGATAATTTTATGTATACAAAAAGAGTGACGTGAGCTACACTTATTTTTGTGTGTGTAGCTTTTTGTTTTGTACAAATATTAATTTCCTTGTTTTAATTAATTTTTTATTAATTTTTAATAAAAAATTAAAATTATAAAAAATAAAATTATTCAAGATAATATCATGTTGATATCAGCGACCTTCTCTATCACCCCCGGTCCATGAAGTTTTATCCTTTTTTAATAAAAGTTCAAGGAGTTTCCTTACTTAAAGTTACAGAAAAAAAAAAAAATATATATATATATATAATAATAATAATAATAATATTTAAAAAATAATATAAAAATAATAAAATATATAAATTAATTATATTTTATTTAATTTTATAAATAAATAAAATTAAATATAATAAAATTATTTTATTATCAATCATATTATTTAATAAATAATAATATATAAAAAAAAATTTTATTAATAATTTAAATAAAAAAATTAGAATTCATTTTATTACATTAAAGTCACGATAATCATTCAACTAAAGAAAAAAAGTTATATAGTAATTATGATAATTATGTCACTTTTGATTAAATTTTTTTTATAATTTTAAATTTTAAAAAAATATTTAAAAAAATAAAAATTTTTAAAAAAAATTAAATATACAAAAATTTAATTTAATAACAAATAAAAATACTAAAAAATAATTTTAATATTTATTTTATTTTTTTTAATGATATCATTAATTAATTATTTATTACTATATTTTTTTTTTTTAAAATATTATCAAATAATTTATACCAATATTAAACATATATATTTTAAATAATTTTAATAATTTTTTTAAAAAAAAATATTTAAAAAAAATTAATTTTAATAATTATTTAAATTTTTTAACATAATATATATATTTTAAATATTAAATTATATAAATTTAAAAAATTATATTTAAATATAAAATATTAAATTTAAATAATTAATTAAATAAATTTAAATATCATTAAAATTTTAAATTATTTTATATAATTTATAAAATTTTAATATTAAATTATTCATAATAAAAAAAATTAAATTAAAAAAATTTATATTTTAATAATTACTCAAATAAATTTTAACTATCACCCTAATCCCATTCATCTGTAACAACGTGAATTGTAACAAATTATTCACTTTTCAAGGACACCATGGACAAAGCTTCTTTGTTCTTTTCTTCTGAAAAGAAATGTCTTTGTGGGGCAATCGGGAAAGGCTGGGTTCGATCCTACATCTACCCCTTAGTTTTGATTAAGAATTGAACTCGAACCCTCCATTCCTATAACAACTATAACGATTTAGGGTTCCTTGGCATGCATTTCTTTGATACGCGCACAATAGCAAAGCGAAAGTAGGGCCGACAAAACTTTGTTATGTTTGTATGAAGTTCTATTTTCATGTAAATAACCACTGTCTTTGCACAGATATTGAGCCTAAAAATCATGGGTTATACATCAAATTGACAGGACGCCACAAAGTTGACGACTTACCAAATGCCATAGCTAATGAGATGCGCACAGAAGAAGGGACCCAGTGCCCCCTGTAACGCATGCTGTACCCTTTTCTCCTTCCACCTCCATCTCTCTGTTTCTCTGTCAAGGTTAGATGAAAAGCATGCGCTGTATCCCCCTGACTCTTTTGGCAGTGTGACCAAAGGGTTTGAAGAAGTTATCCTGGTTGATTTTGTTGATATCCTCGTTGAAAAATTTAAATTGTAAAAATAAAATTATTCAAGATAATATCATGTTGATGTCAGTACGATGTTGCCGCACCAAAGCCTTCTCGATCACCCCCGGTCCATGAAACTTTATCCTTTTTGAAGAAAAGTTCAAGGAGTTTCTTTACTCAATCTTACAGAAGAAAAAAAATAAAAAATACACGTAATAATATATAAAAAATAATAAAATATATAAATTAATTATATTTTATTTAATTTTATAAATAAATAAAATTAAACACAACAAAATTATTTTATTATTTTTATTTGTGTTGATTATATTGTTCAATAAATAATAATCTATAAAAAATTTGTTGATAATTTTTTGATGGGACTCATGATTAGCGAGTTTAAATAGGATATTGGCTGGTTGGGAGTCGCCGGTGCGGCTCCGATCTGTTGATGCAGCGACGACGAGTGCTTGAATACTAACGGGATGGATAAACGTGTATTGTGTTTGTTTTGCCACAGTATGTGAGATGGGTTTAAGCAAGTCTGGCGATGGAAGTTGGAGATAACTAGCCGAGCGGAGCGATGGAATAATGGGCATGGAAGGAAGCCGACAGGTGGCGGTACAGACTTCTAGACTGGAATCTCCGGTTAGATCCTTTTTCGTATATTTATCATCCTTTTTTTTTATTGTAAATCATCTTTTTTTTTTTTTTTATTACAGGGGAGGATAAAAAAGTCAAACATAACCGCGTTTTAAGTCTCAATCAAACCGTGATTACACTTGATTCTAGATGCAAGTAAAAGACCAAAAGCTGAAGGTAACTAGTCTGTTGTTGTCTTTGTCTGAAACACTCGATTGCAATTAAACCAACCCTGGCCCAGACATTTTTCACTTTTTGCTGGATAATTAAATTCCTTAAAATATCCCTCTACATTTTTTTATTTTAAATTTTTTCTTTTTAATTAAACTCCTTGAATTCCAAATCCCATAAAAGTCGAGATTCAACCAATCACTGACAAAACTCCATGCTTGTGTCTGATTCGCATCGTTTTGATGCAATCATCATCGTCTGATCCACTTAATATCCCCAGCTGATTGAGTGGTTGGTAAAAAATAATAATAATAATAATAATAATAAGAAAGAAAAAAAAAAAACTTTACATTCTGCTTTAACACGACGCAGAAGAATTGTAAGAAAAAAAAGAGAAAAGTAAACGGTTTGGGTTGGTTCCTTTAAATTACCAATCTTTGCTGTTGTTTTTCTGTATAATTCCAGTAGTATGCATAGATCGGGAGCTGCCATGGCTTGGAATGTCTTCAAGTTCTGCACTGCTCTCCGCGGATTGGGCTCCATCATGATCTTCTTGGTTCTCGGGGTCGTCGGTGTCACCTACTACGCCGTCGTTTTGACCAACTACGGCCCTGCTTTGTACGGAGGTGGCCTCGGTTGTCTCATTTCCCTTGCTGTCTTGATCCCATTTCATTTTTTGGTATGATCGATCATCCCCATGATCCACCTTTTCCTCTTTTTATCATTACTATTTATATATAGCTTTTGTGATTTTTTTTCTTCCCTGATGTTTCTTGCCTTCTAATTGTTTTTAAATTTGAAATTTTATTAGCACCCGTCTAATTATTTTTGTGGGTTGTTAAATAACTTCAAGAAGCTGTTTCTGCGGGTATTGGCTCTTTTTATTTGCTTTGTTTTACAAATTTGAGAGAAGGGTTCTAACATAATGCATGATGCTAGAGAAATTGGTCTCAATTTTTTTAATTTTTTCTTTATACTTCCAATACTGCTGAAAAAATCTGTTTGAGTAGAGTGGAAACTTCTAGTTAAAGAGGAAACTTGAGGTGAACATGGAAATTTTGTTTGATTTTGCAGCTGGCGATGCTACTGTGGAGTTACTTTTCTGTTGTTTTAACTGACCCTGGTAGTGTGCCTCCTAATTGGAGGCCTGCTAGTGATGAGGAAAGAGGTGAGGCAGACGCTTCAAATGGGTCAGAGTTCTGTTCTTTGCAGACTGACTCATCAAATCAGATAATCCGATACTGCCGGAAGTGCAACCAGCTGAAACCTCCTCGCTGCCATCATTGTTCTGTCTGTGAGTTACAATCTTCCTAATGATTCAGCCAAAGCCATAATTTGTTCTTCTGTTAGTCATCCCTCTAATCAGATAAGAGAATTTTGCTGTTTTGCATTGTTCAGGTGGGAGGTGTGTGCTGAAGATGGATCATCACTGTGTCTGGGTTGTGAATTGTGTTGGAGCATTAAATTATAAATATTTCCTTCTATTTTTGGTCTGTCTGCTTTCCTTTGATGTCTATTTCTGTATAGTGTTCTGTTTTGATTTTTGTGTGAAGTGTACTATTGTGTGCGGTTGAAATGGTTTGTTCTTCTTCTTTTTCTTCTTCTTCTGATGTGTAAAATATGTTGATCCAATCATATTAACCTGTTTAGCATGTAGGGAGTTGGGAAATTAATTATATTAGCTCATACTGCTTGGAGTTTTTCAAACATATATGCTGCCAAGGAATGTGTGACATAGACAGAAGTTCTAGTGCCGCTTGTCTAATAAGGTCACTGGTGACTGATAGCAAAAAGATTTTTTAATGCTCCATACACATGATCTGATATGTCTGAATTTTTGTATTACAAAGTTTTTTCTAGTTTCTTGAGAAGGTGCCATTGTCATCTAGTCACCTGCTGACTGTAATTTTTTAACATCAACACAGTTCTACACATTTCTTGAGACAAGTCTAGTGACTTTGTCACTATTGCCACATTTTATAGCATTCTTCAGTGATGGAGAAATTCCTGGAACACCAGGGACCCTTGCAACAACATTTCTTGCCTTTGGTGAGATGTTCTTAGCCTAATTCTAACCTTCTTAATTATTTACTTTTATTGCTCTCTATAATTATTGTTTCTCTTTTACAGTTCTGAATCTGGCATTTGCACTGAGTGTTATGGGATTTCTTATAATGCACATATCGCTTGTGGCTGCTAATACCACAACCATTGAGGTATTTATCTTTCTTAGCTTTGTGCTTCATTAGGTGTCATACATTATACATTCTTGGCAATTGATTTTGGTTCCTTTAAGTCAAGCTTCTCCTGCATGCTTTTTGGAAGCTTCAACATGCTGGTAAAATTGGTTGCCTATTATCTGGGATTTGACATATTAAACCCAATGTGGTGAAGGGTGTAAATTTCATTAGGTGTTGTAGCTCACCATGTTCTTAATTTTCTCTTTCATGTACTTTTATGGTTTTTTTATGCTTATCTGCTGTAGGTGTCTAAGTAGAGTTTTTGAAATAGAGTCAATTATGGGATTGCTGCCATGTCTATTTGGAATTTTCTGCCGATCAATCTGCTGTTGTCTTGTCACTAGGCATATGAGAAGAAGACAACGACAAAATGGCGATATGATCTTGGTCGAAAGAGGAACTTTGAACAGGTCCACGCCTTTTCTTGTGCATTTTATTCCTGTTCTTGGTGTTCAGAACTTCTAATGCTTCGTTCAGAATTGCAAACTCATGACTGCAAACAACTGTTGCAAAAACAGAGCACTTGTTTATGTGCATGTTTTCTTCTGAATTTGTTCTATCCAGACTAGAATAAACCTCAAGGCAGCAAGAAAGAGTACTATGGTGTGGGAGTCACAGAAATATTTTATCAAACAAGTAGTCAATTATGCATTGAAATGGCTCATATTTTCTGTTCAGACAGGAGAAATTATTTTGCAACTGCAATTTCTCTTCTGCTAACAGGCCATTGACCACCAGGCTAAATGCTGGGCTACTTGAATCACTATCACCAGACATTCCGTGTTAAGCCACTATATTGTTGCCTTGACTGCATTGGCAATGTAGATTATTGAGTTTAATTTTTGGTCTTTGTGTTTCAGGTGTTTGGTGCAGATAAGCGATACTGGTTCATTCCAGCTTATTCAGAAGAAGACATACGGCGTATGCCATCACTTCAAGGTCTTGAATATCCATCAAAGCCTGACCTTGATTCGCAGGAGTTTTAGGGACCACTTTGTGCCACATTTGCAGAACTTGATTCTTTTTCTGCATGACATATGGAACCCCTCATCAGAAGCTCCATTTCCATGGCATGCCAAACTGTAAACAATTTGCAACTAATTTGGGTTCCCAACCATTTGTCTCCACGAGCATTTTGTAAATTAAAGAGAGAGAGAGAGAGAGAGAGAGTGGCAGAGCAATGTGTAGGAGAGGATGTTGTAATGGGCTGATGTTAATTTCTTGTTCCCTTTACTGGGGTGTGGCGACCATAAAATGAGGAATGTAGCCTTGTTCATGTGAAGTGCCACAATGTTCATGTAATGTTTTTTGTACCATTGAATGACATGCAGAGATCAGTCTTACAACGGATACAGCTAACTAACTTGCAATTAGGTGTCCTCTTTGGTTCTATTGGTTTCTAGTTATTATTATTATTATTATTATTATTATTATTATTATTATTTGAGACGGATTAGATTATATCAAACTGAGATGTTTCTAATGAATACTATAATGAGAACTAGGGATTAGATAAAATGAATTTTATCATCTATTTCTGATAATCTCTTTAAAATGTTAATTTCTAACGAGTTAAATAGCTCTTAATGGCTTCTGATTCTTCAAATTAAAGGGTCATGCAATTTAGTACAAAGAGTTTGATTTTAAAATGTTAAATTTCTACCAAATGTGACTTTTAAGCAAAACTTGTCACATTTTTTATAAGTTATTAAACAATCTTCTTATTTATAAAATTTTTAATTTTGACAAAATCAATCAATACAGTTCTTCTTTGTGACAGGCTTACTAAAATTTTTGTCATCAACATCGTGGCATTGTCATTATTTTCCAATTCAATTTCTTTAGACTTTCTGGTAGGTTTCGTTTCTTCTAACTCACCGACTAATCCAAAGGCATTTCCTTTCGAAGATTTTTCAATACAAGACAATCTTAGTGCACAAGGGATTTTTTATTTTTTATTTCTTTTTATATGCCACTCTGAGACTAAGCAATGAGAAAACATCAATCCCTTTTCAAAGGAACATTCTTAATTGTATTTAATTACTTAAATTAAAATATCATATGACAATAAATATGGATAAGTTTGTGAGTCTGACTTAACAAGTAAATAAAAAATATAGACACAACTCAAATAATAAAGTTAAAAAAGTAGTATTTTTTTTTTTAAAATTGTTATACGTATTATATTTTATTAATAAAATAAATATTTTACGAATTCATCTGAAACAATCCGTGCCGCTCATTTGCTTGCCACACATCTAAATCATAGTGATTCTCCGACTAAAATTTGTATCCTATCTTTTCTAGCGTATGCGATCGGCAGATCTTGTCCGGCAAATCTTTTTCACAATTTCAGTCCATTTTGAGATTCAAACCCCACTGCCCCTCCCAACAACTCATGTCACTCGACCAAGCGAAATGTCATGTTGAGCAGAAATGACATTTTCCGTATTGCAGAAAAAGTGAGAGCTCGCATAAGAACAAATGCTTCTTCAGCAAGTTACTCTTGAAGTTTGTGGCATTGGTAATAACATTTTTTCTTTCTTTTTTTTTCTTGATTTAAATTGTCATTTAATTGAAATTTCTTATCTAGACGGATTTCGTATTTTCTAACATAAACTACAGGAGACAAAAAATAAAGAATAATTTTAGTATATTTTGAATTATAAGAGAATATTTTTTTTATATAAAATAAGTATAAAATAAAAAAAAGTATAATAAAAATTTAATAAAATTTTTATTAAATCATATCAATAAAAATTAATACATTTTTTTAATATGATTAACATATATCTATATAAGAAATTTATAATTTATATAAAGATGTATATTATTAAATCATATCATAAGAGATTCATATGTATCATTAATATGATTAGAATATATATATATATATATAATAAAATTAAACTTTTTGTGGGATTGTATATCATATACAAATAATATTATACTAAAATCCATAAGATTCTAGCACTCTTCTCAAACTCAAGATAATAATTCAACCAATTTGAATTTGGAAACTATATCATAGAACTGCCAAAATGGATGAGTTTTTGTGAAAATATCAACGGTTTAATTAGCAAAAATAATAGAGACTAAATAAATAGTATTGTGCACAATGTACTGACAAACAAAATGATAATCATTTTCAATGTTTTTGGTTCGCTTATGAGAAATATGTAATACCCATATCTTATAAGAGCCATCAAAGCTATAAAAATTCAAACATAGTGTCTATAAGAGCCTAATATTTAGCTTTAGTATTAGATTGAATAATAACTGTTTGCTTCTTATTTTGCTAAAAAATAAGTAAATTGCCTAAGAAGAATCATTATCCTATTACAAAATATCTGTTTATAGGATCTCGCATCTAATTAGCATTAGAATAGGCTTGTAACTCAAGTGACAATCGAGTACAAAAATGGGTTCTATAAAACATAATTCCCTTGACATAGTGAAGAATACAAAGAATAGCAACAAAGTGAGTAAACCAAGGCGTTGTCATGATGATTGACCATATGGACAACATGGATATTGTTTAGTTGAATAACAATAAGATATACTAGACTCCTAACTAGTTATCAATAAAGAGTAAATCCTTTAATGGTGTACCATTAATGGGGGAAAATTTGATAATGCACTTAAGAGTAATAGAAAAAATTTTATCATCATTGATCCTTAGTTAAGTGAGCAAATTTGATGCATATTTGGCTTAAGACAAATAGTCTTAGATGGTATGAAAAGAATCTTTTAATCCCAAAATAAATTAAGTAAGCCAAGATCTTTCATCTCAAATTATTGATAAAGATACTTTTTGAGATCATTAATGTCATGTAAATTATCTCTTGTGATAATCATATCATTAATATAAAGTAAAAGCAAAATGATTTATTTAGCATTTAGATATTAATGTGCAATATCACAAGTAGAGTGTTATAAAGCCAACAAATCTCATACCTCATTTGTTGTGCCAAGCTAACCAAATTGAAGCTTGATAATTGGATGACATGTATTTTGAAACCATGTAAGAATCTTGTGATTGTTGCTTTGCCACTTATCAATCCATTAAGGTAATTTCTTAAATGATTCGTTTTTTTGTTGTAGTTAGTTTTGAAATGTCTCAATTAATATAGTACCAAAGTTTACACCTCATAAGAAAGATGTACATCTCTTGGGACCAAAGAACATAATTTGTCACATTTATAATAATGCTTATAGGCATAGAAACTTCATATTTCTCTATATTAGTAACAAATATGATGTCAAATAATGATAAAAAATATGCAAAGTTAGGTATATGATGTACCAAAATAATTGTAGTCAAGAATTGGTCTAGCAATGGTTAAATCAGATGATCAAAGTAATAAGTTGGTTTGGTTAATAAGTACAGACACTATAGTCAAATGATGACGCGATTAACACGTGGCACACCAAAAACTGATGATGGTAATAAAAATAGATTTAGACTACTAAAGATCGATGATAATAATGAAAGAAGGATAATGTAAGAGATAAAATCTAATAATAAACTATTTTAATCTCTCTTAATAATAAAAACAAATCTTCTTCTCTTTAATTGAAAGAGTATGGACAAAGTTCTAATATCATGACAAAAATTATGATATATGCAAGAGGAAGAATGGGAGAATAATATTGTCAATGATAAGACATACCAAAATAGTCCTAGTCAAGAACTAGTCTAACAATTGTTGAATCGGATGGTCAAAGTTATGAACTAGTTTAGTCAATAAGTGTGGATACTATAGTTAAATGATGATGTGGTTGACACTTAGTGTAGCAAAAATTGATGATGGTATTAGAGATGGATTCAAAACATTGAAAATTGATGATAATAATGAAAAAATGATGATGTAAAAGTTGAAATCTAATAATATATTATTTCAATCTCTCTAAAAAATAAAATAAAAAATTCTTCTTCTCCCCAATGGAAAGAGTAAGAGAAAAGTTCATGATATCATCAATGATAAGACATATCAAAATAGTTCTAGTCAAGAATTGATCCAATAATAATTGAATCAAATAGTCAAAGTTATGAACTAGTTTGGTTAATAAGTTTGGACATTATAGTCAAATGATGCAATGACTGACACTTGGCACACCAAAAACTAATGATGGTAATATAAATAGATTTGGAATACTATAGATCAAAAATAATAATAAAAGAAGGATAATATAATAGATAAAATCTAATAATATATTATTTTAATCTCTTGAAAAAAAATTTTTTTTCACTAATTAAAAGAGTAGGAGCAAAATTTTGATATTAAAACAAAAATTATAATAAAAGTTATAAGTTATACAAGACGTAGTATAAGAGAATAACTTCTATTGAATTATAAGATATTACACCTATTTATATAATAAGAAATGTACAAATTAAGAAAAAAGTATTAGTAAAAATTAATGAGATATTTACCTAATCATATTAATAAAAATTTATACATATCATTAATATAATTAAAATATATTTATATAATAAATATGAATTTAATATAAAATTATTTATATAATAAAAAATTTACAAATTAAAAAAAATTAATAATAAGATATTTATTTAAATTTATATATATCATTAATATGAATAATATATATATATATATATATATATAATAAATATAAATTTTATTTAAATTTATATCTTAAAATTAAATAATATTATATTAAAATTTACTAAATTCTAACATTTTCAATAATAACTAAAATTTTTTATTATATAGTATAAGAATCAATATGAACTTTTGGGATACAATTATCTGTTATATCTACGATGAGGAGTGTAAAACAGAAATATTAGCAATGTGCTTGTATGATCTTTTACTCTCGAGATGTTTGCTTCTGTATGGCTTATTGTCATTTATGAATTCCATTCAGAAGTTAATTTTTCTTATTTTGCTGAGACTATCTGTTGTTTGAAATAAGCGTGTAATTATCTATGATTTCTCTGGCATAGGTTATCCTTTTGCCAATTTCCAGGGCCTTCGTGTGATTTATAACCTATTTGGGTTTCTGCAGAACCTCTGAGTTCTGCAACGGGTGCGCATCACTCCCCGATACATCAAAGGCAGTAGGAACAGAAATAGCCTGTTGTTAATCATAAAGTAAAAAATAAAAAAAAAAATGAAGAAGGGACGCAAAGAACTGTACCACACGCGTATGGTTAACCTTTAAACAATTAAAAAGATTATTAAAAAAAAAAAACAAAGGCAAAAAGGAGAGGGGGAGTACAATCTCATAATTGCAGGTGCATGGGCCTGACAGTACTGACCAGGCCATAAGCATGATCGGACATTCTGGGCCCAATCAACCCTATTTTCTGCCTTTTGTTTTATTTTTACAGGACGAGACGGCCGAAAAAAGATTTTTCCCTTTTTTTTTATAACTTTTTAGCACATATACTCTTTATTTTTCAGGCAATTAAATGAATATATTATAAATAAATCGATTATTACACTAAATACTCGTTTAAGATTTATAATTTAAATATTATTAAATTAAATAAACTTTTTTTGGGGCATGAGGTGGTCCGTGCACCGCAAAGCGTTCGCAGGTTGTTCTGTTGGGCCGTTCTGCTAAGCACAGTTTTGGACAATAATCCTTATGGAGATTCGCATGCGGAAATATTAATAAGCTTTTATTTATATTTAAACATTTCAAATTTATTTTTTTGTTAGAGTGAGTTGGACAAATATAAAAACAACATACTAAATTAAAATATGTACTCACAGTTAATATATATATATATATATATATATATATATGAAAAATACCGATAAGGTTTTATCCACTGCAGAGTCAGCAACTATTCGGTATTTAATATTGACAGAGAATATATATATTATGTAATTATATAAAGATGCAAAAATGAAAGGGAAAAGCTGTCAAAAACTTATAATCTAAACACGTGTTCCTCGCCTGAATTTTGATCAACATGCCTGATCCAACGGCTAGGGCTCGTCTTCAAACTTGGACCTCCACCGGCACTCCCGGCATGCGCAATATGCAATCCTTGCCCGACGGGCAAAAACACCGACCTCACGACACGTGTCCTTCGGCCGAGCACCCCGAGCCATGGAAAGCCAGAAATCAAAGGCCTTAGACACGCGTTCTTGCACGCCAAAATAGCGCCATTATGGCCCAACCTCGCAAACCTCAAAACCCTAACCAAGTCCCGCCGCTTGCAGTCCGCCACCAGGAAATCGACCCCCGAGAGCGCCGCCATCACCTCCTCCGCCTCCCCCACCATCACTTCCACGTTCTCCACGCCGGCGCCGTGCATCAATTTCACGTAATCTGACCTCGACACTTCGTCGAGCACGACGCAGACGTGTCTCCCGCTGGTGTGACGGGCAGCCACCGCTAGCCCGATGCTGGTGGCGATTGGCCCACCGCGGGACCACGATTCGACTATCAGTTTTGCATTCCAGCCGGCGGCCATGGCTGAGAGGAGCTCCGTTACACCAGATTCCTTCGAATTCCCACTCTGGAAATCATCAAAGCAGTGAAAAAAACGAAAATAAAAAAAAGCGTTAAAATAATCAAACAAAGAAAATTAAAATGAGCCACGGCCCATATAATTAACTATCGTACCGATTTAACGCTGTCTATATAAGCACTCAAGGCTCTCTCTGGAGACCAACTCAGCTTCATAATCTCTCTGCGTTATTACTTTTGGCTTAGAAGAGAAGAGATAAGGAATAAATGAGAGGGAGGTGTTTGGATTTTATATGGGCGTTTGCTTTTTCAGCAACCGTTGACATTTGGCTTGCAACAGCACAACAAGTTGAATTACGTGCCATGGAAGGCTCTTTTTAATTTAATTTAATTTAATTTAACAACATTGTTGTTTTACTTTTTGCCCACTAGAAAAGAGGGAGGGAGAGAGTTGGTCAACCTAATCAAATTATTATTGAGGTAATAATCCAAGGATTATGAAACAATCCCTCTCTCTTTCTTTCCTTTTATTTTTTTTTTTTTTTTTTTTTGGGAATACGTTACATTTTTAAAATCCCCCCGCAATATCCGACAATAACAGTTTTTTGTCACTTTTTTTCTTTTCATTTAAACGTGTTTGCGATACAACCACGGGTATCAAAGTTGACTTATTGATTGGGAGTCACACCACTATTTCTGAAAGTCTAAACAAGCAGAAATAAGTGATACTAAGTTGGCCAACTGCTGAAAATATCTCCACCGATTGACCTTGCAACATTGTCTTTCTTTGTTACTATCATTGAGAGTCTGTTGCATTCGGCGGATTCACTTCCCTCTCTATATTGTTGCAAAGTCGAGAAGTGGAGGCGCTTTCCGCTGGGGCGGACCATTCTTTGTGAGAACGAGGGCTGATCCAATCCGGGGTCTCTCTTGAACTTGAACCAGCCAACTCTCTAGGGAAGACGACTAGCCTATCTGATAGAAAAGGATCCCATGATCCTGAACCGATCTTACTGTGATCGCAAATCCCAAGTTTGTCTATGACGAACAGATCTAATTATATTAGTGTTTATAATTTCTTTCTTCTGTGTAATACTAATCCATAGGGACTCATTGGTCTCTCGGTTGAATATATGCAGTGCTTCAAATGAACCAAGGGCTCCATTTTTTATTGTCAACTTTTAAGCCTACTATGATCTTTTATCTTTGTTTCATTCTTGCAATCGGGACCAATGAATTTGTAAGCAAATCAGTTTCTTTTTTTTTTTAAGGGTCTCATCCCAAAAATTGAATTTTGTTCAATTAAGTTTCTATTTAAAAAATTTACTAGGATGTATTTTCTTTATTTATAAAAATAAAAACATAATATAAACAATTGTCACATTTTGAGCATACAATTTGATTTAAATTCAAAATTTTCAATTTTAAAAATAATTTTAATAGGAGTGAATTATAGTTTATTGTGAAATAAAATAGTAGGAAATTGAAGGATAACTATACACCATCGATAAAGCATCTAATCGCCACGCCACGTTGGTCCCTTATCATCCTCTCCGATTGTAGTCAAAGAACAGAAAGGAAAAAAAAAAAAAAAAAGGAAAAGACATCCCGGCTATGTCTTGCTTTGTTAAGAATTGAGTTGAAATGATGCATGCTTCCACCAAAAGTAAGAAAAATAATAATTATTCGAAAGCAAGAATCCACATACCAAATTAGAAACATTATCAATTGCAAATTGCTTGCAAAAGTAAACGAGTATTATCATTGTTAACATATAGCGGGAAGTGATCATGAATATGACTTTTCCAAAGTCAATTCTCTTCTACTTCCTTTTCAGTACGATTCATGGTACTATTATTGGACAAATTTCTCTTTCTTTTTTTAATACCCAGAATGATCTTTTCCATTTTATTCCTGTGTTGATGTTCAGAACTTTTACCTCATTTGCTCACAATTTCCTATTCATGATTATAATTATTGAGAAAATGGAGCACTGTTCCATGTTTTATGGAAAAAGTTGCTTGGGACGGGTGAAGACGGGGGCTGGGCAGTTAGGTGAGAGGGTAAGGTCTGTGCAGATTTCGTCTCTTTTTCCTTTCAAACGTAACGCGCTTCTAGTCAAACGAAAAAGGCCAAACAAAAGGCAAAAAAAAAAGAAAAAAGAAAAAAAAATATATATAGTCTCAACCATTAAATTTTATATTTAATTATAAACACAATATTTTATTTTTTACCATAAATTTTTATATTTTTATTGTCAAATAATTTACTCATTATCTGTTATTGTATTATTAATTTTGTTAATTTCATCTATTTATCATATGTTATGTAAAAAAATTAATTTTTATGGTATTAAATAAAGATAAAAATGGGTAATTATGTGAATTTTTTTATTTTGATAAAATTAAAATTATGTTATTGTCAAAAATTAAAAAAAAAAGACAAAAAGAAAACAAATATCTTTAATCTGCTGTTTGTCCCCGTCTGTGACCACATGGATCTTCAGTTTCTTCCACCACTCATGATCGCCGCGGTCAACCTTATCATTGCGGCCGCCAACCCTATCACGATATTTCCCAACCCCTATGGCGGCATCAACTCCTACAACAATCGTCGAAGAACCTCCCTTTAACCAGATAGCTCTAGCGGCCAACGCTACTCTAGCAGTGACCTAACCTCCATCCACCCACCCTCCATAGGCAAACATGAGAAAGACGAAGTCTTGGAACATTTTTACCTTTATTTTGACTTGGAGTTTTCTTGGTCTTGTTCAAGAATTGCAAAAAGTATGACCTTGATGCATTTTTGTGTGGATCTTTGTGCTTTCTTTTGGAAAAAATGGAAAACAAAAAGAAAAAAGATACACGATTAGGGCTGACCGCATTGGTTAATTTTTTTTGTAATTTTGGCTCATTTCTTTCTGTTGTGCTGTTGTACTGTTTGTGGAAATGTTTGTAAGTGTCCAATACTAGTTTTGGGGGCTCATGATATTAAACAGTGTATTTTGGATATTTTGATTAACCAATGCATCTTGTTGAGTTAGTCATCAATATAATTACCATTAGATGGAAATGGAATGAAATATGGATAGATTTACAATTTTTTTTCTCTCTAACTTCAATGTGTTCTCTCTCTCCCTCTCTTGAATCCTTAATTTCTTCTTTTTCCATTCTCTTAACCCTAACCCTAAATCTCTAAGACCTGACAAGTTGGTATCAGAGTGTTCGATTATGGGGCACCTATAAGGCTTTGAAGTTAGCTAGAAAGACAAGGGCAACAATAGCTACTTTTTCAGTCATGATACTAAAGAAAGAGGAAGTCTACAAAAAATTAAAGGAATAGTGTACCTCCATTTGAGAGCATCATGTAGCCCTGTAGGAAGACAACATGGCTTTGAAGCAAGTGGTAAAGCAACTCAACCAGCATTTCATGGATTTAATGAAATGAGATAAGTCCTTTAGTCCAATCCCTATGCCTATGAGTCAATTAACGTTAGTTGCACGAATCTCAGCAACCAAGGACTAAACTACAATCTTGCCTTTACTTAAGAATGTTCACAAAAGGGTGGGTCATTTCAAGGGGGAGAGGATGACTATAAGGGAAGGCCTAACAACTTGGAGCTTGAAGGTCATCTCTTCTTATTTTCAAGGGACCAACTCTAGGGAATGGATCATGAAACCTAAATAGTACTTTCAAATTTGTAATATAGCCATAGAAAGTAGGATAAAGTTAGCTTCTATGTATGCAAGAGACCAAGCTAAGTTATGGCTTGAGGAATGATTGGTAGATCAGGAGGAAGTCACCTAGGAGAAGTTCTCTAATGACCTTTATCTTTGGTTTCAATATAGCAAATTTTCTCATATTGTTTGGGAATTTAATACATTGTCCCAGACGAGTAACTTAAGAAAGTACTAGGAAAGGTTTAGGGAGCAAAAAGCACTTTAGAAGAGTGTTAATCCACACTTAACAAGAGAGCATTTTATGTCTAACTATATTAATAGGTTAAATAATTCTATTAAGATAGCAATGAAGATATAGGAGCCAATATCATTGAATCACTTGTATCAATTATCTAAATTGTAGGAAGAAGTTGTTATTAGTTTAAGAAGATCAAGTAGGCCTCAATCCAAGGTCTCAATTTGGGAAATTGCAAGATGTATAGGGTGAAGGAACAGTCTAACTTCCAGTAGCTGAGGAAATAATCAAGGGAGTGAAAAGAGATCTTACAACATGAGTAATGGTATGGACATAGGGGAAGCAACTAAGAATTGCAGGCTAGGTAATAAGGGTCCACCTAGTGGCACAATCACAATGGATTTAAAAAGGTCCATAAAGGGGGTCAAAAAGTTTGACCAATGCTAAAGATGTAAGCATCGGTACTACCTAGGGCATCATTGTGCCAAGAGAACCAATCTTCATGTCATAGAAGGAAAGGTAGTATATGGAGATTAAGAAGTTAAAAAGGATCCTAGTAAGGGGTTCTATGACATAGACAGAGGAGAATTGGTAGTGGCACAAGGTAGCTTATCCATATATGTCATAACAAGGTCTATGAGATTAAATATCATTTAGTTTAAGGGATAAATGGATAATAGGACCCTTACAATCTTGATTAACTTAGTTGGCACCTATAGTTTTTTAAATATCAACTTGGTCAAGGACCTATCATGCCTTGTAATCCCCTTTCATCCCTTATTGATTATTATGAGGGGTAAATTTAAAGTCACCAATAAGGAAAAGACTAAGGATTTTGAATGGAGGATGTAAGGGCAAGCCTTAAAGAATAACTTGAGGAATATAAACCTAGAATCTTTAGATATGATTTTAGGGGATGATTAGTTGGGGTAATACAGCTTAGTACTACTATATTTGAGGAATTATAAACTATCTTTTGTTAAAGAAGGCAAGACTATTGAATTGCTAAGCATTCCTAATGGATAAGGTGTTGTCCTCAAGGTGATAACTAGGATGTAATTAGAAAACTTAATCAAAAAGAAGGGGTAGGTAGTGTAAGTTCACTTTTGCACTATAATGCCACATGATTCTGCTAATGGAACTCTTAGAGCATTATTGCCTATTTTAGAGTAATACATAGATGTCTCTGCAAAACCCTCAAAAATGTCTCATGTTAGATCACATGACTATGCTATTCCCTTGATATTGGAGACTATAGTAGCAAATTTAAGGTCATACCAATATCCTTTTTGCAAAAAGGGTGAAATAGAAAGGTTGGTGGTTGAAATATTGGCAATTTCCATCATTTAACCTAACACTAGTCCTTTTGTCTCCTTAGTCTTGTTGGTTAAGAAATAAGATGACACTTGGTAGTTCTATATTTATTACAAGCACTTGAATTCCCTTACAATCTTATACTTATTTTAGATGACTTATTGGATGAGCTCTATAATGCCATTGTTTTTTCAAAGATTGAACTTATCATCAAATCCATATGAAGGTGAATGACATTCTGAAGACTGCACTTATGACTCATTAAGGGCATTATGAGTTCAAGGTGATGCCTTTTAAGTTGACTAATGTGTCAATAACTTTCTAGGTGTTAATGGGTCTTACTTAAGGAGGTTTATGCTAGTTTTCTTTGATAACATCTTAGTCTATAGTATCATCATGTTAGATCATATTAGCCATTTGTCTCAAGCTTTACAATTCTCAAAGAGCATCAACTATATGCAAAGAAGTCTAAATGCTCCTTTAGCCAAAAATAAGTGGAGTATTTGGGTTATTTAATCTCGAGTAATAAGGTCACAACTAACCTTAAGAAGGTAGAAGCTATGGTCGACTGGTCAATGGTAAAGACCTTAAGGGAGTTTTAAGGGTTTTCTAAGTCTCATAAGATATTACAGGAGATTTATTAAAAGTTATGGGCTAATTAGCAAGCCTTTAACTAACTTATGAAGAATGGGTTTAAGTAAAGTTAAGTGATAGAGGAGTCTATCAAGCAGCTGAAGTAGGTCATAGTAATTGCCCTTGTACTCGTCATGCCAAATTTCTCAAAGCCTTTTATTTTAAAGGCAAATGCTTGCAGAATTGGCATTAGAGTTGTGTTAATGTAGAACCACAGGCCTATTGCATACCTCAACAAAAGATTGAATGACAAACACTAGGGACTCTGCATCTATGCGAAGGAACTATTAGACATACTTAAGGTAGTCTCCAAATGGAGACATTATTTGGAAGGAAATCATTTCATTAGTAAAATTAACCGTGAAAGTCTTAAATTTTTATTACATCAACAATTATGCACTTATATGAAGCTAAAAGGGGTCATTAAACTCTTAGGATTGGATTATAACATCCAATACAAGAAAAGGGTGGAGAATAAGGTAGTAAATGGTCTCTTGAGAAGGGGTGAGGCCATAAAAAATGATGAAGTTCAATCAAAAGTTGCTACTCATTGTGCCTTAACAACTTAAGTTTTTTTATGGCTTAATAAGGTCATTGATAGCTATACAAAGTTAATCCTAGTTATAACTCTTTCTCCAAAGGTAAGGCCACCTTTTTCCTTACAAAATGGGGTGCTTAAGCATAAGGGCATAATATATATTAGCTTGATCCTAGTTATAACTCTTTCTCCAAAGGTAAGGTCACCTTTTTCCTTGCAAAATGGGGTGCTTAAGTATAAGGGCATAATATATATTAGCTTACATATGGGTCTTAGGGTGTAGATGTTGAAGCAATTCCATACTTCTACCATTGGATGTCATTTAGGTATTAAGGTGAAATATGCTAGGTTGCAGTAATTCTTTTATTGACTAAGACTTAAAAACCAAGTTTGTGAATTCATATAATAGTATGAGACTTACTAAAGGTGCAAAGGGTAAACTGTGAGGAGTCCTAGTCTACTCCAACCAATTTTTATGCCCACCAAAGCCTAAAGAGACATTAGTATGGACCTTATAAAGGGATTTCCAAGATCAAAGGATAAAGATGTGATAATAGTATTCATTAATAGGTTCAATAAATATGGGCATTTCCTCGCTTCCTTTCATCCCTTTACTACTTTAATGGTAGCTTAATTGTTCATAGTAAATGTCTTTAAGTTGCATGGGATGCCTAACTCCATTGTTTATGACTGGGATAAGGTATTTCTTAATTAGTTCTAGTAAAAGTTATTTAAGCAACTAAACACGAATCTTCACTTGAGTACAGCCTACCATCCTTAAATAAATGGGTAGACTAAGAAGTTTAATAGATGTATAAAGACCTACTTCCATTGTATTACATTCCAAAAATCTCATTAATGGAGCACTTGGCTACATTGAATTGAATGGTGGTATAACAGTAATCCTCTATTCAGCCTTAGCTATGTCTCGCTTCTAAGCCTTATATTGATTTGTTAAACCTCAATTATCTAAGTTGCCTCTAGACTAGCTTAAAGTGGCTTCTATTAAATCTATATTTTAAGAATAGCGACACAAGACCAAGTTAGTCTAAGAATAGCTTTTGAGGGCCTAGCAAAGAATGAAACACTATGTTGATAAAGAAAGGTCTAACAAATTATTTATAATAGGAAAATGGGTATGCCTAAAGCTACAGCCATATAAACAAACTTTAATAGCCATCAAGAAGAATTTGCAACTTACTACCAAATATTATGGGCATTTCTAAATTTTGAAAAGATGAGGCAAGTGGCTTTTAAACTTCAGTTGCCTACAGGCTCTACCATCCTCCCCATTTTTCATGTCTCCTTGCTGAAGAAGTCGATGGGTAGGCCAAGTCATTATATGTCTTAATTGCCCCTTACAAACCAAGCTGGCCAGCCATTAGCAAAACCTATAACTATGTTAAGTAGATGATTGGTGAAGAAGCAAAACAAAGCAACAATTCAGGTGTTGATTCAGTAGTCCAAGCTAGCTTCAGAAGATGCCATGTGCGAAGATTGGAGTTTCAACTCTTCTCAAGTTCACTCTTTCTAGCCTTGAGGACAAGGCTACTTTAGTTGGGGGCGCTTGTTAAGGCTAATGGGATTAGTCAAATTTTTTTTCTAATTTTAGCTAATTTCTTTATGTTGTGCTATTATATTGCTTATGAAAATATCTATAAATGTCCAATACAAGTGTTAGCAGTCATGACATTAAACAATGTGTTTTGGATATTTTAATTAACTAATATGTTTTGTTGAATTAGCCATTATGTTAATTATCATTGGATGGAAGTGGAATGGAATATGGAATAATTTACAATTTTTTCTCCCTCTAGCTTCAACATGTTCTCTCTTTCCCTCTCAAATCCTTAATTTTTTCCTTTTCCCTTCTTTTAACCCTAACCCTAAATCTCCAAGACCTAACATACACACTACAATTAAGGAATGTGATGGGTTGAGCAAAAGGGTAATAACGAAGGACATAAAGAAAGTCTATATAAATTTACCTACAACTTACTTAACCTTGTTGACTTACCACTTAAAGTGCTTAAAGAACAATAATATCCTTATTATGGTCAAAAAGATATTTCATCTAATTTTAATTCCTCCACAAACAAAATTAACAATCACACACAACCTCCTTAAATCTTAAAGAAATTTGTTTTCTCTATTTTTAATTTGATTTTTATGATCACATGAATTTATTCTCAACAAATTAAAAAAAATCAATAAATTATACATCATCACTATTTTTATTTTTTTTAGTAATATTTTTTTAATGTAATACATAATAAATAATTAAGATTAATGTAATTAATAATACAATAATAAGTAAAAATAAAATTATTTAATGATAAAAATATATAATTTTATTTTAAAAATTATATTTATATTAAATACAAAATCTACATAATTTTTTTTTTTTTAAAAAAAAAGGTGGGACTTGTATGGGTCCTATCCACTTTTTTTTCTCCTTTTTAGGTGTTTCTCCTAAATATATTCTAGCCAGATTATGCTACTCCCGGGAAATCGTCTAGAAAATATTAACCTTCCGGGTTCTAATATGTTCAATTACTCATATACCTTTTCTTTTTTTTTTTTTTTTTTGGTTAACCATTGAAAAAAAGAGCAACATCCTTAAGAGCTCATACAATTATTCAATAATATTATAATTTAATTTTTTATAAGAAAAATTTATCATTTAAATTATTTTTAATAATAGTGTAAGGGAAATTAATCATTATTTTTATAAATTCATACAAAAATATTTGTTAATAATTTAATTTTATTTTAAAAAAAAAAATCTATAATTTGAATACTACAAATCTCATACAATTCCCCCTTTGGTAAGGTAAAATAAATATTGAGCCTAAATTCCACATAATACTTTGACCATTTCTTTTCATTGTGAACCTAGACTAAAGATATGAGTACACATGAATTTACTACTATGCTTCTACCTCATATGGTCAATTACCTGCATGCATTACACATTATATTTTTCCTTCATTTCATTTGTGTTTCTAAGATATGGAATTATGACATGGTAGTTACTTTAACCAAATTAAACAAGTGATAAATTATGCAATATAAAGTCTTACAATCTTTGTTCATAACTTTATATAAGAGCTTTTTTGGTTTTTTTTTTTTTTAAAAAAAATTTCTAAAGAATAGAGGCATGAGGCTAAAAGAAAAAACACTAGGCAACCACTTTACAAGACCAACAAACCCTTATCAAAACATGTTGGAGCAACAAAGACATTGCAAGGACTGAATTATTTTACTAGACACTTAATAAAACAATATAATCAATCATTTAATTTATTAATTTCTTTTTTCAAAAATATAAATACAAGTAATTTTTTAATCTCACTTAAATGCATTACAACAATTAAAAATTAGATTTGCATGTTGGTGGTGGCAAAAATCTCTTTGTGTATACTTTTGAGCATTACCTTAAAATTTATTTCCCACATCTTACAAAACTCATATAACTAGGTAAGTTCCAAACTAATAAAAATTCCTTATAGTTTTGCAACAAAGGTTGAGGAAGTGCCAATGTTATAAGAAAAACCCACCAATCATTTATCACATTGTTCTTTAATGACCCTTTACACCTATAACAACAGGGTTTCTATGAAAGGTCCTATGTATATTTAGCTTGACTTCATACCATTAAGTGACTACTACCCAATTAACTACAATGCACAAGGTAAAGGTTGTATAGTGGTTGATACTAACTGACCTTTGATAAAGAAGTCTACACATGAGTAAAGAATAACATATTTAAGATAGACTTCATAACATCGTCCTTCAAATACTTTTGCATTGTGCCATTTTCAAACCCATCAACAAGTGTAGGCAAACATCAAGTGATAATCATTAATTCTTGACCCATGATTGTGCATAAACATAAGAGAATCCATTCATAATAGTGGTATTCAAAGAAGAAGCTCTTAACAATGGTTTGAACAAAGATAATCATAGATAAACAATAGTCTTACAATATCTCAAGAGCTATAATCAACTTTAATCAAAACATCATAAATTGGACAAAAGCTAGAAAGAATAAAGTCATGTTTCTAATGCTCATGATATGTCATTAAATGTACCTAATATACTTAAAGACTTTAAATTTTTAAATGAACATAAAACTAGGATTTTAATTACTAGTAAGGCGTTGGCCACTTTAACAAAAAATGATCCATTTGGTGACCTTTTCCACCCAAAAAAAAAAAAACTTGGATCATTTCTCAATTTATGCAAATTTAATTTCCCCATGGGCAATGGACCATCTGACCTAATGCATAAACAATAGCTTGAATGATTGTCATTATATAACAATATTAAGTTGTTAACTTGTAAAACATATTACCTCATTTCCAATTCTAAATCTATATATATAAACATGGAGTTACATTATGAAAATATGTATAATAAATAAAAAAAATAAGATATATATAATCATAATTATTAATTATAAGACAAACCTGCACTTTAGGAAGTTTGTAACCAATGTATAATCAATGGTTGCTAGTTGACTTCAATCCTTCAATTATTTTTTTGAAGTACTTGGTTAGGACAAGTCTCTCTTATATACAAACCAAATCAAACATAAAATTCATGAGCTCAAAACCCAACAATCAAAAGATCACCAAATGCTAGTATCCCTACTAGATCTAGTTAATCCATAAAATCCAAAAATATTAATTCAAATAGAAACCTCTGAAACACCCCAGCCAAATGGAGATGTCTAACTCTTCTCGGGATAAAGGCTTGATACCTACCTAAACGAGACTAAGATAAAGGTAATTGTAATGTTTTTAATAATGTTTGAAGGAAGTAGAGGGCAAAAGTCTTATAGTTTCAATTGAGCTAGAAAGACGGCAATCACATTCTTCCATTTTGATGGTATAATCAGTTTTATGAAAAAGGTTAAATCGACTAATTCGATAGATTTATTTTTTAATTGATTTAAGAATTTGCCAAATATCAATAAATTTATCAAAGTTTTCAATTAAGACTTTTTCCTGATTAATGACGCTTAAGGTATAGGCCTCAGAGTCATGGCTTAAAGTAAAAGGTCAAAAAAGAGTAGACATACTTACTAGAAAAGAGTGCATTTGGTTCCCTACAAAATTTTTTTTTTTAGAAAATTAGGTAAATATTTAAAAAAAGTTCTAAAACTATTACAAAATTCTCAAAACATATTTTTAAATCATTCAAATCTCAAACAATGCTTCTAATGAGTTTTGTCAAACTTTGATGCAAAAGTTCTGGGCTTTAAAGGAAACAAAAACTAATGTCTCATCCAACAAAAGTATACATACTCTTTAATCTCATATTTATTTGATATAATTTTGTAATTTTTAAATAAAATAATAAGTTTGACGATATTTCTACTATATTTTTATCTTTTTTAAATAATATTTCCTTGCTCCTGAAGACTCTATAACGTGCTTTTTTTTAAAAAAAATTTATTCTTATTGCTTGCAACCTATGATAAAGAGAAAAACTTTGTCGAAGGTTGAATGGACCGACAATGCCTTAGATAAACGACGGCGTTTCGAACCATAATTGCCTAGTGCAACGGTTATACAAGTGGCGAGTACGCGCCCCGGTTCGTTAGAAACCGTCGAACGGCCCCTGAGAATTACCGAGGTGGAGCCTTGGAGTCACGCCACGATTACTGGTCGGATAATTCTAATCGGCGGCGAAGAAACCTCCGACTAATGCTTCTCTGCGCAAGTTCAGGCGGGCAGCCATGGAATCCGCCACTAAAAACACTACTTCTGCTACAAAAATGCAAGACGCCTTACGAAATAAATCAAATCCACGCCAGGATGATCACAACTGGGCTCATCAAAAACACTTGTCTGACCGCCAAAATCGTACTCTCGCTTTCTTCTTCGCCGCGCTCACCCCTCGTTGAATTTGCTCGCTGCCTCTTCTTTTCCGGTCGAGCTTTTCGTGGGGGCGGAGATGAAAGGGACCCTTTTCTTTGGAACGTTATAATGAAAACGTACTCTCACAGACATCAGCCGGGTGAAGCATTGTCTATTTTTTGTTTAATGCTTGAGAATGGGATTTTGGTGGACAAGTTTTCGCTGTCTATTGTCTTGAATGCGTGTTCTTTGGTGGGTTTGGTCAAGGAAGGAATGCAGATTCATGGATTGTTGGAAAAATTGGAATTTGGGTCTGATTTGGTTATGGGAAATTGTTTGACTACACTTTACGTGCGATGTAGGTGTCTAGAATTTGCACGTCAAGTGTTTGACAGAATGCTGACTAGAGATTCAGTTTCGTACAATTCGATGATTCATGGATATATTAAGCATGGAAAAGTGGGGTTGGCGCGGGAGTTGTTTGACTCCATGCCAATGGAGGAGCGAAATTTGATATCTTGGAATTCTTTGATTAATGGGTTTGTGCAATTGCAAGATGGGCTTCCGCTCGCGTGGGCAATGTTTGAGAAAATGCCTGAGAAGGACTTGATTTCGTGGAATTTGATGATTCATGGGTGTGTGAAATGTGGGAGGATGGAAGACGCACAAGCTTTGTTTGACAGGATGCCCAAGAGGGATATGGTCAGTTGGGCCAGTATGGTTGATGGGTATGCAAAAGTAGGGAGGGTTGATATAGCCAGGACTTTGTTTGATGAAATGCAAGAAAGAGATGTTGTTGTATGTAATGCCATGATTGGTGGTTATGTACAATCTGGTCACTGCATTGAAGCTTTAGATATCTATTATGGAATGCAATGTAATGGAAGTTTGTCACCTGATGAAACCACCTTGTCTATTGCTCTTTCTGCAATTGCCCAATTAGGACATCTTGACAAAGGAGTGGCCTTACATTTCTATCTAGAAGAAAAGGGATTTTCTCTGGATCAGAAGCTTGGGGTTGCCCTTATTGACATGTACTCTAAATGTGGCAGCATAGAGAATGCGATGTTGGTTTTCGAGGGTATAGGAGAAAAAGGTGTTGATCATTGGAATGCTATGATATGTGGGTTGGCTGTTCATGGAATGGGTGAGTTGGCTTTTCATTTGCTCACGGAGATGGGCAGGCTGTGTGTCAAACCAGATGACATCACATTCATTGGAGTGTTGAATGCTTGTGCCCATGCTGGCTTATTGAAGGAAGGTATGATTTGCTTTGAGATTATGAGAAGGGTGCATAAGTTGGAGCCGAAGTTGCAACACTATGGATGCATGGTTGACATCCTTGGCCGGGCAGGGCACTTAGAAGCAGCAAGGAAATTCATAGAGGAAATGCCCATTGAACCTAATGAAGTGATCAGCAGGACTTTGCTTAGTGCTTGTAGAGCTCAGGAAAGTCTTAACGTCAGAGAACCTGTAGTCAAATATCTAATGAGTTTAGATTCTTCTGATTCAGGTTCTTATGTGCTGCTGTCTAATTTGTATGCGGGTATTGGTATGTGGAGTGATGTTCAAAGGGTTAGGAGAATGATGAAGGAAAGGAACCTGAAGAAAACTCCTGGTTGCAGTTGGATTGAGCTTGAAGGCAACATAAATGAATTTAGTGTGCAAGATAAGTGTCACCCTCAAGTTGTAGAGATCTATTCCTTGTTAGATAGTCTAGCAATGCCCAACCGAGAGGTCAGCCATTGTACAATTTATACCCAATAGAGTTAAGAGTCTTCTCAGTCAATTATCGACAACGAGGAGCCGACTGTATGAGCAAGCCGTCTATTTCTAACTAATCCCAAGTTGTACGTGAGCTGTTCCCAGAACTGGATTTGAATATAGAACTCAGATACATTGAATTTGGGGTGGATTCTTGATTGTGAGTGTCATTAGTGAAAACCTTTTCAAATTTTACTAAATGAAATTGCAATTGGAATACAGTGATCAGCGGCTCCCTACCATTTTATCAGAACAATGTAGAATAAAGCCCCTCATCTACTTGCACTGTACCTGCCAACTTGCCTGCAAAGGATTTTATTGTAGTAATCACGCGTATCACAGCAGGTTCTACAGGATTTCAGGTTCTTCCAAGCACAAAATGAAAAAATTAAGAGAAAAAAACAAAGAGAGAAAATGAATAATCCAAAGCTGGAAATATTTTTCAAGTAGAAAAAATTGGAATGACAGAATGCCATGGAAAATAATAAAAGCTCAAGAAGCACACATAGACAGGTGTAGGCGGCGTGGCCCTGTGTTTTCGGCTGTTGGCCTGTATTCACTATTTTACTCTTTGCATGCGTCACTCTGGAAAGGAAAGGAAAGGAAAGAGAAGGTTGAAATAGACACAAAAGAACAGATTATATGGGCGAAGACAGGAATCCCAACAATGGTTCAATCATAAACGCACACATAACCAATGTGTACCACTTGGAGTCCCTACACTAAACTTAGTTGGATATACACCACAACCACAAAAGTCTTATCCTGTGAAGTCTCTAATAATTTACATCAATTATTCTTAAAATATAAATTTATTATCTTTATATTAAAATAAAATAATTTTATTGTTATAATAAAATTTAAAATTCTTTTGAAAAAAATATGTACATACAACTTATATTTTTCTCATGAATTAAAATTAAAATAAAGTAAGCTTATCATTACACAAAAATTCACCTTATAAAAACAAAAATTTAATCCCAAATTTAATATACTTCAAAAATTTTTCTTCATCCTCTCAATTTACTATGAAATAAATGTGGGGTGTTAATGTAGGCGATTTAAAACCTTACTAACCAGGTCAACTTAAAGCGTGCTCAGGAATCAATATCATAGTCAATTTACAGCATCAGCTGGCATTTAGCCTACTTATCTCTGAAAGAAAAAAATGAGGTACAAAGAAGATACATTTGAACAAAATTTAAGCAGCGACAGTACTTAATTCCTGAATCACAGTTTCAATGTTAGGCCTGTGATCCGGACAGTCGTGAGTGCAGAGGAGAGCCATTCTACCGAGTTTTACTGCCTCAATTTCTGAGTATCTTTTTTCCAGATTTGCATCAAAAAGTTCTTCAACCCTGCACGGCTCAGCTGCCTGGCGAATAAAGTGGGTGACATCCCGTTTCCCACTAATGATTTGTAGTACAATAATACCAAAAGCATAAATATCACTCTTTTCTGTAAAACGGCCGGTGGTTGTATACTCTGGGGCCAGGTATCCCATGGCAGCACTGGCTTTAAGCCCGGAGAACACAATGTCATCTGCAAGAAGCTTATGCAGGCCAGGATATGAGAGCATGGGATTAAAATTTTTGTCAATAAGCACTTTGTCAGCTGATATATTCTGGTGAACAAGAGCAGTCTTGTTCCCTTTGTTCCCAATCCCTTGTAGATATGCAATACCTGGTAAATGGTAAGGAACGAACCGCTTTAGTGCACATCACAAAACAAGTAAATGATAATGGCCATGATGATTAATTCCCAGATAACAGGAGGGAAACTTGATAAAGAATACTAACCAAAGAGTACAATCCATATTTAAATCACTAGGTATTCAAACCAGCCAAGGGCCCAAAGCAAATTCTATGTAAAATTTTATAACTTGAAAAGGTCATGATAGATAAGAATTTCACTTTTCTTTTTTTTCCAGGAAAATAATGATGCAAGAAAAAACCTACAGGGGAAATAAATCAAAGAAAAGGAAAACAACAATTATTATAACTCAATGACAAGAAGATGCTCTTTCACCTTTGGCAATGCCATTGATGATAAGAATCCTAGCAGGCCATTCAAGGACTTTCCCACTTTCCTTCTTTACGTCAAGGTGCTGCAACAGGTTTCCCTTCGGGACATAATCATAAATGAGAAAACACTCGCCTCTTCCATTTGAGCAGCAAAAGCCCCTTAGTCTGACCAGATTTTCATGCTTCAATGAGATCAACATCTTCAATCCCTTCAAAAAATCAGCTTCATCAGGCTTGCAGCTTGCCTTAGTAATGCTCTTTACTGCAACAACTGACCCATCTCTTAGGATCCCCTTGTAGGTGGCAGAAAAATTGCTTCTCCCTAGTAAATTCATATCTGAGAAGCACTGAGTTGCATGCTCCACCTCTTCTAAATTGAACGTCAAACTCTCAAGAACTTCTTGAGAAAACCCACTTCCCTTACACCCTATAGCCAAGGGGTCCCACCCGTTGGAATATTCCACGCTAATCAACGGAGAGGCGCCTTTCTGGGAAGGCTCCTTGGCCAGATCAACACTTAGCCGTCCATCTGAAGCATCAAAAGCACTTCCAATCTTCTGTTTATGGCGACGGTAGAATGTGAATGTGACAAGTCCAATGACAGCCAATGTAACGACAATACCTACCACCCCAAATATTAAACCATAATTTGGGCCTTTAGATGTCGTACAATGAGTTTTGTGACAATTAGAAGGCGAATCTGCAGCCTCTGCGATTTCCTTCGGCGAAACACCCTTAGGCTTGAAAGATTCAGGCCTGTTCCCATTTTGTTGATCGGAAGCTGTGCAACTTTTCAAGTTTGGAAAACTTACCCCACACAAGTCTGGATTGTTGTCATATTGGAATCCACCACTCAGTCTCTGCAAAGCTTCAATTTCACCCACGAGGAGTAAAAGATCAAGTCAAAAGTCAATTCCCTTCATAAGTTTCCTTATACATCAACCAATGCCGAATGCAACACATTGAAAAAAACCAAAAAATTCATTTTGGTCAGGAAAACTATGTTACCTGGAGGCACATTCCCAGAAAGACTGTTATTTCGGATGTCTAGAACTCGTAGCAGCGGTGCATTAGCTAATTTTAATGGTATTGAACCAAACAAGCCATTAAAGCTCAGATCCAACCTGGTTAACAGACCCAAGTCCCCCAAACTTGCAGGAATTGCACCAGTTAGTTGATTAGATTGCAAGGCAAGAACACCAAGTTTCGTCAGAGACCCCAATTGTGTAGGTATGTTCCCAGTCAGTTTGTTGCAACACAGCTGCAGAACTGTCAACAGAGATATCCAGATTAAGCCCCAAAAATTCACAATTTTTCGGCGGCAGCAGCCAGTAGAGGTAGCAGATAACCATTGTTGGAACACGCATCACACAACAAGCATAGTTCCAAAAGTCGCTAACAAGCGACAAGAACAAAGCTTTTAAGAAACAAAAAAAATAAAAATAAAAATAAAAAAACAAAAGGAGGCAAAAGTACTCATGGAGGTCTCTCTCTCTCGCGTCTCCTCCCCCCACCCCGGGGAACCCCAAAATATTTATCTTTTTAAGTAGTTAGACGATTCACATTGACAAAAGCACCTTTTGTCTCTGCTTTCAGCTCTTAAGAATGAAGCGTGAAAATTAAATATTTTTTCTGCAGTAATTAAAGAATGGCAAAGACTCGCATCAGACATTAAACTCGAAGTAAGTGACGGGAAGACAAGAAAGTACATAACTGAACAGCATCTTGACAAGATTGAAACTTTACCAGTTTTTAAAAAAAAAAAAAAAAAACGCATGCAATAACTTAAAAGTTAAACACACAAAACCAAGAAAAAAAAACATTAAAAAAAAGAGACTAAAGGTAAACGAAACCGCCTGACCTTGGAGACCAGATATGTTTCCAATATTGGCCGGAATATCCCCAGACAGATTGTTCACGTTGAGATACAAATCACTCAGCTCATTCAACCCAGCTATCTCCTCGGGTATCACCCCGTTCAAGGAATTGAAGTGCAAGTACAAGCCCGTCAAGCTCTTGAGGCCGCCCACAGCCGCCGGTATGCTGCCAGAGAGGCCCTTTCCCTGGAGAGAAATGTTGGTCACGCGGCCCTTCTCGTTGCAAGCAACGCCTTCGAAAGAGCCACCGCATGGGTCAGCGTTGGGTTCCCAAGAAGTCAGCAACTGGTTTCGCGGGTCCAGCGAGGCCTTGATTTGCATGAGGAGCTCGAGCTCCGTCGCCGAAGAAAGAGACGCCGGTGAATGTAAGAGGAAAACAGGAAGGAGGAGGAGGAGGAGGGAGGAGAAGCTGAGAGGCATTTTCTCTGTTTGGCTGCGAGGAAAGCGTCCAAGAAAGTGAAGGAAATTTTGCAAGTACGAAATTCTCTTTACTTCTTACGACTCTCTTTCTCCTCCCTATTAAGTGAAAATTGGAGGTTTTTTTTTTTTTTTTTTTTTTTTACGTACAAAAAAGGGATCTTTGTCATGAAAAGAGCACATGAAAAGCACTTTGAAAATGAACGGCGGTCGATCAAATTTGTTGAAACGTGTATAATTTAAAACCGTTGGATGTGCTCCCTCGTAGCTGTGGAGAAAAGCTATTTGTGAATAGATACTAGACTGTGATTTTGGTCAACATTTTCGCTGTGACGTGGGGCCCTGATGGTAGATTTGTATAGCCCATAAGTGCCTAACTGCGACTCTGAAATTTCAAAAATTAGGACAGAAGGGCTAGTGACGCACCTAATAGATTCCTCATTTTTGGGTCCTAAGAAAAAACAAAAGAAAGAAAAAAAAAAAAAAAAAAGGGTTATGTGATCAGTTTTGTCTTTGCTGAACGGGACTTTCGGAGTCCAAGGGGGATATTGCAAGATTTTTGAATGCAAAAAACAGCGGGTTATGGCGTCACATCACGTTGCAACTTCACCTTAATTCTTTTAATTAGGCAGGATTAGTTGCTAGTAAGCATGGCAATTTGGCACAGTGAAAATGAAATCAAAGGGACCTAATTAGTCAGCAGATTGACTTTTTTTTCTTTTTTTTTATTTTTTTGGGGGGGGGGGGTTTCAAAGGAATATGATGCCTAACCTTTGAACAAAATGATGGTGGCACACAGTGATCTCCACAATTTCACCGACCCCACTTCGCAAAAATGCCCATGTTGTGCGGTGGCGGCCAGTAGGGAAAGGCGTGGCTTGTCATATCCCAGCAAAAATGTCATTATGGTTTGTTTGTTGATTTGTTTTTACTGTTGAAATGGGTGTTTTCTTGTTTAAAAATGCGTTGTATTAGTTGTTTAATTGGACTTTTTTTTAACTTAATGATTGCTCATATGCTTCAAAATAGTTACTTTCAAAAAAATAGATAGCTCCATGCTACTTTTTAAATATAAAAGTAATTAATTATTTAAATTAATAATATTTTAAATACTTATTATTTTTTTATTTTAATATACATATCCTAATTAATTATTTTAATATTTAACAACAATAAATAATATTAATATCAATATAATGAAATATTATAATTTTATTTTATTTACCAATAACAATAATCAATAGTTTAACAACATCAAATAATAAAAATAATTAGTAAAAGGTAAACTATACAGATTCTATATATCCTAGAACTAAAGACTCAACGATCTTGTTTTTCCGTGAACCAAGAAAAAAAAAAAACAGAGATTGGCTAGTAAAAATAATAATTAACAATGCTAATTTTTTTTAAAATGATAATGCTAGTTTTTTTAAAAAAATTTTATAACTATTTATAAATTATTGTTTTGAATATTAATAAGTATAATTATAAATTTCATTAGTGTCAGCTGTGCTTGTAAATTTTATTCATAAAATTTAATTGGGGATATTTCAAATTCTCAAACCAAACCCACTACCCCATTTTGGTTTTCAAACCTCGATCCACGCCACTAAACTAAACTAATGATGATCCTTGGGAGTGCCCCAGAGGAATCTTCCATTACACCTGTCAGTCTCGTCACACAGAACGAGGGATTAGAGAGGCATGCATCCAATCATATGGAATTGTTTGTGTCACCGACTGTACCAGAGTGGCTCGCCCGGCTAAGGGTAAGAGTTGACTTTCTAGCCAGTTAATTTGCCTTAAAACTTTTTGAATCACATCTCTAAAAATCAACGTGAACCAATGGGAAACCAAGAATCCTGCCAAGCGAAGCAGCCTTGGAGCGGGAAACATTGGGAGACGCCGGAAGCTTTGATTTTTCATGACTTGCTTTCTGACCAGACATGGCACGGAATAGGGTGAGAGTTTTTTTTAATAGTCACAGTCGATGCTGGGGTGGCAGCCCCAAAAAGTAGTAAATCATGGGCAAAAAATAAATGGGAAACTAGGGGCCCGGGGCCCATGGCGTGAGATCCATAACGCTTTCCACTTCTTGGAATCAACAGCCTGCACTATTCAGGGAGATAATCTTTCAACACAAAGCATGGACAAGCAAGGTGACATGGGATCACCTTGCCTCAATCCACACTTAGGCCTGAGCTTCTCTCTATGCTTGCCATTCCATAAGAGAGATATGTCAACGGAGGATCCACAATTCATAATAAGAGAAACAAATTTAGAGGGAAGATTTAAAGAGACCAGAATTTCCCCTAAAGAAACTCCAGTTAAACGGGTCGTAGGCTTTTTCAAGGATTATTTTCAGGGCCATGAAACCCCCATTGCCTTGCTTCTTTCTCCAAATCAAATTCATAGCTTCTTGTGCTACAATAATGTTGTCATGAGTCGTTCTACCTGGGATAAAGCTAGCTTGTAAAGGGCCAATGAGAGAGCTACTAAGCGTCCTTAGACGAGCAACAATGACCTTTGTGATGTTTTTGCAGATGAGATTATGTAAGGAGATAGGTCTGAATTGCGAAATATTTTCTGGATGTGCCACCTTTGGAATTAAGACAATAAACGTCTCATTCAAATCATCTGGAAGCCCCACTAGATGCCAATATTTTTGAAAGAAAATCGCCTGAAAGCCATCAGGTCCAAGTACCTTTTAAGCCTCTAAAGATTTAATTGCTGTAAACACTTCCTCCGAACTCCGCAACTCATCCGGGAAGTTTACCAACTTAGCAGCAATATATGGCTATAGAGCAGGAGGAGATGCCACTCGACTGTTTGCTAGTGGAGAAAATAATTTAACATGAATTCCCTCGCCTTGCACTTCAATTTCTCTAGCTTATTAACCCATTCATTAGCATCATCCTTAAGGGCAGGGGTGTGATTCTGTTGAGAAACCTAGTTCCCTTGTTATTCAAGCTACACTGAAGATGGATGAACCTATCATTTTTTGGTATTGTGCAAAGCACAGGAATCTATGGAAGACAAGCTTGAAGACTTGTCTTTTGTTGTAATTTTTTGGTTGATCTGTTATCTTAAAGGTTAAACAAGTATCCTATTTGAACCAATTATTATATTAGTCTAGTTTTATACCTTTGAGCTATAGTAGGAGTAGGTAAACAAGCTGTAACATGTTGAGAAACCACTTACTGGCAATTTTGTATAAGGTAGACCATGCCTTACGCAATCATTACAACTTGGTTTGTACACAAACTCCATATATAGGAGATGAAAATCAATGAAGATTAAGCTTCTTTCTCCTAAGTCCCTTAGTTTCTATTTCTGTTTTTTTTTTTTTTTTTCCTTTTGTAACTTTTGTTTCTTTAATAAGAACAACCTTCAAGTGGTATCATAGCATTTAAAATCACAAAAAGGGCCTTTAAAACGAAAAAAAAAAAAAAAAGAGAGAGAAGGAGCCTTCATAAGGCTTGAATGCTTCAGCTGCAAACACCATCGACTAGAAGAAAAAAAAAACAACAAAAAAAATAAATAAATGGCAAATAACTTTCCTACTTCAATACCTCCTATGTTCTCAAGTGAGAACTACCCTATATGTATAATGAAAATGAGGGCCTATCTCAAGGCTTTAGATCTCTAGAAAATATTAGAAACAAGAGATCAAGTTCATGACCTCCCTTAGAATCCAACTCTTGCTCAAATTAGGCACCATATTGAGGAGACTACTAAGGTTTTCAAACTTCTCATATGCATCCATGTTGTAATGTCTAATATGACTTTCACCAAAATTATGGCTTATGAAACAACCAAAGAGGTTTAGGATAAACTTCAGGAGGAGTTCTTTGGTAGTGATAGGACAAGGCATATTCAAATTCTCAAACTCAAAAAAAGAATTTGGAGCTCTCAAGATGAGGAAGGCAAAAACAATTAAGCAATATACAGATAGGCTCATGAAGACTATAAATTAGATTAGGCTATTTGAGGAGAAGTTTAATGATTAAAGGGTTGTTAAGAAAGTCCTAATATGCTTCCCTAAGAGATATAAGTCTAAGATTTCATCTTTAAAGAACTCAAAAGATCTTAGTAGGTTTACACTTGTTAAGCTTGTCAATGCACTATAGGCCCTTAAATTAAGAAGGCTGATTAGACAAAAGGAGGTTATAGAGGTTGCTCTTGTAGTTAGTAGGAAGGAAAAGGGTTACCCAAGTGGCTCAAAGTCTCAAAATGATAAGAAAGAGAAGGAGAAGAGAGAAGAGAGTGGAAAGTAGGCTAGAAAGAAGATGACCCAATAAACATTGTAAGAGAACCAACCATCTAGAAAGATATTGCTAGTTTAGGCCTAATATTCAATGCAACATCTATAAAAATAATTATAATAATAAGGCATATGACCAGAGTTTAGAAGAACATGTAGTCTAATCAAGGTGCTTTACCAAAGGCTTAAGTGAAGGAAGGGAATTAGGAGGAAAAGGTGTTGTTTGTGGCAACATATAATGATGCTTTAAAGATCATTGAGGCATGGTTGATAGATAGTGGATGCACCCATCACATGACCAATGATGTAAGTAGATTTAAGATATTGGATCAAAGCATTCATACCAAGGTCAAAATTGGCAATAGAGATCATCTCCAAGTCAAAGGACAAGAAGCAGTGGCTATTAACACCATAACATGTACAAAATATGTTTCTGATGTACTTTATGTACCTAAACTTGACCAAAACTTGTTAAGTGTTGGTCAATTAATGGAAAAGAAATATTCATTGTTGTTTAAAGATGAACATTGTGGAATACTTAACCTTTGTGGTCATGAGGTGCTTACTATAAAAATGAAAAATAAAAGGTTTTTTGTAAATTGACATGAAAACTTATTTATGGCATACAAAAGTGTTATAAATGATAGTGTCTTATGGCATAAAAGGCTAGGGCATTCTAGCTTCTCCTCATTAAAGCATATGTATATCTTAGCACTTGATGTACCAAGTTTAAATCCAAATGGTGCTATTTATGAGATTAGTCAAAAAGGCAAGCAGTCAAGGCATTCTTTTCCTCATGCTTAAGCTTTAAAAGCTTCAAAGAAACTATAATTCATCCACATTAACTAATGTGGACCAATGAGCTCATCCTCTCTAAATAAAAGCAAGTATTTCATCATATTCATTGATGATTATACCAAGTTTTAATAAATTTATTTCTTAAAATTTAAGTTAGATGTATCATAAGTGTTCTTCAAATTCAAAAGTTGGATTGAAAGACAAGTAAAATGCAACATCATCACCATTAGATTAGATAATGGATCTGACTACATGGCAAACAAGTTTAACAAGTTTTGTGAAGACTCGAACATACATCATCAGTTTATTGTTCCTTATACTCCACAACAAAATAAAGTTAGTGAGAGAAAAATTAGACCCATGATGGAAATGCTAAAAATTTTTGGGGCAAAAGTTGTGAATATAGCCAACTACCTTTTCAATAAACTCCTAACAAAAGCCTTAAAAGACATGACTCCATATAAAGCTTAGTATGGAGTCAAACCTTCCTTACAATACGTCAAAGTGTTTAGTTGTGTGTGTTACACCTTAATTCCTATAACAACAAGGAAGAAGCTTGATGAAAAGGCAAGCATTGGTGTCTTTGTTGGGTATAATAGTCAATTAAAAGGTATAAGGTCTTTGATATCAACCTTACAAAGGTAGTTGTAAGTAGAAATCTAAAATTTGTTGAAAAGGTAACATGAGTTTGGAATAAGAACCAAAGCTTATAAACCTAGTATGATCTCAGCTTAAGTCTTGATCCTTTACCATTTAAGAGTGAAACTCCACATGACCATGTCGCAAATTTTAATCATAAATCTATAAGAGGCACCAAACCCCTTACAAATATTTATGAAAGAGGCAATCTTGCAACTATAGAACCAACAAGCTACTCAAAATTTGTTCATATATCCAATTGGATTAAAGCTATGCAAAAGGAGTTTGATGTGATTCAAAAGAACCAAACATAGGAGCTAATGGATAGACCTTAACGTAAACATATAATTCGGGCCAAATGAGTTTATAGGATCAAGCAAAATGTAAATGAGACTATCAATAAGGTCTAGACTAGGCTAATAGCTAAGGGCTTTTTTTAATTATATAGAAATGATTATACAAAAACTTTTGCCCATATTGGAAGGCATGATACTATTAGATTACTCTTTGCTTTATCCGTTACAAAGGGATGAAAGGTCTATCAACTAGTTATAAAGGTAGCTTTTTTGAATGACACACTTGATAAGCAAATTTATGTTGAGCAAGCCTAAGGTTTTGAATTTAAGGGAGTTGAAAACAAAGTCTACCCCTTAAATAAATTCCTTTATAGGTTGAAACAAGCTCCTTTAGCATGGTATAGCAAAACAAATGCACATTTGCTTGAAACAAGAATTGACAAAAGAAAAAATGGTCACTTTGTATACAAGGTCAGATAGAGACTAGTTACTGATTATTTCTAATTATACAAATAACATCCTAGTCACTAGAAATAGTAAAGCCTTAATTAATGGGATACTTTTGACATGATAGACCTTAGAGAGATGAATTTTTTCCTTAGGATGGAAGTTTTGCAAACTCAGAATCACATCTTCATTAGTCAAACTAAGTATGTCATTGAATTACTTACAAAGTATAGCATAATTAGTTGCAAACTAATTCCAACCCCTTTCAACATAAGTGAGAAACTTTCCAAAAATGATGGAACTGAAAAGGCATATTGCATAGCTTACAAAATCCTAATTGGAAGTATGTTATATTTGATAGCAACAAGACCTAATATAATACATGCAACATGTCTTTTGTCAAGGTATATGTAGGTTCCTAGTTAAGCTCACTATAATGCAGCTAAAAGGATCTTAAGGTATATAAATGGGAGTATTGAATTTGGAATATGGTTTAAAAGGAAAGCTAAGGTCAAGTTAACTAAATTTTCAAACAGTGATTGGGTTGGGTGCTCAAATAACATGAAAAGCACCTCATGCTATCTCTTTTCCTTAGGATCTAGTATGTTTCCTAGAGCTCAAAAAGTAGGATGTGATTACTCAATCCACTACAAAAGCTGAGTTTGTAACTATTGCTATAATTGTAAATCATGTCATTTGGTTGAGGAAAATGTTGATTGATTTAAAACTAATCCAAGTTGAGCCTATTATGATCCAAGTGGACAATCAATCAACCACAGCAATATCAAAAAATCATATCTTCAGTAGGAGGACAAAGTACTTCAAAATAAAGTTTCATTTGATCGGAGATGTGTAATAAGAAGGGGAAATGAAGTTAGTCCATTGCAACTCAAAGGAGCAAACTGCAAACATCTTAACCAAAGCTTTGCTAAGGAATAAATTTGAGTACTTATGTTCTAAAATGGGCATGAACATCAAGGAACCTAAAGAGGAATGTTGAGAAAGCTAATTTCCTTGTTATTCGAGCTACACCAAAAATTGATGAGCATATCTTTTTTTGTGGTATTATGCAACTTAAAGTTATAGCATGAAAATCTATGGAAGGCAAGCTTGAAGACTTCTCTTTTGTTGTAATTTTTTGGTCAGTCTATTATCTTAAAGGCTAAACAAGTATCATATTTGAACCAATTATTGTATTAATTTAGTTTTATACCATTGAGTTATAATGAGAGTAGGTAAAAAAGTTGTAACATGTTAACAAACCACTTTTTAGACTTTGTTTACATGTAATTTTGTATAAGATAGCCAATGCTTTATGCAATTATCATAACTTAGTTTGCTCACAAACTCCAAATATTAGAGATAAAACTCAATGAAGATTAAGCATTTTTCCCCTAAGTCCCTCAATTTCTTTTTTTTTTTTTAATTCTTTTCTTTTCCTTCTACAACTTTTGGTTCCTCTATAAAAACAACCTTTAAATTCTTCCTTCTTCATTGAAAAGTGGAAGAATGGAAGATTTTGGTATTCTTATCACTTGGAAAAAGTTTTCTCCTTTATGATTTTTTGAACCAAAAAATTTCCTCCTTATCCACTAATTTATTGTATTAAGAGATTAGTCATGATTTAAGGTGCCACATTTTAATGGTGTCAAATGACATGAATTTTTTTTTTTAAATCACCCTAGCCTTTTTAAGAGATATCATTTCTTCCATAAAAAAATGTCATCAACAACAATCTTATTACATATTGCCACCACATGTTAGAGAAAAGAAAGTCCATTCAGAATTGAAAAAAATCAACAAGCTAATAAGTTCATACAAGGTCTTTAAAATGCTTATGCATCATCCACATTAACTCAAAGTGAAATGACTAAAGACCCTTATTGTTTGGAATGCAATCATAAAGCTAGAGAAGGAAGGGGGTACTAGTTCGAATTAATTCAAGATAGATGGCAAAGCTTAACTTGAGGAAATGCAAGTTGCCAAGATTTTAACATCAAGGCCCATCTAACCATTCTTTAATAATATAAGCACCACTTTGGCTATTCCACCATGTGTATTTAGAGTCCAATAACCCAAGATTAATAAGGTGGCAAGCCTCTACATGTTCTCAGAAGATCTTACACCTTTTAGCAGTCAAAAGAGAGTCCCCACATTTTTTCAAAAGATCAATCATATCATTGAAGTCCCTATGAAGAGCAAAATTGAAGCCATCTCATAACTTGTCTCTAATAACATCATTGAGATAGGCATAAATATACAAAAATAGCTATAAAGGCAACTAATTTTCTAACACTGTAGCATGGATAGCTTAGGTAGATTTATGCAAAATTTTGAGCTAAACTTTGGTAATGTCCTATAAAAGCCAAGCACCCTTGGAATATTCGCTAGAATCAACACAACATATCCCAACAAAGTTGAGAGTTAGAATAACATTTACTACCTTGGTAGCCTTAATGCAAGGCTTCAAAAAAGCTAAAATACAAGGTTTATATTAAAAGAGGAAGTCTTAGAGAGTTCAGGTAAATACCTTTTTATTAACACCTCTTAAATTCCAAGCCAAGACATCAATAGGGTATTAATGACAAAAGATAGTTCCTCTAAATTATGCTTAAGGAAATTACCCTACTTATATGATGCAAAAATTGTCATATTCCCCTTTTTTTGTTTTATAAAAAGAAATATCTTCATGCTCATGTTCAACAATAACAAGAAGGGAGTATGAATGGATATGGTTTGAGAGGCGAGCTTAAAAAGACATTTTAAGAGGACCTTTAAAAAGGCAAAAATTGAAGCAAGTGTTAAGCAGCCAGTGAGGGCCTAAACCCAATATGATCCTTAAGATGTTAAAAAGTAAAATGGTTGTTGTAAGGTAATGTTACGCACATTATTAGATTACATATTCCTTAGTAACTAATGATTCAAATTCATAAAGCCAAAAGAAGATAATGACACGTAAATACTTAAAGAATCCTCAATAAAGCCAATAATAGTTGCATTAGACAACAAGAGATTTTTGCTAATTTTTTACTTCCTAGATTTCACAACAAAAGACTATTTTTCTCTACTATACAAGGCATAGATTGATCTTGAAAATCTTCATTAGTATTCAAATTAATATTTTCCTTTCTTGATGGACTATCACATTCATTGGCTAAAGTCTCTCCATCATTATTGCTTGACTACCTCAAGCATAGGCAATAATACTAGGACAATTCTCTTTAACATGATCAACATAAACATATTCAAAATAAATCTAAGTAAGGCCCTCATTCAACCATAAGCATATTTCCTTCAATCTAGAGTTTGAAGAGCAAAGGCTTACACAAGTCAATCCAAACACATAATCAGGCAAATTTTCCTTATAATACAACAAGCGTGGAAGTAATGAACTTCACCAACCCTTTGAACAAGCAATCAATAATATTTAGAACATCATTATTTAAGCCAACATCTATTTAAGCCTTTCCCATACAATGGTATAATTAATTGTTGCAAACAAGGGACAAAAGTTTAGTGTACATTCATGAACCACCAAGTAATGTCTTATAATCACCCAAAGACTACAATAAAGAGTAGTGATCATTCACCAAATCCATTATATTCAACTTGCCTTTGGGCTTCTATAAGACTTTCAACTAGTTGCACAAGTGATTAAAACCAATAGAGCATTACCAAAGTTTAACAATAAGGGTGTTTAACCACAGTTCCTAAATAACCTTCTTTTTTGCTTTTGACAAATGAATATGGGTACACACATTTACGTAAGACACATAAATATTAGCCATGTTCTTTACACTCAAATTTGTTTCTTCTTCTTATTTTGACAAAGGTGCCAACAAGGAGGGTGGAGCTATACCCCAAACCTCAACCCAAAGTAAGGTCTTTGATTCCTTAAGATTGGCATCAACATTGTTAAGAGTACTAGTGTCAAGCAAAGAAACATTACCATATTAACTTTTCTTTTTTGTACTATAATCCAACAAATCTACTTCCTCAACAAACAACATGTATATAAGGTTTTTCTCTATCAAAGGGGGAGGGCGGAAGGGGAAGGAATTCAACCAAGTGAGAAAAACTTTTACACATGCTAGTCTCTATGATAATTTGATGTAGGTTTGATTTTAGGAGATTCTCTGTCAAAGGAGCATATACTAATAAAAATTTATTTATTTATTTCTTTTTACATTTAGTTATTTTTAATAAGTCATATATCTATTTAAATCGATTAGAATATATTTTATAACTTAGGTAAATTTTAAGGAAGTTTTAAATATTTATACTTTTAATAGGTAAATGATCTTTGTCACTTATTTAAAGTTTTTTACTGACTTAAAGATTTATATTGGAAAAGCATTTTTTAATAAAGTTGTAGTAGACAATTCAATTTTTTTAGATTGGGGTCATCAATTCAAATTTGAGTTCATTTTGGTCTTTAGACTTTGCTTCAAAGACATGATAGAAAACTAAAGCTCAAATTCTAATTAAAGTAGGATTCCTGTTTAAGTTTAGAGTATTTAAATAGATATAACTTGAGCTTTAGACACTCGAACTAGTAATTCAAAAACCTAAATTGAAGTTTACATTTATGCCTATAATTGTTATGAAAACATCTTAAACTCTAATTAGAGTAGTATTCATGTCCAAGGACTAAGTATTTAGATGGGTATAACTTAAACTTCAAACACCTAAATCAAGTGATTTAAAGGCCTAAATTGATGTTCACATTGATACCTATAATTGTTACAAAGATATCCAACTCCAAAACAATTGTTCAATGGTCTAAATATAACTGAAATTATTATAAAAATTATTATGGGTTAAACTAAGTTTGTCTTAATTTTTAGCTTATAACTTAGGCTATAAACCTTTATTTTAGACAAGACTTAATACATTAGAAAGTTAAAGGAGAGGACTACAACTTTGATAAAGAAAGAAAAACCATAATTTAGAATATATATATTCATGAATCAACTTGGAACTCATCACAAGAATTATGTCATAATTAAGAAAATGAGTTTATTGTAATTTTGAGAATTTTGGAGACTTTTTTGGAGTATGCTAGGGTTTTCTTGTGTTTACTATTTATATTTTTTTAGGTTATATAAAGGACCTTTTTAGCTATTAAAAAAAAAAAAAAGAAGGAGGAGGAGATAGACATACAAGGAGAAAAATACATATGGAGATCAGCAGATATAACTTTAGTAAAAATTTAATTTCTATTAAGTATGTGTTGTTAGGATTTTTCAATAGTTTTAGGTGATTTTAAAACTTTTGATATTTTAATGGAATATATTATTTGTTATGTTGTTTCCTTTGAGATTGTAATTATTTGAGTTATTCTGATTATATTGTTGAATAATTGTTATTTTAATTTATTTAGTTAAGACTATTAAATTAGTTAAATAATATTCAATTGCTAAAATTAGGAATTATGAAATATATTTATCTTATTTTGAATAACCAATTAGTAATTAATAGTAAAAGATTATGAATAAATTTTTATCATATTGTTATAAATAACTCAACTTAACTTAAACAATCTAACCTTGTATGATTATTGTTTGAATTAATATATTTTTCTAATTCATAAAGTTACCATTATATAACTTTAGAGAGATTATTCTAAGGGTATAATGATTAGGGTATAAGTCGAGAGTTTCTTATACCTAATATATATTTAAAGAAAATTTTGAGCAAATAAATTTATTATTATATATAGTTAATAATTTCAATAAAATTGAAATAATATTGTAGAAAAATAAAAATATCAAATATTATAATTATAAATAAATTTAAAACTTAAATATTGTGAATTAATATTTTTATAAATTATTTTAATTAATCAAATAATTTATTTTAATTGTTATAAAATTAAAATTTTACTCTTTTCATATTAGTATATTTAAATTTAATTATTTAATATTGAGATAATAGCAATTCTAATAAAATTGACCTTTATTTATCATCTTTTGTTGCATGATCAAGAATAAATTACTTGATATTTTTGTAGTCTTGACAACAACTACTAACCATCATAGTTGAGGAAGACGAGTTGTCTATGGAAGATTGGAGGTGGTTTTGGTGTCCTGATTCCACAACATATGAAAACTTTTCTTTGGCTTGCATGGAAAGGGAAGCTCCTTACCAATGCACAACGCTTACCCCATAACCTCACAAATAATGGTTTATGTGAATGTCGCAGTATACACTGGGAAAACTTGAAACATGTCTTATATGATTGTGTGTATGCAAAGAGAGTTTGGAAGATTATTTTTGAGCTGTTGGGATTTGAACATCCCATCTCCACTTCATTCAAAGCTAAGGTCAAGAGGGGGTGTGATTTGTACAACCTAACTACCTTGTGGGGTTGTTCTTTCCAAATCATATTTACTACGACCCTATGGCAACTTTGGAACTCGAGGAATAGTTGTATTTTTTTCTAATGATACAAGATCACTATTTATGATGGTGAAGGCAGTGCGGGCACAAGCCTGCGATACTTCGGATGCATGATCCACAAGTCTATCATGAAAGGGTAGATATTTATCCTATGCAAGTTTGCTTTATAAGCTGGAAGCCACCTAGCTCTTTGGCTTTAAGGATCAATGTTGATGGATGTGCAAAAGGGGCACATAAAATGGCAGGCTACAGTGGGTTAGTCAAGGATTTTTATGGTCAGTGGATCTTTGGCTTTTTGGGTTTTGCTAGCATCTCTATGGCCATTGGAGTGGAACTCCAGGCTATCTGTGGAGCCTTGCACCTTGCATGGCAGAGAGGGGTATTGTAATGTAACTGTGGACATTGATTCTCAACTTACTTTTACAAAAGCTCTCGGAGGAGGCATGGGAACAGAATGTTTGTGGCTTCGCCGTTTGCGGCCTGGGGAGTATTATTAAATATAGCATACTTTGTGAGAGGGGAATTATTGTACGAATTTTCTAGCTGACTTGGGTGCTCCAAGCATTGAGTCACTTCGCATTTGGGATAGACCACAATCGAAATTTAACAACAGTAATCAATAATAGATAAATTAAACAAATCCTATATATCCTAAAATTGAACACTACTAACCTTGTTTTTCCATGGAAAGAAAAAAAAAAAAAAAAGACTTACCACTAAAAATAATAATCAACAATATGTTTTTTTAAATAATAACGCTAGTTTTAAAATAAAATTTTGTAAATATATTTTTACTAATTATAAATTGCTATTTTGAATATCAATAAGTATAATTATGAATTTTTTTATAAATTTATTTTTGGATATTTCATATTCTTTTGCACAAAGTCACGAGAGTTCTTGTTCTTAATCCTATGCGTTCATATCCACAACCAAAAATCATTTCCCAAAAATAAAGATTCTCTCCAAAAAAAAAAAAAAAAAAAAGAAAAAATTATTGTGTAATGAAAATTATTCATCATTCTCTTTGTGCCATTCCAGCTGTTTGTCTGGGGAGGATTTGATTTGTTTTCTCAAATCATAATTAAAAATCGAGTAAAATAGATAAAGAATTAACAAATTCACTCTGGTGTTAGCATTTAATGTCTCTTTGACTTAGGAATTGAAAATCAAGATAACTTTGAAAAAGAAATTTTTTAAAATATATATATATATATATATATATATTAAAAATAGGATCAATTATTCAAGATCATGAATACTAATAATAGTTATATGGTTTTCTTTACATTCATAAATTTTCCATATTCTGAATAATTTTTTCGCTAATGCCAAGTATGCACCAAAAAAAAAAGACCATTGTATTAAATTTGTGTTTTAATGAATAGAAGAGGTAACATGTGAAGATAACGTTCAAGTCATCTTGCAAATTCCTCGTAATAAAAGGAACCAAAAACATTCTTAATAAAGTGAAATTAAAAGACTTGATGGACACAAATAAAAAAAATCACAATATAATTTATATCACATTAAAAAATTTATTATAATATAAATTTTGTATAAAAATTTACACTATTTTTATACAATTTCATCTTATCTGTGCCTACCTACCTATTATTTTCCAAATCAAAAATAACATTCCAATTCCACCCATGTCATAAAATTAATAAATAAGCAGAAAAAACAAGGAAAGAAACCAACTTTGGTTGGTACTTCATGCGAAAAAATACCCAAAGGTTCCTGCCAGCCATTCCTTTGCCTTTCTTGTAAGGGTTTCTTTCTCCCCCACAAGTAATCCTAGTTCAAAAAGCTTTGTGCTTTCTTCTTTGTTTATGCTGTTCTTTGTTTTGTATTTTTTTTTTTTTTTTTTTTTTTTAGTTTCCTCAGTTTCTTTACTTTGAAGGGACTCTTGGTGAGTTTTTCAGATCTGCAAATTTCAATCTTTTTTCATTATTGTCTTCATATGCATGCGTTTCTTTTGGGAATTTTATGGAAAATTTCTCTTTTATTGATATAAAGCAGTTTCTTTTGCTGCTGTTTTTGCGTCTAGCTTGGCTTTTTCTTGTGAAACTCTACTTATCGTTTTCTTATCTTTCTTCTCCACTCTTCCCCACCAAAAAAGGGTAGCCAGAAATAATTCTCACTTCTTCATTAGTTTGGATTTTGGGAGCGTTGTTATTTGTGTGCTGTTTAATTGAGCGTGGTGGGTGTTTTTGAAATTTAGTGGTTTTGACCTTTTTAATTGTTCTTACTCTAGTGATTGTTGTGTTTGGTGTTAATGTTCTGTTTGTTCGCCCTATTTGCTTTATGTATTGTGGGGTTATTATTTTAGATTTTAGCTCGCTGGCTGGTTGAATGACATTTTCAAACGACCAAATGTACCTCTAATTGTTTGCAGGTGCAGATTCGCTTGTAGCATGGAAGGAATCGTTGTTAGAAGAGTAATTCCTTCGGACAACAGTTGTCTTTTCAATGCTGTCGGGTAAATTTCTTAAGTTGCCGAAGCTTTTATGTTCATTTGTTTGTTGTTTGGTTGCGTGAGTTCTTTGGTTTACTTTCAAATCCTTACACTGCTCTCTTTTTGAAGTAAATCTTTAATAATTGCAGCTATGTTATGGACCATGACAAACACAGAGCTTCAGAATTGAGACAGGTTCTTCTCAATACTCTCATATTTTCCTGGCGATACACTAATAAGTTTTCCTCAAATAAGATGTAGATTGATTCTGTTGGGGTATATCCTGCAGAGATACTCGAATTGGATCAGTCATGGATTTCATAGTTTCATCATGAACCTAATTAATTACTTTCAACTATGTAAATTAATAGTTCAAACCACATTTAAAGGTAGGACCCTATTTTTAAGTATAGGAACTTTTGTACTAGAAATAATGGTATCTCCAATTATACTGGGATGTAAAATTATGAGACATTGATGAGGATTGTATTCTGTGATTACGATTCTACCATATATTTCTTTTTCATTCCGTCAAAAATCGATTTTATGTATAAACACTTATTATGATTCTACCATATATGTCCTTTTCGTATTACCATATTATACGTTTGGCTGTTTGGATTATTATAAATCTAGATATTATCAACCAATACTGTTACCAAAACTGGATAAAGGGACCGTTGCCTGCTGTTAGGAATTGCTACCGGAATGGCATTTCAAACGCATATGGGTTTTTTACACTCATGATGATAACCATAATTTTGGTAAATGGTATATAAACTCAAGTTCACTGAATCACAGACGTAAAACATTGGAGCAGATCAGACTTTACTGCTAACCTGTTTAATTATCCATAATTTTGGTAGTTGTTATATAAACTCAAGTCCATTAGCATCAGCTATCAGGGTTTATGGTACTTGCACATTACTGTTATCATTTGTCAAGAACAGTAATGCTATTCAACTTATAAATATTTCAGTGCAGAATTGAACCCTTGACTTATTGTCTTGTCTTTTTTTCTTTTTGGTAAGGTTATTGCTGCAGCAGTAGTCAGTGATCCAGCAAAATATAATGAGGCATTTCTTGGAATGCCAAATGAGCAGTATTTTGCTTGGATTCAAGACTCTGAGAAGTGGGGAGGTATGTTCAGTTTAATTTTCTGTTCTATTGAGTGCATGCTTCAATGTATAAAGAACTAAAATCAAAGCAAGATGAAACTATTCTGAACACAAAATGAATTCTCAAACAGTTTCCAGATGACACAGCTCTTCTGTGCAATCCTTCCTCTATAATATATTAACTTTCCTTTCCATGCAGATAGTAAGAGCATACCATATATATGTGTTTTTGTTTTAATGAGTTCTGGTATATGTGACTGGTTTTTTCAGTTTGCTTTAATGCTCCCTTCAGTGAGAATTGTAATAGAATTTCATAGTTAATTTTTTCTGTACTTGAACCTGCCTTGCTGGCATCCAGAATAAAGCATTATGTGTCAAAAAGTTGGAAAATTTTATCCTATTTGACCTTGGTATTCTGCCATCTGGGGGCATGTATAACATGTTACGTGAGCATCTGTTGTTCCCATATAGAACAAGTGACCACAGGTATTATTTTGTTATTTCAATAACGTTCCTTCTTTCATTCAGATCTTGAGTTCTTCAATCTTTTCTGAAGGTTTCTTTTGGTTGTTTCTCTGCCCTAAAAGGCTGTTGCCAACATTATATCTGTGTTATTGAACTTAAAAGGATTTATTTACTGTTTTGATTGTTTTTTTTTTGTGATCAAATCTAAATAAAAAGCTTATCCTTTGGTCAGGTCTAAATAAAAGCTTATCCCATGATCAAATATAAATAATAGCTTATCTCTTCATATGGACCACATTCTTTGAAATTAATGAAGCATAACGTTCTCAAAAATTTGTAATGTATATATACAATTCAAACGTATTGCTGCAAATGTCCTCAGGATTGTCTTTTCACCGTATTGAGCCAATGCTTTAAATCTGTTTTACTGATTTCCTTCTTGCTGCACTCTGGTAGGTGCCATTGAGCTTTCAATATTAGCTGATTATTACGGACGTGAAATTGCAGCATATGACATTCAAACTACTCGATGTGATTTGTATGGTCAGGTCAGTAACACTTGTATGTTCTATAATGAATTGAAATCTTGCCTATTTGTCATGAGTTAATGTTTCCTCTCATCATTTCATCCCTGGTTGCTTCTAACAGGACAGGAAGTATTCTGAAAGGGTCATGCTGATTTATGATGGGCTCCATTATGATGCTTTAGCTGTATGTTGCTTTTCCAATTTATCACGTTTTAATTTGATTTTTCTTTTTAACAATGTTTAATATTTAGCAAAGAGAAGATATAATCAAAACATGTGAGGAGTTGTTGCCCTCTGCAGGAGACCTTGTCAAATATAGTCCTAATAGTTTGTGCAAAAGGAACAAAGAGATTAAATTGCAACAATCTAGACAGATTAGTTGATCATGTAAGATAAATTTTTAAAAGTAAGGTGCTGTCATCAGAATAGTTGAATAGGCCAGAAATTTTTACTAATATTTGGCACATGCTCACCTGCGTTGTAATCCTGCATTCAATGATTCTGCTGTGCTTCCATTAGGAATTTTTGGTCATACATATTGATCTTGACATGCCTGTCAATGATTCATTTAAACAGATGTCTCCATCTGATGGGGCCCCAGAGGAGTTTGATCAGACTATATTTGCTGTGCAAAGGGACTGGACAATTGGGCCAGTCGAGGGGCTTGTTATCAACCTTGTTAAGGATCAGCAGAGGTAATGTCCAAGCTCTTGTTATTGAGATGCACTTCCTGCATTTTGTTCATCCTGCCCTGCATATGAGACCAGTTGAGTTGTCAAGCCCATAGTAGCCATGCTCTGCTTGGCAAGCATATGTTTCTAGAAGCAACAATCAGTGGACATGCCAAGACTTTTAGTAAACGGTCCACAACTCCAAAATCTGGAGATGCAAATGGTCATGTTGGAGATGGCCTTTTTATGGATAAATTGGTAAAGGAAGTCGGAAAACTTTGAATTAGTCGTTCATGTCTTTCTTACATTTTTATATTCAATTTGTTTCTGCATTACTTATATTTTTTTCTATTTTATTTGTTTTTTTTTTTTTTTCCAATATATCAGTAACTGTGTGGCTCTACTGAGAGTTTCTAACAATGTTATATACTGTTTCATTCTATTATTTGAAGGAAAAGAAGATACACTGATACTGCAAACTTCACTTTGCGCTGTGGGGTGTGCCAAATGGGAGTCGTTGGCCAGAAGGTTGGTTTATGTTAATGCTATTATGCTTTGCTCTTTTCTCGCTGATTTTATCCATCATTGCATAATTTTCTCAATTCTTCTTTTTGTGTTTTTCCTCCCCTTTTTCCGGTGTGCACTCAGGAGGCAGCTGAGCATGCTCAAGCCACAGGCCATGTGAACTTCCAAGAATATAGATGACAGAAATGGTGAGAATCAAAATAATGAGCACAGACCCCAGTCTTATTTTCTTGAGTTCCTTTAAACCAAAAGAACAAAAAATCAAGGGAAGAACTTTGGTTCATCAGATTGTTGTGCTAATAAGTTATTATTGTACTCAGTCGTTATATTGCTCTAGGTTGCATTCTTCAAAGAAAGAAATTGTTATAACGAAACTGATGATGTTTACTTTTCTGTTAAAAGCGGTATCAACCCCTGCCAGAAAACAGGGTAAGGTATTGCCACCAATAGACTAGAGCTTGAAACCCAAGCAAGGCCACCTGGACCATATTGCCGGCTTGTTTTTTCCCATGGTAAAGATCAAAATTATTTCAATCACCCCCGGCCAAATGGCGGAACAATTTTCAGTTTTCATTTTTCTTGGGCCTCCTTCCAATTTTTATTAGACTGATTCAGGTTCAACATTTCTAATCATGCACTAGGGGATGTCAGATGGTAAAAGTCTCTCTTTAGCAAATGTTTGAAATGATTTTGCAAATTATGCAGCAAGGCAGAGCAGTTTCCAACTTTCCATAACCCACCCTGCTAAAAGCATTGTGAAAAATCCATTTATATTAAATGGGTGCTGCATATTTTCCTTGGCCTTTATAATGAAACTAATTATTTTGATCTGACTTTACCAGTAATATCAATGGCAAGTTATGCATCACTAGATCTAGAACTTCTGTTTAAGTACATGACGCAATTGGACTTTTTGATTTTCCATCGTTGCTTCCAAGAGCTTTGCCTTTAAACTCTGTTTCTGAGAACCTCGGGCCCATTCGATGCAACCTTTCATTCCTTGAGATATGCGAGGATTCCCAGATTCTGGAGAACTCCACTGCTCCAACAAATCCGGAGGGCTTAGCTTGCCTTCGGCAGACCCCTTATCTGGTGATAAAATGTCCCCATTAGATTTCCTTCCATTTGAAAGCCTGCCATTCATTTCATCAACGGAGATCACCTTGTTATTCCCATTATTCGGGCATGATTTCCAGAGCCTTGTAATGGATGAGACCTTCATCTGCTTTGTTGGCACAGAGCAAAGTCCACTGGTTTGAGTAATAGAAGTTTCATTACATCCATTTTCTTCCCATTCTGTTCCACTCCCTGAGACATTACTGTTCCGGTGATTCTTATTAACAGATGCGGCACTCCCTTCTGGTGAGTAAATTGATCCTTGATCCTCAGGATGGCTCACAGTTTCCCAGCCACTCTCATCATCCTCTATGCCATTCTGGTCACCACATGCATGGAATTCCCTGTGACCATTCTTGTCAATCAATTTGCCTTCAGGACTCATGGCATGAATCTTTGAGGGATGACTTGCAGGACTGTAGGCTGCACACAGTTCAATCTCCCTCTCATTGGGCTCACCAAGATTAGCATCTTCAAGAATACAGAAAATATCATCTGGGTGTAAGGGCTCATACTTGAATTCCTTCATGTCCTGAATATTAACCAAGGCAGTAGACTGCATAAGTAATTCTGCTTGTCTTGCTTCCTTCCATTCTAAATTTGCTCTTCTTGGCCTTAGAAAAGATTCTAAATCAGCAATAAGCTTGTTCATCTGAGAGTACTTCTCTTCAAGGGCCACCTTGGCATCAACCAGCTTCATTTGAACACGTTCTTCACGCCAAACCTCAGCCATCTGCAACATCCTCCTCTCCTCATCCACTTCCTCCCGCAGTTTCATTGAATCCCTCTTTAAGGCTTCAACTTCAGCTTTGTCTTCTCCAATTTCCTTAGCAAGTTCATCACATACTTCCTCAATCAATTCTCTTGCCTTCCTCTCCTTCTCATAGTCCTGCATGTATCGCTTGGCTGACACCTTTGCATCAGCCAACTCATTAACCAATTTGGAATTCATTATCTCCAATCTTTGATGATTTTTCCTTTCACAGTTTAAATCAGATTTAACATCATCAATAAATGCTCGGATTTTCTCATGCTCTCTGCTCCTCCAGGCAGCCCTTTCCTCACTAACTTTCTTTAAGAAATACCCCAATTTCTTTTTTGAGCAATGACGCTCAGTCTCCAGCTCTTGAATGCGCACTCGAGCCTGCTCTAGTTCAGCTTCAAGTGCAGAGACCAAAGATCCAGCACTTAGTTGTTGATTGAGACATTTCATGTGGCTGTAAATCTGACATGCCTCATTTGATGCTCCCAAGCAGACAGGATCCCACTTAGTTGCACCCTCCATTACAGGATTGGAAAACTGAAATGAAGGTTCCATCTAAAATAGAAAACAGGTCCATAATTAGACAAATACTTGAAGAGAGAAAATTGGTGGTGGAAGGTGGAGCATTGAGAAACATGGATCTGGAGGGGGTATCATGTGATATAACTATAACTGTGGAATTATGGAAAAACAGGTTCTGCCACCCTTCTGCTTCAGATATCAGTATCCTAATGCTTTCATTGGCCAACCATGGCCAAAACAGCTTGTATTGTCCATGGAACAGAATTTTTGGCTTTTTTTTTTCATTAAAATGGCAATAATATAAGCCATGTACAAGGGCCAGGAATATGTATATTCTTGCTGAGCTAGGTAAGGGAGAGGAGAACTAGATCAGAAAAGGAGTCGGGTTCGGGGTTTACAGTCTGCTCTTCCCAAATCCAAAAGCCAAAAAGCAAGAACTTGGCAACTCTCTAACTCGATCAGTCAGCAAAAACAAATAAAAAAAATTATGATCAGACAACAATATCTGAACTGCAGAATATTGCAATAAAAAAATCAGTATTTTAGCTGATTACTGCTTGCCATCCCCTTATAGCATCCTCGTGTAGACTTGGCTAAATTTTAGGATTCTCCAAAGCAGAAAAGCGAAGCTAGACGCAAATTTAACCAAAGTTATGGCACATTTGGATACAAATGCATAACAGAACAAGTAACTTTGTATATATGGGAGATTAATAAATTATTGCAATCCTCCAAAATCCAATGATATGTCATAGGGACAGAGCATTCAATAGTTGTTTTCCCACAGCACATATGTCAGGTGAGCAAGATGACAACCACAAGCATCATACTTCAGTCTACTTTTATAACCACCAGTTACAAGTATCAACATGGAACAGGTCATCTATGACAGACAATTCAGTTAAAGAACTACAGAAACCAACATACCTTATAGAAAAATCTGTTCTTCATGCCAGAGACAGCAGCAGGGCTCTCCGCCAGATCCTTTGTTTCATATTTCACACCGTGACCAGGTAAAAAGGAGATCGCCAAATGATGAACACCCAGCTGCAGAAATGAACATGTTAAAACTAAAAGCCTCTTCATTCCACTGATCATATTCCGCGTGGCTAAAGTGCCATCTAACAATCAAATTCCTCTTAAATGCATTCCCAACCTTTACAACCAAATTTCCAGGAAGCTCTATGATTTAGACACCAAACGTAAATTGTCAACATCCTCTAAATCTATAGTATTACTCAAGTCCAAAACTTGAATGCACCGACCAACCAAGCTCCCCTAAAGGCTATTAAAGCTAAGCATGGAAAACCGGATTGCAATTAAATACAAAGACCAACTTGAGAAATCAGGCCAAAGAGGCAAAAGGTTCTGAAATTGAAAGTCCAAGCTTACTAACTTTATCAGTTGAAACCTGCAAATCACATTTCTTGATCAATTAGTCCACTACAAGAAGACAAGCTACTATTCATTTTGATGTTAAGAGGCACTAAATTACTACAGGAATAATTACATTACCATTACAGGATTATTATCAGCGTCATAATCATGAGTCAACCTCAAACTAAAACTTCAAAATTAAGCAATAAACCCAATCATAGAAACAAACTAATATCAATCAAATCACAATCAACGAGCACTTTAACCCAATAATCAACAAAATCTAATGAAACCGATACAGCCACACAGCCCATTTATTCATTTCCTGTTGGGAAAAATGTACAGAGAACACCCCCCTTCCCCCCAAAAAGAAAAAAAAAAAAACACACAATTTCCTTATGTCAACGCTCATTTCTCATCTCTATTACAAAAAGTAACAGATCTTTCAAAAAACATAGTCATAAAACTCAATCAAACCCGAAATAAGAAAGTGCAGAGCAGAAGATCACCTGAGACCTCGACGGACCCTTCCTCCTTCTCCCCCCACCTCTCGCAGCCACCGTCTCGGGCAACTGCAACCGCCACAATCCAGCCGCGATCTTCCTGGCCGAAACCGTCCTCGCGCTTCTCCGGCGAGCTCTCCGGCCACCATTATCCTCATCCTCGTCACCTCCTCCAGCGTTTGGCTCTCTATCCTTAACCTTCCACTTCAACAATGGCGTCTGGGGCCGGCTTCGCCTCCCAGTCGAGCCTTCAGCTTTCCTCGCCCGGGTCAGGCTCGGGTTTCGGGACCTGTGCCGAGGCTTGAGAGGAGAATACTTGGGATCTGGGTCAGTACGTGGCAAGTGTGGGTTTAGAGGTTTGGAAGATACAGTCATTCCTGGAAACCTCGCCGTGAAATTCAAGTTTCCGGTGATCTTCATTGCTCTTGCGGGCAATCGGCCATTTAGACACAAACTAACAACAACAACAATAAAAATAAAAATAAAAAAATCAAAGCTTTCAGGCACACAGACAGAGACAGAGCTCGCGAGTTATGTTGTGTGTGCTCTTGCGTGCTTGTATGTCTGTGTTATTACTGTGCTGTGTCAAAGAGAAAGTACAGGGAGAGAGCTGAAGAAAGCGACGTAGAGAGAGAGAGAGAGAGAGAGAGATACGTATCCGTAGAGAGAGGTTACATGCGAACGAGTCATTTCATTATTTGGATAACTCAAAGATTAATCCTCTGATCTTTGTAGTATGATTTGTTTTATACACATTTGAAAGTAAGAAAATTCACAAAAAAAGATCACGAGTTACACGTGTTAATTTTTGATTGGTCGGATTTAGGGACATGTCATAAAATTGGGTAGATCTAAACGTTACCTTATTGTTGGTTGAAACAGTGGAACGACGTCGCATTGTCATGAGGAGGGACGATGTTGATATATTCAAACACAACGTGGTCCAAATCGCTGTCCTCCCTCTTGTTCTTAAAAGAGCTTCTCGGATTGGGACTCTGATTTTTTTTTTTAAAAAAAATTTTCATTTTTATAGAAGTTCAAAATAAATAAAAAAAAAAATGTCGGGAATCTTTTATTTAACCACTTTTTATATTTCTGTGTTCAAGGTATAATTCATCGCCCGAAATGCGGATTATGATATTACTCGTTTTTTTATATATATAAATAAATAAATAAAAAGAAAACAAAATTTATTCAAATTATTGTGACTTCTTTCACAGATCTATGCGCTGTTATCAATTCTGCATTATTTAGACCATAGAGAGAAAAGCATCCGAGGGAAAATTCCACGTGGAACGCATAAATGATTCAATGTGCCCGAATCCAACTTGTGCTCTCTGCAACGCCTCACAAATGCGCTTTACATGGTGCGTGGCATTGTATGCTGCTGCATGGCCTTAACTTGATTCGTGAGCCAATGATTAATATTACTGTCTTTGACCAAAACAAAAAAAAAAAAAAAAAAAAAGATTTGGTCTTTTTTTTTAAAATCTATTTGTGCATTATTGTGCTTTAAATTTTAAAAAATAAAATAAGAAAATTATGTAGAGAAGATACATTTAATTTTATGTAAAATTTTAATGAAAAATTAAATTCATATTTTTTAGTAGAAAGAACGATTTTTCTTTATGAAAATCGAGGTGGGATTTATACAGTTTCTCTTGGTAACTTGGAAGGAAGGTGCTGTCACTTGCCACCCAATAGGCAGACATGTCTTTGTCTTGCTGTCACAGGTGAGCCCATCAATACGGCCGTCTGGCGGGCAATTAATACAACCAAATTTTGATGCCTTATAATTGTACCGAAGACTTCATCCTCGCCGTGACTTCTGCGGTTTGACATTGAGCCTGAAAATCTGTGTATTTCTTTCTTTTTTTTTTAAAACAAGGGTCTGTTGAGATGTAGTCAAATTTGTATAGATCAAATCGGATGTTGCTGAATTTATTGTATTTGTTATATTATTGTTATAATAGCTATTAGTTGAAAAAACAAAAGGGTGTTTTGTTTGTTACATGATTTATTAAAAATTATAAATGTTATTTTATTAAATATTAAAATTGTTAATTTTGCTCAATCTGAAGAAAACTATGCAGAAGCTTTACAGAATTATTAAGAAAAATTACCAATTTTTAATTATTAGTCATAACTTGAGCAATTAATCACCTGTTGTTGCTCATCAATATCAATTGAACTAATGAACAAAGTAACAAACATAGATCGGTAGTGCTTAACTATAAATAAAACAAAGACAAAGTCCTACCAACTTACTTTTTAATTTTAAGCAGACTGCTAACTTTGTCAAGATGCTTAAAAATGAAATTTTCCTTAGCCCGGTTTGGTCACATGAAAGTAACATTCTTTAATGAAGCCGTGCACTGGCCTCGGGTCATGAGCACCACGCTAATGTGTGTACCAACCATCATGGGCACCTTCACCTTCAGAAACAATGAACTCATTAAAAGAGGCCACACCAGAAAGGTTACAAGAATCTCATGAATTCACTTCTTTTGGCTTCCTTTCTTTTTTATGTAGACATTAAAATGAGTGATGGGGATTGCGTACTCTGTTCACAATTCAGCATTGAAATAAAAAGCCAGACTGGGTCCATCCAGGCAACAAAACCTAAGAACATGATGTTGATTATAATATAGGTGCGATTAGGCATCCACGTTGTGTTGAATTCCAAATTCATAATCACGTATATATTTCCTGGCATGAAGTGGCACTATTGACTCAGATTAATGGTGCAATTAGACAGAAGTAATCCGTATCTTGTAATGAACTATTCAGTTTAATTTGTTTTCTAACAAAGTCAATGAAACTAACTAGCCAACGACCATTTTGTCTTGGATGGGAAGACAAGATGGGCTTCCTTTAGTTCATTTCCTTTCTCTACTAGCTCTCTCTCTCTCTCTCTCTCTCTCTATTTTTCCTTTTTGGATCAACGATGGGATAATTTCAGCTTTAAAAAAAAAAAAAAAAAAACCATGAAATGGGCTTCTTTCATTTTAAACAGGACTACTTCCTTTATGGTCAAACAGGCTCAGAACTAAATAGAAAACACTTGATGACCATGGACTGTAGCCCACGAAGTTCTGTTCCAATAATAATAATAATAATAAGATAAGGAAAGATACGGATTGGGAGTGAGAGGAATTAAAGACACTGAATTTAGTATTGGAAATTAAAAAAAAAAAAAATGTTTGAAGATTACGATACAGTGGTCTTGAGTTGAATTCGGCATACCTCACCTGATGATGACTCAGGCAGTCAAACTGATACAACAATCGACTTGAACAGTTGAGATTCACGTTGCTATAGCCAATATATTATTAAGCACAAAACCCAAAGTTAAAGTTTCCAATTTGAATTTCATCATTGCGTACACGTGCAAAAAGATAATCATGAACATGATTGGATTACAATTCCAAGTCATTGTTTGATGAACTCCTTTTCTTCCCCCTGGCAATCAGATCTTGACTCAAATTCGTTGAATGTTTCAACCCTTTATCTTTATAATTGTGTCACTTTTGGATGATGATGCATCGTTTGTCTTTCATAATGTCAGCAATTCGGAAAATGGCAACGCAAAGCAATGAATGGATAAGAAAAAGAATTGATGGCAACTGACGGGGAAGGGAGAAAGACGTCCTGATTGTGAATTAACGTCCCCGTGCATACAAGGAACTCTGAAATTTCAACAATTAGATGTATAAAATAAAATTAAATACGTCCACGAAATTTAAAAAAAGAAGAAGAAGAAGAAGAAGAAGAAGAAGAAGAAGGGGCCAGTCACCAAAGGGCGGCTTGTGGCTGATGCAAAGTTTCGAATCTCAAGCAGCCTGATAAACTAAATCATTTTTCTTAATATAGATTCTCTAACTTAATTAAGACATGTTTTTTATGTTGATAAATCTTAATTAAAAAAAAATAAAACGTTTAACAGTCTAGTTACAAATGAATGGTTTCTCGAGCTACGATGGTGCATAGACAAGAAAGTATAATTCAAATTAAACTAGACATGGTCAAGTACATGGTTGAAATATTATATATCAATAATAATAATAATATGGAGGGAAAGTTAGAGAGAAAATTTCTTCTTATTCTTAACTAAATTATTAGTGACGTAACCAAAATTATTCCTATAATTGTTTAAATATAATTGTTAAAAATATAATTATTATATATAATTATAAAGTTAATAATTAAGATCAAAAATTATTTTCTATTCTTATTTTGCCTATTTTTGTATCAATTATATAATTCATTTTCATTTTACAAAATATTCAAAATGTATTTAATTATTAAAAAAAATAAACTTAATTGTCACTCACACATATTTATTAGAATTAGTAAATTAATTAGTACTATAATAGAAACTCTCTTTAATTGTAGAGAAAAAGATTATCTTTAATTGTAGAGGAAAAAGGTTATGTGTTATCATTATTTAATATAATTTTTATTAGAAATAATAACTTTTTTTTTTCATATATATCGCTGTAACTATTTCCTCTCTAATATCTATCATTACTCCTTATGTTACTCGAAATCGTTCCAAGAACACAGCAACCCAAACGCCACTCTTACTCATTAGTCTTTGTATCACATCCTCTCTATTACTACCTCTTAGTTATTGTGAATCAAAGAAAATAGAAAAAAGATATATTTTTAATTTTATACTTTATTATGTCGTGATAATTTTTTTTATTAAAAATTAATGTCAAAAATAAATATATTTTTTAAAAAAATTATATTATATTTATTTATAAAATAATATTTATTTTATATTTTACAAATAATTTTAAAAAAAACTTATACATAAGATAATAACCTAAAAACTTAAATTTGATATAAAAAGTTTGATATAATCTCAATAATATACTTAACCTTGACTCAAAATTTTTTGACATTTTTAAAATTTTAAACAATTTTTTTAAAATTCCTCTTTTTCATCAAATTGCATCTAAAAGAGTTTTCTTTATTATTCTCTCATTTTTTGCTAAAAATTGTTAAATTAATCAGATTAATATTATTTTTATTATCTTACTATTTGAAATGTATATCAATAGAAATATTTGTTATATCTTAAGTGGATAGTTACTATAACCGATTGCACCAATATATTGTATGTAAGGGCAAAAACTATCCTTAAAAATAATGTCAAGCACGTCTCAAATATTATATCCTTCTTATTCATTTAATTTCATTTACATTCATATTCTATTTATTTTCTTTATTATTTCAACAATTTTAAAGATAATTTTCTTATTTTACTATTGTGGATACAAGAACTAATCAACCTACTTTTGTTTTTTCTTCAAGCTTGACCAATTCTTCTTGCTTCCAAGTTCTTGTCATATACTTCCAAAATCTAAATTTTTACTAATTCACATTTTAAATACTAATAAGAAAGTTTTTTTTTTTTCTACTCTAGATGTGTTAGGGATTATTTATGCACTTTATGAACCAAAGCCAAAATATAGTTCTAAAAACTATAATAGAATACTTCATGTTTGGGAATAAGCTAACAAAATTTCTCATTACACTATTTTTAATATACTTTCTAATGACTTTGTGATATTTACTACTCTTCCAAGGAAGCCAAAGAAATATTAGAAAAGTAAACAAAAAGTATAAAGTCAAGGATACTGGTGCTAAAAGATTTACAATTACTAACCATTTGCATTTTTAAATGATGAAAGAAAAAAAGTATTCAATATTAGGTTAATGAGTATCATAAGTTACTGGATAACTTAAAGAATAAGAACATCGAGTTATTAAAGGATTATGATAGGTTGTCTTATCAAAAAAAATTTAAAATCTTATAACTCAAGTATAAGTGGAAGCACATGTCATTATAGGTTTTTATTGTGCTTATCTTGATTAAGGACAAGAATTAAACACAATTGAAAGAAGTAAAGATGAAAGAGATAGCTTCATAGGAAATTTCATATAACATAAGAACGGTGAAAAAAGAGGGAAAAACAAAAACCACTATAGTCGTCATCACCATCATGATACAAAAAGATATGATAAGTTCAAGACCAATAAGCCAACCTTCAAGAAGAAAAATGTTTACTATTTATGTGAAAAACGTAAACATTATGTCCCTTAACACATGCATAGGAAAGGGAATGACATACATATCAAACTAAATGTCAATATGGTAGAAGTAAATGATATCATTATTATTATTATTTCCCAAGTCAACATTACCACTAATCCAAAAAAAGTGGATAATAGGTTTTGGTGCTATAAAGCACATCTGTAAGAACAATAGTACATTTACCTCTTACACAGTAATAACAAATGAAAAAATTGTCTTCATTGAAGATTCAAAAATAATACATATCTTAGAGATTCACATTAATCTAATTTCTATATCCTTATAGAAAAAGGTTGGAGTGAAAATCTCCTTTTAATTTGATAAAGTTGTCATAACTAAGAATGATGTATTTATGAGTAAACACTATTGTAACCTATAATTTTTCATTTTAAATATACTTGGTATTATTAATAATAAAAAATACATTTATTTCATTAACTTATATTATTAACTTCTATGATTTATAGCATGTTTGATTAAGATATGTAAATGATTCTTATATTTTAAAGTTGAAATAACTTGGTTTTATTGAAAATATATGTTATGATATGGATAATGAGGTTTTGTGTGGATGCTAAATTAGCCAAGAAAAATTACTTATAAGTTTAATAAGAAACCAAATTATTTAGTTTAGTCCATTATGATTTGAGAGCTTTGAATATCACTATGATTAGAGGTGACAAACGATTTTATATGACTTTCATAGATGACTATTTTAGATACACTATAATTTTCTTGTTATGAGACAAAGATAAAGTGTATGATGTGTTTATCAAGAATAAAAGTGAAGTAAAAAAACCAAATAGGTAAGAAGATAAAGAAATATAAATCAGATAAGGGAAGAGAGCTTGGTTCTCAACTATTGTCAGGTTTCTATGAAAAAGTGGGCATTATTCATAAAGTCACATCTCCTTACTAAAGTTAAATGGTGTAGCAAAAAGAAAAAACTATAACTTTGAAAGTGATGATGAATGTTACACTAGTTAGTTCTAGTCTCATAATAATTTGTAAAGAAAGACAATACTTTTATATATTATTTGTAGAATATGATTACATATAAGACAACAGGTAAGATTTCATATAAATTATGGAAGAGGTACTCTTCTAATATGAGTTATTTAAAAGTGTGAGATGTTTTACTAAATTACTTTGCATAAATTAAAAAAGAAGAGGAAAAGAGATTATAAGATCTCGAATTACATTTTAATAGGTTATGCAGATCAAAGTATTGCTTATCATTTTCTTATTATTAAGAGTAATGTTATTGATGTTAATATTATTATTGAGACAAAGAATGTATAATTTTTTGAACATATATTTTCGATGAAAAAAGAATTAACACAATCACATACTCTTATAATTGAGATAGAAAAGAGAATTCTTTATTAAATGTCCTAAATTAGAATTAAGGAGAAGTAAGAGACAAAGAGTAGAAAAGATCATTGGTAACAAGTTTTATACTATAATAGTAAACAATGATCCTTTAGCTTATTTTCAAATAGTATCCTTTAGTGATTTTAGTATATGAATAAAAATCATATAAAGTGAGATTGATTCTTTGAATCATAAATGTGCATAAGAACTAATAGATTTACTTATAATAGCTAAACTTATAGGCTACAAATGAATCTTTAAAAATTATATATATATATATATATATATATATATATATATATATATATGGATCTATTGATAAGTACAATGCTACACTTATAGTAAAAAGGTATATACAAAAGAAGGATATTAATTATTTTAATACATTTACTCTTGTTATTAGAATTGCATCTATTAGGTGTTATTTACATTAACATTTATTTACAAGCTTATTGTTCACCAAATGGATGTAAAAACTGTTTTCTTGTATAGTGATCTTAATGAAAAAATTTAAATGTCACAACTTGAGGTTGTAAAATTCTTAGTTAAAAAATAAGTTTTAAAGTTTATTAAATTTTGGTTTAGATTAAAACAAATATATAAAAAAAATTAATGCAATTTTTATCTTTAATGGTTTTTCTACTATTAGTATTAATAAATGTATTTATATAAAAATTGAGAATAACAATTGTGTTATTATATATTTGTATATTGATGATATATTTATCTTTTACTCTAGTTTAGAAGAAATAATTTATTACTTAACTACTACTTACATCATATTTTGACATGAATAATTTAGGAGAAAAAAAATGTCATTATAAAAGTAAAAAATTCTAGAACTCTTAATGGTATATTTATATCATAAAAGTATTATGTAAAAACACTTTTTAAGAAATATGAATATTTGAATGTAAAATAGTTTCTACTTTTGTTTAATGCAAATATGCATTTACTATGACACAATAATGATTTTATATTTCAATTTAAGTGCACTCAAATTATTTACAGTTTAATGCATCTAATGAATTTTATGTATCATAATATTACATATACTATGTGTAAATTAAGTAAATATATACATAATCTAAGTTATAATCATTGAAATATTTTAATAAGAATTTTGAGATATTTAAGAGGTAGTATGAATGATGGTATTTTCTATAATGAATTTCTCATGATACAAGAAGGGTATAACAACGTTAATTGGATCTCTAATTTGGATGAGATGAAAATTCACAAGTAACTATGTATTTACCCTTAAAAGTAGAACAGTAACTTAAAAGTCTATTAAACAAACAATTATTACTCACCTCACCATTGAAGTCCAGTTTATATCCTTTGAAATGACTAGTATGAATGTAATTGGCTAAGAAACTTTATGGTATATATCATTATCAACAAAGTAAACACTATTAGTGTTAATGCATTATGATATCTAAGTCACTATTACTCAAATAAAGAGCAAGTCATGTAATGAAAGAAATATGCATGTTTGTCTAAAATATAAATTAGTAAAGTAGTTATTGAATAATGAAGTAATATCACTTGATTTCATAAGGTTATAAATGAATGCAATTGATCCTTTAACTGAATCATTAGGCAGAAAGTTAGTGGAAAATATATTGAGAGAAATAAAACTAATGCATATAAATTATAATTAAGAATGAAGAAAACTCAACTTATGTGATAAAAGATCCTTTGAAGTGAGTTTATAAGGGTAATAACAAGTTACTAATTAACATTATATACATTATCAAAATTGTAAAATTCCTTTTATGATGTAGATAATGTAATAATTTTAATGTTTAAAGTTAAATTATACTTTTAATGAATTTTATAGTCCTTATGAATAATGTATTATTAGAAAACATACTCTCAATTATATGAAAGTAAAGTGAAATCACTCCTATAAGACTTTAGGTAAGATCTTTATAAATCTCATAAAAATAAATTAGGCAAATGCAACACCTACTGCATCAAGCAATAGGATTTCAAAAAATATAAAATGAAGGTAAGTTTACTATTATTCATTAAGAAGTTATAATTCATAATAAATTTTATTTCACTATCTTTTTGAATATCAAAATGTGTACATCCTAATATTTGGTTCATAAATTGAAAAGTATCAAAAATGATATATTATCTACTTATTGGTTAATTCAACAAAATTTAACTTTTTAAAATATGTAAAAAAATATTAGAAAATAAATATATCTTAAAAAACTTATATTCTAAATAAAAGAATAAAAAGTCTTATTATACTTATTTATAAAATAATATTTATTTTATATTTTATAAAATCAAAATGACTTAAGAAAAGTTTCACTTATAAGAGAATAACCCAAAAGCTTAGGCCTATTACAAGAGATTCAATGTCGACTTAAGAAAAGTTTCACTTATAAGAGAATAACCAAAAGCTTAGGCCTATTACAAGAGATTCAATGTGGTCCTATGCAATGGATTACCCACAACTAAAATTTTTTTAATACATTTCAGATTATATTAATCAAACTAGTCTTTTTTTTATTAGTTATTATCTATTAAAAAATTAATTATTATAATAATAAAATTATTCATTATTATTTTTATTTTTAATATTTATTTTTATAAAATATTAGATAAAAAAAATATAAAAAATATATATATTTCTTCTTCTTCGTTAGCTTGAAAGACTTTCTTGCTTACTTTCTCTCTTTTTTTTTTTTTTTTATATTTTGGTATTAAAATTATTAAATTAATTAAATTAATATTATTTCTTTTATCTCACTTTATGAAACAAATTAATAGGAATGCTTATTGTAAATTGCGAGGGTATCTACTATAATTTACTATACTAAAATATCATCTATAAGAATGAAAATAATTTTTAATAATATTATTAAACACATCTTAAATATTATATTTTTTATTTAATTTAATTTCATTTATATCGATATTCTGGTTATTTTCTCTATTTTTTCAACAATCAGTACTTCTTGTTCTACTGATTTATGGGATGTAAGAATTGGAGAATCCGAGCCCTTTTGTAAGAGTACTCAAAGCGTTTTGGCGGTTTCCTTTCTGTTTTGCGGAACACCAAACAGTAAAATATCTTTTGTTAATTCTTGCATTGTTGCAATTATTAATTTCCTGATCAATGTTTTTTCCGTTACAGGTTGCTCACCTTAGTGGCCACATGGTTGAAATAGATAAAGCCTGAAATTCCTTGACATGATTCCTATGTTGTATTTGCTACCTGATGACATTTTTTGACTAACAATAAAGAATTACTCCGAGGAATACCCAAAGCTTGACATACGAAAAGCATCCACCCCAGAAAGAAATTCAGAATAACGCACATAGAAGGGTATCGAATTCCAAGATGGCATTAAAAAATTGCTGAAAGGACTTCCGGAGCTGTTTGGTGGCGTAAAGCAAAGAAAAAGGACATTATAGTTGAGAGGTAATGCCACCGCCTTTGGGAGAAGTCATCAACTTTGAGGAATGGGGTTTCAGTGAGGTATGCTGGGGTACCGAGGGATGGTTCATAGGTATTGAGTTAGCACTAGATGTGGTTGTGACAATTTCTAAATAGATTCGTTAATTAATTAAAAATCGTTCAGAATAAGGTACAATCACACTCAACTCAACATTTTTTTTTATATACAATTAAGCTGTAGGTCTGAACGCAATGGCAGGGGCCTTGCCACGTTTAAAGAGCCCACAAAGGAGGCGAAGCATCGACTTGGATCTTTTCGTCAGGCTGGCAGTAAAAGTGTCTGCAGATTGGATTACACTGTTTGAAGGGGAAATCCTTTTATTCAAATCACAAATGACACTTTTTAAGAATCTCAATCTGTAACCAAAACATAAATTTCCTCAAATTGTCCAAAATGACAAACCGGTCGCAGATTAATTGTCGACCGTCTGAGCAATTTAAGTTCATATTTTTCTGTCTAATTAAAATGCTACAATAATAATGAAAATTAGTAGATATATTAAATACAATTTCATAGTTCATATTTAAGTCGACAAGTGGCACCTCCCAGCTAGCAGGCTCGTGGAAATGGGCGATTTGCCAACGTCAGGTGGGTTGGTTAGGAGTTAGGAGCCAACTTAGACCCACCAACCATGCTCAAAGATGTGCACCCGTTCTTTAGCATAACTACTGCAGATAAATGGTCGCCTCCTCGCGTCAAACTGCACCTATTGTCAATGTCCATCGCCATGTGACTGCTGACTATAGAGTAAAGGTGGCGTTGGTAAAATGTCATCAATCTACCACACTCTGCCACGCATGACGCAGTCTGAAATTCCATCGTTTCCTTTCGCTAAATGATTTACAATTTTCTAGTAAATGTTGCGATTGTTCATAAAAGTACAAGTGAAAATGGGTTGCATTATTCTCTCACACCTACGCTACTACGTACGCATAGCATCGCGACATGGTTATAAAATTTCTTTGACTTGAATTAATGTGAAATAAATTAGAAAATGCGAAATAATTCGGTCATCGACAAGCACATGACTGTGGACCATCATGAGATTGATTGCTTTGTCTTTTGCCACACTCTTTTCTTCCCCTAACCTATAGGAAAATAGTATTGCGAGAAATCTCGCCTTGAGTCATGGCATCTCTTAGTCATGTTTTGGTCAAATGTCAACCCAAAAGAAATTGTATGAGACCAATAGCCCCCCCCCCCATGTTTGCATGTAAAGACAACAGCTAAAGGACTCTCAATTGTTAAATCGTAGCGGTTGGACTAAGGGTTTAAGGGTGTTTATTTCAATTTTTGGGACTTGTTGTTGTTGTTGTTGTTGTTCTCAAAAGGGGGTATCATGGTGTTTGGTAAACCTTTTTAGGGTTGTTGCTTGCAAGTAAGTAGACTTAAAAGTACCTTATAGAAAGAGTAGCAATAATTGATAGCATATAATCCAAAATACTCTTAAAAAATATTCTTCTAGGAATCTTTATTTCACACTACATATACTTGAGTTGACTAATCTTAGAATTTTTTCATTTCTTATTGCATCTTTGTGATTTTATGATAATTTTTTATTATAATTTTTTGATAAATAATGATTTTTACTTAATGAGTTTATTGGTTTTTTTTTTGTTAATTCACTCATGCAATACTCAATATTGATCTTCACTTATTGGTAATTTTATTAGTGAATTTTAAAAGTCTTTCTTTTTATTTTTAATGATATATAATGCACAATTTTCATGTATTACAATTAAAATTTCAATTGTTCTTGAGCACAACTAAACAATAAAAAGTTGAATAATAAAAAAAATTATTATAAAAAATAAAAATAAAATATTTAAATAATTATTTTATTATTTTAATAACAATAAAAAATATCATTATAATCAAATATTATAATTTTATTTTATTTATCAATTATAATAATCATCACCATCATCAACAATTAATAATAATAATAACAACAATGTGATCAGATAAACCAATCAGGCCTTAGGAGTACATCCTTATCACAAGCAATCAAAATTCAAGTTGAATGTGTTCATTCCAACTTGGGGACGCTGACTCAGAATCTTATCTTGTTGCAAGTCTACAATGTCTGCTAAAGTGTCACCACACACTCATCTCAAAGGTCAGGGAAGAAAAGGGGTGGCTGAATGGGCCCACAGTTTCATTAGATACGACGTTGTAATGATTTTTAAAACCAGGCAAAAGCCCATAAAAAGAAAATGGACATTACTTTGGTGACCTTTTCATCTTTACCCAAGTGGTACAGATGGAGCCTTCCACTTCCCGGAGGGAATATCAAAGCAAAAGTTCAAATCTTGAAGGGATTCAGACTCATTTGTATTGGGTTTGAAAAAATATATAAATAAAAAAAAAATTGCTTATATTATAGAAGGAATTGCTAATTCTAAAATAATGAATAGCTAATATTGCAAAAGCAAGTAAATATTTATATGATTTCAATCATTTGTTAACATTGATCATGATATAATATGTATTAATATATTATATTAAAAAATCAATATTTTATATTAAACCAATAAGAGTTAGTTTCATAAAAAGATATTTAATACTTTTGCAATTTTAATAATTTTTAATAAGTAAAAAACAAATAGGAAAAATGATATGGGGACAATAGAGGAATTAAGCAATAAAAAAAAAGTAATTTATCTTTTTACCTTTAAACATTTACGATTCAATGATAACAAATATTTATATTATTAATTATTTGTAACATTAATAAGCATAACTTGGGAATTATTTATGAATTAAAATATATATTCCAAAAATTAGTATGTAGGAAGGAAGATATAAATTTTTCTATTATATAATAAGTGGATTTATCAACTTGAAGTCATTCTTTTCATCTAACAAATAGTTGAAAATAATCAAAAAAAAAAAAACTTGTTCTTAGTTTATTATTTAATTTTGAAAGCATATTGTTTATAAAATAAAAAATAGGAAATAATTTAAGAATTTAGAATAAAATTATCGACAAATAAAATAATGCTTAGACCTTTTATGTACACGGCAAAGGATTTTCTCTTCTCGAATTGAAAGAAAAACAACTCAGAAAAGACAACACTAGAAATTTAAACCTATTGTGTCATACGTTTTAAGATTTACACGGCACTTTTACTACAAAGCTGAAAGCAATTATAGTTGGAGACTTAGTTGAACAAAATCTACTGCTTTAGTGATTCCAAGGAAGATATTGCACGGCATGACTTTGTTTTTTCTTTTTTATTTTTTTTTTTTTTTTGGTAAACTAAGGTTTATTTGTAATATTATTCTTATTAAAATAAAAAAAAATTAAGGAAGGAAAACTATTATGTAAACCAATAAAAGAAATAATGCTACTTCTCAATTTTTTGTATGCTACTTTTCATATAATATACAATCACATTATAAGTTAAAAATTTTTAATATAATTTTAGAAGTATGAGAAAAGAAAATTTTATAGTCTCGTCTATAAATTTTAAATTATCATATAATTTTATTAAAATATTTTTTTTATTTAAAGTGTCATATAATATTATCAAAGTATTATATATCATATTTAATATTTTATATAATTATATATATATATAATTTTATACATAAGATATATAATTAAAATAAAAAATTTTGTTTAAAGATATTTTGACCTTAAAATTTTTTATAAATAAATTTTTATATAATTTTACAAGTGTTATATAAATTTATGAAGATATGGTATGTAAAATATTAAATAATTTTATTTAAAACTTTTTATATCATTTTAGACAGAGACTTATATTGTTATATTAATATTTTTTTTTAATTTTTGTTTTTGGTAGTGTTCTGACAATCATATTCTGTATTCTTTTATACAATTTTGGATTTGTTTGCAATACCTTAATTGGGTTAATGTAGTTTTGGGGAAAAAAAAACCTGGAAAAGCAGGTACCAGCCACAGGCTCACCCTGGATGCCTTGACTTGACCGCTAAACCTGTTAGTTGATTGAAACTCCCGAGGCTACCAAATTTAAGTGCTTCTGACACTTGGGTCGATCGTGGAATTTAGAAATCAACTACGCCCGATTGATATTCTTGGAAGCCACTTGCGCTGCATTACTTCAATTAACTGCTATGATTTAAAATTGATTGGTTGGACGTTCGTCTATAAGTTATTCTTCTCTAATTTTGTCGTATAAGCCCCCGTTATAAAAGAGTTTGAGAGTTGTTCTTCTTTAATTTGCCCTTTTCTTTTTTCTTTTTTTTTTTTTTTAAATTTTTGAAATTATTAAGAATTTTAATGGATATGTTATCCAAGAAAAAAAAATATTTTATAAAGATTTTAATTTCTAAAATTTATCAAGACTCAAGAGCCATTATATTTGATTTAAATAAATAAAATCAAATACCAATGTACTATTAAAAAATATTATGTAAATATTATGTATCTTAATTTTTTAAGATATCATATACTTTTATTAGAGTATCTTAATCTTCTCTCATAATTCATATGATTTTATAAAGACGTCAAATGTCTTTCTTAAATTTGGTTTCAACGGTCTGTACAGGGTGGCAAGTTACTAGTTACAAGTTATTTTATTATATTTTAAATAATTTGTTATTTGATTATGTGTTAAGTTAAGTATAAAATATTACTAATTGTTATATATTTTTTATTCACATATATTATGTTATATATAAATTGTAAGTATGGTCTTAATTAGCCATATCATGTGAATGTATATATATGTATATATGGAAGCCATTTTTTACTTTATATATATATATATATATATACATAATATGATAATACATAAATTATGTGTATTTTCAAATTCATAATATATGGATAAAATCTAATTTATATAATTTTATATTTGATTAATAAAATTTTTAATTTATTTAAAAAATATTAAATGTCTTTTTACTCATATGTATATATAAATTGTGAAAATTAAAAAAAAAGATGAGTTATTAATTTTTAATCATATCATTAATTTTACTTATATAATAATATTTATATAACATTAAGAATATTAAAAAAATTATATTAAATAAATTATCTTATTCTTAATTTTAATAATATTAAAATATTTTTTTATTAAATATAATAATAATTATTGGTAAAAACTCATATTCAATCAATACTCAATATCAATTTTATTAACTCTAAACTCATAAATGTTGACTTTGAAACACTAATATAACACAATTCAAAAAGTAAATATTAATCAAATATAATTATGTTTAACTAGTAAATTATTTATAAAAAAATTTATATAATGAAACAAATATAAATAACATAGCATAATTTGATATCATATATTATTATTATTTGTAATTATTTAATTTAATTTAATATTATTTCACATTAATTTTATTTTTTAGAAAATTAATATTTAAATGCTACAAATATTAATAAATATAATTTTTTTAAAAAAATAATTTTTCTTTATAGTAATAATTTTAATTAAAAATTTAATTTATTCATGTATAATTTATCACATATTAAATTTACTTAATGATTATTCAAATACATTTAAAAATCAATACAATTTAAATAGATATAATTAAAAAAAAAAAAAAATAAATTATTAAAAAAGATTCTTAATTTTTTTAATAAAAAATAAAAATTTATTAAAATTTTTTTTTCTTAAAAATTAATAATACCTAAAATTTTAATCTATTTTATTTTTCTTATTACATAAAATACAAATAAATATATATTTTTAAATAAATATAATAAACTTAAATATCATATAATTTTAATACTAATATTATTACATACATATAATATACATAATAATAATATAATATAATATAATATAATATATATAAAATCTAATATTATTATATACATAATATGTGCTTATATTATTATGTCCATAAAATATACAGTTAAAATATAAGAATCTGTCCAAGTGTCCCTGAACGTTAAAATTCTATGTGCAAGTGTGGTATATTTGGTTTTTCATTTTTTAAATATATATTAGTTAGGATAGATATTGGTTTTTCTTAGTTTTTTTAATTAAGAAGTCTAATCCATTAATCTTTGTGGGGTCATCAGCATTTTTAAAATTAACATGTCTAATCCATTATGCCACTTGTTGTTGCGACCGGTGTCGAGCTGCAGACGAATTAGTTAAATTTTATCATATTTAAGTTTAATTTATTTAATAAATAATGTTTTAAAATAAAATTTAATATTAATATTATTTAACAATAAATCAAATATATTTAATTTTATAATATTAATAAAATAATTAAAAATTTATTATATATATATATATATATATAAAATTAAAAATAAATATTTAATTTTAGTGTGTATATATATAATATATATTTTATTTAAATAAATAAATATTTTTATTGAGTCAAATTATTAAATGTGTAACGAATATATCGGACTCGTTCACGGCTTCCTAAGCGGAGTCGTCCTTGAATGTCCAGTCCCTTTAGTGTTTGTGTGTTAGATATTCGTTGCTGACGTCATGGGGAGCAATGTGAAAGGTACAACAGCTTTTTTGTCGGTATGTAATGGGTGTAAAGATTCCTTCGGAAAACCTGTGTTCACACTTGCTTTCATGTGGGGAAGATGCCCTCTCCAGCCGCGTTCACACCTAAATTTCCAACTTTTCTTTTTTTTTTTTTTTTATTATTAAAGTTGTCCTACTCTTACAGCTTGGTGGCTGCAGACGGCTTCTTGTCGTGGCTTCTCGGTAAGAGGCTAAACTAATTTTTCCTTGGAAGCTCACGCCTTCTCTTAGCTTTATGGTTTATTAATCCTTCGTGACTCTTTTTCTCTTTCCTTTTTTTTTTTTTTTTTTTTTCTAAAATGAGATTATTTTTTGATAGCTTAAAGAAAACCTTTCTTAAAATTTTTAAAAAATGAGGAAGATTTTATTGTTGTAAAAAAATATTAGAATTACTAAAGAAAAAAACTCACCTTTAATATAACTAAATCAATATATCAAAAATTCCAAAAGACCAATCTTTACAACACTCAATCTAACAATCCTTTTCCCAAACACATAAAGAAAAAAAAAAAATTGGTTCAACCACCTTCTTCTCACTAAAAATTTAGTTTTAAAAAAGTTTATTATTTTTTCCTATTCAAAATTTTTAACGTATAAATATAAAAAATAAAATGAAATTAAATTATTTAAAAAATTACGAATAAAATATACAATATTTATATATTACATTCTAAACTAAATAAGTAACCTAACTAAAATTAAGCAGCAAGGTACAAGACTTGCAAACATAAAATTTTACCATTTAGAGGAATTAATTATTTCTATAATAATAATTATTATTATTATTTTAAAATGCTTTTAGTAGTGCTCTCCAAAGCCAACAAAGGGAAGTGGAGCCAAGCCAAAAGAGAGCCAATCCAGCAGCGTTTGGTGGCTGATACTATTGTTTATTATAGATGGAGCCATTTGGACCTCACATGCAGCTTCAGCGGAAAAAAGGCATTCCAAATGAGAGGTTAAAGGTCAACACCAATAATCCGCCATGTCAGCTAGTGTGCCATCCTACGTGCAAACAATATTAGGTGTGACTCTCTCTCTCTCTCTCCCTCCCTCCCTCTCTCTCTCTCTCTCTATATGTGTATATGTATATAACACATCTCTCTTTGTGCAAAACCTTGTGCTTTCCATTTATCTTTAATCTTCATTATACATTTATATCAGAAAGCAGAAAGAAAAAAAAAAAGAAAGCAAGAAAGAAAGAAAGAGAAAAAAAAAGCCAGCAAAGGAGAATACAGAGAACAATGGGAAATTGTCTAAGTCAGGAATCACCGACGCATTGGGGCGGCGAAGAATGGGGGTCACCGGTGCCGGAGCAGTGTTTTGGTAGCAACACAAGACATGGCTTAAAAGATAAGGCCATGAACATGGATGAAGAGAAACTTCATGGACGAAATAAAGGAGGTTTGAGTTTAGCATCTTCAGCAACGGAGCCAAGTACGGAAGTGAAGATCAAGATTACAAAGAAGCAGCTAGAGGCGTTGTTGGGTAGCGCTGACATGACAGGCTTACCAGTGCAACATGTTCTGGCCCAGTTGATGAACGTTAGTGATCGGTTTGAGGAGCATCAGAGATCATGGAGACCTACTCTGCAGAGCATTCCTGAGTGACCCCTGATGAGCTGATCTATCTGATACCCTCCATGAGCAAGAAAAGGGAGAAGATTTAAAAAAAAAAAAAAAAAAATTGCTCCCATTTTGCTAATGGGGTATTTGTTTTCTGTGGATTTGCTTCTGTAGGGAAGATTGCTTAGGAAAAGGGATGGAGTTAGAAAGGCTCTGTATATTTTGTCCAAATTCTGTGCATAAAAAGTTTTGGTCTCAGAAAGTTTTCCATTTTTCTCTCCTTTTTCTCTTCTCTCTCTCATATTCTTTTTGGATTAATTAGAATGGAACCTTTGATTAGTAGCGAAAACAGAATTAATTAGAATGAAACCTTTGATTTCTAGCTGCTTGGTGTTTCGGCCTGTCTCCTTTTACATTCAAAAAAATTTTTAAAAGTGTTTTATAAACCTTTTCTTAATTTCTTTATGTTCCCCAAAAGCAGAATTGGCTAAAGACGTTTGGTTGAGGAGCTTCAACGTGCCTTTTTTCTTTTCGTCTAGTTATCTTTTCCTTTTTATTTCTTTTTGTTTTCCATTTCAGGTGAGGGCAAAGCAAAATAAGGGACCTACTCTATTTATTTTTTTCAAGTAAAATAAATTTATTATTTTAATCATATATCGTTTTTATTTTAATTCAGTCTCACCTAAATTTTTTAATTTTTTTTTTTACACATAACATTAATTTAATTTAATTTATCTTTTAAATGACCTAAAATTCTCTTAATAGTGTTTCGGGTGATGAGAGTTGGAGGGGATGACCCGTGCCAGGGAGCTGAGTTATGCTTGGTGGGTTATGTCAAGGATAAACGCACCCTGGAAATCAAATATCTGTAACTTAACATAAAAGAGACAAAACATAATACAAGGGCAAAGGACAACCAGAATCTCAATCCGAACTCCTCCATGACTGAAATCTAAATTCGAAAATTTAAAACTTTAAATTTATTTTCTAAAATCAAACTTGTTTATTTGTTTTTTTTTTTCAGGCAGAACAATGTGGAAGGGGTGAAAATTGAAGCCTTGCCTTTACATCCTGGCGACCAACTCCTTCACTTTCCATTAGTGGAGCCAATTGTGGTGATGGGAAATTACAGGAACGATTTTGATGACAACTCGTAGATACAAAGGTACAACTCGGCCGAGTTAGTCAATCTACTCTTTGACCCCCTCAATCACCAGTGTTATGGTGATAGGATTGTGCAGGTCATTGTCATTCAACCACTAATCAAGTTGTAAAAACTTTCCAAAATTAGTGGGTCACAGATGAATATGCCTGTATGCGCACCCGTATACGTATCAAAGTGATGGCCTACCCCATAAGACAGCCTCGATCATGATACTGATACATATTTTACATAAATTCAAACCCTTTTGCCACAACAACTTGTACACTCACACACAACACGGATCCTTGTCGTCATCGATTGTGGGGCTTAGACTTAGTGGGGACCACTTCAAATTGGTGCCGCGGACAATGCCCTGTTTCAACAATGTTAGCGCAATTGAAGGCCGACTCTTCACAAAGATGTTCTCCTTTTGACACGAAAGTCACCACTTTACTATTATACTAATATCAAACAAGTATTTAATAATTCAAAAAGGGAAAAAAGATGATCTTGGTAATCCACGTAATCTATTTAGTAATAATTTCTTGCAACTCAGGTAACCTGTTCATGAAAAATAACACTGCTCTCCACTCTTTGCCTGGTTGCCTGCAGCTGGTCTAGATGATAATAAAAAACACAAATTTAGAAACAAACGACTGCAATTGGGAATTCTATTTTCCCACAAGATCATGAGTACCTTGATTGGTGGACAGTACGGTTGGTTTCATATGCAACCCACGAGATCAAACGGTACAAGATAACCAGATGTGACAAGTGAGTTGCTCTTCAAACTGAGTGATTAGCAGTAATTCAAAATTTCTAAATTACAAGTCTCAAGTAAGAGTATACAAAACGTTATCTTAACCTTGTTGAATTACCAACCACAGTCCAATGAATGATACTTACTTGAAATCTCAAAAGATTCAAGAATTAATTGAAAAATTTTATGAAAATTTATAACTATTCTAGGAGAAATGAAACTCCTACTTGCACCAAGGAGTTTCTTATGACAATTTTTGATTGTTGTGTGCAGCAGAGAATAGCTCCTTTGCGTCATGGATAGTTCTGCAATTTTCAACTGAGGAAGAAACATTTTATAACAGTTTCGCCAAATTCACTCCACTTACATCGATGCCATTTTGCCTTGCAGGCAGAAATAAAGGTGAGGTTTTTCGGCTTTCTAGTTTCCTATTTCTCCAAGAAAAGCAACCTTATCTATCTTTGAACCTTTGCATGCTTCAGAATCAAGTCGCTACCTACAACAAATAGGAATTCCCAAGAAGGGGGAAACAACCAAAAACTGATAAAATAGTAGCAAACACTAATTAGCAGCCACACGAGGGTTTTACGGCAGGACAACTCGCCTTTCAACCAAATAAAAAGACGAAATTTCTGCTACAGAGCATTCATTTTTGCCCTTATAAAAAATGTTGAACGTATGGCAAAATAAAAGTTCGTGACTTTGTACATTGGCTCACCACCTCACTCTGCCAGTCCTATGTAAGGAATTTCATATTACCAAAAACCACACACAACAAAAATTTAACGCTAATACCAGAGTTTGTATAAAGCCTATGATATCTAGAACCGAATGATTAAGGTGTCTAGCCTGTAGATTAAAGCAAACTTTTCTATGGTCTTCAACGGTGTGAAAGTTAAACTTCTATTTGCAGGTCTCTTTATCAGCCTCAATAGCCTTCTGAATTTCGGGGGGAAGCCTTCCTTCCCAATCCAGGCCTGCATATCCTGCAATCCATGAAATGGGAAGTTACAACCGAGAACATGAAGCAAGCAACAAAATCTTCCTGCGCTAGCAGCAGGGGTAACTTCACAACTATGACTTGCAAAACATGGATAACAACGTGGAATCTAAAATCCAAGTAAAAAGCAGAACAGTACGAGTTTAGATCCTCAGTTTTGCTTTCGATCTCTCTCGACCATACTACTGGGTCAATGTTCTTAGGTAAGGACTTTTGTTCTTGGGTTTTCTCTCTTAGCCACTGCTCCGCTTTATTGCACTCGCTAATGACCTGAAACAAGTCAAGTCAAAATGCTGTCATGAAACATTCAAAATTGCATGCATGGTACTCATTTCTTTCTCTTACCAGTTCCCTATCTTCAGGTTTGAGAGAATCTGCAGAGATCCGATGATCTGCTATGGAGTTGAACAAATCCATTGCAGCTTGCTCTCTTGCTTCTTCATCTTTATATCGATTCTCAATTGGATCCACCAACTATTTCGAACAAGGACGAAATGAAGTTAGAAGGTAAAAAGAGTCAAGAAGGAACTAGGAATAAAAAATAGAATGCTCAACTTTGAGGTGTGGGGAATTATACTTACTTTTTTAATATCTTGCAGTTTTGAGGTGTAAACAATCTCTGTTTCATCATCACCATCCTCATAAAGCCACTCCTCTGTCTCCTTTAGGCTCCTGGAAATTCCCTCTCTCTCCTGATCACTGGCAAAGCTCTGATAGGTGTTGAAAAGCTATTCACATGCATACCATTGTTTATTGATGTCAGCATGATTTTCAACAATTCTGCGATAGAAGGCCTTGCTGACCTTAATTTCATTAAAGAACTCTAGTATAGGTAATGTTTACTCATGGTACTTCATTCATATATTCTAGGCCAGTAATAATGATGCATATTTGCTTTCAAGTTCAATAGCGTATAGCTAAAAGGTGTGATTAGCTTAAACAGCACAACTACTAAGTACGCATGTGTTCCACACAAACAGTTGCTGAAAACTTCAAGAATCAACAGTAAGTATGCCCTATGGTGTACAATACAACGCTCGGTGCAAGTCCACTTTAATATCCAATTACCCAATCAGATAAATGGTAAGTGAAATATTGGACAGAATCAGAAGGGACATATGCTATATCAGTCACGTCAGGCCTTTACCTTATTGCGCATTTCATAAACATAAGACTCCAAGGCATTTTTCCGGTCTTTGGCCTGTTCCACATTTCTGTCCTGCTGGGCCAGCTGATGTTCCTTCTCTTGAGCTCCTGAAAGCTCAGCCATAGTCATTCCACCATAAATGTTCTCGCTAACTGGTATCTCAAGCCTCCGGTTGGCCTTTCCATCAGCCTGCAGGAAGAGTTTACTCTAAATTAATTCAACTTCCACTCCAAATCTTTCCAGTCATTTGTTTCACATGCATGAATTTGAAAATTAACCAATCAAAATTCTAACACCAGGCATATAACCTAACATACAACAAAAGATATGGACAAATGATAAAGTCTATAAGGAACACACCGAAGCATCTGATGATTCAGGATTCATATTGGTATTATCCTCTTGATCATTTGCAACCTTGACTGGCAAATCCAAGGACGAGTCAGCCTCTGTTCTATCCATTTCTGGATGGGCATTACTGCTCCTCAGAGAATCATCTAAATTGTCTTCCACCAACTGAAGCCATAGGAATCTATGATAAGAAATCTCTCAGAAACTAGGTTACAGATGAGGCAGCAGGGAAAAGAGAGTTTTATTTCACCATAGCTGATTTGACAGTGACAATTCCATGAAGGTTTAGCTGAACTTTGACTTTAACCCTAGCCTTGTCACTATGGGATTGAAAAGGACCGATCTGCACAAGCGATTTATTGTCAGCTTAGAAATTTTTGTGATCCCCTTACAAAAGATAAATATATGTAGGAGCTAGCATCAATCTCATGACCGATCAAAGCTCAATGGAAAGTTAAAAAATAAATAAATTTCCTGTAAACAACAAGGAGAAGCAAATATCAAGAATGAATTGCTGTGGAGGACGATTTTACTATTCATAAATGCACATTAGCATTTGCAGCTCGGTTATCACCAATGCCAATCAATTAATTGATACCTCATGCAGATCCAGTACATCCTATGGAGCACTACTGCAAATTCACAATAGAAGCCTCATGTCCTAGTGGTCGAATTCAAGTTGCTAAAAATTGAACAAGCAGCACACCCTCATGTCAAAAGTGGATCCCAAAAACAAGCACAAGTTCAACTGCTAAAGTAAGCTTACTTTGAATGAACCAATTTTTGAAGATACACCAGAGGGCAATTCTTCTGGATTGGCATAGAATGCATCCAAATGAAATGAACATTGTCGTTGAAATGTCAAAATTTTGATACTCGGAATTGGTTGGCCTTTGCGAAACAATATGCCATTTGACCCAGTGCCAATCAGGCCTTCATCTGATGAGAATCCAATGGAGAAAGAAAAAGCATCTTGAACCTGCATAGGGAAAATATTAGTAATAAATTTCTCTTGCATATAAGAGTATAACAGACGGGAGAGAATGTGCAGCAAGTTACGCTAATTGGATTTCTATAGGAAACCTTGGAAAAGGGAAGTAGGAAGAGCGACTAGGAGAGATTTTTTCAAATAATTCAATTAAACTGTGTGGATATATGATTGTAACAGAAGGAAATATAAGATGTAAGGAGCCTGAAAATTGCATCAGATAAACAAGGCTGCAGGTGAATTGTTTGAGAATTGTTCTAAGCCTTATTGCTAACTTGTTTGTGCAAATAATAAAAACATCCAACAAGCAATATGCCTTTTGACTGGAACACCATTTTCAAGTACGAACCTCATATTCTCTGACTCGAAAAACTGGACTAAGCATCGCACATTGAAGTGCACATCCACGTGCCACACATTCACTTGCATTTAGTGTCCGGCTTGGTTCTTTCCCAAATAAGGAAGCCAACAATTTCATCACAGCAGGTATTCTAGAACCTGATCCAACAAGTTCAATGAAATGGATCTTCCCAACAGATAATCTTGCATCAGTTACAGCTTTTCTACAAGGAATGCTAATCTTCTCAAGTAGCCCCGATGCCAGCCTTTCAAATTCCTCCCTCTTGATAAAACCTTTAACATCTTTCTCATCCATCAAGCACTCAATATTTAAATGTGCCTCTGCATTTGCACTCAAGACCTTCTTCAACTTCTCACATGCTGCCCTTAACCTAATACAAGCACGGACATTAGAATACACATCTATTTTGTACTGCTCCTTGAACTGCTCTGCAAAATAATTGAACAAAATCTCATCAAAGTCCCTCCCCCCTAAGCTACTATCAAAGGCATGTGAGAGGATCCTCATATGACCAGCCTGGAATGATACAACAGCCACCTGGGTGTCACAATGACCTATGTCAATAAACACAACATAAGTTGGTCCCCCATTGGAGAAATCTGTTTTATATATCCCATAACTAAGTGCAGTTGCGGTGCAGTCATGCATCAATCTCAAAGGCTTCAAACCAGAAATTGTTGCAGCATTCATATATGCTCGCCTCTGCAAGTCAGTGAAATATGATGGGATCCCTATCACACAATCCGCAATAGGCATTTCCACATTTTTCTCTGTTATTTCTTTCAAATGTGAAAAGAGCATTGCCATAACCTGAACTGGCGTAAATGTATGTGTCTCACCCAAGTAATTCAAGTGAATCAGAATGCCACCATCCGGCGATTCAGAAGTTTTGAAAGTTAACATCTTCAGCTCCTTTTGAACATCAGGATCCCTGAAATTCCGACCTATCAATCTCTTCACCTGAGATATTGTGGATTTTGGGTTCATCGTGGCAGAAGCAGCACCAGCTGACCCAAGAAACCGCTGTTTCTCCCCAAAACACACCACAGTTGGGGTTTCGCGTTTTGACTCATCATTCAATAACACATCGATACCCCGTTGCTTCACAGCAGCAATAACACAGTTTTCGTTACCAATATCAAATCCAACCACACTCATTTTAATTCACCAACAACGTATACCATAAAAGCCAAGTACAATTATGACACAAACTCTCAAGGAAACTAAATTCTATCCACTTCTTCTCCTTGCCCAACTGACAGATTCAAGCACTTACAAAGCCATGCTCCAAAATTCCCTTGGAACCCTTAATAAATTTCCACCGTCACTGCTGCAAGTAGATTACAGAAATGGAGATTAATACACAAACTATTCTAGAGAAAAACACAAGTAATGTTGACTAAAACAATATTTCTGTGAACTTCAAATAGGCAAACTAAAATTCACGGTATATTGCTCAGCAGAAAAATGCAAGATGAGGAAAAGCCATCAAATTTCAAACTTTATATTCTCAATGATCATAAAACAAATTGAAAAGAACAATACATTAACCCCATATTTCAGGAAGCCAAACAACAACATTTGACTCCAAAAGGTTGATCATTTTCCAAACTAATATAACCAAACCAACAAGACCCAAAAGACAAAAACTTTGAATTCCTCCCCCACCCATTCCTTCATTTCCTAAGCAACCAAACAAAAGGCTGAAGACCCTAATCCAAAAACAAACAAACGAGTCAAAACATCCCTGCAATTTGGACACGACAAAGCCTCCTTAAAGACAGACAGAAACTAGTACCTGAACCATAAACTCTGGTCTTTCGATAGGAGCCCAGAGAGCTGGCAATGGAAAGCTACGAACGGAAGAAAAATCTACTTGGAAGGAAAATTTCAATTCTTGTATTCATTTTCTTTTTCACGTGAATAAAAATAGAGACAACCACTTGGCGCCGGTAGAAATTTACTGATTTGCACGGACCTTTTTGGAAATATTAGGTTTCCAAAACTCTGTCGTTTGGTCTTGGTCTTGATTTATTAAATCACTTGCCGTCCAACTAAAATTAAAAAGTCCAATACGCCCAAAAATTAGAAACCCTTTAACTCAATTTGTGTAGACTCGTTTTATACAGAAATAAAAAAAAAATTATAAAAATTAATTCCATCCATTTTAGAATATAGTATAATCAAGGTGAAAAATTATTAGAATTATATAAATATTTTTTTTATGATGTTTACTCTTTTTATATATTATAAAATGTCAATTATGTAATTAAAATTCTAATATTTTATATGATATAGTAACACTTACTTTATCAATATAGTATGATTGATATTAATAAAATATTAAAACTATACAAATATTAAAAAACATTGAAGTTATTTACCAGGGAGGAATACCCTTTTGCACCATTCTTCATCACTTGTCACCATAGACTGAAGGTATTTGTAGATTATATTAGACAGTTTGAATGAAAAATTTAAATTTAAACTGTCTATGTCAATTCTTTTAATTTAAATTCCTAAATAAATAGTAAATTTTTTTTTTAAAAAATTGTCCACACCCTAAAATTAATTATGAATTAGTTGTTGAAAATTTTAAATAATTTTAAACTTTAATTTTGCTCTTAATTAAATGGGAAAACATATTACATTATATGCACACACACAAATCAAATTGAAAAGCAAGCCCACTGTTGGGTATGTTACATGGAATCTAACGCTAACTCAGGAGCTTCTTAGCATTACGCAGCATAAAATAAAATTTGCTTTTGGCTCAACAACGCAATCACAAGCTCGAGAGTACACTCGAAATCAAGTTGCAGATGCTAGCAAACATGCGCAAAGATACAAGCACATGGCGGGAGACTCGTTAGTTTGTGTTTCCATGTCTGCCTTCTGCAGGCATGGAACAGTTGCGGTGGGTGCATTAGACCTCGGTGATGCCATCAGAAAACTTACAGAACAAGTGCTCCACTTCACATGTTGTCTTGGTAAAACCGCAACATTTCCGGCAATAACTGCTCACAACATGATGTGCGCGGTACGAACTGAGACACAATCACGCCAAGTACTAAAACCCAGTCCTTTAACATTTTTTCCGCAGATTGCCTGAATGTGCTTTGCGAGAGATAACTAACCAACTCAATTCAAATTAGATTATTTGTGGATTTGAATTGTGTTGTTTTAAACACAAAATAATTAATATTTGATTGTGTTATAACTCCGTGATTTAATTATATTTATTGCAATTTTTAGTTGCAAAACATGTTATTTTTATTCTTTATTCTAATATTTTCTTATTTTTTGTATAATTATTATTGTAATTTTGTTATCTGTGTTTCCCTGCTCAATTTAATCAAAACCGTTTATAACCACCAAACTAGCCAATCCAAACTGCAATCAATTATGCTATTTAACTGGTTATTACTCTCTTGTGGTTCAGTTGCAGTTTTAAAATTAATCAAAAATTTCAAAAAAAGTCAACTCTCTTACATGGCTACCACAACTAATTCAGTGTATTAATTTTGATTTTTCATATTTTGTCTATTATTTTAATGTGTATATCTTACTTTAATTTGTGTACCAATAATGATATTAGACATTAAATGCACGGTAAAGCAAGTATTTATTTTGAAATGGAAAAGGCATTTATGGGTACTCCTAAGCAGCAGACAAAGCCAAAAACATTAAAGTCATTTAACACGAGAGTCCGATTACATGTATAAACTATACTATAAAGGAACAATCTACCTAATAATACCATTAGTATCTCTCCTGCTTTTTTTACTTTTTCGAGCAAAA